>OX422212.1:13885164-14498525 GCA_949130495.1 Sambucus nigra
CCAATCATCTTACAATATCATCATAGGAAGGGTAGGTTTGAAAAATTTCGAAGAAGTACTATCTACGGTACATCAATGTTTAAAATTCCTAACCAACTTTAGAGTTGGAGTGGTGAAGGGCGACCAAAAAGTAGCTCGGGAATGCTACTATTCATCTGCCGAGCGTGAAGAATCCAGGAAGAAGACTACTACTTATCAGGTAGATGAGATAGAAGACGCAGAGATGAGACTTTAAACCCAAGAGATGAGTTTCAGCTTGTTAAGGGTCAGGTCATGGAGGCTAGTGAAAATATCATTCTGGATGACGAGCATCCAGAACGAACAACTCAAATTGGTGCGTCACTAGATGTGTTAATAAAATAAGAGCTGATAGCGTTTTTAAAAAGCAGAAAACAAACTTTTGCATGGAGCCACGAGGACATGCCAGGGATAGACCCAGCCTTCCTATGTCACGAGCTTAATGTGAATAAGGAGATCAAGCCAGTAAAAGAAAGAAGAAGAGTATTCAGCCCCAAAAGAACCAAGCTATACAAGAAGATCTAAAAAGCCTGTTTTATTGAGGATGTCAAATATCCTGATTGGCTAGCTAATGTGGTGATGGTGAAGAAGAAAAAAAATAAGTGGAGGATGTGCATGAACTTCACCTACCTCAACAAGGCATGCCCAAAGGATCATTTTCCTTTGCCCCGAATTGATAAACTGGTGGATGCTACCTCGGGGGACGAACTATTAAGTTTCATGGATGCTTATTCTGGTTGTAACCAGATTAAAATGAAACCTGAAGACAAGGAGAGCACCTCTTTTATCACCCCAAGGGGAACTTATTGTTATAATGTTATGCCTTTTGGACTTAAAAATGCAGGTGCAACATATCAGCGATTGATGAACAAGGTGTTTGCAGAGAAAATCAGTCATAATATGGAGGTTTATGTTGATGATATGTTAACAAAGAGAAAGAAAGCTGCTGATCATCTAATTGACCTAGGCCAGACCTTTGATCAATTAGATAAATATCAAATGAAGTTGAACCCTACCAAATTCATATTCGGAGTACGAGAAGGCATGTTTCTCGGGTATATTGTCAACCAACGAGGCATTGAAGCGAACCTTGAAAAGATCAAGTCTCTATTGGGGTTGCGATCTCCAACGACGAAGAAGAGTGCAAAGTCTCACAGGGCGAGTTGCAGCACTTAATAGATTTGTGTCACGAGCAACTGATAGATGTCTCCCATTCTTCAAAACACTTCGAAAAATGTTTGAATGGAATGATGAATGCGAAAAGGCCTTTTAAGAATTGAAGAAATACCTGGGAGCACCTCTATTGTTGTCCAAACCAGTGATGGGAGAAAGACTATACTTGTATCTAGCAGTTTCAGAAAATGCAGTGAGCTCATCGTTAATAAGAATGGAGGATGGAGTGCAAAAACCAATCTATTACACTAGCAAGGCCTTCTGAAGAGCAAAGATCAGATATCCAAGATTGGAAAAGTTGGCACTAGCGTTGATCGAAGCAAGTAGAAGAATGAGGCCATATTTCTAAGCTCATACCATAGTCGTGTATACTGATATGTCTTTAAGGCAAGCTCTTTATAAACCAGAAAAATTAGGGATATTGATGTACTGGGAAGTAGAAATTGGTGAATATGACATAGTTTATGAGCCTAGATCGTCACTTAAAGGGCAGGCAGTGGTAGATTTTATCACATAGTTCACCTATCATGACACCTCCGAAGAGAAGAAGTTGAATACCGACCAACCTATGGATGTTACAGGATCATCAAGTTTAAACCTCGACCAACTTAAGTTGGTAAACGAGCAAGAGAAGATGGTCGACAAGCAGCACGAAGTGCTAGAGGAGGATATAAAGAAGAAATAAATATTCCACCGAGGAACTTTTCCAATTAAAAGTTTAAGGATGAGGTACCTATATGGAATCTATATGTGGATGGCTCATCTTGCACTCCAGGCTGTGGGGCAGGGATTGTTTTAAACAGCCCGTATGAGATCGATATGGAGTATGCTCTGCGCTTTCAATTTAAGGCATCTAATAATGAAGCTGAATATGAAGCTATGATTGTAGGTCTTAGTTTGGCAAAAACTATGAAGGCAGAGCATGTCATTGTATTTAGTGACTCGCAGTTGATCATAAATCAAATGCTGGGGGTATACGCAACAAAAGGAGAGTTAATGATTAAGTACCATGCAAAATCAATGGAGTTGGTATCGAGTTTTGTTACTGTTCATCTGGTCAGAGTATCGAGACTAGAGAATGCAAGAGCAGATGCTCTGGACCGATTAGCATCTACTACAAGCACCAAGATATGAAGAACAATCCCAATAGAGATTCTAGTTGGTCGGAGCATAGACGAATATTGGTCATGAACTTCATTGCTCTTGATTTGGGACCATCATGGATGGATCCCATGAGGTCCTATATTGAAGATGGAACTTTTCCAATTGATAAACTAGCAGCCAAGAAATTGAAGTTTAAAGCTGCTCGTTATATATTGACTAATGGCATTTTATATAGGCGAGGAATTATAGCAGGTTTGCAAAGATGTGTCCACCCCTCCGAGGTAAAAAATTTAATTGAAGAGGTCCATGAAGGGTCTTGTGGAGAGCATGTAGCAGGTCGGAAGCTCTTGCAAACAATGACAACGCAAGGGTATTACTGGCCGACGATGAGAGCCGATTGTGTAGCTTATGCCAAGAAATGTGATAAATGTCAACGTTTATCCTTTATACGAAAAACTCCCCAAGCATTGCTAACACCCATCACGTCTCCTTGGCCATTCGCCATATGGGGGATAGACTTGGTCGGGCCTCTTTCAACGACCCGAGGAAGATTTAAATACATCGTGGTCGATGTGGATTATTTTACTAAATGGGTAGAAGCCGAGCCTCTTATTGATATGACCTATGACAAGGTGTATCAATTTAGTTGGAAGAATATCATTTGTAGATATGGTCTTCCCCATGCATTCATCACAGATCATGGAACTTAGTTCGACAACGAGGAGTTTTCTGCATATTATCATCAGTCAAACATATTGAAGACCCATTATGCACCAGGCCATCCCTAGAGCAATGGAAAAATTGAGGTGACGAACAGAACGCTACTAAACGGTTTTAAAAAATGATTAAATAATGCGAAGGCAAATTGGATTAACGAGCTACATTCTGTGCTATGGGATTATCGTACTACACCGCGAGAAGCAACAGGAGAATCTCCATACATGCTAGCATTTAGAAGCGAAGCTGTTATACCTGCCGAGTTGGGACTCCCCACACACAGGGTGCTGAATTTTAATTCTCCTATCAGTGACTTGATGAGGTGATTATATCTAGATATGCTCGAAGAAGTTAGAGAAGAAACAACAATCAAGAATGCTGCATACCAACAACGAACGGCTCTTTTTTACAACAAGAGGGTAAAGAAGTGTGATTTGAAGGAAGGAGACTATGTGCTAAAGAAAGTAATTCAAAAGCACAATAAACTGGAAGCTAATTGGCATGGACCCTACAGAGTAACAGAAGTTGTTCGACCAGGAACATACAGGATTGAAACCTTGGAGGGAGAAGAATTTAAGAATGCGTGGAATGTAGAGCATCTACGCAAGTATTATCAGTAGTTGGGAGTCCTATGTAATTGAAGTTTTCTTCAGTATGAATAAAGTGTGAATGTTTTACCCAATTCTCTCTTTTTGTTATAATTTTTTGGAGTATTAGTGCTAGACACTATGCATCAAGTTCAGAATCAATCAACAAATTAATCTCCTCCAACTCCGGTTGGTCGGGAACAAATATCCACCAACTCCGATTGGTCAGCAAATCAATCTCCTCCAACTCCAGTTGGTTGGGAACAAATATCCACCAACTCCAGTTGGTCGGCAAATTAATCTCCTGCAACTCCGGTTGGTCGGGAACAAATACCCACCAACTCCGGTTGGTCGGCAAATTAATCTCCTCCAACTCTGGTTGGTCGGGAACAAATATCCACCAACTCCGATTGGTCAGCAAATTAATCTCCTCCAACTCCGGTTGGTCGGGAACAAATATCCACCAACTCCGGTTGGTCGGAAAATTAATCTCCTCCAACTCCGATTGGTCGGGAACAAATATCCACCAACTCCGGTTGGTCGTAAAATTAATCTCCTCTAACTCCGATTGGTTGGAAAATTAATCTCCTCCAACTCCGATTGGTCGGGAACAAATATCCACCAACTTCGGTTGGTCGATAAATTAATTGCAATCAACTCCGGTTGGTTAAACTAAGCAGAATCATGGGATGTAAGTTGTTTCATTGCTTAGAATCAAAGAGTGATAAGTCACGATAATCAAAAAATAAAACAGAATGACATATCAAAATATGTATGCATTCACAAATAAAGACATTCTGCAAAATACTTAGAAGAAAATAAAATAGCAAAAGATGAAAAAATTTCTTCATTCAAATTAAGAAGAATTACATATGCTGTGAAAACTACAAGTTGTTACATCAAAGACCCTACTCTATTGGTTTTTTTCCTTCTGCCTTTGAAACGGGTTCTACTCAAGCAGGAGGATCGTCTAAGGCATAAGTAGATTTTATGAAATTTACATCTCGAAGCATTCGAACATTCATCACTGATGGCCGATCAAGCAAATGCTCTGGGCGAGATATGTCAAAATTTGAATGAAGGCTGTAATTGCCGAGGTACTTTGAGATCAAGCACTGAGGAATTGCCCGAGCAGGAATCCAACTCATGTCGAGATTAAAAGGAGGCACAGGTAACTCAAGCAATCTAGGATCATAATAATCCCATACGTATTGACCTCGCTCCAATTTCATCACACCCAATGCATTCAACCATCCTTACTTGTACCCCTCGTTATTTGACTGCTGGATCCGGCCATCAAGATGGTAGAGGGCTTCATTGTAACCAGCTATCCAAAAATCTCTGGGTTGTTTATGGAATTGGTAAGTTAACCTCTCCAATTGCTCGTTGAGATTCTTCACCAGGAGTTCTTTATTTTCCAAGGCAGAACTTTGGGTAGAGAGTTGCTCGCTGAGATTCAGAATATTTTTAGACATCTCTGCCAAAGCTTGATTCTTCGCCATCAGTTGAAACGCCTGGTTCTCCAAGGCCAATTGAGTTCTTTGTTCTTCAATGGAAATACGAACAGTCCTTTCTCATCCACGAGAAGAATACCTTGCTCATCCACGAGTAGACGAGGAGGGTCCAACCCTTTTTAAAGTTTCCAACTCGTCTCTTAAGTTGGCATTCTCTACCTCCAAGAAGGAGAAACCTTCATCGTTGACAGGGACCAAGGCTCCCGAGGAAGATGCGACAAAATTTTAGTTGGGATATCTCTTCTTGAAAAACATTATTTTCCTGCTCCAATAGTTTAGCGATTTTCCTATGCTCTTCAACCTCAAGTTTCAGAATGCTCTCTTTCTTCTTGTAAGCAGAGATAAACTTATCACATCCTTTGTCAGCATTTAGTTGCTGATATTTTTCCTCATACCCCTGATGAAAAAGGGTAGAAGATTCCTTATATTGCTGTTGGAGTTCCTCGATGGTACCCTGTAGATCTTCAATCATCTCGTAATATGCCATATTGTTGGAAACTGCACGATCGAGTAAACATTTCAGATACTGGTAAGCCTGAATTACTCGGTCAGAAACACCTGATCCGAGGATGTCAATTATCTAAGCCTCATTCAGATCTGCATGACCAGATTTGAAGTACTCATTGCATTTCTTCATCAATTTTGTGTCATGAGCTGATAATAGCTCCATCCTGGCCATAAACTAGCAAAGGGAAGCCATAAACAGGATCAATAATGATAAAGATAGAGCAAGAAGAAGAAAGTCAATATGAACAACCAAAAGTTCGAATTTTTATTCATCGAAAGGTAAATACAAAGTTCAAGGTTACATTCAAAAGGAATAAAAAAATTAAAACCCGATCAACTTTGCACCTTCTCCTTATGTTTTATAACTTCCTCGGAAAGCTGGGATGAGGAGGTTAGTTGCTCAGAAGATAATGGCAGTTGCTCGACTGAGGTACTGGTGGGCTGAAGTTGCTTGTAAAAAGTTTGAATAACTGGAAAAAGAGGAACTTGATCTCCAATCATCATGGAAGATTCCTCTGAGGCAGCTTCGTCCTCTTCTTCTTCCCCAGGGGAGGGAGCAGGGCCATGAACGTGTTGCTGGAATAATTCTGAATTCTCAGCAATTTTCATCTCTTTTAAAGCAGCAACCCATCCATCCCTAAAGTACTTGAGGCTGGCATACTCCATTTGTGAAGTCATGGCAACCAGCCCCTTGTTCCAGCCCTTATCCCAACCAGCACTGAACGATTTTTTAACAGTCTTTTTCCTTTTTTCTTTCTCCGAGGAGGTCCTTTACCTAAGAAGCTCCTCGATAAATTTCAACTTCCCTTCCACCTCCTCCTTCTGGCGATCAACCTCACGAAGTCTACCAACTTCCTCTTCAGTAGTTTTGAGCTTATTCCCAAGCTACTCAGCATTCTTGAGCTTCTCCTCAAGCTCTTTATTATTTTTTTCAAACTCTTTTATCTTCTTCTCCAACCCCTTTGAGGCCTTTACAGCTCGATCTCTCTCTTGCTCGATGGACTTGAGTTGCTTCTCCCAATCCACTTTATCTTCTTCATATTTCTGACGAGAGTCCTTCAAGGACTGAGTTAGACCGATAAAATCTTCCTCTACACCTCCCGAGGAGCTTGAAGCCTTAATATCCTCATCCTTCTTCCGAATACTGTTAAAACATGTTACCAACTGAAGAAAGAAATAATTTTGAGTCAATACAGGGACATAGCGGTGAACAGTGAAAATTTAGACTAATAATACTTACTGAGGCAATATGTTGAGCAGCCAATGAAGTGACCCTATCACGAGGAAGAGTGTCTTCAATACCTTAGATCTCTAAGATAATCCAAGACTTCAATGAACCCATGGCAGATCTCGGAGGAACAAAAGTGGGAACACCACTTTCAGCATTCAAAGGCTGAGAGATAGTCTCAGCAAGTCTATCCGAGGAAATTTTCTTTGACTTCTTCAGAGGAGCATGAATATTTTCAACCAAAGAAGTCTTGGTTGGTGATATAACAATAACCTCACTAGGAGGAGAAATAACCACAGCCTTGCTCGGAGCCACAGGGGGCTTCTCAACAACTTTCTTGGCAGCAACTGGAGGGGGTACATCAATGTTTCTCGTTCCTTCCTCTAGCACATCCTGCTTATTTTTCTTTGCCTCCATATTGGCAGAGTCTGATTTGTCAAAGAAGGCAGGAGCTCTTCTTCTCTTCATTATGTTACTAAGGGGAATATTCGATTCAGGGGAGGAACCTTCCACAACAGTTTCAGAAGCTGGTACTTGGTCGATGTCAACCACCACTGGACGAGTAATAAAGGATGAAGTGTAGCTCTTGTACTGCAACAAATAAGAGGCTGACCTAATATGTTCGTCAGCAACGGATTGGTGTAAACTCCAGATAAGTTTCAGATGCCTTAAATTGACATCAGTTTCTTTGGGAGACTTTCTTTTGCTATCAACTGCAAATAATAAAAAATTAAATGTCAGTGACACATTTTATCAAACATAAAGAAAACAAGATTTCAAAAATAAAAACAACCTATCCCATTGCCATAAGGAGGACATCTAGGACCTTAATAAACATGGTCTCCATTTAATGGAGGATGTTGCCAATTTTTCATTACCACTCCATGTTCAAAATAATCCCTGTTGACGTCAGGATGATTGACAAGTAATGCCCTATTCAAAAACCTAGTTTTTAAATAAAAAGTACTAACGCTGATAACCCATCTGTAGCAATACATTATCTCTGGAATCCCTAAACAGGTTCCATGAAGTTGGTTTAGCCTATGAACTCCATTAACTATCCTCTAAGTATTTGGCTCTATTTTTGCAGGTACAACGTCAAAATACTGACAAAACTTCAAACATAAAGGATTTGGGGGAAAAGAAAAGCCACATTCGACAACAAAGAGACTTGGGAACCAATGCCCCTCATCCAAAGAAAAATAGTCGGAAGGTTCAGAAAGTTCTTCCAATATGACCCATGAAGGAATTGAAAATTCAGAATGAAATTTGTCAAGCTATTCAACAACGTAAACCATAATGAACAAAGTAAATAAAAGAGAAGGAAGAAAATTTTACAGGGAAAGAGTGAATCAGTTAACAACGAACAATAGAAGAAACGAACGCACAAGATAGAGAAGAAATCAAGAGTTCAAAGATACAGATTTGAAAAAGTAAAAGACGATAAGATTTTCTATAGTGCTTCAATACTTTACCTCGGGAATGGAGAAAAACAATGATTGCCAAGACGAACGATTGCGTATCCGGCAGCTAAAAAGAAGAAAAAGGGCATAAAAAACGAAGCGGTTACGAAAATTCAAAATACTTTAAAAGTATGATACTATGCACTCAAAAAGGAGTTATATACAACGAAAGTTTGTCTAAAATCCATAAAAACTGAAAGTTTAAGCAGCAGAATGTTCCATACTTTTCTTCAACATCAAACTACGAAATATTGGGGGCTTCTGTTGATACCAAATTAAGTCTGCTGACGTGGAACAATTATGTGGAGACATGTGTTAATCTACATGACACCCACAAACAATTTTTAAACAACACACTGACTCCGAGGAACTTAATCTCCCCGACCAACTCAAGCGTTTCGAGCAACAAGTGTTCTCCAAGGAACTTCATTGTACCGAGCAACTCATGTATGCCGAGCTACTTAGACGGTCTGAGCAGTTTAGGCGGCCCGAGCTACATAGCGTACAGAGCACTCATATCAGGATAATCAAGGAGACGACTGCGCATTAAATTCTCATTATTATAATACAGATGTACATGTCTACTAGAGAACAGCGCATTGTCCTTTCATTTATACAGCCTCAAGGCTATAAATACTTTGTAACCTCCTCATCAAAGGAGGACTCAGAATTTCGTGGTAAAATCCATTATCGAGAATTCCAAACAAACAGTCAGCAATAACAAAAATAGTGGACGTAGGCCATTCGTTCAAGGCTGAACCACTTTAAAAATCTTTTGTCTTGTTTATTTTATCTGTGATTGATTAATTAGAGATAATCTAATTTTTTACATCAACACACCATTTTGGGTTCGAAAGAGTCATGACCCTTCCGCTATACTTGGTGATCCTACACTAGGTGTCAAGACTCGTTATCAATTCAAAAATGTAGTTAGTTATCTGTTCTACACATCATTAGTCGAACCCAAGAATGTTGAAGAAATACTTAAGGATAAACATTGGATTTCTATCATGCAAGATGAGCTGCTTCAGTATTGTAAGAATGATGAATGGGAGTTAGTCCCCCAACCTAGAAAGTATAATGTGATAGGTACCAGGTGGGTTTACAGGAATAAGTTATATGAGAATGGTACCATAGTTTGCAATAAGGCTAGGTTATCGCTCAAGGCTACACACAGATCGAGGGTGTAGACTTTGATGTGGCATTCGCTCTCGTTGATATGATTGAGTCCTTCTATTTATTACTCTCCATAGCATGCCATCTACACTTAAAGTTATAGCAGATGGATGTCAAGAGTGTCATTATTAATGGCATTCTACAGGAGGAGGTCTACGTGAAATAACTGAAAGGGTTCGAAGATCCTAAGCATCCGGGACACGTCTATTATCTTAAGAAGACTTATGTGGTTTGAAGTAAACACCCCGTGCTTAGTATGAGCGGCTCACTTATTATCTCTTATATCATGGATTCAAAAGAGGGGGAGTGGATAAGACGTTTGTGAGGAGAGAGACTGGTGTTATTTTGATATCCCATATCAATATGGATGACATAGTCTTTGGGTCCACATGCTCCCACCATTCTCACACTTTTGAGGAATAAATGAAGAGTGAGTTTAAGATAAGCATTGTAGGTGATCTTACATTCTTCCTAGGTCTCTAGGTTCATTATCTTGAGGATGGGATATTCATATCTCATCCAAATATGCAAGTGAGCTTGTGAAAAAATTTGGCCTAGACTCGGATAAGCACCCACGTTCCCCTATGAGTACATAGACAAAGATTAACAAAGACACTTTAGGCAAGGACGTAGAGCAAAACTTTTATCTTAGTATTATTGGTAGTCATCTCTACTTGACTACTAGTCGTTCTAAAATTGCCTTTAGTGTTAGAGTCAGTGAGCGATACTAGGCGTCCCCGAAAGAATCACACTTACACGCACTTAAACATATTATCAAATACGCGAGTGGAAGTCTTTCATATGGCATTTGGTATTCCATTGATACCGATGAATGCTTATTCGCCTATTCGAATGACGGTTGGGCCAAGTATGTAGATAGTTGTAGGAGCACTTCAGGTGGATGTTTCTAGTTTAGTAGTGCTCTTTTCTCATGGTTAAGCAAGAAGAAAACTCCATATCTTCATCCACGGGGGAGGCTGAGTATATTACCATCGGGAGTTATTGCACGCAACTCTTATGGATGAAGAAAATATTGGAGGATTATGGTATTTCACAAGGCACGTTGACTATTTCTTGTGATAATAGGAGTGTGATTCATACTGCCTGTAATCTGATCCAACATTTGCGTACAAAGCACATTAGGGTACGAGAGCACTTTATATGTGAACTAATTGAGGAGAAGGTCGTTTCCTTGAGCTTTGTAAGCATCAATCATTAGTTAGCCGATATATTCACAAAACCTTAAGACGCACTTTAATTTGAGGATATTAGAAGATCTTTAGGAATTTGCATCGTTCACTGAGGTCGGGTATTTTATCTAGTGTAGGATGATTTTCTTGACTATATTTCTTATTCATATTGCTAGATTGGATTGTCATTGTGTCATCATTATATCTATATTTTTCATTTTGATATTTTTTTAACAATACAAAAAGAGTTTTGTTTTTCTAGAAAAGTTTTTGAAAAATACAAAAAAGATTTTTGGTTTTCAAGAAAAAGGTGAAAAGGGTAAAAAGATTTAAAAAGACAAAAAGAGTTTTGTATTTTTTTCACCATATATGAATGACCATTTAAGATATTCGGATCACTCATTCATTTTATTTTTCCACATGAATTCTTTGTAGTATTTTGAGACATGATGTCATTTCTATAGTGTGATTAATAATGTGTGGAGTCATTACGTTGATATTTGATGATTTCCTTCTACATGTTTGACTCCTAGTCACCTTTAATACACATGCACATGAAGTTGTTGGAACATTGCACTTACTTGCCTTTTGTCGAATACATTGTTCTCATCTCAATTTTCTTTATAACGAACCAAATGTAAAAAGGGATAAAGTTGTGCATAAAAGAATTACTGCTCGAATTTCAGCTATCTTTTGGAAAATATTGTTATGTGTAAAGCAATGGAAAGGGGCTATGAAATATCAAAGGTCTTTGCATCAAAAGCCACCATTTGCATAAAAGAGCCTAAAAAGATTATAGTCACATAAAAACGAAAGTTCTAGGCCAATTTTTTATACATTGATGCTTCACTACATTATAGCATTAATTTCTTCAAAAATCATTGAGAGTTTATCATCATATATGTGAGATTTTGAGGGAGTTAAAATTGAAGATCAATGGGTTTGAACAAACTAAAATGTCTCCAAAAACCATTACATAGTTTGGCGTTATCAGTGTAAGAATCATTTATGCTCATGACATGTTGATTAAGTTGAGTCAATTTCACATAAATTCACAATTTTATACCTAAGGTAGACTTTGAGATCTTTCGTTAGGAGCGTCTCAAAACTTCGTGCACACATGTTATCACTACATATGTTGATTTACCTATGGAAATTGTTCACACCCCTACATTCCTCATTCACGTTTCAAATATTTTAGTGTTATTTTATGGTGTGCTTTATTTATTTATTTTATTCTTAATCTTCAAAAGAAAAATGATTTTTTTTAAATAGTTGGTTGATTCATGCCTTTGAGATTATCATCTCCTAAGCTTTCTTGATTATTCTTGTGTTGATATCTTTCTTCTTCGTGTGATGCTTACTCTTTTATCTATTACGGATAAAAAGGGGGAGAAAAAATTAAGAGGGATTTTTTATTTTGATTTTCTATTTAAAACTCGTATGCTTCACAGTATCTCTTCGTTTCATATGTGTAGATTTCTTCTACTTTGATGATGAATTCATGGACTATACTGGATAAAGACAAAGTTTCCCAAGGAAGACCAAGTTGATATTGAAGATAAATTTTCTGTTATGCCGTTCAGTTTATAGGGTTTAAGGAGGGCATTAGGAATCATTGTCTTAGAGGGGTGTTTACTGTAATTTAGGTTTCGTTTTTTATTTTGTACTAGAATAGCCAAAGGAGGAGATTTATAAGAGAAAAAATTTATATTTTGCTCATAACTTAGGCTTTAATTTGTATTTTAGCGTATCCCATTACAAACTGACTCGCCAAGCCGATCTTCAACATTTCCAAGATCGAAGACGCTCATACATCTCAAGAAGGTATAAAAGTTTGGGTGTCCATAGATTTTCTAAATTGTATTTGGGATGCTAATTTTTTAAAATTGAGGTTGCAGTTTAAAAAGGATTTAATAATAAAAATTACTTTTTTTTATTCAAACTAGATTCACTCTCGTTCGAATAAGAAAGAAGTTTCGTTAGAATAATCTTCTAACGACCTTTGAACCAGGTTAGCTCTTCCTAGAAGATCGTTTAACTTATGCTTCACACGACATTGCCTTTTCGTTAGAACAAGATGCTGACTCATTTAAACAAAGCATGTTTTCATTCGAACGACCTTAATTTTTGTTCGAACGAGTTCCGTCGCATCAAATTTTGTGCCAAACCTATAAATACCTATTTTGAACTCTTTTTTCATGGGACTTTGGACAAGACACAAACAACATAGATTTGTGAAAGTTTCTCATATATTGTTTCACAAAACACTTTTCAATTCATAATGTTTACATCCCCCATGTGATTTGTGAATCTTTATGAAACCCTATAGTTTCAATACCTTACATACACTTTGTGGAGAGCATTCTCTATGGATGACTTGTGAACCGAGGGTTCAATGTTGAATAAGGAAAAAGGTTGATCGATGGATATCGATGATAGACCGCTACTTGTGGACGACTCTGGACTAAGTCGTATTATATTGAATGTTTTGAAGACTCGGCTCGTCCCACTTAGTTTAGCCAAGTTTCTGTAAGTCGCATGCCTATCAAAACTTACGATAGTGCTAAATAAAAGGTTTTGGTCTTTTTAGAGATTTTTCCATATCTTATTGTGTTAATTGCATGTGTAGTTTAAGTATTGTAATTGTAACACTTATTGTATGCAAACTTAATTTAATCGAAGATAAAATTTGGTAAAAATTGGATTTCTGTGTTGGGAATTAATTATATAAATTAATCCATTAGATAACGCGCACTCTAAGAATATCTTCATCCAGGAATTTGAAAATCCACACAACTACTTCACCCATGGATAGTCATTTAGATAATCAAATGTCTCTTTCTTTGATGACTTTTTGCGTGATATAGCGACATCAAACTCGGCTAGTGACAACAACCAATGGGCTATGCGGATTAACGAGATAGCCTTTTCTAGTAAGTAATTCATGGGATCCATTTGAGACACTAACTTGATGAGGAACACAAGCATGTAATGTCAAAGTTTCTGAGTAACCCAAATAAGGGTGACACATGCTTTCTCCAATATGGTTTAGTTTACCTCATACCTTGATAGTTTTTGGCTGATGTAGTAGATAACTCTCTCCTTGTATCATTATTTCGATGAGTTGATCTAGCATAACCCTTGCCACCGTATCGATAACGGTTAAGTAGGTGAGAAATAGTAGGCTAGGTTGTGTTCGCATGAGTACCAGAGTTTGGGTAAGGTATGCTTGATCTTATCGATGGACACTAGACATGCCTCACTCCAGACTTTGGTTTAATCCTTTCGATGGAGCTTGAAGATGGGTTCAGAGATGAAAATGAGCTGACTGATGAACAAACTGATGTACTGGATTTTTCCCAATAAATCGCAAACTTCTTTCTCACTCTCAGGCAGTGGCATTTCAAGGATTAATTTGAGTTTAGCAGGTCTAATTTGATCCCTCTTTTGCTGACTATAAAGCCAAGGATTTTTCCCTTTGTGACACTGAATAAGAACCTTTGTGAATTGAGATGCAATTGTCATTGCCACAATCGTTCAAAGAATTTCATCAGGGCAGTATTATGATTGTCTTGAGTTTCGAACTTAATAATCATATCATCTACATACATTTTGACCTCTTTGTGGATAAAATCGTGCAAGATGGTTGTATATGCTCTTTGCTATGTAGCCCCAACATTTTTATGTCCAAAAGGAATGACAGTTGAGGAAAAGGTTCCCACGGGTTATTAAAATCATATTTTTTTAGTCATCGGGATGCATCTTGATCTAATTATACCTCGCAAATCCATTGATGAATGACTTGATGGTATGGTTGGCAGTATTATCGATGATTATATCAATATTTGGCAAAAGATAATATTACTTTGGATATTCTTTGTTTAGATCTCAGTAGTCGATGCACATGCAGACTCTTCCTTTTGATTTTAATACCAGGACAATATTAGCAAGCCAAGTTGGATATATGACCACATAGATGAAACTTGCGTTCAGTTTCTTGACCACTTCATCTTAAATTAAAGCTATCATTCAAACCAGAGCCTTTTTAATTTATACTTTATGAGTTTAAATTCATGATAAGTCAGGGTATCGTGTTTCATGATCTCTGGGTCGATGCCATGCATATCACTGTAAGACTGTGTGAAGACGTCCAGAAACTCTTTTAGAAGTTCTTCGAAATGTAATTACTCATGTTCATTAAGGATGGACCCTATATTAATCTCGTGTAAAATGATACTAGAACCAATACTAATAACAATAGTCTCATCATCATTAGTTTGAACGTGATTATGTTGTTTGATTTTTTGTTATTGAGATCAATTAAGAATCATTCATTCATTATATCATTTTCGTCAATTATTTGACTAAATTAATGAAATTAACATAAGGCATGCCAAGATACTCAAAATCTTTTTTTATTTCATTAAGATCATTTTCAAGATATACAACATTGATGACCTCATCAAATGAGTCATCGTTTACATTTTTATTAGTAATAGAAACAGGGGAAATATTGAGGTTCATACCTTAAAAGATATATAACATAGTTTTGGACGAGCGGAGTTGAGTTGATTCGAATGCTTTGCCAGTTGAGGAGAGGCTCATTAGCAGGGGCTCGACGTGGATCATACAGAGGTTCATTCTCAACATATTAAAGCCACACGATTCATTGATGTGTTAAAACCACCATTTTTCTCGTAAACAATAAGCCGAAGATGGGACTTGTCTAACAATCTATATCATTCTCAGCATAATAATAATAATAATAATAATAATAATAATAATAATAATAATAATAATAATAATAATAATAATAATAATAATAATAATAATAATAATAATAATAATAATAATAATAATAATGACACATTTGAATTTTTAAAATCAACATTCACAATAAACCAGTTAATTAGCAACTGCTAATAAATAAATCCAACACCCAAATAGTAATAAAAACCTCCAATAGAAGTATAATAATTGTCCCAAAAGACTGAATAATAAAGTCGGGCTTATGCCTATGCAGTATCTGAAACAATAAACTGACTGGAATAGAAACAGCAACCTACGCTGACTCAAATGAATTGAAGTAATGGTTGTGCAAATATGATCGCAAATCTGATCTTCTATCAGACATGTTGTCCTTATCTACGTAAACCTGGGGGAAAACATTTTATAATTTAGGTCACCGCCTTAGAGTTGCAAGAATTAACTTACTGAAACAATGTACAATACTGTAGTTAATTCACATTGTACACCGCCCATCGGCACTCGTATACAATAAGTATCTCACCCCTCATCTAAGTGCAATAATATATGCATACCAATCCAAGTCCCAATTATGAGGTTCGATAATTACCACAATAAGATAATATTTTTTAATGCATCTAGCACCAGTCATAAATTGAAGCAGATCATCTACATATGTTCCTCGTCCCAAGAATAATCCCTATGATACTACCCACAAGAAATAACATATCATCCAATATACATTTACGTAGTATTGGGTTCATTAGACTACAGTGGTTTAAATATCAATTAATTTATCTAATTATATATGTCCTTACATATGTATGACATATAAAGTCATCTACCTTTAGTGTCCCATTTGTGCTCTATCGTTAAGTATGGAGGAGTCCATCATCCAAACGGACATCACAAAACACATACAAGCGGGGTGGTCCCTACTTAGTACACCATTGCACGGCCTGTACCTCCGACGGTGACGATGGATTCCATCCTTTACACCTACCTCCTCGTAAGTGGCGTTATTACATAAAACCCAAATAATGGCAAACCCAACGCCTAGCCCATCAAGGCCAATGCGTTCTCCGGTCCCGAGATGTACGCAACCCCATCCGATTGGCCATCCATGAACATGGGTATGTTTACACAAATAAATAAATAAATACGTATTTTTATCACATAATATGTATAGGTAATTAACTCTATAATTACCCCCAAGAAGTCTCTATAATCCCCAATTTATATTCTTACTTTAAAAATTAACCATCTAGTTAATTATCACTTCCCCCCTTAATAAAGTAGCCACACAAATCCATTTTTAATAAATTATCCTCTCACTTGGATGACCTCCCACATACTCGCCTAAGTTCATAAAAATCTCCCAAACCATTCCCCGGTCCTTCCCTTAACCAGGCCCAGAGGCCGAATCGATTCTCCTTGAAGGCCAAATTGATTCGCAAACGGGCAATAGCCCAGACCTGTTACAATTCTTCTATATGGGTTTCATTCCCCCAAACCCAATTCTCATATCATTGCCTTACCCAATTATATTCTAATGAATAATGGTTCCTCAAGATCTAACAACACTTGTTAAAGGATTATCTAGCCAAATTAACATGAACTCCTACCCCCATAATCCCAGAAATTACATCTAGCATTAGAGTCCATCAAATCCCAATTTTAATCCTACTTATTCATTTAATCAATATCAGATTTCAGGAATCCATAAATCAATTGAAATCATCAAAATAGAAATCCTATAACATAAATTCTAAGTCTCAATTCCCAATTAACACGATACCAATTCCGGGTTTGTCTCCAAATCAATTAATCCTTTAAACTTTTATTTTCATATTTGTTCTAAGGATCATAGAGTTTATTCCAATTACAAAAATCATCAATTTTATCAATTAACCCAGAATTGTTATGAGAAAATGCATAGATGAATTAAGAAACATATTGTATTTGAGTATTGTAGTGGATTGGAATTACTCCTCAAGTTGTTAATTACCATGTTATAACCCCTAATCTCGTATTATATTTAAACCCGCACTTTTGGGCCCCCGGATAAGCCCGAAACCATACCCGAATTGGCCCAATAACTCCCTTGATGGTACACCTATGCCCTAAGCCTGATTATAGATGTCTGAAACACTTAAAAGAGACCCAATCATCCCAAGACGTTCCCAAACTATATTGAACCAAATTACACATTTTTATTATGTTTAATCACCATAAAACAATAAGCTAATTGATATACAATTTATTTTACATGATGAACACGTTAATCAAATAAGAACGCAATTTCCAACAAGTAATTTAGTCTCAAATTAAATTCTACCAATTTGAATTATTCTCGAATTTATGTAATTAAATTATACCAAAAATAATTTTACTACAGGAACACGAGGTATTACATAGTGTTTGTACTTTTAATACTATCCATGCTTTCTATATTAGAGGATCTTCAGTCAGCAGACTTGATGATTAGGGGTTTCACCTCATGTTTTGGGCCTTCAGTCCGAATAAATTTGTCCCCAAAGAATATCTCAAATCCTAACTTTAATTTCTTCTCGATAACATCATAACATGGTTTGGGGAAGTCGTGGTACATTAGGTCTTCACACTCTTTGATAAAAAATCCCATTTAAAGAGTCTCTGAATATCAATTCCGTACTCTTTAATGCTTTCTTTCGGTGCGGTTAATGCGGAACAATGATCTCAGCAAGAGATGATTGATATCCCATACCACTTGGAAGGAAATCTTCCTTCATAATAGATGACTTAGATATTCCTTGTTATCGATGACCTAATCCCATTTCGGGCATAAAATTCATATTCTTGGTTCCACTAGAAGAGGAAGTGGATTAATCTTAAAGCCTGAGAGGAACAAAAAAAATTTACTACATTAAAACTCAAGAACTAGGTTTCTTGCCCTGATGCAGTCAGAATTATTATTATCTCTAATAATGGTAATGATTTTCTTATCTGTAAAGAACATCTACGAAGAAATTCAGCTTTTGACTGAGGAAAGATGCCACTCCATGATACTATGGAGATATGGTTGACATAAAAGCAAGTAGAAATACAAGGAATGTCAATGACCCGGAATTTAATGTAAGGTGTATCAGGCCAGCCCTTAGTGTGAGAGATATCAAACTCATAACTTCTTATTGAGTATTCTCATTAGCATGCATGATGCAAGATGTGGGATTGAGATCGCTAAAATGTAACCCTAAGTATCTAAGAGTTTTTAACAGGAAAATATTCTAGTGAAAAGTGTTATCAAAAAGCACGAATGAGACCATCATCTCTATAATTTTGACTCAAATATTGAGGGAACAATTATGATCCAGGAACAAATTTAGGATTTCTTCATTCGGTGAAGGAGTTGAGATTGGTGGCAGTTAGAGTTCCCACTATATGGACTACCTCTTAAGGGGAGGTAGAGGGCAAAACTGTAGAACCGGTGAGAATATTGATAAGATCATTTATGTGAAGTTGGGAAGACATAAAGAGTCCCTACGGGATGATGTTGGCTTGGGACTTTTTAAGATGCATGAGGATCATGCTTTCCTCAATAGACATTTTAGGCATTGGTATTACTTCAGGAACACATTTTCCTTTGTCTGCAGGGGTACTTGTTGATGGGTGGACCTTTGCAGTACTGTCTTGACCGATTTATGTTATTTATAAATGCTGGGAAAAATAAAAACCTAGTGTATTTATCTAATTATGGTATGGAAGAAACTTCATTAATATTTCATAACAATTCTTTAAACTATATCACCATATAAAAAGGAGGCGAGGGTACTAGGGTTTTCATCATCAGATTCATCATTGGAGCTGTCTGAGGGATCAGAGTCATCTCCCCATTCGGTAGCAATAATATTGTGGTTCTTGAAAAAAATAATACATTTTATAAATTCAACTCCTTCATTATATAAATATTCCCACACAATTAATAAGTGTTTGAAACAAGGGACCAGGTATCCTTGAGTTTCATCACCATGAGTAGCTCAAGGATTCATATATTTTCTTCTTCATAACATACTCCTATAACACGATTTGAATAATACTATCCAAGCTAAATTCCATTACAGGTACATACCAATCAACTGATGGGCCCACTTTTGGGATTCCACATGTATGTATGTATGTATATATATATATATATATATATATATATATATCACTGATCTTATTACAATTTCCTTCTTCGAGGGCCATGTCATATGGGAATTTCATCCCAAAACTTCTGACGCCTTTGTTGATGAGGCTTTAGACAAAATTCCTCAATTGATGGAGTTTATCATTGATGTGCCCAACATTCTAATAAAAATCACGAGCATCAAGCTTGATGTATTTAGGAAGAGGGTCAGGATGTGGACAGGGATCCAAAGGCTTGATAAGATTACGGGATAAACGATCTTGATAAACATTAGAGAGTAGAGAATGGATTTCGATATATTCTTTCTATCTTGTAATAGGACAAGTTTCTGGTCCTATAAGATAGCGGACTAAGAGAAAATATTTTTAATAGTAACAGTAATAAGCTTATCATACTTGTGGGGAGTAAACTACCCAACATGATTATTTGATTCGAGCTTAAATTTTTTACTGTTGGAACTTTATTTAGCCTCCACCCTAGCCTCCAAAGGGCTCTTAAATGGGGGTAATATTGGTTACCCATGAAAGTCTGGATGAGTAGCAAGAATTTCTTATTTGTAATTTTGACATGCTCTTCCTTGGATGGGTGGTTAGTCATAGTTGCAACCTTCTCTCTCCACCTACATAAGAAATTATTGATAGATTTCTCGAGATTATGTTTAAGCAATTTGAGATCTCAGTGGTCACTTCCATGTCTTCCTTATATTTATATTTAGACATAAATTCCTCTACGACATCTTTCCACTTACGGATCCAAGACTCCTTCAGTGATAGGAACCAGTGAAGGGAATTTTTTTAGCATATGTTGGAACATATGATCCATTATTTCTTCTATAGCCCTAAGTAGGCTCATGGAATTATGGTAGTTGCGTAAGTTTAGAGTGGGAGGTCCTCTACCTTCAAAAATTTTAATATCAGGCATTTTAAATTCTTTGGCAACCTAACTTTTTGTTAAGGGGACATGAGGGTGTAATACACGTAGTTCCTTGAAATTTTTACTTGGTCAAATTTCTTATAGAGAAGTTTAAGATCCTCCTTCACACTGTTCAATTCCTCTTCCTTGGTTTCTGTAGAAACGGGAAAGTTAACCTCTATCTGAGCAAAATTTGCATCGATAAATGTGGGGAGGTGGCCCACTGACTTGCAGAACACGCATAGGATGTGGAGATTGTTAATAGTCTTTTAGATACCTCTGGGAAAATTAACATTTGGTTCAAGTACCTCTGCGATCTAACACATCTTCCTCTTCATCTCCTGGATATCTGCTTGTGGATCAATTTTCATAATGAGCTAGGAAAGTATTGTCATCGGATTCGGCTAAGGATTTATTTCTAATTAGGGTTATCCATGAGAAATTTTTTATAGGACTATTCGATTTTAGCTGAAGCGGATAATGAGGGTGTAGAACTCCGAAGTGGATTGATAGAGGATCTTAGCCAATATGGATCCAGATAAAGGAGCGTGGTCGCACCTGAGAGGGAGATAATCTTCTATTTTTATTGAAAAGGAATATTTTGGTATTTTTGAAAAAGTGAAATAATATCTTTGTTGTGTTGAAAAAGGGGAGGAAGCAAAATTCCTCATTGTAATTGTTATTATTAGGTTTCACTTGTATTATGTTCCTCATACAATGCAAGTAAAATGGTAGACATGGCCCGAATCTGGGAAAGAATAGGATGTGCAATTCAAGAGGCAACTTGATTTTTTTCCAAACTCGCGTGCAGGATCTTGTTTGAAAAATGAGCAAAATACCGCAAAACTTGTGCGACAAGATAACTCGAAATTTCAGCAATGTTCCATGTTAAAACTGACAAACTTGGTATGAGTGCCCGATGGAAGACATCTATATGTGGTTTGTGCATGGGAGGTTTCTGCAATGGTTCCTCCATGTGACATTAATTTCACGATATACCTCTTGCCTATAAGGGCAATCATTCATCGGTACGTGTGGAAAAGACATTTAATATACATGAGTGTATGTGAATTTCCATGGGATATACCTCGCGAAGACATTATGTGTGAGAGAAAATTCGATATACTCAACGTTCGTGAATGAGTTTCCTTTTATATACCTCCTGAGTTAACTCGTTCAAGCGAGATGATATAGGGGAAACGTTCAATATACATCAAACTTACTTGGCTAATGGAAGATGGGTATCATGTTACTTAGGTTAAGTACCCACAGAACCATAAAACCATCACAAAGTGACTCCCGCATACAGGACACATATAGGTTAATATGTAGTGCTCGTAAGATGTAGTGTGCGAAATGCTTGAGTTTTACTTAATATCTTTATACAAAGTTTTACATATGCTAATAGAGATGTGTACAACTTGGTGGGTTTCAATTTGTTAATCCAAAATGAGAATGTTCTATTTTAATTTGTGAAAAATCGTGCACAAGTGGTGAAAATGTAGTAAAATGGAAGAAAACTCAAATTTGGGGTTTGTGAATTAAATCCTATTTTTAGGGTTTTTGAGTTTATAAAAATAGGTTTATGAGTGTTTAAATAATAAAAAGGTGATTAGTGGTGAGAAACCATAAATAATTAAGAAATGCGTTATAAGGTAATAAGATATAAGAAATGACGCTAAACTACTAAAGTTGGATGAATATAATTTGGACCTTCTAAATAACTTGAATTGTGTTTTTTGGAAAGATAATTTTAATTGGTGGTATTATGGTGGAATAGTGGTGGTGAATGTATAAGTAAGGGTTAGGTAAGGTAATGTGGAGAGAATGTTTTGAAAATGATGTTTTGAAAAGTTATCACACTGATTTCGAGCAGAAGGTCCTAAGAAATGAGGTTAGGGTTTCCTTAAATAGAAAACCCTAAAGGGAAAAGAAGACCAGGATACCCCTGGGGGTGTCGGTCGACATGTCTTTTGTCCTTCCTATTAGAAGACATACCAGACTTGGTGGCCTGTAAATTATCCCCACCTGCAGGCGGGGGGAAGTGTGTTTATAGTCACTTCGAAAATAATTTTTTTGGAAAAACGATCCTAAAATACAAATCGTAAGTCCGTTTTGCATATGGCAAGGACTATTGGAAAGAGGATTCATATATCTATGAAATTTTGTTGAGATACTCAGGTATGAGAGTTGACCAAACTCAAATCGATCTTTGTAAGTGTCTGGTGAGCTCCAGTTTAGGATTTTGGGGTGAAAATATTACTAAATGCGAATCGCAAGTCTGACTTGCGCACATTATGGATCGTTGAAAGGGGAATTTAGATGATCCATGTGAAAGTGGATTGAGATACTCTCAGGTCTGGGAGTTGACCAAAGTCAAACAGAGCTCGAGAAGCATAAGTCCAATTTGCACATGGTTAGGACCTTCAAAAATGGGATTCAAAGATATATGAAAGTGTGTTGAGATAATTTCAAGTCTAAGAGTTTACCAAAGTCAAATGAATCTTGGGGAGCATTCGATGACCTTTGATTGGGGTTTGAAAGAGGACTATGGGCTTGAGATTTGAAAAGACTATGTTTGGATCTTAAGGAGGTTTATTCGGGTACTAGAATGGGGTGTCTACAAAACCTATTAGAAGTTTTGTGTTCTGCTTATGCTTTAATGGGGTTTTAATGACATATGAGGTTAGTGGGACACATTCATATGAATAAGTGAATCGTAGAAGGGAAGAAACGCATTCTTATATATTAGAAATTATAGGGTGGTATGATTATGAAAATAAGTATGGATAGTTACGATGAGAGGATGTATTTATAGTATGCTCAGATTCGAGCAAAGTTTATATATATGGTAGCATTCGAATGCGATTGGGGTAACAAACATACGAGAACTTATGGGTCAACACATTGTTGTGGAATAAGATATAAGTTACTCAATTATTCTTTGAGTATAACTATGGAGGTGGAAACAAAAAATAACAGGAGATAAATTTTAGTTATTAGGTTGAGTTGGACCAATGATAAGGATTGATAAGATGGATTTGTCTACATGCCAATGGTGTGAATTGTGGGCACATTAATTATGCATAAGTTTAAGGAGCAAGTGATTTCCCCCTAAAGAAGCTTAGGAACCAATAATTGTTCAGTTGATTCCTATAGATTTATCAATGTTGTCATTACCACCAGCAGACAAGAGGTAACTGTAGGTTTTGTATAAGGGTGGAAATTTGGGTTAATGGGTCATGTTTAGGGCTAGATCGACACGACCTGGCTTTATATTATCCGACGTGATGTTATATTTATTTCATTCCTAACACGAACATTATCCGTTAAGAACACGAAACGATACGGACGACACATTATATCAATTTCTCAGTAATTGGACACGATTAACATAGCTCATATGCTTATATATATATATATAGTTGTGTCATGTTTTCTTGCCGTGTCAGAAATAGCCAGCCCTAGTATCGTATGATTTCATGATTATGTAACACCTCATCGAGAATAGGTGCAACCGTGTGTGAACTAAGGCGTACTTGAATTTTGTATGGATTTTTAAAGTCATCACCAGGTTGTGATTCCTATAACTCCTGCTATAGTGGGATTATGTGTTCTTATAGGTTGTGTATTAACATAGGATGGTTTATTACAATATATATATATATATATATGTGTGTGTGTGTGTGTGTGTGTGTGTGTGTATGTATGTGTGTGTGTGGTTAGAGATACCTTGATGTGTGTAGTTATTGTATGGATATATGGGTAGAGTGAGCAGACATGGCATCTTGATAGAATAAACTAGATAATAAAGTAATTCTTTTATTGAGGATATAAACCATGATTCATTATATTTAGGCATTTCATGTGTTCTAGCTGATGATGTAGTTTATATATGATGGGGGCATGGTTGATTTTCCCAGGATTACTTGTAGGCGTAATTTAGTCATTGATGTAATCACATGGCTATGAATTATGTTATTCACTAGGATATGTCTTTGGCGATGGGTGACATTTGTCCATATGAAAGTGAATATGAGTCTTGAAATGTATGTTAGAGATTAAGTAAATTATTAGGACCAATGCTCATATAGTTATGTTACGAGTACTTATGGGTTTTACTTTTTTCGATTTCTCGCTCGATGTAAGAGTTCCTATTGGGAGTTGAAATCCCAATATGACACCCTACCATTTCTCACTTATTGGATTTCATGTGAGTTATCTTTATATTATATTATTGTTAGGCCGTGTGAATGTCCCATATGTTATGATATTTTTTATGGGTCGTAGAAGTTCCCCTAGAATTGGTCATCGACGGGCATGTAAGTTCCCCATATGTTTTGATACTATTTATTTATCGGTCTTGGTGGTACCCTATTGTTGATTCATGTATTGAATATGATAATAATGATCTTGACTTACGATATATTTATGTGCCTATTAGTAATAATGGAGTACCAGGTTAGTGATATTTTAGTGGTTGCATGCTTAGTAAGATATATATATGATTTGGTTGATTAGTGATGTATTTCTCTTAGTGTATGAGGATCCACATGAAAATAAGTATATATAGTATGAGGGCCTGGGTTGTTTTGAGAACTGAGTGGATAGGGGTGAGCTCGACACTATAATTATGAAGTTGTGTATGGTAACATGGTAAGATATCATAACAAGTAACTGGTGGATTGGGGTGACCTCAGCCCTACTTTAACATTATTTTCTTCTAGGAATTCCTTTGCAATGAAGTTCCACAATTCATTTACTTCATTGAAGTGACACACCTTGGCTAAAAATCATGATTTAAAAAGGAGCGTAAGATCTTCAAGGCTTTAATATTAAATTCATCTTTCTTTTCAATCCTCAATTAAGATAAAAGGGGCGAGTTTTATCACTAATTACTTTCCATAAGTGATAATTAATAGATTAAATAATAAGAGATATTCTTGTTTTCCATAGTTTGTAATATCCATAAGAAAATATGGGAATGTCATATCTTCATAAAATCATTTCTTAAATGTTTGTTACTGTTTGTGATCCCCAAACTCAAAAGCTATGCAATGATACCAATTGTTGGCCCAAGAAATTTACCCAAGAGGTGGGGGGATTGGGTATTTGGGTTTTAATGGTAATTATAAAATTTTCTTAACTTTATGTAAAGATTAATTACAATATGATAAATCATATCAAGTTTAAATAATTAATCAACAATAAGCACAAGTAGTTAAGAGAGAAAGTTTAAAGGAACTCTGAAAATTGAGGTTTTAATATGGTTCGGTGACTGCCTATATCCACACTTGAGATGGTACTTGAATAACTTCATTATATATGGTTCTCTTAAGGTGGAATAAAAATCCTTACACGGAACAACATCTTGAAAACCTCAACCAACAAGATGTTAAATTCATCCTTTCTTAAGTGATACCCGTACAAGAGCCCAAGGTCTTTAAACACTTTGACTCCCTGCAATAATGTAACTATCGAATGATAACATTCAACGAAGTTTACCATAAGTTTAAATAAGGAGATTCGTAACCAAAAGGTAAAGTGAAATAGCTTTACTAACAATCATATGAAATGGTTTGACTTTCTCTTTCTAGAAAACTAAACAAACAAGTAAGCACGAGTATAATGCTCAAATGGGTTTTGGGTTTATAACTATACTAAAGAGTTATTGATGATACATATTAAAGCTCAAATGGTCTTTGGTAAAATCTTGAATTCAATGGAGTTGCTTGCTTGAAATGGGTTTAGGAATTGGTTTCTCTCTCTAGGAAACTTGGGGATATAGACATAAACTTGGGATTAAAACTTTACTCCATTGTATTTTTGTAATAAGCTTATGTGTTTGATGAAGTAAACCAAGTTACCCTTTTATAGGCTTTCAATGAGAAACTAGCCATTAGAGGATAGTAATATAATTAAGGGATCACTTCAAATTCAAATTTAAAAACTAGTCGTTATTGATTTTTTGGTTTTCAAATAGTTTTAGTCTCCTGAACAATTAGTTTAGTCGAATACACCCTTCTATCCTGACAGTAAGATCAAGTTATCCCACTTTAATAAGGTATGTCTCAAGGTTTAGTTGATTAAACCTTCCTTGTTTGAGTTATTAGAATGTTGGGTTTTGGTTCCATTATTTGGGTAGGTTTGGGGTATGTTTACCTAGGTTTAGGAAGATTAATTTTGAGCATATACATGACCAAACAAGTTTATTTACCTTTGTACAATAGTTCCTAAAAATGATACTAAAAATATATTTTAGTCTTTGATCTTTCTTTTGGGTTGCATATGTAATATAATTTTATGTCAGATGATTATGGGAATGCTTATTTTAACTTGATCTTCTGATGCTCGTGAGTTGAACTTAATAGGGTTATTTGAGTGCTTTGAATCTCCATTGTAATATTTGGAATATTAATTGTAATGCTGAGGCATAGTTTCATAGATGATATGTTATTTGTTATATATTTCTTTGTGTATTGAGTTTTATTTTCATCTCAAGCACATTAGATAGAAAATGGTGAAGTATGATCATATATTAAATATTTCGTCATCATACAAAAATTTTTTACTCGAAATATATTTTGTTTCACAATCTCCTCCTTTTTGAGAGGATATTACAATTAATATAGTTTGAGAAATATTTCAAAGTATCCCCCTTTCTTCGAGAATCATTTTTGTAAAAATATCGCTCCCCCTTTGGTGTAGCGTTTATTTTTCTCATATCGTTATTTATCCCCCTTTGCCATTATATAAAGGGGATTTGATATCTTTTTTATAAAAAGGTGTAATTTTGTTCACATGGTGTGACAATGATTCAAGTGGATTGTATCCTCCTTTGCTCTCTTGATTATGGACTGCAAAAATAGGTTAGCACATGCATATTTGTTTGATGGGTTTTGAACAATTTTAATCTTTAAGGAATCCCTCAGATTGTATATATGGGTAGATGTTTATGGAGTCTAATGTCATGTTATGTGGGCTAGGAAATAATTTTATTATATTGTGTGAAGTTTTGTTTTAGTCTGTATAGTGGTTATGTAGATAAAAATGATGAATAAATAAATTCATAGATTGATCATTACGATAAGGATAATACAAGCAGGTGATACATAGAATTTTTTGAAGGATTCTCTATGAATTTTTAACAGACGCGAGTGGAACCACTTGCTTGATTATCTTACCCAGTTCCTTGGGCCGTAAAATCTAATATAGGTTTATCAGGCCTAAATTAAATAATACAAGACTCATAACACTTAAATATCATTCTAAGCATGCGTGAAATGAAACATATATAAATAAAATAATGATAAGGATATGAAGGAAGATCCAAATAACTCTGATACCATACATAAACATCACTATCCACAAAACCCATATAAGCCTGAGTATTCAAATCAATAAAATATACCACATACATGCCACTAATATGTATAGTATTAAAATTCTCTTCAATGGAGAATCAAAATAAATTGGCGTGCATGTTGTGACACCTACATCCTAAGGAACACCGAGAGGATTTTGATTAAAAAATTTATCAAGACTGGGATGGTCTAACTGGGATGTGCACATTTGAGAATAACCAAATAAATTCTAAATATCATGACATTAATCAACATCAAGTGTATAAAGAAATGAAGACAGTGTTTGAGTTTAAGGGTCACATAAGTAAGACAAGCAATGAGGGTCTTTCTTCTTACCCTCGAGGATTATTTGAGCATACTAAGGATAATCTTAGGTAGTCACACACCTAAGACCTCATCAAGGAAAGGAATAAATCATGTTTACCCATCAATCATATAACCTGCCATACCGAAGGTTATATAAAAGAAATCTTCCCTCAATCCCTCTCGAATATGGGTATCTAGACGTATGACCCAGGGGTAAAATTAACTAAGGCATCTTGTCTACTCACTGTGACACCCCGACTAATTAAATACCGGGTAGCTACTCCTTTATTAAATTAAATCAAAATGCCAAGTTGGCTCAGTTAATAGCATCACTGTCGAAAACATTTTTATTATTACTAACCACCTAGTATTTAAAAAGTAAGTTGCCAAATTTTAATTAAAGCCTGATTAACATGCAGTAAAAGATTTAAAGCAAGAATAATATCACCATTCACCATAACGAAACAATAGATTAACCAACACATGATATAAATAAAACTGGAGGAAAAACTCCTCACAACAAAATCCCGCAACTGAAGTAAGTAACGAAATACTGAATACTGAATCAATACATGCTAAAGTCTGAAAAACTGAAATGGAAAATGTCTCTAATTGAAATTGGGCAACATGCCCTACAACTGAGGAATACTGAGTATGGAATCCAAATGATATAAGCGTCTAAAAGCAAATACCTGTAGCTTCCACAAGCAGCTACAGCTCGTCATCTGAGTGAGAATCCTATGCATGGTGTCCTTGTGGCTGGGCACCTAAAAATGGTTTTACAAAAAAAATAGATTTGAAAGCAAACGGGTCAGAGCCCGAATGTGGAGATATTTTAAAAATCTTCAAGTGCTTTAAAAACATTTAAAACAGTATATGCAAAATACATGTTAGGACGTGCTCTCACATGAGATACTCACCTCTCGTCTAACTATGCACTCCTAACGTTCCTGTACCCATTCATGTGTTATCTCATAACTATCTAATTCTGAAGAGTTTCTAACACTACTACTCGGTTCACGTTTAATTTCCAACCTTAACAATTAAATAGAGAGTTCTACTTTAATTCTCGGATTCCCAATTATTAACAAAACCATTTATAGATATAAGTTCCCCTTTTATCTACATAACATTACCATAACTATACTCACAATTTAACATAGTAAATTCCTTCTCGTTTAACCGTATATTTTCACATCATAAATATACAATACAAGCACCCAAAGGCTAAGCTACGGTTCACACATACTCTGCTATCCATCCCGGTACATCACGTACATAAGGATCACGCATTCTGAATCTCTCAGGAATCGTTCAGATAACAACATCACAAATAGTGGAGGCGAACACAGTCACATCACATGGGTCACGCACATACCTACGCTCCCACGATCAGCAAACTTATTAATATCCCAATAAGTCCTTCTATGACCTATGTTCATTGAGGTAACCAATCTAAATCCGGGCAACACAAGGATAAGAAGGCCCTAAGCGAACGTAAACCTCCCGTTATAGCAAGTATGGTAGGTATGTCATACACATACAATTATATACTAAGCATTCACACATCTTAGATATCTCGATATTAATAAAGGTATACTCTACATCTTTATACCATTATTCCAAATTCATATATTTCAAGTATCCCGATAATATAGAAATTAAATTGTCGACACGTCTCACGTCGTAGTTTCTTAAACTTAAAACCTATCTCGAATAGACTATTAAGTTCCTCTTATTCCCCCATATAATATCTTTACACCTAAGGTCTTTACTTCTGCCCCAAACCTTATTTCATCAAATTATTCAAATTTACCATATTAACCCAAATATTATCTCAATTATCGAATTTCATTAATTTAGAATAATTCCTCAAATTGAATTCCAATTAAGGTCCAATCTCCTAATCATGCCTACTGGTCTTCCTTGAGGTTAAGGGTATTCATAAGGTCCCCAATAATATCATTCAAGGATTAACACCATTAAAACTTAATTAGGGAAAAACTTTACTCATTCTGGGAAGGTCGATCGATCGACCTTTACCTTCAATCGATCGATGGTGGTCGATCGATCGACTGAAGAACATCGATCGATCGAACGCACCAGGTATGGTTACGGACTGCTTCGTTTTGCAGTTACCAATTCGTCCCAAAACACCATTTTCAAGCATGAAACTCTAAGAAAAGGTTACAATATCATCATACTATCATTCTACAACAGTATTAACATTCTAAAACCCATAATTCATCATTCAAAGGCTTTGTTTAGATCAAAACTACATCAAAATTTCCAGATTTCTTCCCCATTCAAGAACATCAATAAACTACTTCTAAACTCCATTTTTAGATCATCAATGGTTCTCTTTAGAACATATAATTCGTCCAGAATATTACTACATGCAATCCCTAACATAATTCATAACTTGTAACTTCCAATATATGGGTCTAAATCATCTTCCAAGATCAATTTCGAAAATTCCTAAACATGGAAAAGCATAGCTTGAATCAAATGAATTTAAACCACTTGCCTTAATCTTTCTCTGAATTTGATGTTGAATTTGAAGGTTGAATCTGTCCTCTCTCTCTCTCTCTTTCTGCAGAATTCTTTCCTTTCTCTCTCTCTCTACAAGTTCTTCCCAAGGATGATGACAATGGAGGTGTGTTTGGTTTTTGGTAAGTTAGGACTATATTTCAACTTCTCCCGTAGCCCATTAAGTCTCTTAGTGTAGTTAGTGGGTTTAGTGGGTTAAAGAAGAAGTCAGATTTCTATTCTAATTTTCGTCACTTTTAATTCCCAAAAATACGAAATTACCAAAATACCCTTTATGATGCCAGTATGGCCTAAAAATACCCCGGGACCCAAACTAAACTCCCGGCTAGTGTTTTCTGACTATCTCGACCCTTCCGGACGCGTTGGCGCACTCAAAATAAACATACGGGTGATAAAAATAAAATTTACTTTTTAATTCAAATAATTATATTCCTGACGCGACTGCACGCGCGTCCCAACAAAGTTTCCCAAATTGCCGTATTTCAATCTCGTGACAATTTCAATTTTTCCAATATTCATATAATGCCAAGTATACACATTATAATAAAATACTAACTCACATCTCGTTAATATTATTATCCGGATTAATTTCCAATTAATAAACATTTAATTCAATTAATCCCCAAAAATAAATATCATAGAAAATACGGGGTATTACATACTTCCCCTCTAATAACTGAATTTTGTCCCGAAATTCGGAACTAGAAAGTACCTGGTAAGAATAACTCTGGATAACGTTCGCGCATCTCATATTCGCACTCCCATGTGGACTCCTCGACATTATGATGTCGCCACTGAACACGCACTAACGGAACTATCTTTGACCGCAGCTTCCGCTCACTTCGGTCCAGAATAGCAATCGGCCCCTCCTTGTAGGAGCTATCTGGCTGGAGATCAATGTCCTCCACAGCAATGAGAGAAAGAGCCAAATTATCTCTAAGGAATTTCCTAAGCGAGGAAATATGAAATACATCGTGAATCCGATGTAAATGCTCCGGTAATCCAAGCTTATAGGCAACCAGTCTAATCCGCTCAATAATAGGAAATGGTCCCACATATCTCGATGCCAACTTCCCTTTCTTCCCGAAACGCATAATCCCCTTCATAGGAGATACTCTGAGCAAAACCTGGTCCCCCACTTGGAACTCTCTGAAGAATCTCTTCGCATCATCATAGCTCTTCTGCCTATCCTGAGCTACCCGAATGCGACTCCGAATCAATTCTATCCTTGCCGAAGTATCCTGAATCACTTCCGGCCCAAGTAGTTTGTTGTCCCCCACCTCTAACCAACATGCTGGGGAACGACAAGGTCTACCGTACAACGCCTCAAATGGAGCCATGCCAATGGTGAACTTGTAGGAGTTGTTGTAAGCAAACTCCACCAGTGGAAGGTACTGCTCCTATCCACCCTCAAAATCAATGGTGCACATACGTAGCATGTCCTCCAACATCTGATTTGTGCGCTCGGTCTGCCCATCGGTCTGCGGGTGGTACGCCGTACTCAACCGCAACTCCGTGCCCATGGCCTGCTGAAAAATCTCCCAAAACCATGAAACAAATATCTTGTCTCGATCAGACACGATATTTAGGGGCACACCGTGAAGTCTTACTATCTCAGAAATAAAGAGCTGGGCATACTGTCCTGCAGTGTAATCTGTCCTCACGGGTAGAAAATGAGCGACTTTGGTCAACCTATCCACTATTACCCAAATGGAGTCGTGACCTCTCTGTGACGTAGGCAACCCCATGATAAAGTCCATGGATATGCTCTCCCACATCCACATCGGAACCTCCAACGGCTGTAGTAGTCCTGCCGGTCTCTGATGATCCACTTTTACTAGCTGACAAGTGGCGCATTTAGAAACAAATTCGGAAATATCCCTCTTCATACCGCTCCACCAATACTGACGTCTCATGCCTTGGTACATTTTGTCCCCTCCGGGATGTACCGCGAACCGTGAGCCGTGCGACTCTGCCATCACCTCATGCCGTAATTCCTCCCCTTCCGGAACCACCAATCTCCCATTAAAGCGTAATCCCCCGTCTGAGCTAACGGTATAGGATTCGGCTCCCTCTGCCAATAATCGAACTATTTGCTCCTGACAGAACGAGTCGTTTGCCTGTGCCCTCACTACCTTCGTGACAATCTGCGGTGTAACAGTCATCACAGACATGAATGATCGAGCCACTGCATCCTGGTGTTCCAATTCCTTCCACTTTGCCTTCCACACTTCTTCCACCTTATCTACAGGTCTACGGCTTAACGCGTCTGCTACCACATTAGCCTTCCCCGGGTGATACTGGATATCGAACTGATAATCTTTCACGAATTCAATCCACCTCCGTTGCCGCATATTCAACTCCTTCTGCATGAATAGGTACTGTAGGGACTTGTGATCCGTGAACAATCGAAACTTCTCCCCCAAAAGGTAATGTCTCCAAATACGAAGGGCAAATACCATTGCCGCTAACTCCAAGTTATGGGTAGGGTAATTCTTCTCGTGAGGCTTAAGCTTACGGGAAGCATAAGTTATGGCCTGACTCTCCTGCTGCAGTACACCTCCAAGTCCTTGTAAGGACGCATCGTTGTAAACAAGATACTCAACTCCCGGTCTCGGCAATGCTAACACAGGTGCTGAGGTTAACTTGTCCTTCAACTCATCAAATGCCAACTGACAGGCATCACTCCAAATGAACGGCACACCTTTACGAGTTAGATGTGTCATGGGACCCGCTATCGTGGAGAAACCCCGAATAAACCTCCTGTAGTATCCTGCTAGGCCCAAGAAACTACGAATCTCCGTCGGTGTCGTGGACTGTCCCCACTCCCTCACCGCGGATACCTTCCCCGGATCAACCGATATTCCCCGGTCGGAAATAATATGCCCCAAAAGCTGAACCTCCTTCAGCCAAAACCCGCACTTCTCATATTTTGTATACAACTCATTCTGGCGCATTGTCTGCAAAACTTGCCTCAAGTGCTCGGCGTGCTCCTCCTCTGTCTGGGAGTAAACCAAAATATCATCGATGAATACAATGACAAACTGATCTAGGAAATCCCTGAACACCCTATTCATCAAGTCCATAAATGCTACTGGAGCGTTGGTCAAACCAAATGGCATAACCCGAAACTCGTAAGAACCATATCTCGATAAGAACGCAGTCTTCGAGACGTCCTCCTCCCTGATACGCAACTGATGGTAACCAGATCGTAAATCAATCTTTGAGAAGCAAGAAGCTCCTCTCAACTGGTCGAATAGGTCATCGAATCGAGGCAACGGATACTTATTCCGTATCGTGACCTTGTTTAACTCCCGGTAGTCCACACACAATCTCAGTGAACCATCTCTCTTCTTCACGAACAACACAGGGGCACCCCACGGTGAAGTACTTCTCCGAATAAACCCCTGAACCAACAACTGCTCAATCTGATCCTGTAACTCCCTCATCTCAGCTGGAGCCATACGGTACGGTGCGCGTGCTATAGGTCTCGTATCTGGTAATAAGTCTATAACAAAGTCTATCTCTCGACTGGGGGGTAGGCCTGGTATCTCCTGAAACACATCAGAATACTCCCTGACAACTGGGATCGAATATAAAGGAATCACAACCTCTTTAGAGGTATCCTCCTCTAGGTAATACAAATGAGCGGTCGAGCCTCCCTCTGGGCGAGGCATCGCCACTACAAACATCTCTTGCCCCGGAATGGCAAAAACAATGCTCCCACCGAAACAATCAATCATGGCTCTATAATCAGCGAGCCAATCCATACCGATAATTACATCGTAAATATGCATATCTAATACCAACATATCTGCAGGTTATACCAGACTACCAATCTCTACCCATACTCCCCGGCATATAAAGAAAATAAGTGACCCATTTCCCAATGGTGAGTCGACACACGTCACTGTGCTCTCCGCTGTGGCTAACAACCCTAAAGCCTTCGCAAAATGTGTAGTTATAAAACAATGTGTAGCCCCCGTATCAAACAGTACCCGACCCATAGTGCCATGGATAGAAAACGTACCCTCAATCGCGGGCGGTGCCTGTGGGACTACTTCCTGGTGGACGTTATAGACACGTCCATACTGTAACTGCCCCTGCTGAGCCAGGACTGCTGGAATGGGTGGCAATGCTTCCATCTGTGGCGGTGCGGGGAGAGCGGCGGGAAACATAGGCCTCTGTGGCTCCTGGCGAGCTCCTTGCTGCTGCTGCTGTGGGGCCCTGCCCCTATCAGGACAGTCCTGGCGTTTATGGCCAGTCTTGCCACAAACAAAACATTTCCCTGGGAAGTTCCCTCCTCTCTGCCCCTGCTGTCCCCGGCCCTGGTGGCCGTTACCGTTCCTCCCTTGGCCCTACTGGCCCTGCTGAAACTGCTGATGTTGACCATTTTGACCCTGCTGGCCCTGATGGTCGTTATGACCCTGCTGGCCATTCCGGAATCCTCCCTGACCGTTCCTGAAACCTCCTGATCGAAACCTCTTATGATCCCCCTGCTGGGAACCCTGATCACTCAACCTCTGCCCCTAAACAGATTGTGCCCCACCGGCACCATGTCCTCCAGTCCTGCCCTGATGGCTAGACTCTCCCGATCTCTTGCCCTCAGCCATATGAAAGCGGTGATCCTGGCAGTGTAACAAAGCAGCGTTAACCACATCAGAATAAGTGGCTAACTAAAGGTTCCCTAACAGATGCTGACGGATCCTCCAAGTTAACCCGTCGGTGAATTTCTCAATCTTCTTCTTTTCTGTCGGTATCTCATCCGGAACGATATTCAACAGATTAGTGAACTCGGCCTCATACTCGACCACGGTCTTACCCTCCTGCTTCAGACTCATCAATCTCCTCCTCATTTCCGTATGAACAGCTGACGAAAAGTACTTGCGGTCGAACCGCACCCAGAACTCCTGAATAGTGAGAGTATCCCTCTCCTCTACGGTGGTAATAGACTCCCACCACTGCAATGCAGACCCAACTAGCTTGAAAGTAGCTAGCACCTGCTTCTGAACATCCGTGCACTCATACATCCTCAAGTGCCGCTGTATATCCTTCCTCCACTGGCTCGAGACTACCACATCTGAGCTACCTGCAAACTCTGGCGGATGCGCTTTCTGAAAAGCGTCATGTACACGTTCCCAAGCGAACGGGAATGCATTTGCCTGTACTGGCGCGACAACCGGCGCCTGAGGTGGTGCCTGCTGAACTACGGCAAGTGCGGCATTTACCGCTTGGGCTACTATGGCTGCAACCTCAGCGGCGTTCAACGTGCCCTGAACCGGTGCGGGTTGTGGTTCTGGCGTTGCATTCCTGGGAACTCGTCGTGCACGTCGTGGAGGCATCTGAAGTAAGAATGAAGTTTATAAGTTCGCAGTTATAAACTTAAAGTAGCTGAAGAACGTAGCATATACAAAAGAATACAACAGTCCTAAAATATAGGGCTCTACATCAAAGAAAGCTCAGCGGAAACATAATAAGCCGTTCAGATCCTAAAGGACACTAGAACCTGATGATCTGATACCACCTGTTACACCCCGACTAATTAAATACCGGGTAGCTACTCCTTTATTAAATTAAATCAAAATGCCAAGTTGGCTCAGTTAATAGCATCACTGTCGAAAACATTTTTATTATTACTAACCACCTAGTATTTAAAAAGTAAGTTGCCAAATTTTAATTAAAGCCTAATTAACATGCAGTAAAAGATTTAAAGCAAGAATAATATCACCATTCACCATAACGAAACAATAGATTAACCAACACATGATATAAATAAAACTGGAGGAAAAACTCCTCACAACAAAATCCCGCAACTGAAGTAAGTAACGAAATACTGAATACTGAATCAATACATGCTAAAGTCTGAAAAACTGAAATGGAAAATGTCTCTAATAGAAATTGGGCAACATGCCCTACAACTGAGGAATACTGAGTATGGAATCCAAATGATATAAGCGTCTAAAAGCAAATCCCTGTAGCTTCCACAAGCAGCTACAGCTCGTCATCTGAGTGAGAATCCTATGCATGGTGTCCTTGTGGCTGGGCACCTAAAAATGGTTTTACAAAAAAATAGATTTGAAAGCAAACGGGTCAGAGCCCGAATGTGGAGATATTTTAAAAACCTGCAAGTGCTTTAAAAACATTTAAAACAGTATATGCAAAATACATGTTAGGACGTGCTCTCACATGAGATACTCACCTCTCGTCTAACTGTGCACTCCTAACGTTCCTGTACCCATTCATGTGTTATCTCATAACTATCTAATTCTGAAGAGTTTCTAACACTACTACTCGGTTCACGTTTAATTTCCAACCTTAACAATTAAATAGAGAGTTCTACTTTAATTCTCGAATTCCCAATTATTAACAAAACCATTTGTAGATATAAGTTCCCCTTTTATCTACATAACATTACCATAACTATACTCACAATTTAACATAGTAAATTCCTTCTCGTTTAACCGTATATTTTCACATCATAAATATACAATACAAGCACCCAAAGGCTAAGCTTCGGTGCACACATACTCTGCTATCCATCCCGGTACATCACGTACATAAGGATGACACATTCCGAATCTCTCAAGAATCGTTCAGATAACAACATCACAAATAGTGGAGGCGAACACAGTCACATCACATGGGTCACGCACATACCTACGCTCCCACGATCAGCAAACTTATTAATATCCCAATAAGTCCTTCTATGACCTATGTTCATTGAGGTAACCAATCTAAATCCGGGCAACACAAGGATAAGAAGGCCCTAAGCGAACGTAAACCTCCCGTGATAGCAAGTATGGTAGGTATGTCATACACATACAATTATATACTAAGCATTCACACATTTTAGATATCTCGATATTAATAAAGGTATACTCTACATCTTTATACCATTATTCCAAATTCATATATTTCAAGTATCCCGATAATATAGAAAATAAATTGTCGACACGTCTCACGTCGTAGTTTCTTAAACTTAAAACCTATCTCGAATAGACTATTAAGTTCCTCTTATTCCCCCATATAACATCTTTACACCTAAGGTCTTTACTTCTGCCCAAACCTTATTTCATCAAATTATTCAAATTTACCATATTAACCCAAATATTATCTCAATTATCGAATTTCATTAATTTAGAATAATTCCTCAAATTGAATTCCAATTAAGGTCCAATCTCCTAATCATGCCTACTGGTCTTCCTTGAGGTTAAGGGTATTCATAAGGTCCCCAATAATATCATTCAAGGATTAACACCATTAAAATTTAATTAGGGAAAAACTTTACTCATTCTGGGAAGGTCGATCGATCGACCTTTACCTTCGATCGATCGATGGTGGTCGATCGATAGACTGAAGAACATCGATCGATCGAACGCACCAGGTATGGTTACGGACTGCTTCGTTTTGCAGTTACCAATTCTTCCCAAAACACCATTTTCAAGCATGAAACTCTAAGAAAAGGTTACAATATCATCATACTATCATTCTACAACAGTATTAACATTCTAAAACCCATAATTCATCATTCAAAGGCTTTGTTTAGATCAAAACTACATCAAAATTTCCAGATTTCTTCCCCATTCAAGAACATCAATAAACTAATTCTAAACTCCATTTTTAGATCATCAATGGTTCTCTTTAGAACATATAATTCATCCAGAATATTACTACATGCAATCCCTAACATAATTCATAACTTTTAACTTCCAATATATGGGTCTAAATCATTTTCCAAGATCAATTTCGAAAATTCCTAAACATGGAAAAGAATAGCTTGAATCAAATGAATTTAAACCACTTGCCTTAATCTTTCTCTGAATTTGATGTTGAATTTGAAGGTTGAATCTGTCCTCTCTCTCTCTCTCTCTTTCTGCAGAATTCTTTCCTTTCTCTCTCTCTCTACAAGTTCTTCCCAAGGATGATGACAATGGAGGTGTGTTTGGTTTTTGGTAAGTTGGGACTATATTTCAACTTCTCCTGTAGCCCATTAAGTCTCTTAGTGTAGTTAGTGGGTTTAGTGGGTTAAAGAAGAAGTCAGATTTCTATTCTAATTTTCGTCACTTTTAATTCCCAAAAATACGAAATTACCAAAATACCCTTTATGATGCCGGTATGGCCTAAAAATACCCCGGGACCCAAACTAAACTCCTGGCTAGTGTTTTTTGACTATCTCGACCCTTCCGGACGCGTTGGCGCACTCAAAATGAACATACGGGTGATAAAAATAAAATTCACTTTTTAATTCAAATAATTATATTCCTGACGCGACTGTCACGCGCGTCCCAACAAAGTTTCCCAAATTGCCGTATTTCAATCTCGTGACAATTTCAATATTTTCCAATATTCATATAATGCCAAGTATACAAATTATAATAAAATACTAACTCACATCTCGTTAATATTATTATCCGGATTAATTTCCAATTAATAAACATTTAATTCAATTAATCCCTAAAAATAAATATCATAGAAAATACGGGGTATTACACTCACCAAGTTATCATAGTGGTTCACGTCGTACGTGCTCTTTTAATAGAATCCCCTTAGTACATTCACCACGAGTACTCAATATTGGTATTCATTTCATAAGTTATCATAAAAAATAATATCCATCGCAATCTTCTCATTTAAATCTCCATTTAGATTTATTAACTACAATACAATCCAAATGCAAATGGAAAATACCTTCATTATTACAATTTAAATCACATTAATTATAATGTAAACCAATTCATATAACTCAATTTAGGGCCAAGGTTATCCCAAACTAAACCCTCAAATAAAAAATCCATTTTTAAAGTAATAGGAGAAATTGCCCAAAAATTAAAAGCATCGATCAATCTATCAAGTCCATCAATCGATTGATCGAATCACTTATTTTGAAAATTCCCCCTTACGGGTTTTGTCTTCTCCGTTCCATCAATTCCCAAATCAAGACTAAATTTGTGATCTAAAAACCTTCATATAATTTCACACGACATATAAATAATGTGGATACATACAAAACATGATTAAAGTACAATTATACCATCAAAATCCTAATGATAATTCAAGATTTAACCCAATTATCACATTCAAGACCCTACAACTTAATTAACTTCAAATGATTCAAGATTCCTATATATAATTACATCTAAACATGGGGGGTTTATTATTATCAAGATTAAACAAATTATATTCTTGAGATAATGGATTTTGAGTTTGATTCATGTTAGTTTTGGATCAAATCAAGAGAAGTTGGTACTAATTAATATTAACCATCTTAGTTATAAAATTAGAGTTATAAATCAGATTTAACTCAACTTAAATTTGGATGCATGATAATAGGCATAATCTAAATGAATAAACAACCATATTATCATTTTAATTAAAATATCTTTGAAATATTTGATAAAGAAGCCTCCAAAATCCTCCAAGTCTCCTTCTTTTCTAAGCCTCCTTCTCTCTCTACAAATAGGTCTTTTATAAGATGATGATTATAGTAATTCCATGGCTCTTATGTCTCATTAGGGTTTTAGTTTTATTAAGTATGGTAAGCCCAACTTATTATACTACATGGTCTTTAAAACCCAACCAATCCTTATATTCCACTAATTAGGTCCAATTTCATTAATTCCCATAAAATAACATTTCATTAATATAACTTTAAAAATCAACCTTTTAAAATATCCCTAACAATTTATCCAAATATATATATACACATATTGTGGCATCACATGTAACCCAAGCACACAATATGCAGTATAATTTATTCTTTAAAAAAGGGTATTACATTCCTCCCCCCCCCCCCCCCCCCCCCCCCATTCAAGGATTTTTTTCCTCAAAATTCAGCATGTACCTAGCTAAAAAAATAACCTGAAAAATAACCTAATTTTTATCCTAAACAATAACCCAAAATAAAATCATGATCATGCTATGAACGCGGTAACCTAACAAAAAAATCCATCAGGATGCTTTCCCATTTACATTAAGGGACCGCTAAGGATTATAATTCCTCCTCCATTCATTGACGTTCCACCTTTACCAACTAAAAAATAGCACACCCCTCTGACACCCCGCCCAACTAAATAAAGGGTGATCAGTTCTGTATCAATTTAAAATAGAATGTTCGGTTGGTTTATTCTTAGCATCACTGTCGAAAAACTTTTTAACATATTAATCACCTAATATAAAATTAAGCTAGGTGTCAAAACATTTACAATTTTAGTAAAACCAAGTAAATCTATTTTCATTCAGTCTTAAAATATAAACCATTCACCACACATAGGAATATAATAAATACTGAACATGAATCAAGAACTGAAATAAATAAGACTGGATAAAACCTCACAGTTCAAAACTCCAAACCATAAAGTAAACTGAATACAATATCTCAGATAAAATACTAGAAGTGAGCGACACATGCCTAAATGAGAAGTCTAGATGAAACTGAATGGAAAAGATAGATGCGTCTACTACAAAGACCTACAGCTTCCACAACAGTTTCAGCACGTCATGCCATCCAAATCTCTAAATCTGGTGTCCCTATAGCTGAGCACCTGATATAATACATATATATAGCAAAAGAGAGAAGAGTTGCAAGAGACGGGTCAGAGCCCGAGGTTTAAAAATGATTTAGCAAGTATTTAAAACTGGTTTCTTAAAACAAGTCTTATACGCATGTTAGTTATCGAACTCTCACATGAGTTTCTCACCTCTCATCTATTGTGCACGCCTAACGTACATATAATCTCCCCTAGTTATACAACCCAGTCTAACTAGTCAGAAACCATACTAATACTACCTATGCTCTCTAGTAGTATTCTCTTATCGCCCATACAATACACTATTCAAATAGTTTATCTCACATACTAAGTTTCATTATTCACCGTTCGAATGGTTAATCTTGTATCCACTAAGATTATTTTATTTCTCATTTCCACTTTATCTACTAGTTTCACGAAGTAGAAAGTTCTCCAATTATACTCATATATATATATATATATATATATAGTCTCATCATCCCTATATATACACACTAATCCTGCACCCTTAGATTAAGACCCCTTAGCGCAATGTAATGATTATTATTATTATTATTATTATTATTATTATTATTATTATTATTATTATTATTATTATTATTATTATTATTATTATTATTACCAAGTCTACTAATTTCACACAGTAGAAATATATATATATATATATATATATATTCACATAATCCTTATACATATATCTATACCAATCTTGCACCCCCGGGCTAAGATCCATTAGTGCACCTATCAACAGAATCCTGCATCCCCAGGTTAGCACCCATTAATGCACTTATCAAGAGAATCCTGCATTCCCGGGTTAGTACCCATTAATCCACCTATCAAGAGGATCCTTCATCCCCGGGTTAGCACCCATTATTGCACCTATCAAGAATAATCCAGCACCCCCGGGTTATAATCCATTAGTGCGGCTAACAATAATCATTCTTGTACACCCGAGTTATCACTCATTAGTGCACTTAACTATAAGATTCTTGCACCCCCAGTTTATCACCCATTAGTGCTCTTATCAATAATATCACATAATAGGCATACACACGTCCTATTAAAATTTATAGGTATTTCCCCAACCTACCTATATACTTCTCATCCGTATTTTTATCTCAACACTACATATAGTATAAATATTTAGATTACTATCTCTCTCGTAACCTCCAAGGTACATTCCCTATACCGAATAATTAAAGTATAAATTCGCACATACTTTCCCGAAATTCTGTCCTATTTAAATTTACTATCTGGCAGTTTCTCTCACTCCAATAAACCGGTAAACTCAAAACTGGACTCTAAGAAAATCCCCAAAAATTCACTACGTCGCTCGAACCAGAAGGGTTTTCGCTCGAACAATTTCCACGTGTCGTTCGAATGACATCGGGCGAGATACAGGTCTCGCTCGAACGAGACTTCGCGCGACACGCACTAGTTCATCCCCCTTGCCCAGAATTCAGCGTTTTTCACTAATTTTGAACTTAAAAACCTCAAAGATTCAGCACCCAATGCCTCATCATCAATACCCATCAACACATAACAAGTTATAAATCATTTCTAACATCCTAGGATCATTAATTCGTCATTAATCATCATAATTATATAAAATCCCCAAATTAATTCATATGAACCCTAGTTTCCAAATTTTCAATTAAAGAACCTAATCAACCCAGATGCATTCATCAATATATAACTCAATTTCGTGATTAATCCTTTACATACATGAAGGAATTTAAACCACTAATTAAACCAATCCTTAATCAAAATTTAAATCTCCAATTTTCACCCAATTCATATGTAAATCATGATTAATTTCACCTACACTAACATGAGCATAATTATTGCTAAAAGAAAGATAGTAATAAACACTTTCCTAGAATAGGATGGTCTGATTCGTTGCTGATGTTGGTTTTGATGCATTCCTCGTCTTCCAATCTATACGATGGTGTTGGTGGTTGCGCAAGGTGACGCTAAGTGGTTCCCTTCCTTGGGACTTTGCTCTACCTCACCCTCTGTGGCTCTCCCTTGATTTTTGTGTAACTTAACTCTAATGGAACTCCTATAGATGATATAATTATTCTCTCATTTTCTTCTATTTAATCTCCCCAAAAATTCAAATTACAAAACTACCCCTATGGGGTGTCGGTTTGGCCTAAAATCTCCCGGAGTCCAAATAGAATACCCGAGTAGTGTTTTCTGACTATCTCAACCCTCCCGGACTCAACGGTGCACTCAAAATGACCATACAAGTTAATAAAAATAAATTCTCTTTTTATCCCAATCAATCAGTCCCGACACGACTCACATGCGAGTCAAACTTAAATTACCAAACTGTCGTATTTCTCACTTCTGACAATTTATCAAATATCATAATTCCATATTACATATCATACAATAATATTTAATAGTTCACAACAATAAGTATTAACCCTTGGCATGCTAGTTAATAATTATTTTAATCCGGATTAATAACAAATTAATTTCTCGCATTTTAATTTAATTAATCCAACAACAATAATTAATCACATACTTATTCCCACAATAATAATTAATCACCTAATTATTTAAATCGTCAAAAATATGGGGTGTTACATACTTCCCCCCTTACAACGGAATTTCGTCCAGAAATTCAGAAAAGTATACCACGTACAGACAACGCTGTAAAATTATTGCGCATCGCATCCTTGCACTCCCAAGTAAGCTACTCCGTACCACCCATATAGTACGCTATCGAATAACCTTAATAATGAACACTTCACATGTGTTTGTTTTAAACTCCAGGTTACCCTGTTATGTAGGCTCCTCCCTAAGCCTTACCGTTTAAGTTTCACTACTTACTATATTTTAGATATTCACTATCTAGCCTTCTACTATTTGTAACTTAGTAGATTTGTCCTCCTTTCAGATACATACGACTTCATCTCGTGTCGTTCATACAAGTGAATTGGTTGTGAAATATATATTTCACACACAATATATACGATAATATCAATTCTTTTAAGATATTTGTTATCATAACTGGTCCCCCACCTTTAACTATCAAGTAAGACAACAACAAAGTTTATCGTTCCATACTTCTACTAGCACTCTGACCGAATGTGAACTTATAGGAGTTATTTGGACACAACTCCACTAGTGGAAGGTACTGCTCTCATCCTCCCCTTAGATTTAAGGATACACATAAAATTTTATCTCCAGCATCCGATTAGTCTGCTTGTCCTGCCCATTCCTCTGCGGTTGGTAGGTCGTACTCAATTGCATCTCGGTACCTATGTCCTCACTATCTCGTCTACATAAGGATTCTACGCATACTGTTCCATAGTATGATCATTCCAATTGGTATAGTGTTCATTCAACCATTCCTTAACACATATATAGGATCGTGACCCTTTTAAAAAGTAGCACTTCATGAGAAGATCCTTGGGAATACTCTCCCATTCACTAGTGGAAGAAACCTCTGTTGGTTTCGAATTACCCACCCTTTCTCCAACAGTCAGGTGACCCACTGCAAGAAGAACTTTGAAAACTAATCTACATTAAACCCATCACCACTGTTATTTGTATCCTGATACATCTTATACTCTCTTGAATGTACTTCTAGTCATGATACGTGTGACTTTGTCATACTGGGTAACACAAGTCTTTTTCCCGCTCAAAAATCTCAGTTTATCTTGAAACATAGGTCTCTAACAAATCTTACGGCGTAATCTTTGGCTTACCCGGCTATTGAATTCACATGATAATCATAATCCACTACTTGATTCAATCACCTAGGGTGCCCATAGACCCTATTCCTCGCTCATCCTTGTACAAATTACATGTAATTTGCTTACTTCAATTCTTGCACACTTGGTATGCTGATGTAGTAGGGGTGCACTCAACCACCCCACTAGTCATAATTTATTCCATCCTTTAATGGAATCATTGCTCTATTCAGAATGATACTAAGGATAGGCGACTCTATTGGCCTTAAGTCATAAAATAATTATCAACTCTCAATTATACTCTTTTATAGGTACAATAACCAACGTATAAAACTTATGTACTATCGACCAAACTTCTCTCCACTCCTGACGTTCGCTAGTATCATGCATGGGATGTCTCGCAAAGTGAAATCCAAATAAGTAACCCACTATACACTACTATCTAACCTAGTCAGTTGTCGAGATCTGTAAGTCCTTTAGTCCATACTATGTACCTTCCCACAATCTTCGTATATGTACATAAAAGTTTGCTCGTCCACTCTTATGTACCTAATAATAACATAAAGCATGGTTCTCTTACTACCCCAAGTACTCGACACTATATATATATATATATATATATATATAATGAGTTATATCTCGCTGCTCGGTAAAGAATACAAAGTATCCTGAGTCTCCTCAGTAAAATAAAATTCCTACGCACTGGAATCACATATAACTAGACAACATACTTGCTGAGGTATATAATACCATGCAATTTTTATATATTCATATATCTGGGCCCACCCCTATTTCAGGTGGCGCCGCACAAAGTAAAGATCACTTCCCCAGGAGTATCTGGTATGAAAATTATATCACTCAATTTACTATCGTTTAACCATACGATAATTAATCACTACACATTACCATAATAAACTCAACTAAAGCTGACTCAATGCAGGAGTAAATTATAACAACAAAACATATTCTTAGGGCCCACCCGGTTCTCTCATGGGTGACATCAAAATGCCCTGCTAACAACGAGAAATACGTTTGTAACAAGACTGTTAAAACTAATGTTCCCAGTAAACTCGACCCGCGCGCGAAGTTTAGGATTTCAATTTACATATAAGTTGTGACACACTATGTCACTAGAATTAATCTTTTACTCACAAGGAAGAAGCAAAACCTCACTAGTCTCGCTAAATCATAGGGTCTCAGCACATGGTTGCCAACACGACCCATGAACATCTTCAATCGTTATACATCTTCGGATTTCATCCTATAGTTGTCCCCTCTCATTGTGGACAATTTATTCCATCATGTGGGTTTTATGTCCATAATTAAAACGTTGGCCCAAAATTTATAGGCCTCAATTATGGATTTAATGACTTACCGTTTCCCTGGCCCCATCGACCCTGACATACTGTATGCTACTCTTAACGAGGACTTCACTAGTCTAACATGAACCCATCACTCTCGGATTATAAATTTCCTGGGCCTAATTCTCTTGACCCAAATTCCTTTGCTGGAAGTATCACTCCTCCAGTTGTTATGCCTAACTGGCATGATTTACCATTTATAATATTTTCGGTATCAGTTCCCAATTATGGACACATTCAACCCTTGTAGTTCTACTTTCTTCACATAGGGAAACTTCACGAGTCATTTCCCCGTCACTGGTCCCACTGACTATTTTGGAATGTCCTTCTCTTGGATCAACAGTCTTAACTCACAATTGTTCTTCTGTTGTCCCTTTGGCTATGCTAGCCTTTCGGAACTCTAGTTGGCCTCCACAGTCCTGATTGACTTCGTCGTCACTTTGTAGGAAGTTAGTCACTCAAAATTATCTAACTGAGTTCCCTATTGGGTATACTCTCTTGTGGTATCTCACTAACACTGTTAAGTTCAGTTCCGCCCTTCGGTCAGATTCTCTAACCCTCTTTGCTCCCTTCTCATGGAAATGTTCCAATAACTTGTCACCGTATAACCTTGACGACATCGACATTAGTCATTCTAGCTGGATTTCTCATCCATGCTCGTACACACGGTCCTTCTTTAACTATAATCCCTTATATAATTATATGTCCCATTTCTAGGTACGAAGTTCGTTTTGAAATTCAACCTTTCTCTCACGATCGGTCTCTTATTCACAGTGCAAATTTTCAAATTTTCACTTGTATTTCTATTACAACATCAAATGGAAGACCTCACGATCAAATCGTACTTCAAATTTCTCTTTAAATTTCAAACACACGTGGTGATTGACTCTAATCACTTTATGTCACTCCTAAGAGCTATAACTTTAACTCTAAATTTTATTCTGAGTGTCGTCACACTCCACTCTACACAATTGCCTTCGGATTTTCTTCTTCCGTTGGCCTTTTATAATTTCTCTTTTTCTTCACCGCATCTTCACTGATGATTTTTCAAAAGAGTTCTTCTGATTTCCCTCTTATCAATTACGATAGGTGGTCCTGAAATCATTCCACCGTTATCTACGACTGTGCCCTGGGAATCCACTATTCCCGAGTGATGATTTCTATTATCACTTGTTTATGTAATGCTCATGATGATTTTTGTCAAGATCACTCTTTACCTATTACTCTATGTCTTCTTTCGGGTTTCTTCTCCTGCAGTCCTTCTACGGCCCTTGCTGGTCGTCCCATACTATTCGATGTTCGAAGCACACATAATTTTATATAATGAGTTTCCTCAATTATGATTCATAGCTGGAGAACGTAAGTCGCATACGTAAAGGAACACAAAAATCCTATAATAAGGATCTACATTTAAGAACGCTACGCTGAAACGTAAAAAGTCGCACAGATCCTGAGGACACTAGAACCTGATGCTCTGATACCACCTGTGATGCCCCGCCCAATTAAATAAAGGGTGATCAGTCCTGTATCAATTTAAAATAGAATGTTCAGTTGGTTAATTCTTAACATCATTGTCGGAAAACTTTTTAACATATTAATCACCTAATATAAAATTAAGCTAGGTGTCAAAACATTTCCAATTTCAGTAAAACCAAGTAAATCCATTTTCATTCAGTCTTAAAATATAAACCATTCACCAAACATAGGAATATAATAAATACTGAACATGAATCAAGTACTGAAATAAATAAGACTAGGTAAAACCTCCCAGTTCAAAACTCTAAACCATAAAGTAAACTGAATACAATATCTCAAATAAAAGACTAGAAGTAAGCGACACATGCCCTAAATCAGAAGTCTAGATGAAACTGAATGGAAAAGATAAATGCGTCTACTACAAAGACCTACCGCTTCCACAACATCTGCAGCACGCCAAGCCATCCAAATCTCTAAATATGGTTTCCCTATGGCTGAGCACCTGACATAATACATATATATAGCAAAAGAGAGAAGAGTTGCAAGAGACGGGCCAGAGCCCGAGGTTTAAAAATGATTTAGCAAGTATTTAAAACTGGTTTCTTAAAACAAGTCTTATACGCATGTTAGTTATCGAACTCTCACATGAGTTTCTCACCTCTCATCTATTGTGCACGCCTAACGTACATATAATCTCCCCTAGTTATACAACCCAGTCTAACTAGTCAGAAACCATACTAATGCTAACTATGCTCTCTAGTAGTATTCTCTTATCGCCCATACAATACACTATTCAAATAGTTTATCTCACATACTAAGTTTCATTATCCACCGTTCGAATGGTTAATCTTGTATCCACTAAGATTATTTTATTTCTCATTTCCACTTTATCTACTAGTTTCACAAAGTAGAAAGTTCTCCAAGTATACTCATATATATATATATATAGTCTCATTATCCCTATATATACACACTAATCCTGCACCCTTAGATTAAGACCCCTTGGCGCAATGTAATGATTATTATTATTATTATTATTATTATTATTATTATTATTATTATTATTATTATTATCATTATTATTACCAAGTCTACTATTTTCACACAGTAGAATATATATTTATATTCACATCATCCTTATACATATATCTATACTAATCTTGCACCCCCGGGCTAAGATCCATTAGTGCACCTATCAACAGAATCCTGCATCCCCGGGTTAGCACCCATTAATGCACCTATCAAGAGAATCCTGAATCCCCGGGTTAGCACCCATTAATCCACCTATCAAGAGGGTCCTGCATCCCCGGGTTAGCACACATTAATGCACCTATCAAGAATAATCCAGCACTCTCGGGTTATCACCCATTAGTGCGCCTAACAATAATCATTCTTATACACTCGGATTATCAACCATTAGTACACTTAATAATAGAGTTTCTGCACCCCCGAGTTATCACTCATTAGTGCGCTTAACTATAAGATTCTTGCACCCCCGGTTTATCACCCATTAGTGTTCTTAGCAATAATATCACATAATAGGCATACACACGTCTTATTAAAATTTATAGGTATTTCCCCAACCTACCTATATACTTCTCATCCGTATTTTAATCTCAACAGTACATATAGTATAAATATTTAGATTAGTATCTCTCTCGTAACCTCCAAGGTACATTCCCTATACCGAATAATTAAAGTATAAATTTTCACATACTTTCCCGAAATTATGTCCTATTTAAATTTACTATCTGGCAGTTTCTCTCACTCCAATAAACCGGTAAACTCAAAACTGGACTCTAAGAAAATCTCCAAAAATTCACTACGTCACTCGAACCATAAGGGTTGTCGTTCGAACGATTGATACGTGTCGTTCGAACGACATCGTGCGAGATATAGGTCTCGCTCGAACGAGCCTTTGCGCGATGCGCACTGGTTCGTCCCCTTTGCCCAGAATTCAGCGTTTTTCACCATTTTTTATCCTAAAAACCTCTAAGATTCAACACCCAACGCCTCATCATTAATACCCATCAACACATAGCAGGTTATAAATCATTCCTAACATCCTAGGATCATTAATTCGTCATTAATCATCATAATTATATAAAATCCCCAAATTAATTCATATGAACCCTAGTTTTCAAATTTTCAATTAAAGAACCTAATCAACCCAGATGCATTCATCAATATATAACTCAATTTCGTGATTAATCCTCTACATACATGAAGGAATTTAAACTACTAATTAAACCAATCCTTAATCAAAATTTAAATCTCCAATTTTCACCCAATTCATATGTAAATCATGATTAATTTCACCTACACTAACATGTGCATAATTATTGCTAAAAGAAATCTAGTAATAAACACTTTCCTAGAATAGGATGGTCTGATCCATTGGTGATGTTGGTTTTGATGCGTTCCTCGTCTTCCAATCTATACGATGGTGTTGGTGGTTGTGCAAGGTGGCGCTAAATGGTTCCCTTCCTTGATTTTTTGTAACTTAACCCTAATGGAACTCCTGTAGATGATATAATTATTCTCTCATTTTCTTCTATTTAATCTCCCCAAAAATTCAAATTACAAAACTATCCCTATGGGGTGTCGGTTTGGCCTAAAATCTCCTGGAGTCCAAATAGAATTCCCGAGTAGTGTTTTCTGACTATCTCAACCCTCCCGGACTCAACGGTGCACTCAAAATGACCATACGAGTTAATAAAAATAAATTATCTTTTTATCCCAATCAATCAGTCCCGACACGACTCACATGCGCGTCAGACTTAAATTACCAAACTATCGTATTTCTCACTTTTGACAATTTATCAAATATCATAATTCCATATTACATATCACACAATAATATTTAATATTGAACAATAATAAGTATTAACCCTTGGCATGATAATTAATAATTATTTTAATCCGGATTAATAACCAATTAATTTCTCATATTTTAATTTAATTAATCCAACAACGATAATTAATCACATACTTATTCCCACAATAATAATTAATCACCTAATTATTTAAATCGTCAAAAATACGGGGTGTTACAACCTCGACTCCTCATATGTAAAATACTTCTTCATTTCTCGCCCAGTGATACGACTGCCTCATATTTTGGTGCATCTTGGTCCCTCCAGGGTGCATTGTGTATCTCGACTCGTGAGCCTCAACTAACTCCATTTTTTCACTTTTAGATCCTCAGGCATTATTGCCATCCTTAAAACCATACACATTTTTTTTATCCGATTGAAAACGAAGGAATTCTACCCACTTTTAGCTCCTTACCTTTTCTTTGACAAATCGAATCCCCCGACTAGGCCTGAGCTAACCTTGAAATAATGGTCGTGGTAACCATCACCATTTCTATGAAAGCATCTTCCGAATCCATCCCCATTATCATATTCCACCTCTTGCCTCCAAAATCTTACGAGTCCTCTCCATGTTCAGCTCACTACCGTAAAAGAATTTACTTTTATCCATGAACCATCATATCAAATGGTATTTCTATTCGTAACAGTGCGCTAAGTTAGAATCCTAATCATACTAATATAATCGTTGAAACACCAACTTAACGTTGAAGGATTCCCCGCACTGATAAGGTGAGGTTAAATGACACGGGCCTCACCCTACCTAATCCTTCTAAGAGTAAGTCTCCATCGGCTTCTTACTCCCTATTAGAAATCGCCTTCCGCTATTTCCCCACTATAAATATCATCAATGACACTTGATCTTTCACCTGAATCTCCAACTATGCTTATATTCTCTCCTAACTTGCCTTTTGTCTTCTCTGATAATATGAAAATGTTCTACTATTAACACCTTAACCTCCAAGGTGTTCCCACTCATTCACCCCCTAAAAACTTGTCGACTCATAGCTTTAATCAACTGGGTTAATCAACTCCAATGACCCCCAAATATCCCTTGTCCACCTTAGAACCCCTGATCCCTATTACAATCAGAAAGATATACTCGTTAATCAACGTAGGTGATAACGCAACACCAAATCTAAATACAACTAGAAGTACTTGCTACTGTCAGTAATAACCGCATGTAATCGTAATACCCTTTGATGCAATCATATCCATACATAAACATGTGTGATAAAAACTCTTTCGGGGCATAAGAATGAGGACTCAATGCAACTCTCGGTCCGTAAAATGGCATATAAAAGCCTACCCCCAGTAGGCAATACAAGCGTACACCTATCTATACAGGCAATCTTAGTACTGATATATTGATATTACATCAAAAGTTAATAAAGGGAATGAAAACTAAGCTGAACCAATAAACTGTCATGTCTCCATAATCACGAAGTAAAGTAACCCCTACCCTCTCAGGTGATCACATATACATAAATCCTGAAGATAAAAATACATATACCTCTTAATCATAGTACAGACACTACTAAAAGAAAAATAACAAATCATCGGTATCTAAGTAAGACTTATACGCACAATCCATAAACTTATGCATGAGCATCCCCTGAAGGTACTCCAAATTTTGTTTCCACTAAGGCATATGATAATTAGGTTGCACCAGTCACCATGAAAATGACTTCTTCCTCTAAAGGAAATATCGAAATGGCGTCCCTACTGACCTTTATTCTTTAGTCAGTTCTATTAAATTTTCCTTATTTTCCCGCTCTAATAGGTCGTGGAACCATTGGCCAATATTTTTGTGGCCCTGTTGACCAAGACAGACCACAGCGTCCACTCTTGGAAACCTGTTGGGGTTCGTTCCCCCTATGTGGTTCCTCCTGCTGGTGAGGTCCTGTCACGACCTCAACCCAATAGTAGTAGGGAATGAGTGTCTTGACATGCCACCAAGGCATTCAATGTTATGGACTTACAATATTTCTTAAAATAAATGCAACGGAAATACATTCACATGGTCATGAATCGTAAACTATTGAAAAAATGGAATTACATCATCAGAGCTTTCTAAAAGGGAACTTCGTATATATTAAAGTATGAACGGATTACAACTTATGCCAAAATTAAAAACTTATTACTAAAGAGCCAAACATGCTCTATCTCCTAAAAACAAACGTTATATTTAAAATTATAACAAAAGAGCTCCTCAAGCTAGATCTTCAACATAGTCCTTCTACACTCCATCCTCCCGTCTAATTATTTCCTGAAAAATCGTTATTTATACAACGTCAGCTAAAAGCTGAATAAGATTTAATCTCCCGACATTCCAAGGTTTTCAGAATATAGATACCTATTCAAGTCAAAAGAGAAGGCATATACATATATGGATAGGAATCAGTAGTAAAATAGATATATATTTTCAAATAACAGTATATATATCACAATTGGATAGCTCAGAACAAGAGAAATGCAACAAATCAAATGTGATATCTTTTTCTTTAAATCATATCATTTTGATGGCCAAGTACACTCTAATACCGTATTCTTCTACCGTATTATACCCCGGTAGTTGAGGGTCAATCGAACTAGTTCGTCACAACGCCTTATTTAGGGCACACCAGCGATAACCCAGCTGGGAAGGTCAGTCAGTAAAGAGGTCCCTTAGGCCTAATCTTATTTTCAATAATCAATCTCATTTTCAATACTCGTTTCAATCAGTATGTCTATATGGAGAGATATAAACATATCACAAATGAATCAATCATCGGTATCAGATGCATTTTGAGAATAAAAGCATTTCACAAAATACATAGTTTGCATAATATCATATAATTAAAATGCACAAGGAATGTCAGAGTACTCACCTAAAATAGAGGCTCGAAAATATAGATATTGAGTCTTGGATCACACGTTAATCTAATAAATACAATAAAGGTTTAATTATGTATTCTACATAAAGCCCAATTCTAAATATTGTGTTTTAATCCTAAAATATCTTGCTGAAAAAGGTTACTAAAACCATTTTCTCGATTTTTAATATTCATTCATCGCATTTAAAGAATTTCAATTCATAGTTCTTCCTAATCAGTCGGTTCCCAGTAGAGATGGAGGGTCACAGGGGCACCACTTAAATACCATCTCATCTAGACAGAACATTTTCGAATTTATTCACAGTAGAGATGGAGGGTCACAGGGGCACCACTTAAATACCATCTCAACTAGACAGAATTTCACCGGGACTGACTTTGGAATTACTTAAATGAGATTCCATAATACGAGAAATTGCTTACAAAAATCATTTTAAAAAGAGTATATATATAATTTTCAAAAAAGTTGACATATTTTGAAAATAAAATCAATTTAGATTGTTTCCAAATTTTAAGTTTTGATTAGTAAAGTCTTTAGTGTATTTTATCAGCATAACTACTAAGTAAAGATATAAAATACGAAATTAAAACTACAAAAATGAATTATAACATTTAAATAAAATCATACCTACGAAATGAATTCTTTCTTCGAAATTATAGAACTCCTTCTTAAGATATTTCCCAAGCTTTCTATCACTCTTTCTTACTATAATTCTCAAGGAATTGGTTTGAGTTTCAAATGAACCCTAAGGCCCTATTTATAGGTTTCCAAAAGTCTTACGGTGTTGACATGTGTCTAGGTGATCAAGCATTACGGTGGCAAGTCATCGTTTGGGTGTCGCATTCCAAGGTGGTCTTGAAGTCTAACATCACCAAATGATGACAAGTGTTTTAGCTTTCTCTCTGAAGATGACATGTGTAAGGTGGAGGTGACCAGCACGTGGTGGAAAGGTGATAAGGGTATAAGGGTCATTTCACACATGAAGGGTATTTTGGTAATTTCACACTATATATTTTCAATATTTCTTAGAGGTCCTTGAAAATATTTTATTTACAAAATGGCCCTTTTTATATTTTTATTTTAGTCCCTAAAGTTTCATAAAATTATATTTTCTACCACAAAACTTATTATATACCTTAAGATATGTCATAAGACTTCGACTTCATCCTATTTACGATTGATTCTTTATATTTAAAAATGGGGTTTGTTATATTGATAGCCAATAACATCACATATCTAATAATACAATATTTATAAGATAGTAAGTAACATATGAGTGTAAAAACAAACTATATACATATGAGCACATAAAAGTGGGGTCATTACAGGTCCCCTTAACCGGATCCACGCTACACCTTCTCTATTTATTGGCCCATATTAACCTCGATCTTCTAAATTTTAGGGACATTATCACTATAATATTTATAATTCTTCTACTGATGTAGGAGTGAGACTTAAATCACCCGACCACAAGTGGTGAACACTGGGTTACTTATTAATATTTGTCAAACCTTTCACACAAGGTTTTTTCCTTATAATGAATTGATAGTATGAACCTCCATCTTTGCTTCTGTATCAATCTGTCCCAATGTGGAAAGAAAAAGATAGACAATCTCCTCCTCATATTGGCACCTTCGTGATTACTTAGATGATATCTTTAAAATTTTATTCTAGCAGTGTCCCGAATGGTGAGGGAATACATTTCCCCTCAAACCATATGCTAAGCACTTGCTAATGGTCTCAAGACTAAAAATTCCTTACTCGTGACTGAAGTTGAACTCATGCATGGGACTTCTTGCAAAAGAAATTCAAAAAACAAACCTTCCATATACAGTTGGTCAATTTGAGTCGTTCGTCAGAAAACAATAGCATGAAACCCCTTAAGTGGTCATCGTAATAAAGAATGCAAACACTAAATGATAAGTCTCTAAAGTAGTCAAGGAACGCAACGCGAAAAAGTGACGGACGCACTCAAGATCCCTAGGAAATCTCAAATACTAAATGTATCATATCTTACAATCTAATATAGGTTAACCATGCCTAAATTAAATAATAAAAGAGTCATATCACTTTAATATCATTTTAAGCATGTGTGAATTGAAACATATATAATTAAAATAATTATAACAATATGAAGGAACATCCAAATAACTATGATACCATACATAAATACCACCATCCACTAAACCCATATAAGCCTGAGTATTAAATCAATAAGATATACCAAATACATCCCACCAATATATACAATACAGAAATTGTCTCAAATGGATAATCAATATAAATTGGCACGCAGGCTGTGACATCTATATCCTAAGGAATATCGAGAGGATGTTGATAGCGGAATTGATCAAGGTTGGGATGGTACGAATGATCGGGTTCCTGAAACGTCATATCTATAACGTTAACAATAAGTCCAAGAAGAATAAGAGTATAACAGTAATAGAAATAAACCATAACAATAGACATGCCTCTTTCATTTTTGTATCTTTTAGATTTATCCCAAACGACTAGGGTCCCCATCCTAATTGAACCCATATTTAAGTATCATTATGCATATTTTAGAATAACCAAATGAACTGTAAATATCATGACACTAATCAAAATCAAATGCGTAAACCAATTAAGATAGTTATAGAGTTCAAGGATCACATAAGTAAGCCAACAACGAAGGCCTGTCACTATTACCCTTAGGGATCACTCTGGCGTACAAAGTATAGTCTTAGGTCGTCCTGCATCTTATACCTCATCAAGGCATTAATAAATCATCAGGTCTACCCATAAATCATATAAGGCATCTCATCTACTCACTGAGTACTATAACGGGTTGGCATCGTACGTGCCACCTTAATGGAATCCCCCTATATACTCACCACGAGTTCTCACGCGTGGTATGCATTTCACAAATTATCATAACGTACAATATCCATCTCAATCTTCTTATTTAAATATACATTTTGAATTATTCACTACAATTCAATCTAAATGCAAATGGAAAATCCCTCCATTATCAAAATTTTAAATCACAATAATTATAAAATAAATCAAGTCATATAACTTAATTTAGGACAGAGGTTATCCCAAAACAAACCCTCAAATCAAAAATCCCCTTTTTAGTGTAATAGGAGAAATTGCCCAAAATCAAAAGCATCGATCGATCGAACAAATCCATTGATTGATCGATCGAATCAGTTATTTCAAAAAAAATCTCTTATGGATTTTGTCCTCTCCAATTCGTTAATTCCCAAACCAAGACTCCATTAATGATATAAAATCCTTAATATAAGTTTCACACAACAAATGAATAATGTGGCTACGTACAAAACATGATTGGATCACAATTATAGAATCAAAATCCTAATTCTAATTTAATATTCAACCCAACCCCCAACTATCAAATTTAAAAACCCTGGAACTTAAATTCATTCAAGATTCCAATATGTAAATACATCTAAACATTGGGATTTTAATTGCCATAACGATTAAACAACGTATATTCATAAATAATGGGTTTCAGGTTAGATTCATGTTAGTTTTAGATCAAATTAAGAGAAATTAATACTAATTAACCATTAATCATCTTAATTACAAAATTAGAGTTTTAAATCAGATTTAACTCGTCTTAAATCTAGATTCATAATAATATGCATAATCTAAATCAATAAACAATCATATTATTATAATAAACTTTCCTTGAAGATTTGATGAAGAAGCCTCCAAAATCCGCCAAGTCTCCTTCTTTACTAAACCACTTTCTTTCACTACAAATGTGTCTCTCTCTAATATAATGATTATGGTAATTCAATAGATCTTAAGTCTTATTAGGGTTTTATTCTTCTTTACTAAACCTGGGCCTCATACATGGTCCTTATCTTGTAAGTCCATCTTGTTCTACTACATGGCCTATAAAATCGAACTAAGCCTTATATTACAACAATTGGGCCCGATTTCATCAATTCCCATAAAAATCACATTTCATTACAACCTTTTAAAATATCACACACATACACACTGAGACATCATACACACACACACACACACACACACACACACACACACACACACACACACACACACATATTATGACATCACATGTTACCCAAGCACACAATTATATAGTATAATTATTTAAAAATACGAGGTATTATGGGTATCATCCATTATGGGATTGTGGGTGAGTGAACTAAACGTCTTCCATTGGCATTTAGGATATGAAAATGGAGTCATGCGATGAAGGATATCTTAGGTATTCCAGTATGTGGTGTTTGTATGTTGGGTTGTCCACGAAGCCCATTGTTAGTTGTAAAGGTTACCGACATTTGGGATCAACTGAATATTTTTAGCCTGCTCTTCTAATTGTCGGTAAGCTTCCTCCCATCGTTGTTAATGAATATGATAAAGGGAGGAGTTATTGTGCTCATGTGAGTCCACTCGAATTATAAGATGATATTATCGGGATTGTAAGATGGCTATTAATTTGCAAACAAATGTGCTGATAGAAGTTAATTCATGAACCAAATTCTCAATTAATGAGTATGTGGAATTTGGATTTGGGGGGGGGGGGGACATTATCTTTATTGATGTTTCCAGTTTGAACAAACATGGCAATTTTATTTTCTTCTTCTTATCCAACATTCTCTACATAAATGTGAATGTGTCATTCACCGTGGATTTTTTATAGAACCTTGAGTTTGAGAATATGGTCTAAAAATAATTATAGTCTTGGGTATGATTATGGGGTTGTGTGCATGAAATAGAGAGAGAGAGAGAGAGAGAGAGAGAGAGAGAGAAATCACTAAATTTGAAAATTTTAGTAAATACCATTCCAAAAGGAAGGCACGCGCGATTTCTTTCTGGGCATGCCAACATATGGTGTGAAATAAAGGCATTGAGGTTGAAGCAAACACATATGTGAATGTACCAATTTATCAATGCGTCAAGGAAGGAAATGGAGGTTCGACTGGACCTCTAGGAATGACGCAATGAGAGATTAAGTTGCGAATGATTCTTAAAGTGTTATTGAGGTCGTTAATGGTAAAATGATATTCGTCTAAGGGTGTAATTTCCTTTCCAGAAAGAAAGTTCATTGCCTTAAAGATATTTAAATTGGAATAGTTCGTTTAATGGTGAGATACGTAGGTATCAAAGACCAAGTTTGGGATTTTAAAGAGTATGGAAATATCTTAAGGCCCAGTTTGGTTGCTTAAATTATTTGATTATGTAAATTGGTCAATTGTGAATTAGTTAATTGTAAATAAGTAAATTTGAAATGAGTTAAATCCAATTTTAAACAATGTTTGGTAATTTGAAATTGTTGTTAAGGTTCTATGAAAAAAGGATAAATACAAATCAAGAGAGAGAGGGGGAGGGGAAGAGAGAGGGAGAGGGGGAAGGGGAGGGGGAGAGGAAGAGGGGATATGCACTTTATGTGACTCCTATTTCAAATGGTTTCATTTCACATTTTTTGTGAAATGATCCAATTACAGATTTTGCACATGAGCTAAAATTGAGCAATTCATGAATTATTTCATTAATGAAACCAAACACAATTAATGGGACAATTTGTAAATGAATCAATTTATTAATGATCCAATTTACAATTTTGGGACAACCAAACGGGGCCTAAATGTATACTCTAGTTAGGTTTTCTGAACATAGGAGTATATTGCATTATTACTCCAATAGATTTTGATGTTGAAGACTCGAACGAAGGTAAGATATATAGTTTTTGATATCTCAAGAAACTTGCTCTAACCTTAAGTTTCGATTACGTCATATACGTGTGGTAGTTCGGTTAGGAGAAGGATTATGGGAACAACTCTCTCGGACTTGACGGTTCTTTTGAAAATAATATCACGAAGTTCTCATTGCGTTTTGATCAAGGTCAGGAACAAAATTTTGTTCATTTTTTGATTTTTTAGAGGAGGCTCTTGATGAGGACCCCGTAGTCAGTGAATAACATATTTGGAAGGTCTTTTAGTAAAAAGAATTTTTTTTCTAGTCAATGAGACTTAGTCAGGTCAGCGTCAAGTTTCATTGATTTAGTCGGGTAGTTTAGGCTATTATACCCATCAGATTTAAGGAAAAAATACTTTAAATTTCCTTTCATTGATGTATGAATTTAGAGTTTTATGGTGATAAGTTTTCGGCTTTTCTCAAGAAATATTGGAGTATATGGGAACTGATAATGTGGAAGTGAGTAACGGTGTATAAGATTATAGAAGTGTTTAACAACGCGTAAGAGTATGTAAGAGTATAAGAAAGTTAAAGTTAAAGAAGACATGTAATAAGCGGAACTTTCGAATCAAATCTATCAACTGACCCTAATCATATATATTCATTGTTTCAACTCTCATAAATTATTCAAATTCAAAAGTCTTATAAAGAGTAATGAAACTATCCTTGATTCCCTACAACTTTACTAAATTGACCTAGACACTCTGAAGTTTTAATAATTATAAACTAGCCCCTGAAAACTTCAATCCAGCATACTTGATGTATACTTAAGCATTTTGTATCCTAGACTTAAACTAACACAAACTTATAATTTCAGCCTTTGAAACTTTCTAAATTTATAAAAATACCTTAAACTTCATCAAAAGTACACTTTTAAGGCTATAAATGCATATACTTGATCAACCAATGACCAAACACCAAAGTTTGAATAATTTTACATTACCCCATGTCCAAATAAGCCAATACACCGGCACTTGAAGCCAAAAATCCATGTGTACACCATGCACACATGTGAGGTACACTAATCAAGCGAGGAAACTTCATATATTCGGTTCAAATCCACCTCCCTATTGAATCAGTATACCCCTGCACCTTTGTGAAAATATTTATATTATGAGCATTAGTATTAACTAGGGAGTGGACTGGCGTGTTATCCCACGGAACTTTCTGCTTGGCCTAATGGTCTTAGATGTTCGAGAGCCGAAGTTATTGCTACATACATATGAGTCTCACTTTAATTGTTTGCCTAGTCGGTTACTTTTCCCCAAAGATTTTGGATTGACTATTATTTGGTTTTACTGATGGATTAATTATTTCTATACCCCTTTGTGAACTGGTAAATATGGGATTTTTAGTCCAAAGATCCTTGATTTTCTTGATATGATCCTTAATGAACTGGAAAGTACGGGATTATTAGTTTAAAGATCCTTTATTTTCTTATGTAACCCTTAATAAACTGATAAGTATGGGATTATCAGCTTTAATTCTTTAACCTTTCTATATAAAAACTGAATTTATACACATTCCAACTCTCATCTATACATATAATTGTTATAGAACTAGTAAATCCTTCTTAGCATATTTGTGCTAATTCATTTTTCCTCCAGATGAACCAGGAGAAAGAGGATAATATCTCTTCCCTTTTAGAGATAGATACCGGTCACCTGTTTGCATATATGACTGTCTGGGCAGCTTATAAGCCAGATGAAAGCGAGGAGTGGCACTTTTCAATTTTCTACTTTATAGTCCATGTTAAAAAAAATATAATTCACACCTGGGGTGGTACTTTCCTGTGTATATATATTTTAATAAATAATAAAGTTTTGTTATTTCACCTTAACTTTAATAAATTGCTTTATGTATACTCTCTTGTGCATTTATACCAAAAAGCAAGGTGTGACAAGACAAGTATGATATGACAACACGAGATATATTATTTATTCAAGGAGAATATTAATTTGCAATTTTGCATCTTCATATTTTTCAATACTTCACACACATCCTTCATATTTCCTTTAATATGAATTTCTTCTTCCATGTTATTAATAGTTTCTTCAATGATGCCATCCTTTTTTGTGTGAGGACTTGAAGTAGAGGAAGATGCATTGGACTCATTATGCGAATCTGTGGGAATTATAATATTATGATATGTTATTTCCTTTGATATTTTTACCTTTAATTTTTTAACAAATGTCTTTTAGTATGTTTATTGTATATTGTCTCTTATCAATTCTAGATTTTCTAAAAAGAAAACGTAAAAGGGTTTTACTTAATTTTCCAAAAGAGGATAAGTAAATCAACTATTTTTTGTAACTGGTCATTTTTTATTTGGATGCATGGAATGTATTTACTTTGTCTGTTGTTCATAGAATCAAATTGTTTGTAAGTTGCTCATGTCATTTTTTCGTGTTAGGATATCGTTCTCTTTCTTAGTGTTTTCTAGTTCAATTTAGAGATCTTTATATTCATTTTGCATAGCTATATGAGAATCAATAAAAATTTTGTAACTTATAAACAATATATCATAAAGTTGATCTAATTGATCGTATGCATTAATCAGTTTGTCTTTTGAAAACATTCTTATATCACAATTTTTTAACTTTACATCATCTTCTTCTTGTATACAAGGTTGACATTCCATTTGCTCGTTGGATAATGAACTTGAGCATCTTTTGAAATTGGGACTGTGTAAAGGAATTATTCTTTATGTTTTTGTGAATAAAAAGTTTGTGATGTATGGATAATTGAATCTATGAGTTTCTCTTCGATATTCTTTTCTTTTACGAATTCTTTTACAAGGAAGTTCCACAATTCATTTGCTTGCTTGAAATGAGAAACCATGGATAAAACATCATGATCTATAAAGTAGAGTAAGATCTTCAAGACTTAAATATTAAGCTTATTTTTCTTTTTAATTTTCAATCGAGATAAAAGGGGTGAGTTTTTATCAGTAATTAAATTCCACCAGTAATAATTAACGGATTGAATAATAAGAGATTATCTAGTTTTTCACAGTTTGTAAAATCCAACTAAAAAGATGGGAAGGCCATGTTTTGTAAAATCATTTCTGAAACACTTGCCATTGTTTGTGATCTTTAGACTCAAAATATATTTTTCAAAATAAGTATTTATGAAGTAAGCCCAGATATCAATTTTTGGCCCTAAAATATACCCAAGAGGGGGGTGAATTGGGTATATGGATTTTAATGGAAATTATAAAACTTTTTAAACTTTGTTTAAAGATTAATTGCAACATGATAAATCAAATCAATTGTAAAAAATTAATCAATAATAACCATAAGTTGTTAAGATGGAGAGTTGAAAGGAACTTTGAAAATCGAGCTTTTAACGTGGTTCGACCACGGTCTACTATAATACCCCATATTTTTTAGTATTTAATTAATTATTAAATTAACCAATTAATTATGTAGTTATGACGAATTATTATGTGATACGTGGTATGTCACTCATTATATTTGTTATGTGTTAATAGATTCATTATATTGGTTATGTCCAATGAGCTGCATTTATGTGGCCACTTACGTGTTACGTGATTTAACACTCTTTTGAAAGTTGGCATAATACGAAGTAATTTATTATTTTAATATTGGAAGTGACTTAGTTTTATGGGCGATAATGGAATACTTAGTAACTAGGTGGCGAGGGTTTTCTTGTTTGGATTTTCCCCTCGATATCGAGTTTTACCAATTGTGAAGTAATTTCTTACAATACTGAGTCGCGTGGAATTAATTAATAATCAGATTTTAATTCATTTAACTTGTACCGACTTATAACTTAAGTTAATGAGATATCTAATTTTATAGAATTTTTCGTATTTCATGTAAACCTTTAGAATGTTTGTTTTTTCCCCTAAAATAATGGGATTTAATTTTATTAGGTTAGTATATGGATTGGGTAGAGTTTGAGGCCATTTGGAGGGTTATTTTGGCTTATTGGAGTGATGCCCATTTTGGGCCTAAGGCTAATTTCATGGGAATCTTGCTTATTATAATATCAGATAAACCTACTTTTACACTTTACACATGTAGAATAAACCCTAAGGCTAATGGGTAGAGGCATAAGGGTTGGAAGAGGATTTGTGGATTTTTGGGACTTTGATTCGCCAATCAGTCCATATGAAAGTTTATATCAATTAAGAATTTAAGTGGAATTGTGCTATGATAGAAGCAGTTATTAGAATTTGGATTAAAAACTTGTATAATCTATTTTTCTCATGTAAGCTTAAATTTTAAGTTTGATTAACGATGAAATTAAGTTGTAAACATCATGTTAATGATTCATGATGATTTGATGTCGAATCTTATGTATTTGATAATGGAATCTGATTATAATCATTAAACTCCTAATTATTGTAGTGATTTTTATAAAATCCCTCTTGATTAATCCGAATTTAAACAAATTCTTAGATGAATTGGGTAAAATCAACAACCCAGGGTTTTAATACTTATAATTTGAAATTAATATGTAAATCCTTGTTTAAATCACCCAAGACTTGTAGGTATAGCTCGGTTATTGATCCATTAGTATTATTAGGCCATCATGGGGTATTTGAGAGGTCAGGACCTTAAGTCAGGTCTTTAATAGCGGATTAGAGTTGCTCATATCGTAACAAGGGGTTTAGGCAAGAAGAAACCCGTTTTTCGAAAATTTTGGTCATGAGCGTTGTGCGCACGGATGAATAGTTCCATGCAAATAGAAAGTGCGCATATGGTTTAAATATTTCATTTGAACAGCAGACATGCAACCAATTAGGATTGGCCAAATGTGCACTATTTTGGCAAAAGTTTGGTTTATGGGGATTTTTATATATCAAGGATTGTAGAGGGTAGAGGGTTTATAGGAATCGTAGAGGGGGATATTATGAATCAGTGTCTATATAGAGTGTTGGGTTTTAGTCCAATTGACTTTTATATATTTTGGGAAATTTTTTCTTAATTAATTAAAGATAACTAATCTAAAACTCATAGCACTTCCAATAATTCGTAAATAGATAGGATTTGCGTATAGTTATTTGAGGACCTTGAGCATAGGACCAAGTATTGTAATATTCTATAAGATCGATAGAAGCTAGTGATTGTGTAGATCACAGTTAGTCTATAAGGTTTTATAACCCATTGAGTAAGGTAGTTATTATATTAATATAACTCTTGATAAGGTTAAGTGTAAGAGAAATCCTAAACTTCAGAGCCTTGGTAAATCGGGATAATATAATATATAATCATTAATTAACGTGCGTATTAACTAATAATAAAAGAGACACGATGTGTTGCCCAGTTGAGTAGGATTCATACTTGTTTGTTTAACCCGATTGTGTAAGGTTTGTACTTATTTGTTTAACTCGGTTACATAGTGTTATGCCTACCTATGTGATTTATATGCAATTATACCTATAGTCACTACACCAAAATAGGAGATTTGTGAGTGTTGTTATCAGTCACAAATGACCTTTATAACTCCTATTTGTCGTCATAATTTTGGGGGTGACAAAAGAAAAATTGTAACTCCAAACAGCAGCCATAAATTTTTATAACCCCTATGGGGGGTTATGACTGTGTAATACCCTGTATTTTATGGCATTTAAATTATGGGATTAATTAAATTAAATTTGGAATAAAGTAATTTAATATTAATTCGGATCTTAAAATAAATATTTACTAGCGTGATGAGAGTTAGTAATTATTTGGTGGAAATTACTTAATGAGTAAAGTAATACATAGAATTGGATTTATTAAAATTGTGTCGTGAGTGAATAACACGATAATTACCAAATTTACGTCGGGATGCGCTTGTATCGTGTTGGGAATAAATTAATGGAAAATAAAATAATGAAATTATAAGTCGCCTGTATGGTCATTTCGAGTGGGCCAACGTGTCCAGAAGAGTCGAAATAGTCAGAAAAATGTACCCGGGGGTTTGGTTTGGGTCTCAGGACGTTTTTAGGCCTAACCGGCAACCCGGGAGGGCATTTTAGTAATTACCCATTTTAAGGCTTAAATATGGACGAAAATTAAAGGATTATATCTGGTGGGAGTTAGATTCCTCAAGCGTTAGAAGTTGTAGAGTTGCAGAGAGACTAAGGAAGAGAGGAGAGAGAAGCCTTCCAAGGAGGAGAGCCACCAAACCACACCACCTTTGCCATCTTTCACCACCAACGAATAGATCGGGGGACGAGGGACGCAACCATACCCATCAACACCAGCGAATCAGACATTCATCTCTGAGCCAAGTATCTATCTTGTTGTCATTTTGGTTGATATCACACCCATGCTAGTGTAGGGTGATAATATGTATGTTTCATGAAAAGATAATTGATGTCTGAGAATAATTGCAAAAATTGTCGAATAGAAATCATGTTAGGATGATTCCTTTGTTGTATTTAGATTGGTGAAAACGAAATTGATGTCCCGTAGAGATAGGAATCTGAAAATCAATGGAATTCATATAAAATAAAATAAACTAGGGTTACAATGAATTCTTGAATTTTAATTCGTTTGATGATGATTCTTGATGAATTAATGGAAATCTTACGTTAGAAATTATCTATTGTTGTTTATATAGTGATCCTTATGGTTGGTTGGGAGTTTGGGACTTGCTAATGGAGTTTTGGATAAAAAATTATGGAAAAAATCTGTAGGTATGAAATTACAGAATCTGGGCAAGAACTTCTCGATCAATCGATCGACTCAAGAATGTCAATCGATCGACTGATCGATCGACCCCTTTCATCGATCGATCAACCCCTCCTATAAATTGTGTAATTTTTCCCTTTTTTGGTTAATTCGATTAAAAATGCGTAGGAGCCCTTGGATATAAATTAAAGATAATAATGGGTCATGGGGAGGACTAGTAGGGTCTAAGTAGGTTCTAAAAATGTAATTTTATACGAGATGTAATCGTGGGATAACGGGGACATAAAATTGGATAGAAATCGTACGTATGTTAAGTGAGGTATCTGGAGACTCTAGGAAGACTTAGACCAGTATGTTAGTGAGGGCACACCTACTAAACTTACATCTAGCATAAGAAATCACTTCGAGGGATGAGCAATACTAATGAAATTGCGACAATTGAGAATAAAAAAAGAAATGGGTTAATTATACGTAGGACTTGGGTGATTTGTGCCACGTATGGTTAAAATATTATTATAGGTCGTGGGCAAACCTAATTGAGATATGTGAATATATATATATATATATATATATATATATATATATATATATATATATATTGTATATATTTTATATATATATCAGTGTATAATCATACCCGCGCTACTTGCTATCACGGAGGTTGTCGCGCTGTGACAGTCTTATCTCGATGGACCCAAATGGGGGATATTGACTCGTACCCTAGAACATAGGAGGTATAGGCTATTTGAGAATGATAGTCAGACGGTCCTAAGAGACATGAGGGTATATGTTGACCTCTTAGTGACTTGGAACTATGCTTCGCCTCCATTATGTGTGTATTGTGTTAATATAGGTCGAGAGTGATTCCGAACTAGTATTTCCCTTGGTATGAGAGATACGGGGACTTGATAGCAGAGTATGCCAGCACCATAGATTTTATGTGGGGTACCGATTAGTATATATATTGTATGAGTGATTAGCATATATATATACATATACCTGGAATCCTTCTAATGTGTGCATATGTAGATAAATATTGAATAAATGCTCCTAATTATGGTAAGTGCTTGGAACTTCTCAACAGTGTTGATAAATATAAAATTGACTTAAATAATCCTTAAGAAGATGGTATCTTAAATAAATCATAGTCATACGACCTCACGAATAAGAATTTATGGGAGGAGAATTGGGTTAGACTTATGAGTCATTTTAATAGTACGATAGGCATGCACACTAGATGAGAGGTGAGAATTCTCAAGAGAGTGTCGCATACTAACATATGTGTCATATAAGCTAGTAAACATTTTAAATACTTTCTAAACCATTTTTAAAGTTGTTTTACACTCGGGCTCTGACCCGTTTCCTATTATCTTTTCTTCTTGTATATATATATATATATATATATATATATATATATATATTACAGGTTGCCCAGCCATAGGGGCCTCAGGCTTAGACCTTTGGACCATCGACGTGCTGCAGCTATTGTGGAAGTTGCAGGTCCTTGCAGTAGACGACTCTATTCTTGATTTTTTAGTCTTCTACCTAGTTATTCTCAGACAGGGCATGCGTCGCCATTTTCCATATTTCATTTTAGTTCAGAGAGAGATTTGTACTCCTTATCATTTCAGGATTTAACTATTGTTGGGATTATTTTATTTATTTCGTTGGCCTGCGATTGGGATTTATTTATTTGAATTGTTTAATCTAAATTGGATATTTCATTTGGATGGTTTGGTTTAATATTATTAATTGTGTTCATGAAAATGGTTTTTATTTTAAATCATAATGATAGGTCTTAAGTTATAATTAAATGTTTTGACACTTAGCTTAGTTATTTATTAGGTGGTTAATAAAGAAAATTGTTTTACGACGGTGATGCTAAGAATGAACCAACCGGGAGCTTTGAATTGATTTAATAAAGGACTGATGGCCTGGTATTTAATTAGGCGGGGTGTCACAGACTGGTGCCCCAATATGTAACTGATGTTTGTAACTGTTGTCAGCAGTTACAAATATAATATTTATAACTGTTGTCAGCAGTTGCAAATATTGAATTTTTGACTCCTAACAATGGTTATAAATATTATATTCGTAACTGCTAACAGCGGTTACAAAATTCGCAGTAGTGACCAATTTCTGACTGTTATTAGTAGTTATAAATATTGAATTTGTTAAATGTGTCAATGCTTAGAGAAGTTACAAAGATTTTTATATTTGTAAAAAAAATAGTAGAATAAAACAAAGTGAACTAAAATAGAGGAGTAGATTAAATGCCATGAACATGTAACAAATCTAAAAAATTAATGTCGACATCATACAAGTCTTAAAAAATTCAAAGAATTTCATTTATATTTCGTAGATTTCAAATATCATGTACATTTAAAACTTGTTTAAACTTAATTTAACATCAAATATAACCATCACGGGGGCCAAATACAAAATGAACATTGAATAAAATATAAACTAAAAAATGGAAGTGTTGGGAGCCACAATTGCATCCATATGAACCGTAGGAGCTTTGTCAAAAAAGCTCATGAGCGTCCAGTGCTTAATATATGTCTGCAGAAAAGATAGAGCTCTAATAGTAAATTAATATATTAAACATACTCAACCAAATATTTTCAAGCCTAAAATAAAATGAAGTTGCATATTGTTACCAAAAATTGAAAGAGGCATACTTGTAGTGTACCTGCTCTGGATAAAACACAAGTTCATATTCACATGTCGTTGTGCCACCTACATATCAACCAAAATTAACATCATACAATTTTATTACATCCCTTAAAATCATACAAGTTTATTACATCCCTTAACATGATACAATTGGGCATGGATGAAAATATACAATTTAGAATTCATTCTAAATCTAGGAAGTCCACTATGGTCAATAATTATTACCAAGCCGCGAATATGATATTGTCCATGAAAAAGCATGTACCTGCTCTTCCTTTTCTCATGCTTGCTTTTCCTTCCCTTATTCGCTTTTTTGTACAACTCCAATTCTCTGCGTAACCTCCAAGTAGTATACCAAGCAAGTACATTTTTGAATTTGGAGATTAATAACTTGATGAACAAAATTATGTAGAATATCATTATGCCAAATTTTGAAGAAAGCATATGAGTAATATTATGCAGAATACCAAGCAAGTACATCTTGTAATCTTGAGGTTTAGGAAATTTTTGATATATAAGGAAAGGTGTTTAAGATGATAAGATACATCTGAGTAATAAAATTATACAGAATACCGTTGAAGAACAACATAAAAGTTTGGACATAGGATGAATAATCGAACAATTCCATATAGAATTGTTAACATTAAAGAACATACGATTAATAATCAAACAATTCCATAATAAAATCAACACGAATAATTCCATAACAAAATAAACACTAACCTAATAAGAGTTGTCAATAATACCTTCAGTCTTCTTATATTTCTCTACACACGCGTGTGTCCGAACTTACATGATTGTGATAATATATGTGTCACTGGAAGTCCTAACTGGACTGAATGATTTAAAATATTTAGCTCAATTATTTCATACTGAGTATGTCAAGGAAGTCGATAAAGTCTCTAAATATGTTTATTGGTCCAAATATTCTCATTGAAGATTCAAACTAAATATAGATTGGTCGTCTAACGGTAATCCTGGTACATATGGTTGTGGGGAGTCTTAAGGGATGAGTATGATATATTAATTTGGGCCTTTTCAAATCATGTGGGAGTTAACAGTAATATTTTTATAGAGGCTAGTGCTATTAGAATTGATCTTTAGATATCCAAGGTGAGGGGCTTCAACCATGTCGAGTTAGAATCCCATTCTAAAGTTCTTATAGATATCTTAAAATTCAAAACATGGAAAGTACTTTGGAAAATTAAAATCATAATCAAAGACATTCAAAATTATTTTGTTGAGTTGGACATTAACTTTAAATATTATTATAGGGAAGCTAACTATGTAGTAGATTCTTGGCTAATATTTTGAGAATGAATGAAAATTGGAGGGAGAAATCCACTAATTAAATGGTGTTTATTTTAATTGTTTCCACATATACACATTAGGCTAGGAAATAGTTGAGATTCAATTAGAAGTGTGCATAACTCTTATCAGTGTAACCAAAATCTCAGATAATGGAATTGTTAACTGGGTGGATGTAAGCAAGGGTAACTTTTTTTTAATTATGTTAAATCTGTTTGTATTCATATTTAATTGTGGCTTGTGTATGGTTTTTTATCTTTGTTATATTGTTTTTATTTGGTTGGGTGTGGTGCACAAAAGTGTGGTCATGTGATTAGTGAAGGTACTAGGGGCAGTTATACCTGAGTATGGTTAATTTTTGTCTAGAGACACAAGTTTGTTTCCACACGAATGCATTGAAAAGAGCATCACAAAATTGGATTGTGTTTGTTGTGCATTAAGGAGTAGGGAATATAAGAAATACGGAGCTGTAAAGTAGAGTATTAGTAGCGGTGTTTCCAAAGATAAAATTTATAGTTTTTGGAATGGAAGGCAAACATAGAGAAATATAAGGGAAAAAGGAAACACGTATATCGTCGGGAGAGGGAGAGGGTTGAGTATTAAGGGATAGGGAAACTATGGGAATGCATAATTAGAAGGAGGACCTTTTGGTTGTACTTGGAGTTGGAGTTGGAAACTTAGTTGAGTTGAAACAACAACATGAGGTGGTGGAATTACTGTTGATAAGACTGGTCGTCACTGTTGCTGCGCTCAAAATTCGCATATTTGTATGTCTGTTTGATTGTCAAATGAGCATGGAAAGGAGGATCACTTCCCCAATTTTGAGCTATTAAGGTTAATCAAAAGATCTTTGAATACAATGAAAAGCTTCCTAATCTGATGAAAGGAATGCAAAAAACTGACAAATGGGGTCCTCCTTTGAGAATGCCAAAATGAAGAAGTATCAGTTGTTGTGTCTTAAAAATGGAGTCTTTAAACTTTTATGTCCTTCTCTTATTTATTGTATTGTTAGTTTAATTACTGAAAAATAGGGTCCTCTTTCTTTTTTCAAGGATTGTACATCTAGAATCATATGGTGTACCCTTTAATAGAAGTGACCAAATAATGAAGACTAATACATAATTATTAACAATTAACCTTTACCTTTATATGAAAATGTATAATTGTTGACTAATCCCATATTTAGTAGGATTAGTATTATAATTGGAATTCTCTTACATGATAACCACATTAGTAATTGGAATTTGGACTTATAAATATCTATGTATTACTCATATGCAGTCTTCACCAGTTTAGTATTTACACATTTACCTTCATATACATAAGGGAATACTCCTATTGATGCCAAATTTACACGTTTACAAAATTTATTTCGGAATCAGTGTCATTTTATACCTGCTATATGATTTTTAAAATGTCTTTACAATTATTAATATACAAGTACTTTAGCATTTAATTTAGACACTCCAACGGGTATCATAAAAACTATTACACTATTTATGCAAGTATGCTCCCAGACGTGATATGTGTTTATTAGCCTTATTGGATACGTTCATTAATCAGAAGATTTGACTAAAAATTCTTATTAGTCATCTTAAGGTAAATGACAGTGATAGAGGAAAAAGAAAAGGAAGATTCAGAACACTTACTAGTTGTGATAATCATATGGAGGCGTCTTCAAATAAGGACACGTGAACCTTTGTAGTTCTCCTGATCTCACATGATGATTTTAAGTTTGAGAGATCAAATGGCTCCTTGTGTGTCTTGTACATTTTTCATATTGTGTTATCTTAGTGATCAGTAGTCCCATATGTTTTCTAGAGGACTTCAACGATTTGACTAGGACTTTTAGTTAACAAAATGAAATAAGCTTGTTAAAAAGGATTAGACCATTTTTTTAAATGATTCAAAAGAATAGGTAACTTGGGAAGACTAAAAGGGGGGAACCTAAGAGATCACCAGGTTGAAATTGCATTGCAAATGTTAGACCATGCTGCAGAACAATGCTTGATTAATACAACAGATGTAATTCATGCCTGCCAAATTTTAATATAATGAATATTAAACTCAAACAAATTGTTGCAGATATGTTTGATAACGAGGTCAGTTGCCATCACTCCGAGGATCTAAAAAGGATGTCTTAAAAATTTTGGTCCCAAAATGTATGCGCCCGCACCCACACCCACACTCCCTCCCTTCTTTCACTTAAGCAAATATATGATGCCCCTCTATAACTGTATACGCACACACCCACACACCCGTGATAACCCATAACTACAGCACTACAAATAAAATTAAAATCAACAAACAAGCATCAACACACATTGGCATAACTAATACTACATGACCATATTCATGCACATGTTACCTAAATGTATTCAACTAATGTTTTAGACCAAATTGCTCATAATATACCTCAAATTCACATTTGCTAAATATATGTTGATATTACAACAAATAGAAAATACTAAGGAAATTAATTTGGATATTGAAAAAGTCGTGAAGATTATAAAGATTGAACTACGGTGTTTATAAGATCAACTCCATCACAGAGCTTTATGCGTGTCCAAGCGAAAGTGGACAAACACCTCGATGGATCAAACACCTTGGTAGAGCAACTATTGTAAGGATAAACACTTAACTAATTTGAGGTTGACCACTACTTCAACAGAAGACCATACGTCTCAGTACTCCTTTCTTTTTAGTATTATACGTCCATATATGTGTGATATTATTTGGATAAATGGTGAACTTTTTAGAGAAAGGGACCCTAATGAAAAATCATCGAGATAGGGTCAGAACTTGTCCTAACAAGTAGGCCTCTCAGGGGCAAGACTGGCAATGCAAAGAATAAATTTGTGGGGTGAGGTTAAAACTCAAATTAATGGGTAAGCGTATCACAAACTCGACCTAAGTTGTAAAAAGATGAACTTACTCAAAGGTTAGCTTATACGTCCAGACAACCCCATTAAAGAAGACAGAATTCACCACGTTGGTGTAGGCTCTTACGGTTCAAGATTAATATGCAGAAACTCAACGCTAATATTGCATAGTTCAAGGGACAGACTGACAAAATTTAGGTGACTTAATTCAAGTCACCATAGTGTGAGGATAAGATGGCAGTGCTCAAAGAGTCTAAGGTAATGACGTCCAAAGTGATCAGCTCAAGCAGAAATCATCAACATACCAAACTTTCTAAAAATTAACTTGGCGAACGTATTCATAGTGCATATCCCCTTGGCAAAGAACTTTTCATCTGTTGATAGGCACAACCCATTGGAGTAATAATTACTAGGTAATTTCTTTTACTGCGGGTACTAATTGAGTTTAGAGAAACCAAGGACTAACGAGTTAATGGTCTCAAGAAAACATGTCCCAATAGGAGAAGACGATTAATTATGTTGATTTTGTTTGACCAGATGGAAATTTTTGAATGAGTATCACAGCATTCACAAGGTTCAACGGGCACAACAATGTGAGGCTTTTGAGCTTCATGCGTAGAGTAATGAGCTAAATTGTGATCATTTTCTCCTGACCATCAATGCTCACACTCGATAATATGCGATAGTGATAGGTTATGTTTATCTACTTATAACCACTACCTAAAGGATATCACAATTTACATTAATTACCACCAATCAACCATGCTTCTAAAACACATACCACTAGTCTTGAGACCAAGATATAGTCGTTGTACATATATAATACTCTTATTATAAATGGGGGACTTAGATTCTAACTCAAAAACCATGTTGATGTCATAATTTACACTAATTACAATCAACCGATCAGGATGTCACAACACATACCACTAGTCTTGAGACCACCTTATAGGTTTTGTATATATAGAATGCTTTTACTGTAAATGTGGGACTTAGATGCTAATTCAAAATCCATGTTGCTATACCAATATAAAAACTTATTGATCCATCACTATAAAATAATTACTCAACTCATTAAACCATTTTTCTCAATTAATTATTGTATTTCTTCATGAAGCATTTCTTTCCATTCTACTTTATTTGGCACAATATTTTCAAATTAGTTAATAGTGGTGGGTAGTTTTCATTTTGAATATACTATGCATGGGAGTTGAAAGGTATATTTGAAATATAAAAAAAATTGGTCCGCCTACCACCAACCCTCCTCTTCCTATTCTATATCAGTATAGATAATATACAGAAAACTGGTGGTGACCCTAGTGTGGATTTAGGTTGCATTAGTTGATGGCCTTAATGATTGATACTTTCTTGCATGTGTGCATGATGATTGCTTTCAATATGGGAGTCGTTAATCAAGAAAAATGTAAAGTTTTTTTTGTATTTTTAAACCCTTTTATATTTATATTAAGTCTTGCAACTTTTAACAATTACTTCCAAACCCGCTTTAATGAATAATTAGAAAAACAAACCAATTGTATCCTAGATGGACAAATGCATCCTTTGCATAACCAGTCGTATTATGTCATACTTAAAAATCAAATTTATCGGTTAAAAAAATGGATACGTATATGGAATATTTGAAACATAATAGGTTATGTCTAATTTCTCTTCTGATATCTTCTTTGTAAATGGTCTATTTGGGCTTACCCCTTAATCGATATCACATTAAACTTCTCACAATTCACTATTGTAAAATCCTATCTTTCTTGATTTTATAATCTTGATTTTTTCCTGGCGCGTAACACCGCTGAACAAATTCACACAAACTAGTAAACAAATATCAATAATTCTAACTAAAATTCACACAAATTAATAAACAAATATTCTTATAGCTTAATCTAAAATCTATATTGCAACAATCAATTGTCAATCCAGGTTTTCAATTGGCTCACCCTCAATCACCTATCATCACTTCAAATAATATATACAAAAACTAATGAAATATATAACATTGTTAAATGTTAAAATTTATGAAAATAGTACATACATACCATTGGAAACAGTACACTCATCTCTGGTGGCACTCACTTGATTAGTATGGCATTCTATACCTAATTCAACCAAAATACATTAATTCCCCCACAACTAAAACACAAAATCAAAGTGAAAAACAATAATAATTATTACAAGCACTCGTTAATGTAAAATACAAACATTTGAAATGTACCCATTATTGTGTCACTATAGATATATTAGTGTAAAATACTTTAATAGCAAAAACTTGTTTATAAAAGCATACCTTTAGTCAGGTCCATCCATATTATCTGCTAAAAATCCAACAAAACTGAATGAAACAAGTCACAAACACAAAATGAACACCGTTAGTCCTCCAAACTGTAAGTCAAAAATTCAAGAATGAAAAAACATATCAAATTAGAATGAAAAAATATATCAAATGAGAAACGAGAATGAATTAATGATCTGACAAAATATATATGAACTTATTGGGATCGGCTACCCAAAACCTTCAAAAAAATCAACATCAAGAAAATAGATTAAACAAAGAAATTTACCTAACGAAACCTAGGGCAAAATTTTTGTAAAGAGAGAGTGAGAGCGCTTGAAAAGGGAGAGAGTGGGGAGTGCGAAGAGAGAGGAGGAAAAAAGGGGGAATGGTGGCTTGAAAAGGTGAGAGGAAAGAGAAGAGGGAAATTAAACTTTGGCAAAAAAAATTGTGACCCTTAATAGCGGTCACAAATTAAGCACTTATAAATTTTTGACTGCTAATAAGAGTCACAAACTAAGTCTTAGGCCAAAATTTATGACTCTTCATAGATGTTACATTTTTTTGATTGCTCATAAGAGTCATAACTTAAGCCTAATAATAAATTTGTGACCTCCTTGTGGAAGTTATAAATTTGTCACTGCTTATAAAAGTCGTAAATTAATTATATGGTAAGATTTGTGAGTGTCATTAGCAGTGACCAAACAATTGACTCAAATTTTTATTACCCAAAGATTTTATCACTTCTAATGGCAGTTACAAATAATTTTGTGACTGCTCCCGAGAGTGAGAAGTTTGTCACCCCCATTAGCAGTCACCATAAGGCAGTACAAAATTAGTATTTTTGTGCAGTGAGTGCATTTGTTCTCATAGGTAAAATACCAAAATGGATTCGACGGGGCATGTAAGACGTTGACTGTACTGGTACTCCGGTGATAGAGACAGGATTTACCTTGGTCCTTTTTACCTCAACCCTACTGCTGACGTATTTGTATCCTAAGGGGTAATAAAAGCGGGTATGAATTTGTACAGTCTTGGGTATGGAACCGTAGGATTGGTGGGTAAGGTGTAGTGATTTCCCTTCATGTGATGACGTGAAGTTATAAGGTTGGGATGACACATAACAGTGCCTAGTATGTATGAATGATCCACAAAGGCAATAGGGATATATCTTCATACTTCATTGGCGGGATAGAGTTAATCTCATGTGATTTGATGTGAATTGTGTAGACTCGTGAATATTATGCATTATGTGATACTATTTTGTGGTGCCTTGAGATGGTTGTACCTAACTATGACTTATGTTATTGACATATAATCATAGAATTATGACTCCGTAATAATATAATGAACACACTAGAGACATATATACTGAATCAATTGCATGATATTATTAAAGCATGATAAACTTGATATACATATTTAGAATCATAACTAGAGATTATTATGGATATTTGTTTAGTAAATGAGTTACTACTACTAGAAAAAACTATCATATACTGAAGGACTCTTATGCAAGAGATGAACTTAAGAATGAGAAATTAGAGAATACTTAACTATGAGATGAGCACTCATAATATAGGAATCATGTGAGTTTGGGAGTATAATAACATATTTATTTTAGGTTGTTTGGGTAAGGTAACTTAAATAAATTAAAACCAAATTAATACGGGGGAAGATTGGTGATGCAAAAACCGAGCATCCATGTAGATACACCAATCATCGTTATTGGCTTCCGACCATAATGTAAAAAACCTAAACTTTGACTACACTCTTTACGGGAGTATAGCGGCCAGTCCGATTATCAAAAATCCACAGGGACTGTTTGACAGACTTTAATTGATCTATTGCTTCTAAAATAAAAGTGTAAATGATGATGATGGCTTAAAAGGCGGAATGGGAAGAAGAGTTAATTACGCTAATTAAAATTAAACGAGACTAATAAAATGAGGTTTGGATCACATCCCTTCCATGATCTAAACAACGCGTAATAAGGATTTTGGTTCAAAAATATTTAACAGATTATGATCAATTAATTATAAACATCAAACACGGAGAAAATTAATTCAATAATGAAAGATTAAACTTTCAACCAAAAATGGTCACAAACGGATTAATTTCTAAATATCACTATAAATACTAACGTTGTGTGGCAAATAATGTTAAATGCATAATATTCCAACTTTAATACAAAAGATTTCAATTAAAGGTATTTTAACCCAAAATCTATTTCAAAGTTCAATACCCATTAATGGTGGAAATATGACCCCAACCCTTAACTTAGCTACAGGGCATGATTAAAGCAAGAAATAAAACTAATTAACCAAAGCAAATAAATAATTAATTAATAAAAACTAAATAAAGAGCAAGTTACTAAGTAACAAATAAAAAAAACAATAATGGAAACTTACATTACCAAGGAAGAAGATGAGCAGTGCCATACAAATCCATTTGGGTGCAAACCCTAGGAGAGATAAAGCTCCACCCAAAAATCCCTCTATAACCTAAAACTAACCTAAAATATAAGATAAAAATAAGATGTTTGTGACAACCCGCCTAAAATAATAACGGGTGGCCATCCCTATACTATAATAAATCAGGAATTTCAGATGGTCCAGTCTCAACATCAACTGCTGGTACTACATAATATAGGACTAACTACCCGATATCACATAAGCGAGATGTTAATATAAACTAAAACATGCAACATAACACAACCCAACACTATAAATCTACTAATAAATAAGAGAAGGATGCGAGAAAGAACTATGATAAACGAAATGCTATGATAAAATGATATAATCAACTACAACGGAATGTGATACAAAAAGTAGACCCGAATAAGCTGTCGGGTCACAGCGAATACAATAACTGGAATGGAATAAATATAAACATGTATATAAATATCCCTTGGGTACAAACCCGATATACAACATGAATCCTACCTAGAATTTTGAAAGTAGGAGGCGATTACCCGATACATCCCGCAACAATCCGCACCTGTCACGGCTCCCAAGACTCTGGATAGAAAGTCATCCGGCATCCCTGCGGTAGGATAACTGTAATAATATATATATATATATATATATATATATATATATATATATATATACAGGCAGGAGAGAAAAGTAAACGGGTCAGAGCCCCGATTGTGAAAAATATTTAGCAAGTGTGTTAACCGTGCATAATAAATACCGGTGCACTTATTTCATAATTAAAGTGAGATCGCACTCTCGTGAAACCCCAACTCACATCTCATCTAAAGGCGCGCACCTAATCGCGTCCTCAAGTTTTAGTTAAATTACCCCCATTTATTAGGGCAACCTAACTTATCATAGGCCTAGCCTATACCCACGAGAAATGCCTTCCTAACTTAGCCCAAGAATCCACCCTTTTTCTAATCTTACTAGATTATGATTTCAACCAATTATGTCATAATAGGCTTTATGGATCCCGATATATAATTTAACCAATTATAATTTAATAAATTACCCAATATGCAACTGGGTTGAAACATCAAATTCAAATTTCTAATTAATAAGCATGAACAAATCATTATTGACACAACTTCCCTCTAATTTCAACGCTGCGCTGCGTTTCGTGCGTGGGGTGTCTCGCAAAGCGAAATCCAAACAAGGAACCACCCCGTTACACTACTCCATGTCAACGTTGATCCTAGAGATCCATTATGCCACACATAAATATCGACAGAACTTCTCTCTACTCTCAATAATGTACTACATTTCATGCGTGGGGAGTCTCGCAAAGCGAAATCCAAACAAGGAACCGCTCCGTTACACTACTCTTTGACAATGTCGATCATAGAGATCCATAATGTCGTGCATACCATAACCTGGCAGAACTTTTCTCCAATTTTAACACTGCACTGCGTTTCATGCGTGGGGTGTCTCGCAAAGCGAAATCCAAACAAGGAATCACCCCGTTACACTACTCCTTGACAATGTCGATCCTAGAGATCCATAATGCCATATATACACCATGATACTACTACTACGAATAACATCTCCAATCATATCCTTGGGATGATGTAACCGAAATATTCCTTAAATGCGATACATCAACCCCCATCAATCTAGTACACCATAATCATCCAAGATGTACTCTACCAAAATTCTATATCCTTTCATCTATAGGATATATAAATATATATATATATATAGGTATTTTATGCTCACCATAAATATACGTATACCAATCATCCATACCCATGACCAAATGTACATATCATATCTGATGTACAATGGACATGCACATAATCCACCCGGCTATATATATCGCCGATAAAACTGCATCAATGTTATCATCTTCCCAGTGCCCGGCTCACGTAGCAATACTGGGGCCACCATGGTGGGACTAAACGACACCCATCTCGTGGTAAACTCACGCACACGACGTCCCGGGAAGCGGTCATAGCTCCAAACCGGCAATGAGACGAAACATACCCACCACGTCTCATCCTAAAAATAAATATATATATCATATAATAACACACGGGACGACTATGACCTGGGGAATATCCACACCCTGCTTTTCTAGTCAGGAAGCTCACCCTCTATGCGCGCAACTTCCCAATGATAGCATGTGCAGGGTATGCTTAACCAAATAGTATATATACCATTCACATGCATAATATATATACATCCATATGATCCAATCATATGATCAAATAATAAACCATCATATCCGATTTAAATATCCATACCATGTATGTTCACAACATAAATATATCCATACAATTATATGCATACAGATATATATATTTACACATATTCACATATCCATATATATATATATAAACTAGTTCTTATTCATATATATAAGGTATACAAACCCGGCTATAAGTATACATAAATCCTCAATATACAAGTCGTCACCACAAACTCATATCATTTACCTTGATATGTGAATACAATCCCTCACTTGAAGCATATTCAATCTTTTTTCCTATGATGTGTAGTCTCCCAAAGCCATATGTATATATCTATACATATATATTCAACATTAGGGTTATCACCCAAAATTTTGTGTAGGAAACCATCACTACACATTCCATCTGTATTCGAGATTTACATTATAAATCTAGTAATGATTTCGACTATCGGTATACATATAACTAATAGTCTATAAGCCTCAAGCTCATTCTTAACTTCATCAAATAATCCCATATGTTAGGGAAAAATCCTCTATGTGAATCACACATTAATAAACGACATCTACCCCAACTAGATTTACACACTCTGCTCTAGTTGGTAACATGATCTCCTCGCTCTCGAATTCGACTACGGTTCAATCACTTTTTATGAATCCCGTAGTCTAATGCCTCTCCAATTTATTCCTTAAATTGGTTATCATTAAGTACATGCGATTATTCTCTTTCATTGGGCCCCAAATTGTAATCTCAACAATATCCTATCTTCATAAGGATTCGACATAAATGTTGGCCTAGGAATTTCACAACATACATGAATATTTCTTATCCAATTATTCCAAGAAGTCCCCACTATCATATACTAAGTGAGAGACTCCCTATAAGTCACCAAACGATATCTCTTGCTTCTTAAGAGAAAGCCCCAAATCAATAAACCCAACCAAAAAGGGTTTGGAATCACTATGGAGAAAACACATCAAAATACCATGTTTCTGAATCGATTCGGCCCTATTCCGAATCGATTCGGCCTAGTGAATCGATTCAGCCTCCAAGGCGAATCGATTCGGGTCCACAGACCTGGACTTCTGCCACAGGACGAATCTATTCGGCTTGGGTCCGAATCGATTCAGTCAATGCAGACTTGCCAATTTCCTTAAACCGAATCGATTCGCTTAAGGGGCGAATCGGTTCGAACCTGCAATTTCTTATGGATTCTTCTTCTTCATCCAAACCCACGAATTTTAAACCCTAAATTTTCATTTCTAACCCTTAAACCTTCATCGATTTATGATTTTAAGCCCATAAGTCAACCCAAAGTTGATTTCAACCATTTCTATACCATTAAATCGATATATAAACATTGATTTCAAGATTAAACCTAAAAATCTAGGTTTTGACATTAATACCCAAAAATCCATTTCTTTAACCCACAAATTATGAAATGAAATACACAAATAGCTATTTAGAAAGATTAAACACTTGCCTCAGATTTGTAGAGGTTGGATCGTCCTCGTTGTCGCGTTTGGGCCGGGAATCTCCAAGCTTTCTTCCTCTCTCTTCCTTTCTTCTTCTTTCCTTCTCTTTCTCCCTCTAGGGCTTTTCTCTCTTTCTCTCAAATGAGAAATGGCTTAATCTGTAAGCATCATAAACCTTTAAAACAAAATCCCAATTTTAAATGTTAATACACACTTTAAATGACTCGTTTACACCAATTCGAGTCACACTAACTTAAAAATATTTCGGAGCTGAAATAAAAGCCAATGACGGTCATTTTGACTATCTCGGCCCTTTCGGGATCAATGGTACCCTCAAAATCATCATCCGAAATACTTCAAAATGTCCTCTAATTTTGGACTTATATTCCAAGTTTTGAAATTCTCCAATTTGATTAGATTTTATTTTCCCAAAATTTAATTTCTCAGTCTCAAAAGTCTTGGGGTGTTACAATCTTCCCCCCTTACAAAAATTTCGTCCGCGAAATTTAAGACAAGCCTAGGACCTCAATATCATCTAGTTCTTACATCAATCCTCAGGATCACTATGCCGATCCTTTCTAGTTCTCACGTCGAACCATATAAATAAATAAAAAATCACTACCTACCCAGGGCGCCCATACACCCTGTACCCGAGTCTTCCACTCGTAAAATCATAATCTGGCTCCATTAGCCTCAACTCGAGTATAACTATCACCTATTTATTCTATAACAACATACTAAATATATATAAGTTCGAAAATTCCCAATGGTTGAACTCTCCTCAATTCGTGACACTAGCTACCTTCGTGCGGGGGAGGTCTCGCAAGCGAAATCCAAACAAGGAACCCTCCCAATACACTACTGTGTAGCTAGGTCAGGAATTGAGATTAGTTGAACTAGGGCTAAAGTTTTATAAAAGATTTTAATATATTACATATTGCCCGAAGGCCTATATAAGAATAAAATACAATTAAATTCCGCGTCTTCCGACACGCCAAACAAACACCTTATGTTTAAAACACAAGGCCTCAACACATACAATACTTCTAACCGCTACCTAGTCCTCAAACTAGTACAACCATGAACTAAATTATCCGCTCAACATACACCTACTAAACTTGAACTTCTTAAGTATTTTAAAAAAAAAAGAAATTCTTCTACATCACACCAACACCTTTCCACGAAATAAATTCTTCCCTCATCGGAACACCGCAATTACACACCCTAACCCATCCATAAGACGAGTAACCACTACTCAACAAACCTTTACATTCCGCACCTCCGAAATTTAATATTATAACTCTCGACGTTCCCGGTATCGCACAAAGCATGACTTAAACCCAAAGAAAGGTATTCTACCTTATACTTCCATAATCTAATGGTTTCACCTCATCCAAGGATCTCAGTTCAAGACCCTCTACTTCTTCTAGGACGATCATTACTCCTAAACCTATTTCTCCATAAGAGAAACATCTTCCCCAAAATCCTTCCTAATCCATTTTGAAGGATAAAACACGATGGCGACAACCGAAAACTCCCTCAGTCCTACACAACGAAACTGAGTCTCCAAATTTCTTACTCCCACTTCCCAGAAGGAAATACTCCCAATATTGGGACAACTCCACACCTCACATCAAGGAAAAGTCACCAACACCATGCTTCCTAACAAAGGTTAACGGGCTTCTCAACCTAAACCTCCCAAAGACTACACTATTTTTCTCTCCTCAGACTTATTTTACTAAGTCCAAGGTTCACCATTCGAGTAAATTACCTTTCTTACTCAACTACCGATAAATCACCTCGAACCACTGCTAGAGATTTCCTCAATATCTCCTCCGGAATCGGGGAAAACAAATACCCCTGATTAAAGCGTACCCAAAGTATACTATGGGTATTGTACTTCTAATCTTATCCTTTCCTAGACGACAAAATCTAGGCGACGTCTGAAACAAAGGAAGAGCAACTGTTATCAAAACGTCAATCAAGTGAATATACTTCACAGAAGAAAACAACGCAATGAACACAACAGTCCTATTTATAGGGCTTTATGTCAAGGACGTTAACGGAAGAACGCAGAAACTCACACAGATCCTAAAGATTATAGAACCTGATGCTCTGATACCATCTGTGATAATCCGCCTAAAATAATAACGGGTGGCCAGCCCATTACTATAATAAATCATGAATTTCAGATGGTCAAGTCTCAACATCAACTGCCGGTACTACATAATATAGGACTAACTACCCGATATCACATAAGCGAGATGTTAATATAAATTAAAACATGCAACATAACACAACCCAACACTATAAATCTACTAATAAATAAGAGAAGGATTCGAGAAAGAACTATGATAAACGAAATGCTATGATAAAATGATATAATCAACTACAACGGAATGTGATACAAAAAGTAGACCCGAATAAGCTGTCGGGTCACAACGAATACAATAACTGGAATGGAATAAATATAAACATGTATATAAATATCCCTTGGATACAAACCCGATATACAACATGAATCCTACCTAGAATTTTGAAAGTAGGAGGCGATTACCCGATATATCCCGCAACAATCCGCACCTGTCACGGCTCCCAAGACTCTGGATAGAAAGTCATCCGGCATCCCTGCGGTAGGATACCTGTAATAATATATATATATACAGGCAGGAGAGAAAAGTAAACGGGTCAGAGCCTCGATTGTGAAAAATATTTAGCAAGTGTGTTAACCGTGCATAATAAATACCGGTGCACTTATTTCATAATTAAAGTGAGACCGCACTCTCGTGAAACCCCAACTCACCTCTCATCTAAAGGCGCGCACCTAATCGCGTCCTCAAGTTTTAGTTAAATTACCTCCATTTATTAGGACAACCTAACTTATCATAGGCCTAGCCTATACCCACGAGAAATGCCTTCCTAACTTAGCCCAAGAATCCACCCTTTTTCTAATCTTACTAGATTATGATTTCAACCAATTATGTCATAATAGGCTTTATGGATCCCGATATATAATTTAACCAATTATAATTTAATAAATTACCCAATATGCAACTGGGTTGAAACATCAAATTCAAATTTCCAATTAATAAGCATGAACAAATCATTATTGACACACCTTCACTCTAATTTCAACGCTGCGCTGCGTTTCGTGCGTGGGGTGTCTCGCAAAGCGAAATCCAAACAAGGAACCACCCCGTTACACTACTCCATGTCAACGTTGTTCCTAGAGATCCATTATTCCACACATAAATATCGACAGAACTTCTCTCTACTCTCAACAATGTACTACATTTCATGCGTGGGGAGTCTCGCAAAGCGAAATCCAAACAAGGAACCGCTCTGTTACACTACTCTTTGACAATATCGATCATAGAGATCCATAATGTCGTGCATACCATAACCTGGCAGAACTTTTCTCCAATTTTAACACTGCACTGCGTTTCATGCGTGGGGTGTCTCGCAAAGCGAAATCCAAACAAGGAATCACCCCGTTACACTACTCCTTGACAATGTCGATCCTAGAGATCCATAATGCCATATATACACCATGATACTACTACTACGAATATCATCTCCAATCATATCCTTGGGATGATGTAACCGAAATATTCCTTAAATGCGATACATCAACCCCCATCAATCTAGTACACCATAATCATCCAAGATGTACTCTACCAAAATTCTATATCCTTTCATCTATAGGATATATAAATATATATATATATAGGTATTTTATGCTCACCATAAATATACGTATACCAATCATCCATACCCATGACCAAATGTACATATCATATCTGATGTACAATGGACATGCACATAATCCACCCGGCTATATATATCGCCGATAACACTGCATCAATGTTATCATCTTCCCAGTGCCCGGCTCACGTAGCAATACTGGGGCCACCATGGTGGGACTAAACGACACCCATCTCGTGGTAAACTCACGCACACGACGTCCCGGGAAGCGGTCATAGCTCCAAATCGGCAATGAGACGAAACATACCCATCACGTCTCATCCCAAAAATAAATATATATATCATATAATAACACACGGGACGACTATGACCTGGGGAATGTCCACACCCTGCTTTTCTAGTCAGGATGCTCACCCTCTATGCGCGCAACTTCCCAATGATAGCATGAGCGGGGTATGCTTAACCAAATAGTATATATACCATTCACATGCATATTATATATACATCCATATGATCCAATCATATGATCAAATAATAAACCATCATATCCGGTTTAAATATCCATACCATGTATGTTCACAACATAAATATATCCATACATTTATATGCATACAGATATATATATTTACACGTATTCACATATCCATATATCTATATATAAACTTGTTCTCATTCATATATATAAGGTATACAAACTCGGCTATAAGTATACATAAATCCACAATATACAAGTCGTCACCACAAACTCATATCATTTACCTTGATATGTGAATACAATCCCTCACTTGAAACATATTCAATCATTTTTCCTATGATGAATAGTCTACCAAAGCCATATGTATATATCTATACATATATATTCAACATTAGGGTTATCACCCAAAATTTTGTGTAGGAAACCATCACTACACATTCCATCTGTATCCGAGATTTACATTATAAATCTAGTAACGATTTCGACTATCGGTATACATATAACTAATAGTCTATAAGCCTCAAGCTCATTCTTAACTTCATCAAGTAATCCCATATGTTAGGGAAAAATCCTCTATGTGAATCACACATTAATAAACGACATCTACCCCAACTAGATTTACACACTCTACTCTAATTGGTAACATGATCTCCTCGCTCTCAATTCGACTACGGTTCAATCACTTTTTATGAATCCCCTAGTCTAATGCCTCTCCAATTTATTCCTTAAATTTGTTATCATTAAGAACATGCGATTATTCTCTTTCATTGGGCCCCAAATTTTAATCTCAACAATATCCTATCTTTATAAGGATTCGACATAAATGTTGGCCTAGGAATTTCACAACATACATGAATATTTCTTATCCAATTATTCCAAGAAGTCCCCACGATCATATACTAAGTGAGAGACTCCCTATAAATCACCAAAATATATCTCTTGCTTCTTAAGAGAAATCCCCAAATCAATAAACCCAACCAAAAAGGGTTTGGAATCACTATGGAGAAAACACATCAAAATACCCTGTTTCCGAATCGATTCGGCCCTCTTCCGAATCGATTCGGCCTAGCGAATCGATTCAGCCTCCAAGGCGAATCGATTCGGGTCCAAAAACCTAGGCTTCTGCCACAGGCCGAATCGATTCGGCTTGGGTCCGAATCGATTTGGTCAATGCAGACCTGCCAATTTCCTTAAACCGAATCGATTCGCTTAAGGGGCGAATCGGTTCGGACCTGCAATTTTTGAAGGATTCTTCTTCTTCATCAAAACCCACGAATTTTAAACCCTAAATTTTCATTTTTAACCCTTAAACCTTCATCGATTTATGATTTTAAGCCCATAAGTCAACCCAAAGTTGATCTCAGCCATTTCTATGCCATTAAATCCATATATAAACATTGATTTCAAGATTAAACTTAAAAATCTAGGTTTTGACATTAATATCCAAAAATCCATTTCTTTAACCCACAAATTATGAAATGAAATACACAAATAGGTATTTAGCAAGATTAAACACTTGCCTCAGATTTGTAGAGGTTGGATCGTCCTCGTTGTCGCGTTTGGGCCGGGAATCTCCAAGCTTTCTTCCTCTCTCTTCCTTTCTTATTCGTTCCTTCTCTTTCTCCCTCTAGGGCTTTTCTCTCTTTCTCTCAAATGTGAAATGGCTTAATCTCTAAGCCTCATAAACCTTTAAAACAAAATCCCAATTTTAAATGTTAATACACACTTTAAATGACTCGTTTACACCAATTCGAGTCACACTGACTTAAAAATATTCTGGAGCCGAAATAAAACCCAATGACGGTCATTTTGACTATCTCGGCCCTTTCGGGATCAATGGTACCCTCAAAATCATCATCCGAAATACTTCAAAATGTCCTCTATTTTGGGACTTAAATTCCAAATTTTGAAATTCTCCAATTTAATTAGATTTTATTTTCCCAAAATTTAATTTCTCAGTCTCAAAAGTCTTGGGGTGTTACAATGTCTTCAAAAATAACAAAAAACAACTTATATAGTAAGTGGTAAAAGAAATAAAGAGAAAAGAAAAGAAAATGATTTATCCTAATAACTAAGAAAGAGCTCCCCGAAAAAATGGTCATAGCAAGCTCCTTAAGAACCGGATTAACGAACCGTTAAAAGGCCACGCGAAGCCGACTCTAAGGTATATAACTTCCATGAAGAGTTTGGGCACAAAGCTTGAATGATAAAATGACTAAAATGCCCCTGAATTCGCGTAGTACATTAAAAACTTCCCGAATAGGACCAATTGCACCGCGAAGCACCGCAATACCTATAAAGCTCAATTATACCTTGCAAAACATGTAAACATATAAAATAGAGGTAGTCTAGTTAATGAGCATAAATATAGGAACTAAAGTACCCGATGGGGCCAAAATGCATAAGTAAAGAGGTTAAATAAATCCAATATTCGCGCCAAATCACACCTCCTAACTTACACATTGCTAGTCCCTAACAATGAAATAAAAAGCAAGAAGAACTACAAGTAAACCACGAGATAATATATATACAAAAGAGATAAAAGTTACTTTCATGGGTGAACGATTGCATTTAGCATATGTAATAAGTCGTTAAACCCTTAGATTATCCAGTGGACGAGTGTTGTCTCGTAAGGGGTTTCAGGGATAAAACTCACAAACATCAAACTTCCTCAAAACATGCCCAACCAATATGCCAAGCTCAACAACTAAATGTTTTAACATATTATTAACAAATCAAACGATAATGTTGCTCAACAATTCAAAACTACTAACATTAAAAGAATAATTAAATGGAATTAAAACCTCCAAAATGAGTGGTGTGCGTGCACATGCAAAAGATTTGATTCGATAAAAACACCTATTGCCCAAATAAACATTAGAGCATGCTTCCACGCAATCCTCTCAGGATATTACACTCAATAAATAAAATCACTCAGAATGGGGTGTAACACATGGGACATGCGGGCATAATGAGTAAATATAAATGGAAACTAGGTCGCGCACATGTCATCAATTGAAGAATGTTGTATATAAAATGCAAAATGTGTAGGCTCAATGAAAGATACTGTTCATTAAAGAGATGAAATACATTTTCACATATTATTGCAATTATTATGACATTTGAATCACATGTACCCTAGGATCATGTAGGGATTTTATGTGTTATAATGTTGGTTTGGGGTTAAGGTTATAAAAGGAAAGGTATATTTACAGATTCAAAGGTGTTCGGGGATGAAAACACGAGATAATGGAAAATTGTGGGCAATTTCAAAATTAGAAAATGATTTCCACAACAAGCATTGAATATAACAATGCAAAGTGGCAAGTATTATTGAAAACTATATACATCATGTACAAACTTTTTCTTTTGTTTTATTCTTTTTCTCTTCTTTTTTTTTGCTTAATTCTTTTCCTCTCTTATCTTTTGTTTTCTTCACTTTTTCTTTTCTTTTCACTCTCACGTGCTTAATTTCAACCACATAACAAGAATATCATTCAATCCCAAGTATCATTCCAAACAAAAATATTAAAGGTAACGTGTATGGTTTATCACTCCAATTTGAATTTGTTTTTAGGATTTGGGTTTTGAAATGAAGGGTTGTTATATAGGCTCAAAGGGGTTTCCTAGGGAAATATATAAGGTGAGGTCAAGGTCAATATGGGTGATATAACAAAGAGGGAAATGATGCTTTCCTAAAATTTATGCAATTCTTGAGTTAAAACAACATTAAAAATCATGATCAAGTAACACATTTCAAAATGAACTCAATTAATGAATAATCAATAAAAAAATAGTGAGATTACCAACAAATTTAATGTTTTCAAGAAGGAAAGAGTAATGTATAAACACTCCCAAATGAAAAAAAGCATAGATCTCACTCGGTTTTAGTGTATACAAAGCAATAAAGAGATACCAAGTTGTAATTATCCTACCGAATTATTTATATAATGTGCTCATGGGTTTTCAAGGTTTAATTCATGTATTTATTCTCAATATTGAATAATTTGAGGACTAAAGTTTAATAACATGAAAGAAATAGAAAACGCATCATTGAATTAGCAATTGGATAGGTCAATTATTAAATTTATCAAGGAAATTAAGGCAAGAGGCCCAAGAAAAAGAAAATAAATAAAGAAAATATTTTTTGATTTTTTTAATTTTTTTTAATTTATTATAAAGTTAATTAATAAATATAAAATGACTCCGATGATAAAATAGAAATTGAGATGAATAATCACACCCCTAACTTGAAACACACAATGTCCTTAATGAAATTAAAGACATTATGAAAAAATGAGGGATAGAAATAAATCACTCCAATTTGGAGTGATCCCCGAGGCTAGTCAACGTGAGCCCTATCCAAACAAAAGAAAAACAAAAATATTTACCTCAAGAATTAAGTTAAAAGAAATTATGTCATAAGTCACAATAATCTAGAGGGATGAAGTGCAAATATTAGATAAATTAATGGTGAACATTTGATTTTATAAAAATGGAGGGTCACACGCATCAAAATCCAATAAATAACCAACAAGTAGATTATCGTTTCCAATCTCATAATTTCACAAAACAACTTAATACAATACAAATAGAAAGGAAGAAGGGAAAAAAATAAAAAGAAGATATCCCATTACAAAAGCAATACACAAAATTCGGGACCACTAGAGGATCCCGGCGCATATCATCACCCCCATCTCCATAGCCTCGTATGATGTCCGCCTCCCTTTTACCACCACGAATGTCGCATAAAATATTTGCATCAATTCCTCATTGACGCTACCATTTGTGGAAAAAAATGCTCTCAATTTTGGCGACTCAAGATGACTCGTGCCACTTTCGGCACATTATCAAGGTCCCACGCACAATGGTAAGGCAACGGCCTCTGTTGGGTCTGAAAGTAGGCCTAGAATCAATCTTTTTCCCATCACAACGGACCCCTCGAAACCCCTAGAAGGCACACACTTGGTCGAATCATACTTTTTGATTGCGGCCCTTTCAACCTATTAAACAATAATTAGGCAAGAAAAAATAATTATAAAACGCAATTAAAGTTAGTCGATGTACAAGGGTGTGAAACCGGATGAAAACATACCATATTGTGACAAAATGTATCGAGGTGCGACAACGAGTGAAAAATACGCAAGTCTATGCTAAACATCTCGAAAAAACTTGGTTCAGGCATTTTAGCAAATACTTGGTGTGCACAATGTGGTATAAGGGTGTGTGAGTGCCATTTAAACCAACACAAGACCCATTCATGAACAAACATAAGAATCCAATAACAATTTGTGTTCATGAATGGTTATAAGTCAACAATCAACCATAAATCAAGTTGGAACAACAATTGGGACATATTCAACAAAAAAATTCACAAATTGTCAAAAAAAAATACATTAAACCCAAGAATTATGACAATTAGAAACCAAAAACACCAAATATACAAGATAATAAGGGAGAATTTATACCTTGATGTGTAAAAGTTGGGTGAAGTTTCTTTAGGGGGAAAGAAAAAAAACTAGGGCACAAAAGTGTGGAAGGCTGTTAGAGGAGTAATTCGTTTAAGGACTGAAAAAGACCGAGTAACTGCTGCCTCGATCAACGACGGGTGGGGACCCGATCGACCACTATTTTTAAACATGCCTTGCACAGGAGACAGAGTGCGAGGGGGATTGGGGTATATCGATCGATGTCCGGTGACAGGTCAACCGCGATTTGCGTTTTTGCTGCACACTAAGAACAGGGTTTTTTTTAGCCGAGACCTTCGTGCAATTTTTTTGGCAAAAGATCTACTCCTATTTTGTTTTGGAGCAATTTACAATTAGGTCCCTTAGTAATAATTTTTAAATATTTAAGGACGGTTTATTTATAGGTCCACTTATTATGCCACTAGCGGGGACTTCTACAAGAACAAAATTAGTGAAACTAAATGTTTATAATTTATCAAAATTCTTTTAATGTTTAAAATTTATTTGTTAGAAACCTAAGAGTACTTTTACCTTTTTTTTACATGCTTTTATCTTTTAGTGCAGACCTGATTGTATGTTTTTTTATTATTTTATTAGCCTAAGACCTGCTACCTACAGAAATTGTCAGAACTAAGCATACAGAAAAAAATAACTAATTACACTAAAAGCTATACTGAAATAAAAAAAAAAGAATTAACTATGTACAATCTAAATTTCAATTACTCAATTAACTATACAAAAGGAGTTGAAATTTCTGAGGGTCCGCCCAAAGAATTATTTGACTTTGAGGGATAATTAGCGGTCCCTCAATTGAATTCATACCTTATGAAAAATAAAAATTCCATTTGAACAACATAAGGTATGTGTACGGTGGATGAACCATCGTCCATTAAACGTTTGAGGCGAATGATGAGGGATTTGGATACTAAGGGTGACAAGACCACATTAATCTTGAAAAAATTAAAATCACATCCCCTTATCGAGTTAACCATTTATTTCTAAAGACCGAGATTTAAGACTCCTGAATTGGTCGTTCAACTCCTTGAAAGCTAACTCATGATCAAACCAACAAGAAGACATAATATCTCCTTGGGAGGTTTGCTCATAGCTAGACGATTTCTCACTTCCCAAAGTTTCTTCCCAAGGCAATGAAAGATTACTTACAAATTCTTGAATTTCACGCTCAAATTCATTTTTAAGAATTTGTAATCATTCTCGCATAGTCTTGGAAGTGTAACTTGAAAAACTATTCTCATAACAATTAGGTTATCTAAAGAGTTATAGCGAGACATTTCATATAAGGCAATTCAAAAACGCGACGAGCACTAAACTTTCAAAATTTTCAAAATAATTTAGCACAAGTTAAAAAGAAAGGGAAAAGAAAGAATACAAATATAAAAAAAATATTACGAAATAATTAAATAATTAAATCTATAACAAACATTCATCGGCAACGGCACCATTTTGATGATGCAAAAAATGAGCATCCGTGTAGATACGCCAATCGTCGTTATCGGCTTTCGACCATAACGCAAAAAACCTAAACTACGACTCCACTCTTTACGGGAGTATAGTGGATAGTCCGGGTATCGAAAATCCACAAGAAATGTTTGACAGACTTTAATTAATTTATTACTTCTAAAATAAAGGTGTACAAGATGATGATGATGGTTTAAAAGGGGGAAGGGGGAAAAGAGTTAATTATGCTAACTAAAACTAAACAAGATTAATATAACGAGAATTGGATCACATCCCTGCCATGGGCTAAACAACGCGTATTAAGGATTTTAGTTCGAAAACATTTAACTGAGCATGATCAATTAATTATAAATATCAAACATGAAGAAAATTAATTCAACAATTAAAGATAAAACTTTCAACCGAAAATTATCACAAATGGATTAATTTCTAAATATTACTATAAACACTAAGGTTGTGTGACAAAGAAAGTTAAACACCTAATATTTCAACTTTAATACACAAGGTTTCAATTAAATGCATTTTTACCCAAAACCTAGATTTCAAAGCTCAATACCCATTAATGAAATGTGACCACAACCCTTAACTTAGCTACAAGGTATGATTAAAGCAAGAAATAAAACTAATTGACCAAATCAAACAACTAATTAATCAACAAAAACTAAATACATAGCAAGTATATAAGTAACAGAGTAGAAAATCAATAATGAAAACTTACATTAACAAGGAAGAAGATGAATAGTGCCCTATTTGGGTGCAAACCCTATGAGAGATAAAGCCCCACCCAAAAATCCCCTCTCTAACCTAAAAATAACCTAAAATGCAAGATAAAAATAAAATATCTTCAAATATAACAAAAACCAACTTATATAGTAAGTTGTAAAAGAAATAAAGATAAAAGAAAAGAAAATGATTTATCCTAATAACCATGAAAGAGCTCTTCGGGAAAATGGTCATAACAAGCTCCTTAGGAACTGGATTAGTGAACCGTCAGAGGCCACGCGAAGCCGACTCTAAGGGCTAAAACTTTCGTGAGAGTTCGAGCACGAAGCTCGAACACTGAAATGACTAAAAGGCCCCTCAAATTGCACACTACATTAAAAACTTCCCGAATAGCACCAATTGCACCATTAAACACCACAATACCCACAAAAGCTCAATTATACCTCACAAAAAAAGTAAACATATAAAATAGAGATAGTTTGGTTAATGATCATAAATATAGGAATTAAAGTACCCCAGGGGGCTAAAATACATAAGTAAATAGGTTAATAAATGCAATATTCACGTTGAATCAATGATGTGTTATTATTATTATGGCCTAAATTCATTTTAATTATTTTTTTTTTATAAACTTTCTTGGATGTATCCTCATTATTGAATCAATTTTTCATACATCTTTGGTCGTTGTTGCTATCATAGAATTGGGGTATTTATGAGAGGACTATTTCTAATGACATTCTATTTTTCATTCCTAAGATGCAGGTGTGGCGTAATATCACCTCTTTCCATATTTGTACATACTTCAGTTCTGGAATTTGTATGTTATCTTAGTTTATCCTGAATCAGTGACCGTGTGAGATGTACTTGTATATTGAGATGGATTATGTACTTTTGAGATACATTTATATTCCACAGTTAGATTTATTTGTATTGGCAGTTGAGTGGTTTCAGAGATGGTTTTTATTTATTCAGCATTTTATTATCTCGTATTATATCCACTGTTTAGTTTCATTTATTTCGTATTGTTGAGAATGTTACCAAATGTTTTTTATTCCCGTGACTTTTTTATTAAACTTCATCAATCTATTTATGGATTTTGTAGGTTATTATGCCTACACCCGTTATCAAGACTGGACTCAAGAAACTTCACTATCTTTTGTTCACTTCAGACGAAGCTAAAATCCTTATAAGGAATGATATCTTGCAAAATGCAACCAACATTACGCTAAACTTGTCTTTGCCAAAACGGCGCCCACACAAGATCCCAAAGTCTTTAAAAGCCTGGACTCCACGTAAGAACTGCACTATCTGCCGGGAAGATATAATGAATTCTACTGTAAGTCACAATAATGAGAATCATAACAAAAATGTAAATCAAAATAATTTTACTAAAAAAATGGTGAATTGGGTTTACTTTCTCTCACTAGAAAAGTAAACAAATAAATAATCACAAATATAATGCTCAAGTGGGTCTTGGGCTAAATCTATTGGGTTTATAACTTTGCTAAAGTGTGATTATTGGGGGAGATTGAAGCTAAAATCGATTTTGGAAAATGCTTGGATTCAATAGAGTTTATTGCTTGAAATGGGATTAGGACTTTATTTCGCTATCTAGGATACTTAGGGATAGGGATTATAACCTTACTCAATGGTATTGTTGTTGTAAGCTTATATCTTTGATGACGGAACACAAGGTATCCTTTTATAGGATTTTAATGATCAATGAGCTATTAGAGGGTGGTAAGGTAATTTAGGGATCACTTGGAGTTCAAATTTGAAAAATAAATATTATTGATTTTTTGGGTTTTCAAATAGTTTTGCTTGTCTAAAAAATTATATTAGTTGATTAAACCATTTTAGTTATGAGAGGAAAATCAAGTTGGATTATTTTTTTTAGGGTTTGTCTCAAGGTTTAGCATTTAGTTTTAGTCGATTAAACCTTCGCTCCATCATTTGGGTAGGTTTGGATGGGTTTAGGAAGGTTGATTTTGAGCATAAGTGAGATCAAACAAGTTTATTTACCTCAATATAATAGATCCTAAAGATCATACTAAAAAAGGTCTTCTAGTATTTAATCTTTATTCTGGGTTGCATATGTGATGTAGCTTTGTGTGAGATTATCGTGAACATGCTTATTTGAACTTAAACTCCTGATGCTTGTGAGATGTTTGCGAGTTGAATTTGCTAGGGTTATTTGAGTGAGTTGAATCTTCATTGTAATATTGAAATTTTCATTATAATTAGAATCTTCATCATAATTATTGGAAATGTTTGCATGGACTGTATGTCCCTTATAACGTATCTCTTTGTGTATTAAATGCTTGCTTTCATCTCAAGTATAGTAGGGAGAAGACAATGAATTATGATATTATATTAATTGTGTTGCCACCATATAAAATCCTTTTATTTGAAATACATTTTGTTTCACGCTAGCAATAATAGGGCCTTATTGTTATATGTTCATATTTAAATGTGTTGTTAGAATGCTATATTGGATTTAGGATAAACAAAGATATATGTTATCGACATATTTGAATAAATGGTGTTCTGAGCATTACGGGATAGGTTAGTCTCGCAGAGCTAAAGTATAATTTTTATATTTTTAGTCAGCCCTCTATTGGGGTAGTTGTGGTAAGGTAGTATCGTGGTGTGAAGGCCTTATATCCTTGAGGTTTGGGGTAGTTGTGGTAAGGTAATATCTTGGTGTGAAGTCTTAGATCTGTGAGATATTAAGTCTTGCATCTATTAAACCTCTAATATCCTCATGTCTAGACAAAAATGTATCGGGGGGTTCCTTATTTGGATTTTATGTCTCATTCATGGACTATAATTTTGGCGTGGAGAAGAGGGATGATATAGTGTTGTAACGTGTTGGCAAAATACTATCGATGTTAATACTTTGGTAAATGCAGTTGGCTAGAGATTCCTTCGTAATTAAAAATGGTTTATATGGGTCATTTTAACGGAGGCACGCGGGTCTATATTTTCAATATATCCCTAATAAGGACACGACATAAGAGGATAAGAGACACTAGTTTAAATGGGAAAACATGAAGAGGAATATAGAGTTGATTATTCCCGATATGAGCGACACGTTGTATCGTACTTTTGGCATGTCACCCTTTGAAAATTATAATGTGTGTCCATATTATTTCCTTAATTTCTTTAGGAGAGGTAAGTGAGAACAAATTATTTGGGACAAAGTTAAGGACACTAGAAAAAGTTAAGGACACTAGAAAAATCTAACCCTTATTAGGAACGGTATAAATACTACTTAGAATAAGCATGAGATTCGACCGATGGAGATGATTACTAGAAATTCCTTAAGAGACAAAATGATGTATCAGTGTATCAAGTCGGGTCAGATAGACTTTTAGAACGATGTGAGTTATGTGGGGGAGAGAGACCTGGGAAGGTGCATTTAGAAATTTTTGAATTAGTAATAAGTCAAATTTTTAGAGCGAAATTACATTATTAAGTGAGTATTTAGTGTTATAACTAATTTGTATCAGAGAATTAAGTCTTATGTGAACGACTCATAATTTAAAGTTAATGTAATGATTTTATTTTAGATTATGTGTTAGTAATGATGGATTGGGGGACTCTAGGAGATATAGATGCCCATAGTGGTGTTTTTCAGTGCCAGTTTGGGCCCAGGGTAGGTACCTCTTTGGGATAGTTTTTTTAAGTATTTGGGTTGTGTTTTGGGCTCGTTTTAAGGTATTATATTAGGCCCGTAGGAGATTTATGAGGTTAAGCGTTTATATAGAGGGTTAACCCTAATTATTCACATACATTAATCATAACACTAAACCCAAGAAAAAGGAGATTTTTAGAGAAGAAGTCAAGGAGATCTTTTGGAGAACTAGAGGACAACCTAGAGGAATAAATCAAGAGAATTCATCTTTATTAATAGGGAAAAAAATTACTTGCTTTACTGTTGTACTTCATTTAATTTGTTTAATTTTATAAAATGATCGGGACTAGATATGTTAGGTTTGTATCTCTTGCTTAATCATGTTGTACATTGGTTTTAATTCTAATATATGATTATAACTTGTTATAGTTATGGAACTAATATTAAATGTTTGGAGTTGATGTTAAATGATTGAAGGTGATTTATATGATGATTTCATACTTTAAAAAGAGACTTTAATGATTTAAAATATGCTTCAATGGTTAATCCCATAATCAATTATAACCTATTTAAAACACATATTGTAAGTGCATATCTATCCTATATTCGAATGAGTATGACCGGGGTTATGATCTTAATATATCATACACTAATTCATGGACCTTTCTAAATAATATTAGGATGATTTGGGACTATTTAGAGAGTTTATAGCCCCTTAATGATGATATGGTGTGCAGAGAAATAGATTTGGGTTTTTCTGAGTTACTTATAATACTATGTCATTTTAAGGGAGCAAGGGTGAACCTTCCGACCAGGAGGAGGGGGACCGCTGAAATGTATGAAATTTATTTATATTAGTTTGTTTGTATTATTTTCATGTCAAGGCATTTGAGCCATGCATTATCAAGATAAAGTTATTGATTTCATACATACGCTGCTTGGCAAAGGGAGTTTTTTTCATTAAGTATCGGTGAATATTGTACATTAAAGATCGAATATGACTATTCTATAATAAATACGCCCACTGCTTCCAAATTGTTGCATATCCTTAAAGGTTGTTGGTTTCAATGTCTAAAGGACATGCACACACGTATTTTCATTTAACTTTAAAAACCATTTTTTAAATGAAACAAGTGATCTTTTAATATTGAGAAGTTTTGTGTTTATCCTAAAGGGAAAGGCTTGTCTTTTGAAAAATGCAATCTGCATGGGTAAAAATACTTTTTCCTACATCTATACACGCGAAAGTGATTTAACCCCGTGTGCATGGTCATCACATTTTAGGAATGTTATTTTTTTTGCCTAAAATAGTGCACACATTAATCACGATTTTTGCATGTTTTGCTTACTACCAAAAAATGTGTATAAAGATCTTTTTAACCATGCCCATGACGCTGTCAAAATTTGGAGAATATATATAAATAGATATTTTCCCTCCTATTCGAAATAACAAAAATCCTCTTTACTTCTTCTATATCGAGAAAGTGTTTTTTAGATAATTAAAAGCATCGTAATCTCCAATATTTAAGAAAATTCACTTGCCTGATTCACATTTGTGAGAAACACTAGGTTCATACTCTATATACTTTTTGTAAGGAACTAAGAGTACTTTGTGATCAAATAAACATAACATAAATTCATTATAACTGGATCAAATCAGAATCGAAGATCAAAACTCATATCCAAAATAAGTGTTCGGGCTATTGGGGAATTTAAGCACAGTGTGATCCTAGGGAAGAGAGTGGACTTATTCATGCAGCCGATGGATTTTCAGGTGGATCTATCATTGTTAATGGGAGAGAGTTTAATTTTCACAGATAATTTCTTCTTGGTGAATACAAGTTAGTTATCTTCCGGCATTGATAATTAAAATAGACTTGGGGACTTTTGGTAATTTTTGGTTTGGGGCATTATGATGACGATCATGTAAATATGTATTGGGGGATTTTAATTTTGGGAATTGAGGTTATATTCGCGGTGCATTGCCATTTTTTCTATAATTAGGTTAGTATATTGTATATAGTTACATGTATTGGTGTATATATGCTTGGTGTTATATTTATGGATATACCATGAGCATGTATGTTCGTGGGAAATATATCGATGGGGATTTGATGGGATTGTTTCATTAGAACGGGAACTACCACTTTAACGGATAACGTTGGTTGTGCATAGTTATATAACCCAATCCTACATGAATTTTAGTAACCATCTCATGAATGGGTGATATGGTGGGTTAAATCCATCAAGTGATCTTGGTATGTAATTACACAGCGGTGTGGCAGTATAATAATTTCCCACTCATCTTTATGTGTTAATATTTTGTAGTTCGCTAGGATGAGACCTCCTATGGATTGACCTGATACAGGAATGATACAGGTCCCCAAAAGTAGGGGTGTTCGCGGACCGGTCCTATCCGATTTTTAGTAATTTTAAAGACCGAATCGATTAAACCGGTCCTAAAAAATAGGACCAAGACCGGACTGATTAAACTGATTTTTCGAGCTTACTCGCTCCAATTTTTTATATGGTCGGTCCTACTCTTATTGAAATAATATTTTTTGAAATGAAAACTACCCTCCAAAACTGTCCAAATTTTACCATGAAAAGTGTCCAAATTTTATCATAAAAACTTCTCCAATTTTACCATCAAAAACTGTCCAAACTTTTCCAAAACAATACCTATATCTACAATATATAAAACATAAATTTTAACAAGTTATTATGCTAACATTTTAGACCTTAACAACTCAAACAACTTAAATAATACATCTGATATTAAAAAAAAACATAAATCTGAAACATACTCTAAAAATATATGTTTATTTTTTGTTCAAATAATAGACAGGAGATGCCAAAAACTTCAAAAAAAATATTTTCTTTAGAAAAAAAGAATATCGTTGTTGCAGAGATGAGCGGCACAAGTTGTGCGTGAGAATGAGGGGTTGTGATGGCAGCAATGAGATTCTCAAATCTATGATGGCAGCGATGATAGCCTCTGAGCCTGAGGGGCTGAGTGAGAGCCTGAGGGACTGAGAAGATGAGCAGCGATGAGAAGATGAAAGAGGCTGAGAAGCGATGAGAAGATAAAAGCGTGAGGGAACAGCGATGAGAAGATGAGATTCTCATATCTGTGTTTGGATGAGTGTGAGGGGCTGAGTGAGAGGGCTGTGAGTAACTTGTGTGCGTGCATGTGTTAGCCTAAGGTTTTTGTTTTGAAACATGGGAAAAGATATTGTGACGAGCGTACTCTTTCCAAAAGTTCTTTATTTGAGTTATTTTATAATTAAATAAATATATATATGTAACCGGTCTGGGTTGATCCAAATGGGATATTTAATAAAGCGAACTGAGGACCGGACTGGTCAGACCGGTCTGCCCAAAAAAATCTGGACGGACCGATTAAAAAATGAAAAAAATAGGGTGGTTCGGTTCGGTCCACCCGTCCAACCGATTTTTTGAACACCCCTACCCAAAAGTTAGATTTGTTGTGTGATATATATATATATATATATATATATATATATATATATATAGAGAGAGAGAGAGAGAGAGAGAGAGAGAGAGAGTTGTTCCAGCGATGGACAGGTTCGTATTGTTATTTGATTTATGCTACTAATCTTATTATGATGTTATTTACTAGTTACGAGGTAGTATATGGGTACTACATATGATTTATTGCTTTTACTACACAATTATAGTTACGGAACTATGTTATATCGTTACAATGAGATTATGTGGCTAGTTTTGTGAAGATTAATAGTTACTTGTATAGTGGATATCTAGGTTAGTGATGGTCTTGATTGTGTGGATATCATATATCATGATAGTTAGACTAATGATGGGTACAAAGTACCCAGGATATGTAGTGGCACTATAACACTCGGTAGTGCTTTGTGGGTATTGTGTATGATATTGATTAGTCCGTATTGAATAACTTAATATATTTGGATATTATGTGAGGTGGTGAGGCTATGAATGAATAATAGTCTTAGTATAGACACCTCATCCTATGACCCCCGATAAGTACCTTCTTAGAACCCTAGCACTCACTCGTTCACCGCAAACCCTAGGTCATGCTCCGAGTATCGATCTAGAGACCACCGGGTGCTCTCAGTCCCCATTTGATTCGAGTCAACTTACTCATTTGAGAAAAAACTTAATAAATCCTTGAAGGGCTTTGAATTTGATTTCCAACAGTTCATCCCGTGCACAAATCAGCCTTACAGTATGTACAAATGGTCTGTTTTACTCCAAAAACTGATTTAGAGGCCATCAGGCACTCTCAAATCCATTTAACTCGGTTACCTCTCCATATCGAGTGAAGCTTAATGAATCTTCGAAGGACCCTGAATCACCTTTCCAATGGTCTGTCCCGTGCACAAACCAGCCTGACAGTACGGACGAACGATATATTTTACTCTAAAGGGCCATCGGGAACTTTCGGGCCCCTTTTGACCTTGGTTAACTCTCCAAACCAAATGAAGCTCAATGAATCTAGAATCGCTTAGATTAACCTTTCCAATGTCCCATTCCATGCATGAATCAAACTTAAAGTTCGAACGAACGATCCGTTTTCCTTCAAAAATTTCCTATCTAGTGACCAATGAGCGCTTCCGAGCCCCGTTTGACCTCGGTCAACTCTTGGACCTGGGAGTGGATCAATGGATTCTTAAAGGCCTCTAAATACCCTTTCCTACTATCCACTTCGTGTGTAATTCTGACTTACGAATTGCATTTTTCGACCGTTTTACCGAAAAATCTGTCTCATAACGCCAAATGGCACCCCAGGACCCTGCCTATCGATAGTGTGTCTGGGGTTCTATGCTGAAAGGTAGGTCCATGACCCTGTCGATCGGCACCCCCTTGGTCCCATAAATTGAGGCCATAAACTCACTTTTAAAAGCACCTCTGAACATCTCTCTCAGTAATTCAAATAACATTCTCTCAAATTCAAAGTTGGTCCCCTCTTAAAAAGCCCATTTTCCATATTCCTTCCATCTTTTTCATCTTTATTTAGTAAGTTCCTCCACCCCATATCCTCATTCCACTATCACCCCATTTCAAGGTCAGCGCATTTTCATTCAATATCCACATCAAGTCTTCATGAGGAGGTCCAATTCTCCATCTTGTCTCTAAGTTCTCTTATTTTAACATTAGTTGCTTTATTTCCACTTTAGCGTTTTATTTAATTACATCACATACCTTAATATCAAACCTTTATTATTAGTGTTGATACCAAATTTAGTCTGCTGACGTGGATCAATCATGTGGAGACACATGTCAATCTACATGGCACCCACAAACACTTTTTGAACAACACACTGACTCCGAGGAGCTTAATCTCCTCGACCAACTCAGGCGTTCTAAGAAGCATGAATTCTCCGAGGAACTTTATTGTACCGAGCTAGTCAAACCCCCGTGGAACTCCTATACTCTAAACAACTCAAGATCACCGAGCAACTGAGAAGCCACGAGGAACTCAGAGACCCCTAATAGCTCAAGCGTGTCGAGTTACTTAGGCGGTCCGAGCAGCTTAAGCTGCCCGAGCTACGTAGCGTACAGAACACTCACATCAGGATAATCAAGGAGACGACTGCGCATTAAATGATCATTATTATCATACAGATGTACATGTCTACTATAGAACAGCGCATTGTCCTTTCATTTGTACAGCCTCAAGGCTGTAAATACTTTGTAACCTCCCCATCAAAAGGGGACTGGGAATTTCTTGGTAAAATCCATTATCGAGAATTCCAAACAAACAGTCAGCAATAACAAAAACAGTGGACGTAGGTCATTCTTTCAAGGATGAACCACTTTAAAAATCTTTTGTCTTGTTTATTTTATCTGTGATTGATTAATTAGAGATAATCTAATTTTTTACATCAACAGATTGGCGCCGTCTGTGGGAAACGACTGTAATTATCATTTTTTTACCAAAACCATTCACCATCAATGGATGATCATCCAGAATCCAGTAATAGAAACGCTGGGATTCCTCTAAACCCATCTATTCCTCCAAATGTCCAAGATCTAACTGGTATAATGGCAAATTTGGCCCAGGGCTAGACGGCCATGCAAGAGACCATGCGAAAAGTCATGCAAACTATCCAAGGTGGAGCGCCGACCCAGTCAGGACAGCGAAGCATTTTGAGAAATACCCGATTACCTTCTAGGCGAACATCATTCCCAGAGGAATCTCGATCGAGACGCATTGATTCATATCATACTGAGAGATCTAATGATCCTTCTTATCAGTCGGGATGGACTTCCTCGGTACGAGCTATTGACACTCAGCAAAACATCACTCTATCTCCAGAGAGGACAAGTGCTATCGAAAGGTTGAGTAGAGCCTCTCATTTTGATAGTCAAGGTCCTAGGAGGAATATAAGTCCTCTTAGGATTGTGTCGAGCAATTTTTAATAATCGTTTTATATGAAGGAAGGCTCTGCCCAATCACGACCAGCTACTCGTTATGAAAGATCCCAAGAGGCTAATTCAACACGATCAGTTGCTCGAACTAATAGGATCGAAGAAGGAAATGAGGCATGGGAAGGCTTAATTTAAAGGTTGGAGGATAGATTAGGGGAGATGGTTAAAACTAAGAATCCTCTACAAAGGACTTTTGTCCGAGGAACACCATTCATACAAGAGATTGTGGACTTCCTAACGCCGTCTAAATTCAAAGCCCCGGTAATAACTCCAAAATACGATGGAAAAATTGATCCTGTTCTCCATATAGAACAGTACCAAGCAGATGCTGATGTCTACGCAGTTCCAGATGAGATGCAATGCAGGGCATTTTCAGGAACTCTTACTGGATCTGCTCAGATGTGGTACAATAACCTTCCTCGGGGGAAAATCGCGACTTTCTTTCAGCTAGCAGAGCTCTTTATTGGAAATTTTTATTTTGGAGCCAAGTCAGTCAAACGAGTAGCACACTTGCTAAGTGTTAGACAAAAGGCAGGTGAAAGCACCAGGGATTACATTACTCGTTTCAATAACGAGAAACTGGAAGTAATTGATTATGAGGAGAAAACTGCGATTACTGCTTTGATGAGTGGACTGTTGCCCAATAAATTGTACTAAACTTTAGCCAAAGATCCGCCCAGGACCATGGCAGAACTAATGGCAAAAGCAGCCAAAATCATGAATGCTGAGGAAGCTATGGCTGCGAAGAAGAACATGGACACTAAGGAGGCCAAAGTTGAGGCCGATAAGGTTGAGAAGAAGGAGCAGAAAAATAATGGGGGCAACAAGCAATTAAAAGCAAAGCAAGCATTGGAACAATTAAAGAAATTTGAAAATTATACTCCTTCGAAGGTAGATATAAACCACATTCTGAAAGAGATCAAGAACAGCGAGGAGCTAAACTGGCCTGAAAAAATAAAGGCAGATCCTGACAAGAGGAATAAGTCCAAATATTACGAGTTCCATAAGGACCATAGTCACACGACCAAAAACTGCATAGCTCTCCAGAATGAAATTGAAGCACTCATTAGACGAGGAAAATTGACCAAGTATGTTGATCGTCAAAACGGTGGTGGAACCAGAGAACGAGGAAGGCAGAGGTCTAAATCTCCTCTTTAAGCAAAAGAAGACAAGAAAAGAGATCATGAAGATGATCCAGAAGACGACCCCGATCTCCCCAAAAGTCCAAGACAGCCAGAACGCGAGGTATTTTTAATTCGTTTTGGATCATTTGATTGAAATGTTATTACAGGTGGAGATACAGGAGGTGGAGACCTTACTGCAGAGAGGAAAGCTTAACTCAATGAGGCTCAAGCTTGTTCATACATTCAACGTATAAATCTAGCTGAAGATGATCCGAGGAAAGTGAACAAAGATAAACTGGTCATCGGTTTCTCTAAGAACGACCTCACAGGTGTGCTATATCCTCATGATGACCCATTGGTGATCAAAATGAGGATGAAGGAAGTAGTGATTTCGCGAGTATTGGTGGATAATGGCAGCTCGGCAGATATTATGTTCTACCCATGTTTTGATAGTTTGAACCTAATGTTATCCCAGTTGGAGCTATATCATCGGCCCCTCCTCATTTTTACTGGAGAGAAAGTTTTTCCACTTGGGACGATCAAGTTGGATATGTTCATCAGTACATGGCCTGCTTGTCGAACAGAAAGAGTGCACTTTTTCGTGATGGATAAAAATGTCTAATCAGCTTACAATATCATCATGGGAAGGGTAGGTTTGAAAAAGTTCGAAGCAGTACCATCCATGATACATCAATGTTTAAAATTCCCAACCAACTTTGGAGTAGGAGTGGTGAAGGGCGACTAAAAAGTAGCTCGGGAACGCTACTATTCATCTGCCGAGCAGGAATAATGTGAAGAATCTGGAAAGAAGACTACTACTTATCAGGTAGATGAGATAAAAGATGCAGAGATTGAGACTTTAGATCCTAGAGATGAGTCGCAGCTCGTAAAAGGCCAGGTGGTGGAAGCAACTGAAAATGTCATTCAGAACGATGAACACCCGAAATGAACAACTCAAATCGGTTCGTCGTTGGATGCCTCAATAAAACAGTAATTGATAGCCTTCCTAAAAAGCAGAAAACAAACCTTTGTATGGAGCCACGAAGACATACCAGGGATAGACCCAGCCTTCCTATGTCACGAGCTTAATGTGAACAAGGAAATCAAGCCAGTAAAGCAAAGAAGAAGAGTGTTCATCCCCGAAAAGAACCAAACTATAAAAGAAGAGGTCGAGAAGCTCCAAAAAGCCTATTTTATTGAGGATGTCAAATATCCTGATTGGCTAGCTAATGTGGTGATGGTGAAGAAGAAGAAGAAGAAGAAGAAGAAGAAGAAGAAGAAGAAGAAGAAGAAGAAGAAGAAGAAGAAGAAGAAGAAGAAGAAGAAGAAGAAGAAGAAGAAGAAGAAGAAGAAGAAGAAGAAGAAGAACAAGTGGAGGATGTGTGTAGACTTCACTGACCTCAACAAGGCATGCCCAAAGGATCATTTTTCTTTGCCCCGAATTGATCAACTGGTGGATGCTACCTCGGGGAACGAACTATTAAGTTTCATGGATGCTTATTCTGGTTATAACCATATTAAAATGAAACCTGAAAATAGGGAGAGTACCTCTTTTATCACCCCAAGGGGAACTTATTGTTATAATGTTATGCCTTTTGGACTTAAAAATGCCGATGCAACATATCAACGATTGATGAACAAGGTGTTTGTAGAGAAAATCAGTCACGATATGGGGGTTTATGTTGATGATATGCTGACGAAGAGCAAGAAAGTTGTTGATCATCTAATTGACCTAGGCCAGACCTTTGATCAATTAGATAAATATCAAATGAAGTTAAACCCTACCAAGTGCATATTCGGAGTACGAGAAGGCATGTTTCTCGGGTATATTATCAATCAACGAGGTATTGAAGCAAACTCTGAAAAGATCAAGGCTCTATTGGGGCTACGATCTCTAACGACGAAGAAGGAAGTGCAAAATCTCACGGGGCGAGTTATAGCACTTAATAGATTTATGTCATGAGAAACTGATAGATGTATCCTATTCTTCAAAACACTTTGAAAAACATTTGAATGGAATGATGAATGCGAGAAGGCCTTTCAAGAATTGAATAAATACCTAAGAGCACCTCCATTGTTGTCCAGACCAGTGATGGAAGAAAGACTATACTTGTATCTAGCAGTTTCAAAAAACACGGTGAGCTCGGCGTTAATAAGAATGGAGGATGGAGTGCAAAAATTAATTTATTACACTAGCAAGGCCTTTCGAGGAACAGAGATCAGATATCCAAGACTGGAAAAGTTGGCACTAGCGTTGATCGAAGCAAGCGAAAGAATGAGGCCATATTTCCAAGCTCATACCATGGTCGTGTATACTGATATGCCGTTAAGGCAAGCTCTTCATAAACCAGAAAAATTAGGGAGATTGATGTACTGGGCATTAGAACTTGGTGAATATGATATAGTTTATGAGCCTAAATTGTCACTTAAAGGGCAGGCAATGGCAGATTTTATCACAGAGTTCACCTATCCTGACACCTCCGAAGAGCAGAAGTTGAATACCGACCAGCCTGTGGATGTTCCAAGATCATCAAAATTAAACCCCGACTAACTTAAGTCAGTTGAAAAGCAAGAGAAGATGGTCGACGAGAAGCAAGGAGTGCTAAAGGAGGATATAAAGAAGCAACAAATATTCCACCGAGGAACTTTATCCGATCAAAATTTTGAGGATGTGGTACCTATATGGAATCTATATATGGATGGCTCATCTTGCACTACAGGCTGTGGGACAGGGATTATTTTAAACAGCCCGGATGAGATCGATGTGGAGTATGCTCTGCGCTTTCAATTTAAGGCATCTAATAATGAAGCTGAATATGAAACTATGATTGTAGGTCTCAGTTTGGCAAAAACCATGAAGGCAGAGCAGGTCATTGTATTCAGTGACTCGTAATTGATCGTAAATCAAATGTTGGGGGTATACGCAATAAAGGGAGAGTTAATGATTAAGTACCATGCAAAAGCAATGGAGTTGGTATCGAGTTTTTTTATTATTCAGCTGGTCAGAGTACCAAGACTAGAGAATGCAAGAGCAGACGCCCTGGACGATTAGCATCAGCTACACGCACCGAGCTACGAAGAATAATCCCAATAAAGATTCTAGCTGGTCGGAGCATAAACGAAAATCTGGTCATGAACTTCATTGCTCTCGATTTGGAACCTTCATAGATGGATCCCATCAGGGCCTATATTGAAGATGGAACTTTGCCAATTGATAAACTAGCAGCCAGGAAATTGAAGTTTAAAGCTGCTCGTTATGTATTGACTAGTGGCATTTTATATAGAGGAGGAATTATAGCAGGTTTGCAAAGATGTGTCCACCCCTCTGAGGTAAAAAATTTGATTGAAGAGGTCCATAAAGGGTCTTGTGGAGCCCATGTAGCAGGTCGAACACTCTTACAAAGAATGACAACGCAAGGGTATTACTGGCCGACAATGAGAGCTGATTGTGTAGCTTATGCCAATAAATGTGATAAATGTCAACGTTTCTCCTCTATCCAAAGAATTCCCCAATCATTGCTAACACCCATCACGTCTCCTTGTCCATTCGCCATGTGGGGAATAGACTTGGTCGGGCCGCTTCCAACGACCCGAGGAAGATTTAAATACCTCATGGTCACTGTGGATTATTTTACTAAATGGGTAGAAGCTGAGCCTCTTATTGATATGACATATGACAAGGTGTATTAATTTATTTGGAAGAATATCATTTGTAGATATGGTCTTCCCCGTGCATTCATCACAGATCATGGAACTCAGTTCGACAACGAGGAGTTCGCTGCATACTGTCATCAGTCAAACATATTGAAGACCCATTCTGCACCAGGACATCCCCAGAGCAATGGACAAACTGAGGTGATGAACAGAACGCTATTGAACGGTTTAAAAAAATGATTGAATGATGCAAAGTCAAATTGGATTAATGAGTTATATTTTGTGCTATGGGCTTATCGTACTACACCGCGAGTAGTAACAGGAGAATCTCCATACATACTGGCATTTGGAAGGGAAGCTGTTATACCTGCCGAGTTGGGCCTCCCCACACACAGGGTGCTGAATTTCAATTCTCCTATCAGTGACTTGATGAGGCGATTGGATCTAGATATGCTCGAGGAAGTTAGAGAAGAAGCAGCAATCAGGAATGTTGCATACTAGCAACGAACAGCTCTGCTTTACAACAAGAGGGTAAAGAAGTGTGATTTGAAGGAAGAAAACTATGTGATAAAGAAAGTAATTCAAAAACACAATAAACTTGAAGCTAACTGGCATGGACCCTATAGAGTAACAGAGGTTGTTCGACCAAGAACATACAGGATTGAAACTTTGGAGGGAGAAGAATTTAAGAATGCATGGAATGCGGAGAATCTACGAAAGTATTATCAGTAGTTGGGATTCCTATGTAAATGAAGTTTTCTTCAGTATGAATAAAGTGTTGAATATTTTACCCAGTTCTTTCTCTTTGTTGAAAATTTTTCAGAGTATTAGTGCTACACACTATGCATCAAGTTCAGAATCAATATCCACTAACTCCGGTTGGTCGGGAATCAATATCCACCAACTCCGGTTGGTCGGCAAATTAATCTCCTCCATCTTTGGTTGGTCGGCAAATTAATCTCCTCCAACTCCGATTGGTCGGGAACCAATATCCACCAACTCCGGTTGGTCGGTAAATTAATCTCCTCCAACTTCGATTGGTCGGGAATCAGTATCCACCAACTCCGATTGGTCGGTAAATTAATCTCCTCCAACTCCGAATGGTAGAGAATCAATATCCATTAACTCCGGTTGGTTGGCAAATTAATCTCCTCCAACTCCGGTTGGTCAGGAACAAAATACCACCAACTCTGGTTGGTCGACAAATTTATCTCCTCCAACTTCAGTTGGTTAACTCCGGTTGGTTGGCAAATTAATCTCCTCCAACTCCGGTTGGTCGAGAACAAAATACCACCAACTCTGGTTGGTCGGTAAATTAATCTCCTCCAACTTCGATTGGTCGGGAACAAAATACCACTAACTCCGATTGGTCGGTAAATTAATCTCCACCAATTCTGGTTGGTCGGAAAATCAATTGCAATCAACTCCGGTTGGTTAAACTAAGCTGGATCATGGGATGTGAGTCGTTTCATTGCTAAGAATCAAAGAATGATAAGTCACTATAATCTAAAAATAAAAATGGCATATCAAAACATGCATGTATTCACAAACAAAGTCATTCTGCAAAATACTTAGAAGAAAATAAAATAGCAAAAGATGAAAAAGATAAAAAAAAAAAAAAATCATTCAAATTAAGACGAATTACATATTCTGTGAAAACTACAAATTATTACATCAAAGACCCTACTCTATTGGTTTTTTTCCTTCTGCCTTTGAAACAGGTTCTACTCCAGTAGGAGGATCGTCTAAGGCATAAGGAGAGTTTATGAAATTTATATCTCGAAGCATTCGAACATTCATCACTGATGGCCGATCAAGCAAATGCTCTGGGCGCGATATGTCAAAATTTGAATGAAGGCTGTAATCGCTGAGGTACTTTGAGATCAAGCACTGAGGAATTTTTCGAGCAAGAATCCAACTCATGTCGACCTTAAAAGGAGGCACTGGCAGTTCAAGCAATTCGAGATCATAATAATCCCATAAGTAGTGACCCCGTTCTAACTTCATCACACCCAGTGCGTTCAACCATCTTGTACCCCACGTTATTTGATTGTTGGATTCGATCATCTAAATGGTATAGGGCTTCATTGTAACCAGCCATCCAAAACTCTCTAGGCTATTTGTGGAATTGGTAAGTTAACCTCTCTAGTTTCTCGTAGAGATTCTTCACCAGGAGTTCCTTATTTTCTAAGGAAGATCTTTATGTGGAAAGTTGCTCGTCGAGGTTCAGAATCTTCTTGGACATCTCTACTAAGGACTGGTTATTCACCATCAACTGGAATGCCTGATTCTCTAAGGCTGATTAGGTCCTCGCCTCTTTAATTGAGATCCGAGCAGCTCTTGCTCGTCCCCGAGAAGAAGATCTTGCTCAACCACGAGTGGAAGTGGAGGATCCAATTCTCTTCAAAGTTTCCAACTCATCTCTTAAGTTGGCATTCTCTACCTCTAAGAAAGAGAAACTGATACGCCGCAAATATTGCGTATTTCACCTGTTAACCTACACGTTATTAGCCCCCGCGGGTATCTTAATCCCTATATTTATGCTCGTTAACCAGATAACCTCGGATTTCTATGTTAACATGTTTTTCAGGGGTTAATTGAGCTTTTGTAGGTATTTGGATGCTTAGTATGAAGTTCGGATTCGTTCCGGTGAAGTTTCGTACGCAATCGCACGTTCAAGGGCATTTTAGTCTTTTCACAGCTTGGGTACCTGGCTCGGCATCTCACGGAAGTTGTATCCCTCCTCGCTAGCTTCGCGTGGCCGTGAACGGTGCGCGATTCTGATTCATAACGAAGAAGTTACGGCGATTTCAGCAGAGGAAAACCAAGGAAGATAAAGAGGAGAAGGAGAAGAGGAAGAAAAGAATCAGAGGCTGCTGCTACAATCTGCCCTGCTTGATCGATCGATCGACCATTCAGGATTGTCAAAATTTTCCCTTGATCGATCGATCGACCAAAGGGGTCGATCGATCGATCCCCTGTTTTTCTGCAGATATTTTCTTTTCTTTTCTTTCTTCTTTATTTTTATTCTAACTTACTATATAAGCCAAATTTTGGTTTGTTATAAAGGGGACCAGTACATAGAACGATTTTAGGTTAGTTTAGTTAGGGTTTTGAGGGATTTGCTTGGTTCTTCTCCAATTCTTCTTGGATTGACACACTTTTAGGCTTGGATGTTGACTATTCATCTCCCCCACCATTAATATAGGTTGTATTTATTCATTTCTTGCTTTCTAGTGTAATTTTCATGCTTTCGTAATTAGGTTTATTGTGTTTATTTATTGTTTTCCTAGTTTAAGTTAGTGTAATTCATTATGCATCCTTAGATAAATAGGTTCGGGATTGCGTTTCCGCCATTTACGGGCCCCGAGCTCCGAAAACTAGGTTTTGTGTAAAATTGCGTTTAATTGAAACCGCGCATATCAAAGTTGGATTGTTAAGCATTTATCTTTCTTTGTCACACAACGTTAGAGTTTATAGCGAAAATTCGAATTTAATCCGCGTGTGACCATTTTTCAGTTAAATGTTTTATCTCGCAACTTTGGGTTAAATTCCTTCTTGCGTGATGTTTATGCTTAATTGGATATGCTCGATTAAATTTCTTTCGAGCCTTAATTCGAATAGTTGTTTCGATCCGTTTGGTAGAATGCGATCCCGATCCTCGCTTTACTTTAATTTAGCTTTAACTTCTCTTTTTCTTTTGTCACCATAACCAACCCATCACCTTTTCATTTATTTATTTTACACTTTTATTCCTGAAGTAATTAAAATAATTAACATCTAAAATTTAATCACTCCCTGTGGATTTCTTACGATACCCGACTTACCGCTGTGCTTGCCTCGCAAGTGTGGTAGTAGCTTAGGTTCTTTTGCATCGCGGCGGCGAAACACACGACGATTGTGTCCTCGCACAAACACACTTTTTTCGCCTGATCAAAATGGCGCCGTTGCCGGGGAGTGTGTTTTAAATAGTAATTGTTTTATTATTTCGTAGTATTTTTTCTTTTGTATTTGTATTCTTTGTTTTAACCTTTTTTACAGGATTTGCATACTTTGAGAGCTAAGAAACTTTGATTCGCGGTTGCTCACTTTCTTGCTCGGATTCTCCATCTACAAATAACGAGGTAATCATGTCCTACTATTTTAGTTATCACGGTTATTCTAATGATTCTTACTTTGGGGATAGTTTTCAAGTTTTCCATTTTCAAGATTTTCTTGAAAATGAAAGACTTGAAAACATTTATCGGAATGAAAATCGTTATTGGGAGCTTGAGTTGGATTCATTATTCGAATCCAATGACGATTCTTATTTCATTACTTTCGAAGATGAGTTTCAACTAAATGAGGAGTCCGAGGCTCGTGAGCTGAGGAAGCCTACTTTGGAAGAAACTTTGCTTCTTTACTCCCAAGGTTTGGAAAGCCTAAATGATGCTGGAATGAGACTTGGTGCACTTTGCGATGAGATGAATTCTTATGCACAAAACAACGAGGAGGTGGAAACTAGTGTTTCACCTCAATTTTTCAAAGAATTTCTCATCAAATGTGAATCTTTCTCCCCCGAAATTCAATCTCCTTCCGACGATGAGTCGATTGAGATTGGATTTGTTTCATCACCATATTCGTTTTCCGTGATCGAACCATTAGAATTACCGGTTGATTCCTATGAGTTGATAGAAACTTTTAAAACTTCTACACTTTTTGCCGACGAGGACTCTTTACCGGACTTGTTTTCGATGGATGTTATCCTCATGTGTGCACCATCTCTCATTCCATTTGAAAAATCTTTGGGAGATGAATCGATTTTTCTTGGACCTCTAGTGTTCTTGTCCCCCTTGTTATCCAAATCCTCCATCGTTCGCCCAAAATTTTAAACTGGCGATGGTTCACTTTTTTCACCACCCACATGCCTTCCGTTGTTCAAACGGAATTCATATCTTCCAGGAGGCATGTTCTCTTTGGAGGGTCCACCGTTGATCTTTCAAAGTCAAATACCTTTTTGGGTGGACCCTCAACTATTTAGACTTCTAGTGTATAGTTAGTGTGAAGCCTTAATAGTAGGTTGTAAATAGTTAGCTTTTTAATTTTCTTTCTTTCCTTTTTTTCTTTCCTTTTTAATTTAGTCTAGTGTAATTAGTAAACTTTTTGTTATTTGTTTTTTCTATGCTCGGTACTAACTTGTTTTGTAGATTCCTTTGGACTCGCGCTTATGGAGATCGCTCCAATTTTGGGTAATATCGTTTTTTTCCTCTCTTTGTGTTGTGTTCTTAATGCGCATTGAGGACAATGCAACATTTAAGTTAGGGTGTGTAGGATATTCTATCCATTTCATGTGTAGTCCATGGATTTGCTCACATTTAGTTACTAAGTATGCCTTTTTGTGAAAAATTTCAAAAATTTCAAAAATATTTTCTTTCTTTTTTCTCCTTTGTTGGGCATTTTGCCTTGTTTCCGACGATAAATTTTAATAATTGCCCGATCCGATTGACAACTCAATGATGCATGTTCTTGATTTTAGAAGTTATTAGACTTTAGTCCTCAAATCATTGATATTGTGAATAACTTCATGAATTAAACTTTATCCCATGAGCATATGCACTTTCCTTGTCATATTGATTTGGTTTAAGATTTTTATAACTCGGTAATCTTTTGTTGCATTGTATATACTTACACCGAGTAAGCTTTGTACCTTTCGTCGTTTGTGAGTGTTATACACTATTCTTTCCTCTTTGAAAACGTTGAATTCATTGGTAATCTCTCTATTCTTTCATTTGACCGTTCATTAATTGAGTTCATACTTGAAATGTGTTACTTGATCATGATTTTCATATATTGTTTTGACTTGAGAATTGCGTAAACTTTATGAAATGATCATAGGCAATCTTTGTTATATCACCCATATTAGCCTTGACCTCACCATATATGTTTCCCTAGTCAACCCCTTTGAGCCTAAATACTAGCCTTTCATTTCATTACCCAAAATCCCATAACCAACTCCAAATTGGAGTTTTAAGCCATACATACACCTTACATACCTTTGTTTGGAATGTTACTTGGGGTTGAATGTTGTTATTGTATTGCGGTTGCAATTTTAGGCATATGAGAGTTTGATAAGCAAAGAAAAGAAAGTAGTAAAAAAAGTGAAGAAAAAGAGAAAGCAAAAAGCAATAGAAAATAAAAGAGAAAAATGAGAAAAAGAAGAAAAGAAAAGAAAGAGAAAGTTGTAAATGTTGTGTATAGTGTTCAATAAGCTTTTATTACTCTCCCCGATGATATATCTAATGCTCGTTTGGAAGTTACTTTCCATTTTTGATATTGCCTGCATTTTTCCATTATCCCGAGTTTTCATCCCGAACACTTTGAATTCGTATATACATTCCTTCATTTCGTACCCTAGTCTATCCTGCATTACAACCCTATTAAAAGTCCTATGTGATCTTAAGGTGCATTTAATTTAAAAGTCATAATAGTTTTGATAATCTGTGAAAATGCATTTCGCCGCTTTTAGTGTGTGGTATCCTTTCATTGAGATTACAGTTTTTCATTTTATATATAGCGTTCTTCTTTTGTGACATGTGTGCGGCCTAGTTTCCATTTACATTTACTCTTTATGCCCGCATGTCCCGTGTATTACCTCCCATTTCGAGTGATTTCATTTGTTGAGCGTAATGCCCGTGAGGATTGAATGTATGCTTGCTTTGATTAGTATCCGATTTATATAAGTTTTTACCAAATCACACTATGCATGTGCTTTCCCCCCTCCCACTTTTAAAGTTTCAATTCTATGAGGTGCATTCAACTTGTTAATAATAACGGACTTTAGCTTGAATTCGTTCAATATGCTAATAACATGTTTGAAATATTTTTCGTTGTTGTTGAGTTTGTCGCATGTTGATGTTTGTGTTTTTCATCCCTGAAAACCCTCACGAGACGACACTCGTCCACTAGGGTAACCTAGGAGTTTAACGGCTTATTACATACGCTAAATGCAATCGAATCTCCCGCGAAAGTGGCCTTATCTTTTTATTGCTTTTATACCATACTTTTGTACTTCTCCTGCTTTTGGTTTGCTTGTAGTTCTTGTTGTTTCCTATTTCGTTGCTAGGGACTAGCAATGTGTAAGTTAGGGGGTGTGATACGCCGCAAATATTGCGTATTTCACCTGTTAACCTACGCGTTATTAGCCCCCTCGGGTATCTTAATCCCTATATTTATGCTCGTTAACCAGACAACCTCGGATTTCTATGTTAACATGTTTTGCAGGGGTTAATTGAGCTTTTGTAGGTATTTGGATGCTTAGTATGAAGTTCGGATTCGTTCCGGTGAAGTTCCGTACGCAATCGCACGTTCAAGGGCATTTGAGTCTTTTCACAGCTTGGGTACCTGGCCCGGCATCTCACGAAAGTTGTATCCCTCCTTGCTAACTTCGCGTGGCCGTGAACGGTGCGCGATTCCGATTCATAACGAAGAAGTTACGGCGATTTCAGCGGAGGAAAACCAAGGAAGCAAAAGAGGAGGAGAAGGAGAAGAGGAAGAAAAGAAGCAAGGGCGGCTGCTGCAATCTGCCCTGCTTGATCGATCGATCGACCATAAGGGTCGATCGATCAACCATTCAGGATTGTCAAAATTTTCCCTTGATCGATCGATCGATCCCCTGTTTTTCTGCAGATATTTTCTTTTCTTTTCTTTCTTCTTTATTTTTATTCTAACTTACTATATAAGCCAAATTTTGGTTTGTTATAAAGGGTACCAGTACATAGAACGATTTTAGGTTAGTTTAGTTAGGGTTTTGAGGGATTTTCTTGGTTCTTCTCCAATTCTTCTTGGATTGACACACTTTTAGGCTTGGATGTTGACTATTCATCTCCCCCACCATTAATATAGGTTGTATTTCTTCATTTCTTGCTTTCTAGTGTAATTTTCATGCTTTCATAATTAGGTTTATTGTGTTTATTTATTATTTTCCTAGTTTAAGTTAGTGTAATTCATTATGCATCCTAAGATAAATAGGTTCGGGATTGCGTTTTCGCCATTTACGGGCCCCGAGCTTCGAAAACTAGGTTTTGTGTAAAATTGCGTTTAATTGAAACCGCGCGTATCAAAGTTGGATTGTTAAGCGTTTATCTTTCTTTGTCACGCAACGTTAGAGTTTATAGCGACAATCCGAATTTAATCCGCGTGTGACCATTTTTCAGTTAAATGTTTTATCTCGCAACTTTGGGTTAAATTCCTTCTTGTGTGATGTTTATGCTTAATTGGATATGCTCGATTAAATTGCTTTCAAGCCTTAATTCGAATTAGTAGTTGTTTCGATCCGTTTGGTAGAATGCGATACCGATCCTCGCTTTACTTTAATTTAGCTTTAACTTCTCTTTTTCTTTTGTCACCATAACCAACCCATCACCTTTTCATTTATTTATTTTACACTTTTATTCCTGAAGTAATTAAAACAATTAACATCTAAAATTTAATTACTCCCTGTGGATTTCTTACGATACCCGACTTACCGCTGTGCTTGCCTCGCAAGTGTGGTAGTAGCTTAGGTTCTTTTGCATCGCGGCGGCGAAACACACGACGATTGTGTCCTCGCACGAACACACTTTTTCCGCCTGATCAGAAACCTTCGTCATTGACAGGGACCAAGGCTCGCGAGGAAGATGCTGCAGATTTTAGTTGGGATATCTCTTCTCGCAAAACGTTTTTTTCCTACTCCAATAGTTTAGCGATTTGCCTATGCTCTTCAACCTCAAGTTTCAGAATGCTCTCTTTCTTCTCATAAGAAGAGTTAAACTTATCATATCCTTTATCAGCATTTAACTGTTGATATTTCTTCTCGTACCCCTGATGCAAAAGGGAAGTAGACTCCTTATATTATTATTGGAGTTCCTCGATGGTACCCTGGAGATTTTAAATTATCTCATAATATGCTATATTATTGGCAACAGCTCGGTCGAGCAAGCACTTCAGATATTGGTAAGCTTCGACTGCTTGTTCAGAAATATCTGGACCAATGATGTCAGTGATTTGAGCTTCATTCAGATCTGCATGACCAGCTTTGAAGTAGTCATTGCATCTCTTCATCAATTCTATGTCATGAGCTGATAATAGTTCCATTCTGGCCATAAACTAGCAAAGAGAAGCCATAAACAGGATCAATAATGATAAAGACAGGGCAAGAAGAAGAAAGTCAATATGAACAACCAAAAGTTCGAATTTTTATTCATCAAAAGGTAAATACAGAGCTCAAGGTTACATTCAAAAAGAACAACAAAATTAAAACCCGAGCAACTTTACACCTTCTCCTTGTGTTTTACAACTTCCTCGGAAAGCTGAGATAAGGAGGTTGGTTGCTCGGAGGATAGAGGAAGTTGCTCGACTGAGGTACTGGCGGGCTGAAGTTGCTCATAGAAAGTCTGAACAACTGGAACATGAGGAACTTGATCTCCAATCATCATGGAAGATTCCTCAGAGGCAGCTTCATCCTCTTCTTCTTCTCCAGGAGAGGGACGAGGGCCATGTGTGTGTTACTGGAATAGGTCAGAATCCTCAGAAACTTTCATCTCTTTCAATGCTGCTACCCATCCATCCCTAAAGTACTTGAGGCTAGCATATTCCATTTGCGAAGTCATGGCGGCCAAGCCCTTGTTCCAACTCTTATCCCAACCAGCACTAAAGGACTTTTTGACAGCCTTTTTCCTCTTTTCTTTCTCCGAGGAGGTCCTTTCCCTAAGGAGATCCTCGACAGTTTTCAACTTCCCTTCCACCACCACTTTCTGACGCTCAACATCCTGAAGTCTAACAACTTCCTCTCCAGACACTTTGATCTTAGCTTCCAGCTCCTTGTTGCTCTGCTCAAAGACCTTGTTACTCTTCTCGAAATCTTTCAACTTTTTCTCCAACCCTTTGGAGGCCTCCATAGCCCAATCTCTCTCCTGCTCGATGGACTTGAGTTGCCTCTCCCAAGTCACTTTATCTTCTTTATACTTTTGACGAGAGTCCTTTAAGGACTGAGTTAGACCAACAAAAGCTTCCTCTACACCTTTAGAGGAGCTTGAAGCTTTAATAGCCTCATCCTTCTTTAGAATGCTGTTAAAACATGTTACCAACTGAAGAAAGAACTAATTTTGAGTCAATACAGGGACATAGCAGTAAAAAGTGAAAAATTAAACTAGTAATACTTACTAAGGAAATGTGTTGAGCAACCAATGAAGTGACCCTGTCACGAGGAAGAGTGTCTTCAATACCTTGGATCTCTGGGATAATCCAAGAATTCACCGAACCCATGGCAGAGCTCGGAGGAACAAAAGTGGGAACACCACTTTCAGTATTTAAAGGCTGAGAGATAGGTTCATCCAATCTATCCGAGGAACTTTTCTTTGACTTCTTCGTAGGAGCAGGAATATTTTCAACCAAAGAAGTCTTGGTTGGTGATATGACAATAAACTCACTAGGAGGAGAAATAACCACAGCCCTACTTGGAGCCACAGGGGGCTTTTCAGCAACTTTCTTGGCAGCAACTGGAGGGGGTTCATCAATGTTTCTTGTCCCTTCCTCAGGAACATCCTGCTTATTTTTCTTTGCCTCCACATTGGCAGAGTCTGATTTGTCAAAGAAGGCAGGAGCTCTTCTTCTCTTCATTATGCTACTAATTGGAATATTTGACTCTGAAGAGGAACCTTCCACACTAGTATCAGCAGCTGGTACTTGGTCGATGTCAACCACCACTGGACGAGCAGTGAAGGAGGAAGTATAGCTCTTGTACTGCAACAAGTAAGAAGCTGATCTGATATGTTCGTCAGCAACGGATTGGTGTAAATTTCAGATAAGTTTCAAATGCCTTAAATTAACATCAGTTTCTTTGGGAGACTTTATTTTACTGTCAACAGCAAATAATTAAAAATCAAATATCAGTGAAGCATTTTATCAAACATGAAGAAAACATAATTTCAAAAATAGAATAAAAATAAAAACAACCTATCCCATTGCCATAAGGAGGACATCTAGGACCTTGATATACATCATCACCATTTAATGGAGGATGTTACCAATTTTTCATTACCACTCCATGTTCAAAATAATCCCAGTTAGCATCAGGAAGATTGACAACTAATGCCCTATTTAAAAACCTAGTTTTTAAATAAAAAGTACTATCACTAACGACCCATCTATAGCAATACATTATCTCTGGAATCCCTAAACGGGTTCCATAAAGTTGGTTCAACCTATGAACTCCATTAACTATTCTCCAAGTATTTGGCACTATTTTTGCAGGAATAACGTCAAAATACTGACAGAACTCCAAACATAAAGTATTTGGAGGAAAAGAAAAGCCACATTCAGCCGCGAAGAGACTTGGGAACCAATGTCCCTCAGCCAAAGAAAAATAGTCAGAAGGTTCAGAAATTTCTTCCAGTATGACCTATGAAGGAATTGAAAATTCGGAATAAAATTTGTCAAGCGACTCAACAAGGTAAACCATGATGAACAAAGTAAATAAAAGAGAAGGAAGAAAATATTACAGGAAAAAAGTGAATCAGTTGACAACGAACAATGGAAGAAACGAACGCACAAGATAGAGAAGGAATGAAGAGTTCAAAGATACAGATTTGAAAAAGTAAAAGACGATAGGATTTTCTATAGCGCTTAAATACTTTACCTCTGGAATAGAGAAAAATAATGATTACCAGGACAAACAATTACGTATTCGGCGGCTAAAAGGAAGAAAAGGGCACGAAAAACGAAGCGGTTATGGAAATTCAAAATACTTTAAAAGCCTAATACTATGCACTCAAAAAAGGAGTTATATACAACGGAAGTTTGCCTAAAATCAATAAAAACTAAAATTCTAAGCAGCAAAGTGTTCCATACTTTTCTTCAACATCAAACTACAAAACATTGGGGGCTTCTGTTGATACTAAATTTAGTCTGCTGGCGTGGATCAATCATCTGGAGACACATGTCAATCTATATGGCACCCACAAACACTTTTTGAACAACACACTGACTCCGAGGAGCTTAATCTCCCCAACCAACTCAGGCGTTCCGAGCAGCATGAATTCTCCGAGGAACTTCATTGTACCGAGCTACTCAAACCCCCGTGGAACTCCTATACTCCAAACAACTCAAGATCACCGAGCAATTGAAAAACCACGAGGAACTCAGAAATCCTGAATAGCTCAAGTGTGTCGAGTTACTTAGGCGGTCCGAGCAGCTTAATCTGCCCGAGCTACGTAGGGTACAGAACACTCACATGAGGATAATCAAGGAGATGACTGCGCATTAAATGATCATTATTATCATACAGATGTACATGTCTACTATAGAACAGTGCATTGTCCTTTCATTTGTACAGCCTCAAGGCTATAAATACTTTGTAACCTTCTCATCAAAAGGGGACTGGGAATTTCTTGGTAAAATCCATTATCGAGAATTCCAAACAAACAGTCAGCAATAACAAAAACAATGGACGTAGGCTATTCTTTCAAGGATGAATCTTTTGTCTTGTTTATTTTATCTGTGATTGATTAATTAGAGATAATCTATTTTTTTACATCAACAATTAGTATTTTCACATACTTTATTTTTGTTAAAAAAAAGAACCAAAAACAAGAAAAATAGGGTTTATCTATAAATTCCAAAAGATGGATTCTCACTACACACTTAAAGCACGTTTATCCATATGCACACATAAGAGAAATCCCCCATTTAGATTTATGGGTTAAACCCTGCTTATGTTATCTTCAAACTATGTGGACTTTGATGCCCCTCGGGCTACGAAGGCATCTTGGGTAAATCCTGAGATTCGAGTCATACCTTATGATCATTTGTTATATTATTTTTCTTATATATATATTCTTAATGGATGTCACATTGGGTCTTGTCCGATGTATACATTTGTTCTTCCATAAAGACTTATGAATCTGCAAACATTTACATTATATTTTGAATTATTATTTTGAGAGAACCACTAAGGATGAACTCACTCTGTCCTTTTCCATGATGAGAGTTGAACGACTCCATTATCCATTTATATTATGCACATAAGCACACACTTCACAGAGTTTAACATAAGAAGATTAACACATTCCCTTGAGAGACCGAAAGGGAGGGATGGGTGCCTAACACATTCCTATTCTGTAACTTAGTCCCCAGACCTTTGAACTACTTGGTTTTGCAAGCATAAGTATCATCCTTGATGTCGTTCTCTCAAAGCGACAACATTTCTTTTGCCTGTTTTATGAAAAATAGGTTGGCGACTATATCTCTACATATTACCCCACATTGACGACTATTGAGCACCCCGGGAAGAGGCACGATCCCTCACGCGCACGTGGGAGAGAAGGAGGAAGCCCTCCCAGCCCCCTCGGGATGGCCACAGTGGTGACTTCGCTGGGACTTTTTAAGAGGACTGGAATATATTTCTACATGGATGTTATTCTTTTCTGCATGTGTGCATAACCTACCTGTATGTTCCCTTTTCTCCTCTATTTACCTTTTTTATGTATATCTACCACAATTATATATCACTTTTCACTCACTTACACATTTCACACACTTTTATATATTCTCCATGTACACTTAACACACTTACACTTAGCTTCACTTTTACTCACATGCCTCACACACCACTTAGAATATCCATTATTAGGCTTCATTAGCATATACCCACACTTCCCATAGTTGTATATATCTCCATGGTCACTTACACATACCGCACATCACCTGTAATTAATCCATATATAGGCTCACTACCACACACAGTCAGTTCTATATATTCACATGTCACTTACTCTCTCATATATATCCATGCATAGTATAGTCTCCATACGTCATACTAGATTTAATTTTCATAATACTTGTATATTCTCCTTCATTAGTGTAGTACTCCATTTACTCATCATGCAAATTAAAAATTAAAAATACTCTATCTCCATAATATGCTAATTAAGACTCATGCATTTTTGCACACTACATCACCAAGAGGATGACAATATTAACCAAAAAAAATTTTGTACTAGGGGTCACTTTGTGATGGGTGTTGCTCCTGTAAGGTGCAGTTAGCCTAAGAGATATGACTCTCACCTTCCATTGGCTTCGTACCTTCAACATGTATTGAACAGTTCCACCCACCCCCCATATCGTATCGCTTGACTAAACTCACGACAAGAGATATGTAGTAGGGAACTCATTCACGTACTATCATCACGAGGTATATAGCAAGGCAATTCACATACACTCAGGTATATAAAATGGTTTGTCCACACGTACCAATAAAGGATTTCCCTTATAGGACAGAGGTATATCGTGGAAGTCATGCCCAGGGGAGAACCCATCCACTAACCCAACAATTGCGTAAACCTTATATAAGTGTCAAACCTAGGGAACTCATACTTAGTTTGCAAAACTCTGCCGAAATTCCAAGTCAGCATACCACTCGAATTTTCACGCGATTTCACCTTTTTTCAAAATAGGACCCTGTCCGTGAGCCTAAAAATAAGGCAAATCGTGTCTTATATATTTCAAAACCCTATTTTCCCAAGCTCGAAGCCTGTTTGAAATTTTTTTCACATTTCAACAAACCTAATACTAGTGAAAACCTAATAATAATAATCATGCTAAAATTCCCCTCCTTTTCCCCTCATTTTTCGAAACCCAAAAAACTAAAAAAAAAAATTCTCCTCCTTCTAAAATACCCAAAATTCTCTCCCTCCTTCCTTTAAAAATAAATTCGAATCGTTTTCCCTCTCAGATTGATCGTATACCCGATTTTGTCCCGGCTCCCTATTGAATTTGGTCTTTTGTCAAACCACCTCAAAGCTCCATTGGTTCTTATCCTACTTCATCTGAGTTTGGGATCTACCTTCACGAGCTCTTCATAGAGAACACTGGCCAAGCATCGAATGTGCAGCCCCATCTAATAACCATCTTAGCAGAACTCAGTGCCAGATTAACAACCTTCAAATCAAAGTCCATGAAATGTAGCGACACTGGGTTCAGATCCCCAAAGAACCATAGGTTCTCTTTCCTCATGTCGTGGGTTCACCCATTTTTGAGCCTGTCTGGTCCCAGAAGAGTATCATCATGCTCCGCATTCCTCACCTGCTAATAGGTCATCGCCAGCTCAACTCCTTATGTCGAACCTTGCTGAACTAGGGGATGATCTGCTAGTACCCATGCATCCCAAAGAGGAGGAACTGAACAAGGTCAAGGAAGTCCTCAAACTATTGTCAAAGAAGTTTGACCAAGTCAAGATATCTAGGAACTACATGGATTACACCCATATGTTTCCCTATCCTAAAGTTAAACTGTCAGAGAAGTTCAAGATATCAGACATCGAGAAATTCGAGGGAGGCCCTAATTGTTCACCGTCGAAGCTATAGCCGATCCATGACCCTCTATGGTGTCTTCGAAGAGATAATGGCCCAGATGTTTTAACAGACTTTAAAAGAAAGTTCCCTCCAGTATCTGTAGTTTGGAGGATGTCACCCGAGATATCATATCTCAGTACAAGTATAATGAGGAGCTAGAGGTTACATGCTGAGATCTATAGCTTCTTAAGAAAAACACTAGGTAAACAGTCAGTAGCTTCATAGGAATGTAGAGAGAAAAATCTACTACCATGACCAATGGACCCTCCAAGGAGGAATAAGTCGGTATTGTGAAGAAGAACTGTTTGCCTCATATCCGAGCGTCCATATGAGGACAATATTACCCACACTTTTGAGCCCTTCGAGAGGCTGGTGTAGAAATTGAGGAAGGCATTACCAATATGGAATCTGAACCAAAGAAAGTGACCAGACAGTTCACTCCCCAAAAATTTGAGAAGCCTACCAATGCTACAGTCTCAACCATCAACAACATTTCCTAGCCTGCTACCTCTTCTTAGGCACCAAAAAGTCACCCTAATCCTGTGAAGAAAGAATACATCGAGATCCATGCTCTCCTCTCCAAAGTATACCAGACCCTATTAAATTGAAATCTCATCAAACGCTTGGATCCATGTCCATTACCAAATTCACTCCCTAAAAACTTCAAACTGAATTCCCATCGTGGTTTCCACCAATCCCCAGGTCATACCACCAACCAATGCTTCCACCTTAGGAATGTGATCCTGGGCCTAATTGACTAGGGTATCTTCGCCCCACCGAATAATCCTAAACCCAACACCACTCATAACCCACTTTCAGCATATATAAAGGCCATATTTTTAAAAAGTTACCCAAAATTTGACCCATCTACTCAAATCATGCCCAAAAAAGCACCCATCATCCATAGAATCTCACCAAATTGCTTAATGTTTGACTATATTTTCTCCTACGCCCTACCTTCTTCATGGATCAAGCTTTATCACTCCTTACAAGGGCTTGTATCGCCGTTCTCACCCGATCTGGGGGGAAGACATCGAGTTGTCGGCTGTGTTAAACCTACTCTTAGAGTTTGAGCTGAAATTACCCACCGAGATGATCGTCGATTGTCAAAAATTCAGTGGCTTATTCATGAAAGCACGAAAGTGGGCTCGAGAATCAGATGAATGGGTGGTACCTATTGAAGAAGTTAGTCCAGATGATGTGGTACAGAACATGACCGATATGTTTTGGCAGAAAAGTGAAATTTGCAGCATTCTTTATTACATATTGCTTTAAAGCTTTAGGGAAGGTTGGCCCATTCTACACCTCCCTGCTGAGTAGGAAGATTTGTATGATGAAGCCATTGAGGTTTTTGAATGTAATGATTACTCTTGTCAAGAAGACATAGTCGCAATTGGATAGGGGGATAATTTTACAATTTAGATGACGAACCAAGTCGGGAAGAATGAAGTCCAATAAACATCCTTTGTGGAATGGTATCCTTTGAAGATCTGTCAGAGGAAATAAATAAGGTGGTCATTTAGCCCGAGGTAGATAAATCCGCGGGGTTCCTATTCTTTCCCGCCTTAGTGAACCACATGACCAGGTCACGAAGACATTATAAAGATTCGATTCCTCGTGCAATTGAAATAAATAAAGGAAAGGGAGTTGTCGAAGAACTTCCCATGCCAGAAATGACCATTAAATAAAGCAAAGTCCTTGATCATATCAATAAGGCCTAAGCCAATATCACCCTACGGGGACTTTTTATGTCCTCTTAGTTGCACCTAAATGCCTTGATACAGCTCTTCATCAGACCCACTTCCCTTCCTTCCTCTACTCCCGAAGAAGTCGTAAATATGATTGGGTCCCTGACCTCTTCCAGACTCCTCTCCTTTTTTGAACAAGAGATACTGAAGTTCGTCCCTAATCACAATTATTCTCCAAATATCTCCGTTGAAGTCTTGGGAAATACAGTCCCACTTTCACTTATCGATAATGAATATACTCCCAATATTTATCCTCTTAAAACCTTTAACTGTTTGGGACTGAAAGTTGGCGATCTCACTCCCACTTTTGTCATCGTACGTGCTTATATCAATACCCGTTGAGAATTAATGGGGTCCATGAAACTCACACTAGGATCCAGCCCTATTAATCTTGTCATCGAGTTCCAAATCATCAACCTATCACCGAGTTCCAAGTCATCAACATACAAGTATGCTTCAATCTACTCCGTGGCCATCCATGGCTTCACATCATCTGAGGGGTATCTTCTTCTCTTCATCAGAAACTGAAGTTCTTAGATAAAGTTCAGGTTATCACCATTTTGGATAGGGATGGCAATTTAACCCGACCTGCAGGGTTACCAACCCGACAAGACCCTAATGGGGCAGGTTAAAAACCGTTTAAAATAATAGGGCAGGTTTGGGTTTTAAAAAAACATTTATTAAACGGGGCGGGTTCGAGTTTTGTCAGAATATGCTCGCCCCGCCCCGACTTGTTTAGTAAATTCACTTTTATATCCTTATTATACTAACTTAAAAACACCCCCACCACACACATACACACACAGATATATATATATATATATATATAACATATGAAAGAAACCCTAGATCCCTTAACTTACACTCTCAAGCCAGCCACTCTCATTTGTCCTCTCTCTTGCGTCTTAAACACATTTATCTCTCTCACTCTCAAGTTGGCCTCCCTCTGCGCTCTTTTTTTCTCTCTCTGTCTCTCTTCTCCCTCTCAAGACAGTGCCGGCCACATAGCAGTGGACCCATTTCTTCGTGTCAAGGTTAGTTATTTTTTAAGGGTTCACACAGTGTTTTTTTTAAGGGTTCACCCTTTCTTCGTTTCAAGATTAAACGAACCCATTATACTGTATATAAAACATATTTATACCTTGTTTTTTTCCCCATTCAAGTTTTTACCCATTTAAGGGATCACAAGGCAAATAAATTCAAGGGTTCACACAGCGAATTATTCAAGATTTTTTTTAATTCAAATACGATTAACATCATAGATTATGGTCCATTTTTTAAGGGTTTATTTTTTTTAATCGTTGTTTATTTTGATTTAGAAATAATTCTTTGTTTGTTTTGAATAATATCACATATTCTGGTTCGGAATTTATCCCCACTGTTAACACCATTGCAAGCATTGATTATATATTTAATTTTATTAAAAATAAATGGACTGCACTAATTGAATTTGTATTCTTGAATTTATATTCTTGTATATAAATTCAAGAATATAAATGGACTCCATTGTTAACATCACAGATTCTTGAATTTATATTCTTCCCGTGTCTTTTTAGTTCAAACAACCGCACTAATTGGATTTATATTTGTTTCACATAATGTTGTTCTGAATTTTTTTTTTTGTCTTTTTTTCTTGTTTTCTCTGATACTTAAATAAAAATAAGTTATAAATTTATATTTATATTTATATAAAAATGATGGAATAAATTCAACGCAAAAATACCATTTCTGGGGCACAAACTGAATCAACCCCGACACCTAGTTCCACCCCATCCACACAAACACATGGTGTTAATCCAATTGTTCAATCTTCTCCTAAAAAGAAATTCACATCTTCTGTTTGGAATGATGTTGAAAGGATTAAAGATAATTTGGGGACATTTACAATATGCCATCATTGTCATTCAAAACTTAAGGTCGACAGTATAAATGGGACCAACCATTTACATACGCACTTGACAAGGTGTAAGGAACATGAAAATGTTGATATTCGTGATCAATTTCAGATTCATACTCAAAAAAATTCCGACGAAAAAGTGCACTTTGGTAATTTTACATTTTATCAAGATGTGTCTATACAAGAACTTGCAAGTGCAATTGTTTTACATGAATAGCCCCTTAGTATTGTCAAGCATGTCGGATTTAGGAAGTTTGTTAGTAGACTTCAACCTCTTTTTAAAAATGTATCTTGAAACACCATTAAAAGAGACATATTAAAAATGTATCAAACGGAGAAACAAAAAGTTTATAGGTTGTTTGATAGGCTTTCTTGTCGCGTTGGAATCTCCACGGATATGTGGTCTTCGAGGAAAAAGATAGGGTAGATGGCTATAAGAACATTTTGTTGATGAGCATTGGTGCTTGAGAAATTTGATAATAGGGTATGTTTTCTTCTTTTTTTACCTTATTTTTTAAATAATTATGTTTCATCACAATTTAATATTTTGATATAATTATTCATGCGTAGGTTTGTTTATGTGCCTACTCCGCATGCAAAATGTGTTCTTTGTGACGTGTGGATGAATTGTTTGTTAGATTAGAATTTGGATAGGAAAGTGTCTACTTTTATAGCAAACAATTTTTCCACTAATGATGCATTGATGGGTAGTCTTGTGGACTAGTTTGTTGTTAATGATTCCATTTTGTTGGGGGGGGGGGGGGGGGAATTGATCTACGTTCGTTGTGCCAGACATATATTAAGTCAAAGTTACATCACCAAATGAGAGTGGGGTAATAGGTGTTGCAACGGTTGGTCGTTCATAAACCATTAGTGGGGAGTGGAATGTTGATATTTTTCCAAAATTTGATCAATTTGTTAGTGGTATGTCAGGGTGTATAAATGTTAAGTCAAAGTTATATCACTATTTAGAGGAAAATATCTTTCCACATACTTCGTATTTCGACATTTTAAATTGGTAGAAAGAAAATAGTGTTCGGTATACCGCATTGCAACTTATAGCGCGAGATGTATTGGCTATTCCAGTATCAACCATTGCTTCCGAATCAACATTTAGCACAAGTGGTCGAATGGTGAGTGATTCGTATCAAATATTGCATATTTTTGCCCTATATCTTTATGCATTCTAGCACTTTTACGGTCCTTAATGCCTATATTTATTCTCATTAACCAGACATCTTTGGATTTGGATATATACATGCTTTGCAGGGGTTAATTGTGCTTTTGTAGCTATTGGAACACTAAAAGTGAGGATCCGTTGCATTTAGAAGAATTTTCATCACCGGATGCTACTTCAAGCACATTTTAGCCAATTCACATTTCATCTTTGGCTCATGAAAATTCCACGAATGCGTAGCTCATTAAGCAAACTTCGTGTGGCCGCAAACGGTGTGCAATTTTGAGTCTGGACAGTGAAGTTACGGCCCTTTTCGTTTGTAACCTTTTCCCCCTCTTCATGGACCAAAGAGCTGCCAAAAATAAAGTACCGTTCGACTGCGGTTTGAGGCCTGATCGATCACGGTTTTGAGTTTTTCCATGGAAAGGAGACAGTGTGCTTCAACTTTAAGGCGCGTTTGACTGCGAGTAGCAGATATTTTGCCACTTTTCCTTTTCTTTTATTTTTCCTTTTCTTTTCTAATTTTATTCCAACTTACTATTTAAACCAATTTTGGTTTCATTTTGAGATATAATTAGATTTTAGGTTAGTTTAGGTTAGGGTTTGGGGGTTTGAGAGCTACTTCTTCCTCTCTTGGTTTGACACCCATTTGGGTTTGTAAGTTGTACTTTCATCGTCCCTATCCATTAATATAGTTTGTATTTCCTTAATTCTTGCTTTTTTAATTTAGTTTACATGCTTTATTTACATTCTTTCATTTAGTTGCTTTCTAGTGTAGATTTATTGTGATTATTTACCGCATTTAATTATGCTTTCTAGCTAAGTTAGTCTAGGTTGTGTCGGATTGAACTCATTTCGGGTTGACATGTTGCTTTGCTTTGGTGATGGAGTTTACGGGTCTATTTCAGGTGTGTTGTCCTAGTTATTACGCCTAGGGGATTTGAGGGGGCATATCATGTATGCTCCGTGCTTACGACCTTGAGTGCGTAATTTTCGGGGTATTTATTGACACCAAAATCATATTAGGTTTTTATGCGAATTTAGGGACGTGACAACCCTCGATTTAATTAACTGTCGAAATAAGACGCATTTGTAATAACTCGTCGACCCATGTATCAATTTTATACTAATTAACTCGGGTGAGCGATATTCGACGCAACCTATAGTTTTTACTCGCTTTCTTAATATAGCTTTATTTTCCCACGCCTAGATTAATATTTCCCTTTTATGCATCTTTTCCCTTTTTGTGTATTATCATATTTTACACTTTAATTTAGGAGTATTAAATCCTATAAATTCTAGCAACTCGTCTCTGTGGATTTTCGATACCCGACTTACCGCTATACTCACCCGTTGAGTGTAGTATTTAGGTTTTTGTATAGTTCAGGTGAGCCGAATTCAAAATGACCGGCGCCCACGTGACTCTCGCGCCGCGGTGAAACCCTACCTATCAGTGAGCTCTCATCGTAGTTGACTTAGTGTAGTTGTTTTAGAGACGTTGATGTGCACACAAGATTGGTTATGGAACGATATTCAAGGTATTAATTGTTTAAATGAAATTTCTTTAATAATATGCAAAAAAAATTCCTCAATTAAATATTTATTTTTTGTATTCTTTCTAGATGATGCTTCTACTGAGGATTCGAGGCCTATAGCTCGTGATGAGGAGTCCAATCCCATGGAAGTTTAATGAAGAGGTAATGCAAGTAAAAAATCTATTATGATTTTTTTTTTTAATTCGTGTTTTAAATTCTCGTTAATTTACTTTTCTAAATACATTTTAAATTTTTTTTTCAAGTTTGAGTTGATGAGGAGGAGAGTAGATTTCAAAAAGATGATAATCGAGCTATTTGAGACTTTTAGGTAACATTTTTTATATTGGGGACTTTTGTGTAACATTTGTTATAGTTGATGTTATTTGAGACTTGTGTTGTTCGAAACTTCTTTTGTGGTAGTTGATGTTTTTTGGGACATATTTTATAATAGTTGATGTTGTTTGAGACTTAGAAGTTTGGCATTTTAAATTGTGTTATTTGTGACATTTTAATTATTTTGAGGCTTGTAAGTTGATGTTGAAGTTTTAGACTTAAAAATTGATGTCGAGGCATTGTTATTCATTGATGCATTTAATTTGCTTATAAAGTCACCATTATTTGTATATAATAAAATCATTTTTTTCATCGAGTTTTACCCTGTGGGGCAGGGCGGCTTCTAACCTGTTTAATTTAAGCAAGGTGGGGCGAGGCGAGGCAGGGTGGGGACAGGTTTGAAGAATTTATACTTAAATGGGTACGTCTTAAAATCCTAAATCGTCTTGGGGCGGGCAGGTTAATCTTATTTTTGCATGGGGAGGGGTTGAATTTTACCAAACTCACCCCATACTCGACCCATTTCCATCCCTAATATTGGGGACGACGAAAGTACAGACAATGCCAGCACTATCAATCCAGTTTTGGAAAAATAGCGTGGGACGAATGACACGATCCTCTCTAATTTTAGAATTGATTCGCTCCGCCTCCCAACAGGGAACAACTTCAATGACCGAGTATGTCCGCAACATAGACCTCATGGCAGTGTTAATGTGATTCGGATGTTCAACAACATGCACTTCATGCCCGGAATGGGGATAGGTTGATGCCAGTAAGGGATCCTTGAACCAATAGCCCTGAAGGAATCCTTTTTCCCATATGGCCTGGGTTACCAACCCTCACTAGATGAGCTCAAATAACTCCTTTGACCGAGATCGAAAAGAAGCTTGGAAGAGGAAAAGACTATTTTAAGAGACTCTTTGAATGGAAAATTTATCAAGGAGGGTGAAGAATTCCCCTTATGTGGCTTCCCTAAACTATGGTATGACTATGTTGACAAGAAGATGAAACGAGGGCTGGAAATATTCTTTCAAGATAGTAAATATTAGGCCAAAGACTGTAAACATGAAATGCAACATCTCACCGAGAAAGTCATGACAAGTACCAAGGTCTCTGGGGAAAGTGATTTTGAAGACTCATTCGACCTGCAGATACTGGAGCTGAGTCTCTGTGTGATTCTCTCAGATGCGGCCCCATCGGACCCATCCTCTCAAATCAAAACTGTTGACATGCCTCTCCTCAACTAGAATGCCATACCAATCCAATCTGCTCCAATTCAACCCAACCGTGCAGTTTACTCTATCCATATCTCTTCACCAACTGTTGTTTTTTCATTTCCTAATACCAATGTAACTGTGACCTCTTTTGATGAGGTTCTATCAAAAATTAAATAAACAGGGATTTTGAGTATCCTATTATGCCTTACATTAATTATCTTGTAACTAATCAAACCTTTGATGATGATGATTTTACAAATGAATAATTCTTAACTAATCTTAATAAGAAGAATAGCAAATAACATAATCGTGTTGAAATTAATGATGATGAGACTGTTGTTACTAATCTCGGTTCTAGTAGCCACCAGTGTGAGATTAGGATAGGGTCCACCCTTAACGAGAATGAGTGCGCACAATTCAAAGAAACTCTAAAAGAATTCATGGACATCTTCGCATGGTCCAATGATGACATGTACGATATTGACCTAGAAATAGCTCAGCATGAGATCCCGATATTCCTAAAATTCAAGTCGGTTGAACAGAAGCTAAGGAAACTCTGTTCTGAATGGTTACTCAAAGTCAAAGAGGAAGTGGTCAAGCAATTGAACGTAGGTTTCATTTGCGTAATTAAATACCCAATATGGCTCGCCAATATCACCCCCATGTCGAAGTCAGTAGGAAAAGTATGCTTGTACATCGACTACCATGATTTGAATAAAGCATCCACAAAGGACGATTACCTATTACCCAATATCTACATGATAGTGAATAACACAACTATCCACGCCCTCAAGTCATTTATCAATGGATTCGTCGGATATAAAAGGATCAATATCTACCCTGACAAAAAGGAGAAAATCGCCTTCGTCACCCCATAAGGAACCTTCTGTTATATTGTCATGCCATTCAGACTCAAGAACATCGGTCTACCTACCAAAAGGTTGCCACAACCATCCTGCATGACCCTATTCACAAGGAGGTTGAATTCTATGTAGACAACGTGATCATTAAATCTAAGACTCGGGAAGATCATTTTCCCACCCTCCAAAAGTTCTTCGAACAATTACGACAATAGCAGATGCGGCCAAACCCACATAAATGTGTTTCAGCGTCACGATAGGAAAACTCTTGGGAATCATGGTTAGTGAAAAGAGAATATAAGCATTCCCTACCAAAATTAAAGTCATACTTGAGATGCTACCACCATGGATAGGGAAGGAAGTTTGAGGATCCTTGGGTAAACTGCAGTACATCAGTCGGTTCATCAGCCAACTGACTTCTATCCGTGAACCCATTTTCAAACTTCTCTAAAAGGTTTCGATTAAATTCTGGAATGAGGCCTGTCAATAAGCCTTTGAGAAAATCAATAAATGCATCACCCGACCTCCAATGCTCATTCCTCCACAGCTAGGTTTCCCCCTCCTCTTATACTTGACCATAACAGATACTGCAATAGGGGATTTTCTAGCCCAATATATTAAAGAACCCCATAAAGAAAGAGCCATTTATTACGCCAGTCAGAAGTTGGTTGGATACTATAGAGGAGGCTTTAAGGTAATCCTGAGATTAGAGATAAATCCCCTATTTACAACAGTATCTAGGGTTAAGGCAGCTTAGTGTGGCAACTCATATTTTAGCTTGTTGTGTTACTTAGGCATATTGTATCTTTTGTTTGTACTGCTATGAGCTATAACGATTGTAATGATGTAACGAGAATAATGATTATGCATGAGGTCGAACGGTACTCGCGAGAGACCAAGCTTGGCAAGGCCTGGGAGAGCTTTTATGCTTTATCGAATGACCTCGTCGTGGAAACTTTGGAGGTACCTGGTTTGGAGGATTGAGAAGTGAGGCACCGTTGGGGCTTGTCCAGACCATCTTAGATACACCTGGTAAAACATCGAAGGACCCTGAATGTGGAACCTCGGGGGGAGCATCCTTGAGTTCCATCAGGCGTTGAGTTGTGAGCCAAACGACCCTCTTCTTAATGTCACATCTACTTTATCTAATGTCATTAACCAGCTAGACAATGTCAGACCTGAACTTGAGTAAACCACCATGGTATTTAGGGTTGTCAGACAGTTGGTGAGCCACCTCTGTGACAATATCCCCCTGACACACAGTGCTTAGGCAAAAGGCATGTCTTGGCATTTAATGTTTATGATGTGGAGACAACTAGTGCATCAGGTATTTAATGTTTGTGACATAAAGTATGAGGGATGTCTTTCACAGGCATTAATAGCGGAGTTGCCTCGGGGATGGTGTGGGAGGCTATTTAAAGACCCCACCCACCTCTGGGGAGAGAGAGAGAGAGAGAGAGATGATATGATATGATCTTTTGAGAGTTTAGAAGTTATTACTAGAGATAATACACATCAGAGAGAGTTATTATAAAACTAGAGAGTTTACACACCACCATTGTCATTTATTACGAAGCTTTTAATACTAGACAGATATTCTTGAGGGTGGTTGGTGTGTTTGGCTGCCTACCAATGTGTATCTAGGATGCTTACTTCTCTCTCCCTCTAGCTAAGTTACTTATAAGTTCATTATTACCTTCTGAGTTATAGACGAAAGATTTGTGAGTTCAAACTGAGTCTATCTTCATTGAGTCGTGTTTGCATGTCTTGTGGTTAATCAATAGTGTTGCTACTTAACTTTTATTACTATACTCAAAAAAGGGGTTACGCCTCCATCTTATCTAAACTACCCTCTTACATTTGGCGACTCTGCTGGGGAGGCATTCATCTAAGAAAGGAGTATGGCACAAGATAACATTAATCGAAGGCTCAACTTTGATGGAATTTAACACAATGAAGAACAGGCGGCGAGAGAACTAGAGGCTCTAAGGGACGGGGGACCTCGAATAAAGGTACCTCTAGTTTAGGCAACGACAAGCATTCCAGGGGTGACACAAGCTTCCACGAGTGCTGCGTTGGGACCAGCTCAAGTGGCACTCCTCATAAATAAGTTTTATGAGTTCTTGTAAACTCCGGTAGCTTCAACGTTGTTGGGAGGATTTGAAGCCAACTCTTTCGTGACACCGGGGGCAGCCCCAACGGCCCCACCAAGTATAGGCGTAACGGGAATAGTCCCAGCAAGTATGCCTTCTGTTGTGAATCCAACAGTGGGAACGTCGGGAGTATCAACGTCCCCAACCGTGAAGATTGCTCCAGTCGCAATGGGCACTCAGCCTATAGTCCCATTTGTTGTTGCTCCAGTGGCATCACCCAAGGAGGTAATGAGGAAGGAGATGCAGAAAGAGATACTGAAGTTCATGCAAGCCTCCTCGCAATCTGCTGGCGAGGTAGCTTCGGTTTATGATGACTTTCGAACACCTTACCCCCAGGAATACAACGATGAGCCCTATCCAAAAAATTATATTCCTCCTATTTTTGAAAAATAAACAGGGAAAGATGGAAACCCTAAGGAGCACATTAAGCGCTTCGTTGAACACTTGGGGGCGTATTGTAATAATAAGATGCTCAGATTGAGGGAGTTTTCTAAATCCTTAATCAATAAAGCATATACCTGATATTCTCATTTGTCTCCCAAGAGTGTTTCTACATGGGAGGAGATGCATGTTTAGTTCGTCCAGAAGTTCTTTCTGGCAGAAGATGAGTTTACTTTGACCCAACTAGGGAGGGAGAAGCAACGACACGGGGAAGAAGTGGTGTCATACTTTCGAAGGTTCAGGGAAAGGTACCTCGATGTGAGGGAGGAGGCCAAAGAATCCAAGTTATTCCAGATCTATGCGGAGGGGCTACTTCCTGAGTACATCTGTCATCTCATTAATGAAACGCGAGAGGGGACTTTTTCGACGTTATTAAAAGTAACAAGAAATATCTCCTTGGTGGTGCGACCAAATCTAGTGGTGGTGCCTATAATGTTTAGGCAACCGATACAACCTGTGGGAGGGAGGTCTCAACCCCCACGGGTAGGGTACACCGAGGGAGCATATGGGGGCAAGGCTCCGAAGAAGGACAATAAGAGGAAGTTTAGAAGAGACATGGAGGTCCCACCATCATTGTTTTGTATAGTGGATGAGGCTATCAGCTGTTACAACGTAATGGTCCAAGGAGGAACGATCTACTAACCAAAGGGCATTCCCGTGGGGGAACCCGATGCGGCGACGAGGGCGGATCCCAAATATTGCCAGATTCATTGGAAGATCCAGCATCCAACAAAGAGTTATTTCACGCTGAGGAGAATCATCGATAAGTATGTGAAGGCAGGAACATTGCAAATACCTCCGCAGAACATTAACAACAACCCACTCCTAGCACATGGGGCCAATTTGGTGGTGGCCTATGACGAGGAAGCAGAGAGAGAAGAAATAACGCCAACTACAAAGCAGGGAGAGTTCGAAGAATCTCTGGAAGATTATACGAAGGGAATGGCTAACGTAGTACTAGCCTACTAGGAGGCAAGCGCCAAAGACGTGGAGGATGTATACAGCGTTGAAGGTGAGGAAGCAGACCCAGTCATAGAGTACTGTGCAGTTTCAAAATCCCCAAAGTTAACCTTATTCTTCGATCAAGTGGGGATACCGAAAGAGAGTAGGTTGGAAATAACCCAGGAAATACTTGACATTGCGAGGAAGAACGCAGTCCCTTAACTGAGATGGAAGGGACCCATGGCCAGGTTAGTGAGGAGATTTCTGTCAGAAGTAACTTTTAGCGATGCAGATAGGGATGTAAGATTCCCTCATAACAGGCCATTGTATGTGACCGCCAGCATAAACGGAATTAGTTTCGCAAGGACTCTTATGGATGGGGGAGCTTCCATTAATATTATGCCAATCAACTCTTTTCACGCAGCTAATATTCCGGAGAAAAGGTTGGTCCCCATGCCTTTGGTGATTTCAGGATATGATAACCAGTCTTCCAAATATATTGGGTACGTAAATGTTGGGATCGTGATGGGAAATCTGAATTCCCATATCAAGTTCCACATAATAGAGAGTGCAACTTTCTACCATCTATTAATAGGAAGAGTGTGTATGCACAACCAGGGGCTAGTTCCCTCGACATACCACCAATGTGCTAAGGTGAATATCAAGGGAACGGAGGTGACCATTTGGGCTACAAAGAGGCCCTTCACTGTCGAGGAAGCTCACTTAGTAGATGTGGCATTTTACACAGAATTAGAGGAGGATGTCCGAGTACAAACGAGAAGAATGGAGGGAGCATGGGTTCCCTCGATAAGAGAAATAATAGGTTGTAAGCAGTGCAAGAGTGATGATCGAAGAAGCTCACCAGGTGGTCCTTCGGCCCCAAAACATCTCGAAGCAACTCAAAGACAGGATGAGGCCCAGAGTGGATCCGATGGAACATAAGGTCCAACAGCAAATCATATTGAGCCGATTTTCAAAAAAAAGAGTGGCTGAAGCCTCTAGAGAAAAAAAAAGGAAGGCAGCTACAACTACCAGCAGACAGTGCATGAAGGTCGTTACCGAAGAAGGAAAGGTGATGTATCAATTATAATGATGTGAACGGGCGGTTGAAGAAGCTGGCAATGAGGCTGACCCGATATATGAGTGATTTTTAGTGGATCAACGGGGGTAATGTATGGTGATAGATAACTCCAACATACAAGAATTCGTGGAAGATGTTATCGAAGAACCAGATTATATGGCAGATCAACCGAAGCCACAGGCATAAAAGTTGGAGCAGTTGAACCTGGCAAAAGAAGGCAAGGATCCAAGGCCTATATTCATCTCAAAATATCTCAGTAAGGAGAAACAAGAGGTTATGGTTGAATTAATTCGGGAGTTCATAGATGATTTTGCATGGAAATACACAGAGATGGAAGGGATGGATGAGGGAGTCAGCTTCCACAAGTTAAACGTGATGCCTTCAGCCATTCTGGTGAAACAAGTAATAAAAATGTACAAGCCTGAGCTAGACTTAAAGATAAAGGAAGAGATCCACCGCTTATTAACGACAGGGTTCATCAAACTGATACAGCACCCGCTTTGGTTGTCTAGCATTATCCCGATGGAAAAGAAAGAAAAAAACCAAATAAGGATCTGTGTGGACTTCAGAGATTTGAATAGATCTTTCCCCAAGGATGAGTTCCCTTTGCCCTCCATTGACAGCTTTGATGATGCTGGAAATAGCACCACCCTTCAAGGTGTTTGTAAGCTCAATTCAATGTTAACAATGGCAGTATAAGGCTATATACACATATAGTAGAAGGAGGTGAGGAGAAGAGGTTTCACACCGGGATATAAGTGGTTCAGCCAATCAAGCCTACATCCACTGTGCAAGTGTATGATGTATATCACTGTATGAGGGCTCTAATGGCCATAGATAGAATCTCTCAAGCTTTCTCTCTCTACTGTGTATTTGAACAGAGTTTCAGATAGGGTTGCTCATTTCGGGTCCCCTCTAAGAAGGAGAAGACAAGTATTTATAGTGCCTGGGGGGTGTAGTGTACCCCCCATGAATGTAAAGAGCATGTGTGTGTTGATCTTGCCAATATGATGAAGACATCTGTCCCTGTCACATGTAGAGAATGATGATAAAATATTCCCCCACGTGGGGGGAATGATTTGTGTCCACGTGTCCTTGTCCACACATATGTCAATAAGTGCTCGGCCTCCGTGCTTGGTCATAACCTCGGCCTGGAAGAGTCCGGGGTTGGTAAGGTCTAGCTGTCCATTCAATCCGAGATGAGCCATCATGGTCTCGGCTTAAGTGAAGCCGAGGTAAGGTATTGAGGTCGGCCTGGGCCGAGGTTAAGCTGGAATATGCCTGGAATATCGGTTGATTTATTGGGGTTGACCTTGGTAGAAGTATGGCTTCTTGTAACCTCGACCTACCCCCGGCCGAGGTTATCATTCCCGGGTGAACTGACGAACTGCTGACCCCTTGATTAATGCAGTCTTCCCTTGAAGAGGTTGGTAGTGGTGTTAGTTAGGGTCGACCCTGCTATGGCCGAGGTTGCTGGTCACTGATCCAAGGCCCTTCCAACGTTGGCCATATCCGCGGACAAGGTTGATGTCTCTGAGCCGAGGTGGCACATTTGGGGCATATCAATCATACCCCATCCCTTAGTTACATGTGAGAGCAGGTAACTGTGGGGTCTCTACATCTTCGAGGTCTCTCTTGTGCCAACGTCTATTTGACACTTATCCTTTGCTGAAGTGTGAGGTGTGCCTGGCAAGCATGTGATGTCATCCGTCCTTTGGGGCTCCCAAGGTAATGATGGGCCTTGGGAAACGTGCATTCATATAAAGGGTTAAAACCCTATTTTCCCTCTTTCCTCTTCACTTCTCTCTTTTTCCTGGTTCGAATTGCATCTGCAGCTTTCTCTCTCTAGAAAGGCTCTGGCTTGAAGCTTTTGGTGGTGATTCCTCGCATTCTCTTCCTTCTCCCTTACCATTTTATCTTCAGGTATCCTCTATCATTATTTCTTCTTTCAGTTTTCCTATCTTCTTCATACTTTTGCATTTTTCGATGAGTTTTTAGAGATTTTCGGGGAGGTTTCCATTTTTTCTGGCGAACTATTATTACTTTAGGTTTGATAGTTTGATCCTTAAATTGCTTCATTCCATTAGCCAGTCCTGTTTGTTGTTTAGGAGAGTTGTAACTGTAGGGTCTACCTCTTATGCTCAGACCCCTTTACCAACTCCTAGAGGAGTTCCCTTCTCTCAAAGAGAAGACTTTAGAGAAAATTAGGCAAATAGAAAGAGCGCAGGAGGAAGCTCGTAGGTCAGAGGAATTACCCCTCAGACCTATCTTTCCACCACCTCCGAAGGTTGTATATCCTGAACCATCAGAACCATATAGCCAAGTTGAGGTCCCTGCTGAACCCTCACCGATGTCTGAGTCTGAGTCTTCCACCTCAGACCCTATGTCTGTTGACTCTTTCCAAGAGGCCATGGACTTCTCAAATCAACCAGATCAGGTCCCTGATCAAGCAGAGGTTTCCAGTCGGGCCTCATCTCATAAAAATTCAAGCGCATCATCCTCTTCCTCAGAGGTTGAGATTATTGGACCAAGCATGGTTATTCCATCAATCCTTGACGCCATTCCCCCGTCGGTTGTCACAGGGGCTGAGTTCGCTCAGAGGTTTCCAAGTAATCCTCCAACGTCTGCTCAGGACGACGTTGAGCTAGATAATAACGATGATGATTATGCTGAGAGAGATGTCGACGTCTCTGAGGCGGCCGAGATTGAGAGTACAGTTAGTGAGGTCGACATTCTTTACTTCAGATACCTATACTCCATCAGCCCCTCCATAAAGCTCAGGAGACCTCTGAGGGAAGAGAGGGATTACCACGGCCGAGATGGTGAGACCTGCTTGTACGGGCAGATGTTCAAGTTGGGGTTTTATCTGCCCATCCATCCCATTATTAGATTTATACTAGCCTATATTAACTTGGCCCCTTCCCAGTTGTCTCCCAATGCTTGGAGGGTAGTAATTGGGGCCATTGTCTTATGGAGGGTTGTTCATCACTCAGACCTTCCAGTCCAGGTCTTTGTAGGTTGCTATGTCCCTTCGTCTGCTAGAAACCATCCGAGCTATTATCATTTTGTATCTCGAAAACCTGAAAAGAAGATGCTTCAGATAACTCAGACTTCTAATCATAACTGGAAGCCATGCTACTTCTTCGCTTCAGGGCCATGGGAATTTGGTCCATGTGCCCCCTCTTCCCCACTAGAGCCGCGAATGCCTATAAGATGGGGAAAGGTTATAATGTCTGCCAAGGCCGACCCTGGTCTAAGTCTATAAAATCTTCAGAAGGTTAAAGACCTTCAGAATCAGGGGATGCATGGTCTGCTCGTAAAATTTGAACACCTGATGACCCCCTACTACCTCTCTGAGACTGGTTTAGGGGGATGTCCTCTTACAGAGCTTGGTAAGTTTTTATTTCAACAAGTTAAACCTCTGAATATATGTATATCTGATTCTCTAACTCAGACCCTCCTATTTTGCAGAGCGTCTGAAGGGAATATCTGACGAGCTTTGGGAAATGGCAACACCAAGTTTGACGAAGCTTGCTAAAAAGGAAGGTTTGAATTCCCCTCCTCCTCCCTCAACCTCGAAGGCTCAGGCCACAAGGAAGTGAAATGCTACTAACCCTGCCCCTGAGGATCAGAGTCAGAAGAAGAAAGGTGGGGATTCCGCCATCCCCATATCCTCTGTAGATGCGTTGGCTGCTCGTATAGAGCAACTAAAAATTAATGACAGCATCATAGGCCACAGTCTGCAGGCACTGGATGCCATCGCCTCTTCCATGATCGATGCTGGCAAACATTTTTGTTGGTCCATGGATACACCTCTACTAGTTGAGTTTGGCCTCCACAGGTCTATTCAGGTATGACTTCAGATTTCATTATAGCTTCAAAGTGTAACCTCTGTTTTGAACTTCATCTCATATACACGACCACTTGATTTACAGGGCCTGGCTGCTATGCATGATCTCACCAATTAGACTCTGAGGAAGTTACCCCTCATCTAGAAGGGTCAAGAAGCCGAAAATGTGCAAAGCTCTCTGAATATAGAGGTAGACCGTCTGAAATCTTCCTTTGATGGGTCTGAGAAGAAGGTAAAGGAGCTGGAGAAAGAGATCTCCAAGCTTAAAAAGGACCAAGTTGTTGCTTTGAAGGTCAAGGACGATGTTCTCTAGCAAAAGGTCGACTCTGCAGTGAAGGCAGCCCTTGAGGATTCTTCTGAGGGGATATTGGTTAATTATAAAGTCTCTGAAGAATTCATGAGATTCGTCTTTGAGTACCTCGAAAGAGGTATTAAGGCTACTGTCAAATGGGCAGCTACTAAGGAGAAGGAGGCAGGGAGTTTAAAGGCCTCTGACTTCATAGGTCTGGGTTTTGCTAACCCTCAGCTTGCCCAAGAACATCAAGAGGTTGAAGAGGAGGTCGCTGCCCCTATAGAGATTGCGCCATTGGACGGTACGGAGATAGAGGGAGCTAACCTCAGAGAAGACGAGGATGAGGTGACCAACTTCGTCCAAGAGAATCAGGTCGAGGATACCAGAACTCTCCCTTCGAATCCTTAGGCTATTTTGTAAAACTTTCTGTACTTTTTTGTAACCCCTGATTAGATGTAACCTCTGAAGAACACCGTCAACTTATATTTTTGAATTTTATAATTGGATGACAACCTCTGAGGAGGGTTTTTACTTCATTTGTTTTGTTTGTTGAATGCTTCTTTGCCATGCTCAACTCAGCTCTGAAGTCTTGTTGCAATGATGTTTGTTTAAACTAAATCAATAGTCTTACCTCAGACCTTGTCACCAAATAATGATGTTATAAGGTCTGAGGGCATCCAAGTATGATGTCTGACCTCAGACCTTGCCACCAAATTAATGATGTTAGGGGTCTGAGGTCATCCATGTATGATATCTGACCTCAGACCTTGCCACCAAATCATGATGTTATATGGTCTGAGGTCCTCAACTAAGATGTCATCCTCATAATTAATATCACCAAATTAATGATGTTAAGGGTATGAGGTCATCCAAGAATGATGTCTGACCTCAGACCTTGTCACCACATAATGATGTTATAAGGTCTGAGGTCATCACTAAGATGTTGTCCCCACAATTAATTGAAAATCCTGTTACTAAAGTCGTTTATTAAAAATAAACTATTTAAGTAACTCCGAACAGTTTTTTGAAGAAACTCTTTTCTTAAAAACCAAAACTTTTTTAACACAAGATGTGTTTAATAAAACAATATGTACGAGATCTATTCAAGATTTGAATAACAGGTTTATTAAATAGTTTAAACAAACTTTAAACTCAGCACAACCAAGAATGAGATGAGGAGATGTAGAAAGATTAAGTTCACGATTTTTTACGTGGTAAAACCTCACCAACTGAGGAAACATCCACGACTCCCTCTACGGAGTTAAATAAAAAATCCACTAAAACAAATTTACCGGTTACAAACTATATAACTAACATGCATACAACTCAGACCTATATAAGTTTAGGAATGTACCCTCTGGTGTCCTTATAACTTCTCTGCAGTTTTGATTGTTGATGTTGTTCTCCCAGTTTGTTAACTTCTGATTTGTTCCAGCACTTTACGTTGACTCTTGTTCACAAGATCTTATTACCAACACTTTTCGTGTTATAGGGTGAAAGTGTTTGTGGAGGTGCTTTCTAACACATGCATGCACTCACTCACACTTATTAAGTACAAGCAGTCCTAGAAAATTACATATAAGGCTATATGCAGTGATTTTTCTTTTTCTCTCTTCTCACAAAACTTTGAACCTTTTTTACCTTTAAATCAATCCCAGAATCCACGGATATCTTGCTTAGAAGACAGTCAAGATCTTAATCAATCTCAGAGTTTTGAAAAGATTTTCGATATTGAAAACCTCCAAGTGTGATTCCAAACTAGGTCAAAGGTTTAGTTTTAAGAGAACTAGAAACAGAAAACATTTTTTGTTGATTTAAAGATAAAAATGATTTTCAGAAAAGAATCAACAATATATTTCTCAAGATGAGAAATAAACCATGTAAATCTAAGTGTGATGTAATATGCAGAACATAGATCTGAAATTTCTACGAAAAAGAAAATATATCTAAGTAAACAGTTTAAGTTGGGAACAAGATCTAACGAACAAGAGGTTACAGAAATAGAAACCAACTTAAATCAAACTCTCAAAAACTCAAGAACACTCAGGGTAGTGTTTTGGATATATAGGAGTTTTTAGAGAAGTGTTTGGTTTGAAAGAGGCTTGACGAACAAGGCGTAGTATTAGGGTTTCTAACTCTCTCTCTCTCTCTCTCTGGCTTCTTTCTTCTCTCTCTTTTCTCTCTCTTCTCTCTACTCTCTCTTTTTTATTATCTAAACTGAACTAGCCAAAAGTCTTAGACGATTGAGAGGAGGGTCCCTTTTATAGGACGAAGAGAAGGATCGAGAAGATGGTTCAAAAATAAGGGTCAGGATTGAGTCAAGCTGGATTGACTTTAATCCAAGGGCTCACAGTACGCGGTGATTAAAAATCACCTGATTGGTTCAGGAGGGATACACAGGGATTACCAAAGAAAACATTCATATCGTTGATTAGGAATGATCCAACGGTTGTAAGCATACGCGATTGTATACTCAGTAAAGAAACACAAAGTGCACCAATCAGCAAGCCACAGGTGTCAATCAGTTAAGCGATATAAAACGCGCATCTAAAAGTAATTACAACCACACCCTGAATTCTCTGTCGCTTTTGGTTTCTACACAAACCAACTTTAAGCCAATAAAACCATTAAACCATAATTGTAGATTGAACCCACAAATTTTTAAAACTGATTTTTTAATTAATAAAACCTTTATTAAAAAATGTTTATAAAATCCCAAAAAATATTTAACAATCAAATTTAGGGATTTAAACATACTCAACATATGTACACACATTAATATGCAATATGACATGTATATGATGCATTCTACTGTGTGTGAGTGTTGGTAATTAGGTCTAGGTCACTACAAGATATATGAATGAAATATCAAACCAATCTCTGAGGTTCTTTGGTTTCTAGGATATACATAATTTTGTCACAATTTCCAAACTAGATGAACACTTATACAATATAGACTCAAGTGAGTCAAGAGTATACGGGATTCATTAATATCACTAAATTAATGATGTTAAGGGTCTAAGGTCATCCAAGAATGATGTCTGACCTCAGACCTTGTCACCACATAATGATGTTAAGGGTCTGAGGTCATCCAAGAATGATGTCTGGCCTCAGACCTTGTCACTAAATAATGATGTTATAAGGTCTGAGTCCATCACTAAAATGTTGTCCCCATAATTAATATCACCAAATTAATGATGTTAAGGGTCTGAAATCATCCAAGAATGATGTCTGACCTCAGACCTTGTCACCAAATAATGATGTTAAGGGTCTGAGGTCATCCAAGAATGATGTCTGACCTCATACCTTATCACCACATAATGATGTTATAAGGTCTGAGGTAATCACTAAGATGTTGTCCCCATAATTAATATCACCAAATTAATGATGTTAAGGGTCTGAGGTCATCCAAGAATGATGTATGACCTCAGACCTTGCCACCACACAATGATGTTATAAGGTCTGAGGTCATCACTAAGATGTTGTCCCCATAATTAATATCACCAAATTAATAATGTTAAGGGTCTGAGGTCATCCAAGAATAATGTCTGACCTCAGAGCTTGTCACCACATAATGATGTTATAAGGTCTGAGGTCATCACTAAGATGTTGTCCCCATAACTAATATCACCAAATTAATGATGTTAAGGGTCTGAGGTCATCGAAGAATGATGTCTGACCTCAGACCTTGCCACCAAATAATTATGTTAAGGGTTTGAGGCCATTACTAAGATGATGTCTAACCTCAGACCCTGTCACCAAATAATGATGTTAAGGGTCTGAGGTCATCCAGTTAGATGTTACCCTCATACATTCTACCACTAGAGCACAATGATGCAAGAATTGACATGGAAACTGATCTCTCATTAATAACCTCTTTATAAGATGGTACATTTACATAACTTTTTACAACATCATATGTAATACTTCTTTAGGTGATCAGCATTCCAGGGGTTAGCGAAAGGTTCCCCTTCTAGGTTTTCTAGCCTGTAGGTCCCGGGCACAACCTCTTTTGTCATTTTTTAGGGACCATGCCAGTTTGGATGGAGTTTGTTTATTTTCTGCAAGGTCTTCTTCAGTACTAAGTCTCCCACGGTAATGGGTCTTGATTTCACCCTCTGATTGTAGAATTTTGCAGCTCTCTGCTGGTATGCTGCTTGTCTAATTTCTGCGTCTTCCCTTCTCCCTTCAATCAGATCTAGGTCTAGTCTCCTTTCTTCCTCATTTTTATCAAGGTCATAGGTTTGAACCCTATGAGTTGGGATCCCCACTTCTATCAGTATGACGGCCTCTGAGCCATGTGCTAGCATGAATGGGGTTTCTCCTGTTGGTGTTCTTGTCGTGGTTCTGTAGGCCCATAATATGATATAAACCTCTTCAGTCCATCTCCCCTTCGCTTCTTCTAACCTCTTCTTGATTTCGTCGAGGATTGTTCTATTTGTGACTTCAGTTTGACCATTTTCCTGAGGTCGTCCAGGAGATGAGAAGAACTGCTTTATCCCCACTCTTTCGCAGTACTTTTCTAAAGAAGAGTTCTTGAACTGGGTTCCATTATCTGAGATGAGAGTGTTTGGGAGGCCATGTCTGCATATGATGTTTATCCAAATAAATTGGAAGGTCTTCTGTTCTGTGATCGTTATCATCGGCTCTGCCTCCACCCACTTTGAGAAGTAGTCAATGGTAACTATCAGAAACCGATAATTATTGGCAGCTCTTGGTAGGGGTCCTATTAAGTTAATTCCCCATACTGCAAATGGCCATCGGGAAGTGATTGACGTCATAGGTTGATGAGGTTGGTGAGGAATAGTGGAGAATCTCTGACATTTATCGCACCTCCTCACGTAACTTGCAGCATCTTTGGCCAAGGTTGGCCACCAGTATCCCTGTGTAATAATCCTCTTGGCCAAGTGTCTTCCTCCTATGTGACTGGAGCAATAACCCTCATGAACTTCCTGTAAGACGCGGGGAACTTCGGTGGGATGCACACATCTGAGGAGAGGCAACACAAATCCCTTCTTATATAGGACATCTCCTACTATGGAGAACTTGGCAGCCCTATATCTCAATTTCCTCCTCTCTAGCTTTGATTCCGATAGCTCTCCCTCTTTGATGTATCTGATGAGGGGGTCCATCTGTGAGTCTCCTAGGTCCAAATTGAGACAAAGGTTGCTAACCTCTTCTTCCTCAATGGTCGCTTTTGATAAGACCTCGATCGGTACTGCCCTTCTGATGTCTGTCTTCGTTGCTGAAGCCAACCTTGCCAATGCATCTGCGTGGCTGTTATTTTGTCGAGGCACTCTCTTCAGTTTTGTATCTTGGAAATATTCTAACATCATTCTCACCCTCTTCAGATACTTAGCCATCCTTTCATCTTTGCCCTCATAGACCCCTAGTACTTGATGGACAACTAACCTTGAGTCGCTATGAAGTAGGAGTCGTCTTACTCCCAGAGTCTTTGCCAATGAGAGACCTGCTATTATGGCCTCATATTTTAACTCGTTGTTAGATGCCTTGAAGTTGAACCTCAGAGCATATTCAATGTTGGCACCGTCTGGAGCTGAAAGTATCAGCCCTGCACCGCTTCCACTATCACAGGAAGAACCATCAACGAAGAGATTCCAAATGTCTGTATCCGATGAAAAGGCCCCTTCTGACATGATTCCTTGCTTGAAGAGGTATCGATCCTCCTCGTTTTCCATTACTCTACTCCTGATCTTTTTAGATACGACTTCTTCCTAGTTTCAGAAGACGTTTGAAGTATCCTCTTCCTGTTCTCGGAAGACGTTTGGTGCAACCTCTTCCTGTTCTCGAAAGACGTTTTGTGTAACCTCTTCCTATTCTCGGAAGACGTTTGGTGTAACCTCTTCCTATTCTCGGAAGACGTTTGGTGTAACCTTTTTCGGTTCTCGAAAGACATTATTGTTTGACCCTTCATCATTCACTAGGTCATTCTCTACCTCGGCCTCTTCCCATGTGAACTCAGTAACAAAGTCTGCGAGGGCCTGCCCTTTGATGGATTCCCTAGGTTGATAAGTAAGTTCGTACTCTCCCAACTCAATGGCCCAGGTCATCAATCTTCCAGACTTCTCAGGTTTATGGAGGACCTGTCTTAGTGGGGAATCAGTGAGGACGACCATGGAATGGGATTGGAAGTAGGGCTTCATATTCCTTGAAGCATGTATCAGGGCGTAGGATAACTTCTCCATACGAGGATAATTTTGTTCAGACCCTTGAAGGGCCTTACTGTTAAAATACACAGGCCTTTGGAGTCCAACATCTTCCCATACTATGGCTGCACTTATAAACGATTCAAAGACTGCTAGATAAGCATATAGTTTCTCTCTTACGATGGGCCGAGATAATAACAAGGGAGACCCAAGGTAAGACTTGAGTTGGTTAAAATCTTCTTCGCACTCTTCGTCCCAGTGGAAGGCCTTTTTAATCACTTTAAATAATGGAAGATATTTGTCCGTTGCTCTGGAAACAAACCTGTTGAGTGCGGCCACTCTCCCCGTGAGTCTTTGGACGTCCTTGATACCCCTTGGCGTCTTCATGTCAAGTAAAGCCTTGATTTTTTCAGGGTTTGCTTCCATTCCTCTTTGATTGATAATAAATCCGAGAAACTTCCCAGATCCTACCCCAAAGACACACTTCGCTGGGTTGAGTTTCATCATGTACAGGTCCATAGTATCGAAGGTCTTTTCAAGGTCTGTCACATGAGTGCAGGCCTTTAAGCTCTTCGTTAGCATATCATCTACATATACCTCCATAGTCTTACCTATTTGATCTTCGAACATCTTATTCACAAGAAGTTGGTATGTTAGCCCAATATTTTTCAGACCGAAGGGCATCACTTTGTAGCGGTACGTTCCTTTGTCGATAATGAAGGCTATCTTCTCTGAGTCTTCCGCATCCATGAAGATCTGATTGTAGCCTGAATATGTGTCCATGAAGCTCATGAGATCATGCCCCGCAGTAGCATCTACCATTTGATCTATCTGAGGTAAGGGATAACTGTCTTTTGGGCAAGACTTGTTCACGTCGGTGAAATCGACGCACATTCTCCACTTTCCATTGGCCTTGGGCACGATGACTGCATTTGATAACCACTCTGGATATATAACTTCTCTAATAAACTCAGCCTCTTCTAATTTTTTAACCTCTTCCCGGATGACGTCGTACTTCTCCCTAGAGTAAACTCTTCGTCTTTGTTTGATAGGTCTAGCATCTTTGGTCACGTTAATCTTGTGATACATAACCTCAGGGTTGATGCCGGGCATGTTTGTATGACTCCAAGCGAAGACACTCTGCCTCTTCCTCAAGAAGTTTATCATCTCTTCTTTGATTTCTGTTTTAAGGCTTTGCCGACCTGGATAGTTTTTTCCAGTTCGTCCTCATTAAGGATGATGGATTATACCTCTTCTGCAGCCTCTCCCTTGTTCAACTTTGTTTTATCTCTTGGGTCAAGTGTATCAATGCTATAAGTGGTGGTTACCCTCTTATGGGCCTCTCCCTCTTCGGCTGAGTTGAAGTAACATTCTCGTGCTATGGTCTGGTCACCTTGTACTTCCCCTACCCCATAGGGGGTCGGGAATTTTAGCATCTGGTGGACCGTCGACGGCACGGCCTCAAACTCCTTAAGGGCCACTCTTCCTATGATGAGGTTATAAGCCGAGAAGACGTTTTCGTCCATCACAAAAAAATTGATCTTCCGGGTTAACCTCTTAGGCCACTCATCACCCATTCGTACGTCCATCTCATACATGCCCAATGGGTGGACCTTTTCGCCGCTGAAGCCCATTAAAGGATGATGATAGGGTACCAGCCTTGCTCTGCTAAGACCTAGGCTCTTGAAGTAAGGCCAAAACATCACATCTGTTGAACTCCCCTCGTTCATGAGGATCCTCTTCACCTCACATCCATGCACCCTTGTTGTTATTACTAAAGGGTCATCATGTGGGGCTAAGATACCTTTGAAGTCGATTTGGGAGAACCCAACTATAAGGGTGTCCATGTCCACCTTCTTCCTCTTCTACGCTGTATCAGAAGATGTTAGATTTACAACTTCAAGTTTGTCCACTGACTTGGCCTCCGCCACATGAGCTTTTTTGTCAGCCACTTCAGAGCCTCCTCCCGCAAGTCCTCTGCTTATGGTGTCAACACCAAAGGAGATCATGCTAACTCTCTTCATCGGTGTGTTGTCATATTTTGGCGGAAGGTCAGGATCGTCTTCATCATTACCTTCCGAATCATTGTCTCTTCTAGATGGGGCATCGTCATGGCATCTGTCATTTCTTCTCTTTTTAGGGTCATCTCTTTCGCATTTAGGAGCCTTGCCATCAATATACTTCCTCAACTTTCTAAACTTTAATATCTTTTCAATCTCATCCTTCAAGGCGAAGCATCTATCTGTAACATGGCCATGGTCCTGGTGGAACTCGCACCATAAGTTTTTGTTCCTCTTATGTGGAGGGGACTTCAGATTCTCTGGCCATCTTAGAGTCCTGTTATTCTTGATCTCATTGAGGATATGCTCGCAGCTCACAGTTAGAGGAGTATAGTGAGCGAACTTGTCATCGACTGACCTCTTATTTCCATATTTCTTTCTTTGGGACTTCCCACTACTACTGCGGTTCTCATCCTCATACTTGGCGGCCATTGCCTCTTCGGCATTCATGACTTTTCCCGCGGTTGCCAGTAGCTCTGCCATAGACCTGGGAGGGTCTTTCGCGAGTTTTCGCAACAACTTCCCTTTCTAAAGACCTCCTATGAGGGCGGTCATGGCTATATTCTCTTCGTAATCTTCAACCTCAAGTTTTTCTTTGTTGAACCTGGCGATGTAGTCTATTAGGCTCTCGTCCTTGACTTGCTTGACATACAGTAGATGGGTGGTCTTCTTTTGAGGTCTTACCTCAAAGAAAAAGTTGTGAATGAATCGTTCAGCCAAGCCCTTGAAGTTCTCAATTGAATTCTTCGGAAGAGAAGTAAACCAGTTGTGTGCTACTCCTGTCAGAGTCCTAGAGAAAGCTCGACACTTCATCTCATCAGGTATTGAGTAGATGTCTGCCGCTGACTGATACATCTCAATGTGATGTACAGGGTTGGTGCTACCGTCATACTTGGGAGACACCACGGGTGGTTTGAATTTAGCGGGGATTGGGAAGCTCACTATCCATGCCACAAAGGGGGAGCCCTCCGAGAAACCTCTTTGCAATGGGTCTCGACTCTTAATGAGGTCTCCTATCTTGTCCTCAGGACGTTGGATGGAATCATTCCATGGTCTTGTAACGTCGGCCTGGCCGAGGTTGTCCCAGCCACATCTATGGGGTGAACTAAGGGTTCTCCGGCCGCAGCACAACGTCGGTTGTTGACCTCTTCCTGGTCTCTGCCCCTTCCTGCACGGGGTCGGCCTTGGTGAAGCCGACCTTATCAGTCTCCTCTTTGCGAGCCGACTGCACTTCTCGACCTTGATAACCTTTGTCTTAGGTTATTCACTGGGCCCAACCTCTCAAAGGCTGACCCTCTGCTCAATCGATCAAAGGCTGATCCTCGTTATTGGGCCTCTTCACCTCTTCGGCCGCCATAACCTCGGCTCTACTGAAGAGGACGTACAGTATTATTCGAAACCTCATACGGCTCCCAACATTCTTCCGTCACGTCTTCCGCCTCTAGATCATTATACATTTCCTCAGGTCAAGGGTTTCCTTGCCTCCTAGGCGCGAACGCCTAGGGTCAGCAACGCCCCTCCTCCGCTGGGGTGTGGGTTGGTCTTTTCGTGGTGCCTGGGGTGGTCCCCTGGCTTCAGTATGGGGCTGAACAGCCGCCGGAGTAATCATCTCCGGTGAGACCCCAGGGGGTCTCATGATGTTTTGACTGAGTTGTGTAAATTGCTCCTACATTGCTTGTTGCGTTGCAGCCAAAGACCTCAAGGCTGCGACCACCTCCGTTATTTCGGACTGGGGCGGTGCCTGGCTGGAACTAGGTCCTCCCGCTCTAGGAGACGAAAGAGGCGGTGGTAACTCTGGCGCCATATGCAAACACTAAAGAGCTTGAGTGGCGGATGAACTTAATACCTTAAAGGACCTCTTTTAATGGTGAACCAGCTCCACGCAAGGGGTGGTGTCTGGTTCACCACCAGAGTCTCCGATGAGGTTAAGCTGAAGAGGAGGAAGTGATAGCTTCTCTCTTCCCACAGACGGCGCCAAAATGATGATGCTGGAAATAGCACCACCCTTCAAGGTGTTTGTAAGCTCAATTCAATGTTAACAATGGCAGTATAAGGGTATATACACATATAGTAGAAGGAGGTGAGTAGAAGAGGTTTCACACCGGGATATAAGTGGTTCAGCCAATCAGGCCTACGTCCACTGTGCAAGTGTATGATGTATATCACTGTATGAGGGCTCTAATGGCCATAGATACAATCTCTCAAGCTTTCTCTCTCTACTGTGTATTTGAACAGAGTTTCAGCTAGGGTTGCTCATTTCGAGTCCCCCTCTAAGAAGGAGAAGACAAGTATTTATAGTGCCTGGGCGGTGTAGTGTACCCCCATGCATGTAAAGAGCATGTGTGTGTTGATCTAGCCAATATGATGAAGACATCTGTCCCTGTCACATGTAGAGAATGATGATAAAATATTCCCCCACGTGGGGGGAATGATTTGTGTCCACGTGTCCTTGTCCACACATATGTCAATAAGTGCTCGGCCTCCGTGCTTGGTCATAACCTCGACCTGGAAGAGTCCGGGGTTGGTAAGGTCTAGCTGTCCATTCAATCCGAGATGAGCCATCATGGTCTCGGCTTAAGTGAAGCCGAGGTAAGGTATTGAGGTCGACCTGGGCCGAGGTTAAGCTGGAATATGCCTGGAACATCGGTTGATTCACTGATGGGGTTGACCTTGGTAGAAGTATCGCTCCTTGTAACCTCGGCCTACCCCCGACCGAGGTTATCATTCCCGTGTGAACTGACGAACTGCTGACCCCTTGATTCATGCAGTCTCTCCTTGAAGAGGTTGGTAGTGGTGTCGGACAGGGCCGACCCTGCTATAGCCGAGGTTGCTGGTCACTGATCCAAGGCCCTTCCAACGTTGGCCATGTCCGCGGCCGAGGTTGATGTCTCTGAGCCGAGGTGGAACATTTGGGGCATATCAAGCTTGATAGATGCAACGGCTGGTCATGAGATGTATAGCTTCATGGATGGGTATATAAGTTACAATTAGATCAAGATGGACCCCTCGGATGTAGAGAAAACGACATTTAGAAACCCGTTGGGGAATTTCATATACAGAGTAATGCCGTTTCGGCTCAAGAACGTTGGGGCTACTTACCAGAGAACAATGATGGCCATTTTTCGTGACTTCTTTCACAAATTTGTTGAATTTTATGTGGATGATTTAGTCATCAAATCAAGAAAGGATGAGTCCCATCTGAGCGATTTGAGGAAGGTGTTTGCCCGATGCAGGAAGTATAAATTGAAGATGAACCCACTGAAGTGCATCTTTGGAGTAACAAGTGGAAAATTTCTAGGCTTTGTGGTTGATCGATAAGAGGTGCAGATGGACCACGACAAATAGCGAGCGGTCTTGGAGATGCCAAGGAGCTGAAGAGTTTTCTCGGTAAAGTTTCCTATCTTAAGATATTTGTGCCTGGATTGGTCAAAATGACACACCCGTTAATGCATTTGTTGGGAAAGAACACGAAATTCAAGTGGGAGGGGGTTCACCAGGAGTCTCTTGCTGGACTGAAAAAGCCGCTTGTTTCACCATAGACCATGGTTCCCCCAAAAGTGGGAGTACCGTTGCAGCTGTACCTCACATCCACCACGAGGTCCGTGGGAACTTTGCTGGCACAAGAGATTGACGAGAAAGAACGGCAGTCTACTACCTCAGCAGGATCATCCATGGGACAGAATTCAGATATAGTAGCTTGGGAAGGCATTATTTAGCCTTAGTCTTTGTAGCACAAAAACTTAGACATTATATGTTGTCTTTTACAATTCATATTGTAACTAGATGTGATCCTATTAAGTATTTGCTGGCAAGAACTATATTGATTGGAAGGGCATCTAGGTGGTTCTTTATCCTCTTCGAATATGACTTGAAGTGTGCGGTTCCTCGCACGATCAAAAGCCAAGCGTACGCCGACCTGTTAGTAATCTTCCCATCGGGAACGTTTGAGCCACCTAAAGAGAGTATTCCGTGAGATGACTTATAAGCCAATCACCTAGACGCAACGGGTGAGGAATGAAAAATGCGGTTCGATGGATCTTTGGTGGAAAATAAAGGAGGAGCGTGGGTTGTTCTTTCAAAAGGAATGGAGGAGATATGCCTTTCCTAAAAAATAGATTTACCTTATTCTAACAATAAGGCAGAATAAAAGCATTGATGTTGGGGTTGCTAGAGGATCTTCGAAGAGGAATTTGTGTGCTTTGCATCAATGGTAATTCGAACTTGGTAATTCAGTAGGTGAACGGAGAATATGCGTTAAAACACATGAGTCTGGCACCATACATAACCATCATTCAAAGGCTCATATGCCGGTTACATCGGACAAAGATCAAGAGACATCCCATAATAATTAACCACCATCCAGACGCCTATGCCACCATTGCCCATAAAATGGTCATGAGGAACGATGCAACTACCGTCATGATCCAACGAATAATAGCTCTTTCGGTAGTACAGTTAATTTTATCGATGGAGGAGGATGCGAACTGGAGGGGAGAGATTAGAAAGCAACTGGAGTCTAGCGAAGGAACGATGGGACTAAGGGAATTAGCTCAATACTTCACAAACCAGAGGAACCTTTACTTCAGGAACGCAGGAGGATGGTTGTCAAGGTGCATCGGCCCAGAAGAGGTAGAGTGGAGATTGAAGAAAATGTATGAAGAGCATTGCGAGACAAGAGAGATACCTCTCTACCAAAGAATCCAAATAGAGGGATTTTTTTGCCCAGAATGAAACATGACGCGACGGAGCTACAACGAAAGTGCGATAAATGCCAGTTATTCTTTGAAGCAACTGAATGTCATTTTGTGAAAGTTCAACCTAACTGTAGGCAGCCCTACATTGACTTCATTAAAGATGGAGTTGTCCCAATAAAAAATATTGATGCGATGGGACTCAGGGGAAGGGCCCAGAGATTCTACATTCAGGAAGGGAAGCTTTATCGAAGGGGCTACTTTAACAAGCCACTGCATTGCATAAAAAAAATAGCTGAGGTCTTTAAACAGGCGTACGATCCAGCTCACATAGTAGGGGCCAAGTTGTATGACCAATTAACGACGTTGGGGTATTATTAGACAATAGTAGAGAAAGACTATGTTGAGTTCGTTCTAAAATGCAAAGCTTGTTAACTTCATGGAAATATGATCCATGCCCCGTCGGTAGATCTACACACCCTGGAAACGCCTTATCCTTTTCACACTTAGGTGTTAGACCTGGTGGGGGCAATACATCCTTCTTCGAAGGGGAAGATATGGATAGTAGTAGTAACGGAGTGCTTCACAAAGTGGGCTGAAGTGATACCACTGAGAAGGGCAACAGCGGGGTTGGTGAGAAACTTCATCAAAGAACACATCATTTGCCGTTTTGGGATTCCAAAGGTTATTCTCTCAGATAACGGAACCCCTTTCGTCAATTCAGAGGTAACGATACTCATAGACAAGTACTCCATTGTTCATCATACTTCAACGGTGGCATATCCAAAGGGCAATGGTCAAGCCGAGGCAACTGACAAAACCTTGGTTAACATTTTGGCCAAAACGATGGAGGATTTCCCAAGATCGTGGGATGACAAAATACCAGTTGTATTGTGGGCCTATCAAATAATCAAAAGGAAGCCTACAGGGTATACTCCGTTCTCCCTCATATATGGGGCTGAGGCAATCCTTCCGGTGGAGTTAGAAGTTCCCTCTACTCGATATGCCTTGCGAAGTACCATGCTCCCTCAGAGTAGACATGTGCATCTGGAAGCGTTGGATGAACACAGAGATAATACGATGCAACACTTTCGAATGTATACGAAACAGCTTTCCAGGGCATATGATAACTTGGTTAGATCGAGGAAGCTCGTGGAGGGGGACCTCATGTTGAAAGCAGTGGTGAAGCACATCAGTGGGCTTCCACTACCCAAGTTTGCATCAAATTGGGAGGGACCTTTAATTGTATAAAAAGATCATGACTCAGGTTATTGCTTAATTTATAGGATGGAAGAAGATAAACCATTAAAGATTAACAATAAATGGTTAAAAGTCTATCATGTGTAAACAATTAAGTTTGGACCACTGATGTATCTTGTTGTTGTTATGAATACACAACTTCTTTTTATGATGAGTATGCAAGTTCTTTTTATTATAACTCAAGTGGAGATAAAAGAATTATAGAACTTCATAATATACGCAAACAGTTGTAACAAAAAGAAATGACATGGGAAAACATACATTTTTTTCATTCATAAACTTTGGGGCATTACAAAATTGGGAGCTACTGCCCAAGAATTACATAAGAAGAAGAAGAAGAGGAGGAAAAATATTTACAACAAATCATTGACCTAAGAGGAACCAAAGATCTGGAGCATAAAAAAAATATCCAGGAAGGCCCGAAGATGCTACCAGGTAAGACTGTTGGGCATTTATAGAAACCTCCAGCCTCATTTGCGCTTGTGTACGCTCAATGAGGAGTCTCTCTCGCTTCAGCTTGGCCAGATGCAGATCTTATTTGATATCCCCCACCTCTTTGTCAATGGCTTCAAGGAGAGGTTTTAACTCAACAAACTTAGCTTCCTCAGCTCGTTGATCCTCTTCGTGTTTTCGAAGCAATTCCCTCTGACTATCTAGTCGTTGGCTCTTCAAAGTCTTCAAATACGTGATAAGCCAATCAAAACGAAAGCCATCACGGCCCAACTCTCTCAGATAGCCCAAGAATTAGTTAAGGAGGGCTCTGGTTACATTTGAGGTCGGAGTGCTGGAAATTTCAGCAACAACGGTAGCCATGCCCTAAAGCCTGTAACTCATCACGGAGATGTTGGAACGCAGGCAATCCATAGTGAAGGTTTTCGAGTGGTGGCTTGCGAGCTCCTCGACTACCAAGCGATAGTTGGCAGGCATTTGAGCAGAACGATGAAGCACCAACAGGCAGAAGGCATGAGGAGCCAAGTCGAGCAGAGGAAGCTCGCAGCCAGACTCGCTCTCATTAGCATCACCAGTCATGGAACCTTGATCGTTGTGACTAGAGTCTTCTGAAAAAACGAGTTCCTGATGGGGTGAAGCGATGTGCAAGAGAACTGGTAGAGAATCCTCCCGAGCAACCTGAGAACGGGAAGAAGAAATAATGAGTTTATGAAAATCTTAGCAAGCATTTTCGTTGCTAAGTCACCGATATAGGTGGAGTTTATGGAAAAAACCTTAACAAGCGTTTTCCTTGTTAAGGTCACCGATATAGGTGGAGTTTATGAAAAATCTTAGCAAGCATTTTCATTGCTATGTCACCGATATAGGTGGAGTTTATGGAAGAAACTTTAACAAGCATTTTCATTGTTAAGGTCACTGATATAGGTGGAGTTTATGGAAAATCTTAGCAAGCATTTTCGTTGCTAAGTCACCGATATAGGTGGAGTTTATGAAAATATTAACAAGCATTTTCGTTGCCAAGTCACCGATATAGGTGGAGTTTATGAAAATCTTAGCAAGCGTTTTCGTTGCTAAGTCACCGATATAGGTAGAGTTTATGGAAAAAACCTTAACAAGCGTTTTCATTGCTAAGTCACCGATATAGGTGGAGTTTATGGAAAAAACCTTAACAAGCGTTTTCGTTGTTAAGTCACCGTCATAGGTGAAGTTTGAAAGGTTGAGAAACGCAGAGAAATTATAGAAGTACCTCAGCAGTCACAAGAGCGAGAATTGAAGTCACCATGGAGGCCATAGCCGCAGGAACCGTTGAGGGCAGGATTACTTCCTCAGAAGCCTCAATGGTGCCCTTATTCGAAGAAGCCTCAGCGGTCGGTAAAGCTCCCTCGCCCACAAAAGGTACCGAGGCCAACGTAGGAGTCTCTCTCAAAGAAGACGATGGACCTCCAATCGATACCTCAGCACGGATAGGCACCGCAGAACCATCACGCTGGGCAGAAGCATCGACCCTGGCCTTGGAAAGAGGAAGACCACTAAGAGAAAAGGGCGGGGTAAGACTTGGCGAAAGCTGCAAACATGAAGCCACGAGTTAGACACGGGGAGTAACTATGGAAAAAAGAGAAAAATGCATCTAAGTATTACTTATCACCGTTATGGCACCAAAAAGGGGAACCGCAGTTATGGGTCTCATTAGCATAGTGGAGAGAAGAAGGTCAGCTAACAAAGACGCCATTTCCACCTGAGGTATCTCATCATATTAAATTTCAGCATGAAAAAAAGGGGGGATGGGATAAGAAAAGACGTAAGCCATGACAAGTAATTGTTTGTATTACCTCAAGGGCACTCTCTTTAACTGCAATGATGGGGAGAAGGACCTCATGTTGTGATGAAATTTTGGAATAGGTTGGGGAAGTTGTCTCTAGTTCAGAGGAGACGACCCCAAATTCAACGGAACCTTCCCCCACAGCTGCGTCCTTCGTGCGCCGAGAATAAGTAAGCCCGATCATGGGGGAATGAGGAGGAGAAGTATCAGCTTGAGAGGTACCAAAATGTCCCCCTATGAAAGGGCTCACAGGGGGACTGGGGGGACTGGGGCTTTCTTCTTCAGCTCCCTGCACCAAAGTTATTAAGAGTTAAACAGATGCAGCTTATCTTAAGAAAAAATGTGAATAAAAAAAAAAGAAACACGCGCACATACCTCAGATCCAGAAGGATAATGGGAAGATATAACCACTGGTGAAGGAGGAGAGGAGGAAGCGGCAGAAGGGGCTGAGGAGAGTGGTACCTCAGGGGTTCATTTCCTCTGAAACTTGGTACCCAGAGTCTTCTTCCTCGCACCCACAGCACCAACATCTCGAGGAACCTTCAAACTCTTTCCCCTCTTTGCCATCGGCTCAGTTGGATCAACCAGGATTGTGGGGAAGATCGTCGAAGGAGGAAGGATGGGAGCGCGTCATTGAAACTCAGTATTTATTCGTTTGACCTCCACCTGAACTTTCCCTCTCAACTCCTCGGCCATTTTTGCAGGCATGGCAGGAGGAACAGAGGCTATGGGTAATGTCGCCAAAGGGGTTTGGGACTTGGATTTTAGGGATGTCCCACTTTTGCCCATCCTAGACTTTTTAGATGTTGGCTCGAAAGGCCCTTTGCTAGAAGCTACTTCGATAGTAGGGGCAGGTAATTTGGGAGTAGCAGCGGTTTTGGGTTTGGGCGTGGTAGTGGGTATCATAGAGCAATGTGGAGGAAGTTCAGTGGGAGGTCCTTGTGGGTTTTTCTTAGAGGGAACTCAATCCCAAGAACAGAATTACCTTTAACCCCAACTCCAAGGTAGAAAATGAAAGAGCTGGAGGATACACCGGATCCCCCTCGATGAACTCAGAGATTTGGGCCAGTTGCCTCGATCAGTACTTTATTGCAAATAGAGGTGTCACGTCCCCTTGCCTATTGATACTTGGGGTAGTGACTCGCCTAGACATGGTAGAACTTACTCCCCATGCATCAGTTGATGAGAACAAGGAACACGCCTCGCTAAAAGAGACCTTAGGGTTAGACAATTAAAAAACCGGACGAGGAGCCCCTGATCAAAACCAAACTAACAGTTGCATCGGTTGGGATTGTAGTGCTCGCTAGTATATCCCCACTCGGTGTAGGAAGGAAGGTACCCTGACGAAAACAAAAGGACCATAGCTAGCGAAGGGTCTTCAATAATGAGGTATAAGTTTGTTGCATGTATCGCCCGTGCTTTATGTTTGAAAAAATTGCAAGTATGGAGGAAGATATCCTCTCCGTAGGGCCTCATTACAAAATTCCCAAGTTGATCAATGATAGAGGTCAACTCCTTTATGCTTTGTCTCTTGTGATAAATAAAGGAGCGTGGGGGCATAATTGCTTCACCCGAAGTAGGGCGGTTGGCCTTGACTGCTACGGTAGGGAAACGAACATAAAGGAAGCTCGTCAGAAGGACACAGTTGGCAAAGTTGTCCAGGTTATAATGACCAAGAGATCACTCCATGTCAAAAAGGGTTCTATCAAGCCACGTGTAAAGGGATCCCAGGGAAATTGCAGCTAGAGGAAGATTGATACCCCGGGACAAACGGAGGGATATATTGATGAGGTCCCTTCGAGGTTGGTCGTTAGGTTTCCCTGTTAGGAGGAAATAAGAAAGAATGACAAGGATATAAGTAGAAAGTTTTAGTGATGTACCTTGACCACTAGCAGACTCAAAGGAACTACCCTCAGAAGGATCCTTGAAGAAATAGTTGATAAGAGGAGTGAAGGTAGCTTTGTTTGAAGTACCGGTGCACTTTCGGTATATATGTTCCAGCTCCAAATGGTCAGCAGCCTACTGGGCATCTAGGTCCTCCAATATTATTGTAACCTCGCCCCACGCAGCAATGAAAGTATGAGTTGTAATGTTCCAACGGGATACCAGAACGGGTAGGGCAGCATTGTTCTTGGACAAAGTAAACTCGCCAAACCATTTAGCTCGATGAATCCCAATTTTGGTGAGGGTATCAGCGTGGGAATAATGCATATGGGAATTCCAGGTAGAGAAATGAGAAGGAGAGCCCCAGGCCCTTCGAAGTCAATATGGGACCACGGGAAGTCCCCTCGCTCAAGACGAAATCGAAGCGTCCCCTCTAGGGAGAGAAAGCCCCAGTCAGCAGCACTTTCTTCTTCATCACCAAGTGTCAGGGCATCATACTTGGCATTGAAAATGCAAGTTTTGTAAAACCCAGCAAAATCATCACCCTTACCAAATATAGGGGACCGGCGATACAAGCACATCTGATCTTGGCGGGCGGTAGTCAAAGCGATGGTAGAAGAAGTGATGGCAATAGGGGTAGCAGGTGAGAAACGGGTGGTAGGATTACTTGATGAGGCCATTAAAGAACAACAATGAGGTACGAAAAAGCTTGGTAAAGAAGAGTTGAGAACAAAAATGGGGGGGACAACCACAAAAGGTGGTGTAAAAGGTGAGAGAAGGAAGAAGCTAGGTAAGATCTTGGTAAACAATGGAGTTCGCACAGAGTTATCTCTCTAAAAAAGACGGGAGCTTGAACAATACAGAGGAAAGAGAAGAGTTTTGAAAAAAGAGACGTTTGAAACCTTTTAAGGAACCTGTTTGTTGAGTTTCCCACCACCACACGTGTAAGTCCGCCTATAATCATTTCAAAGTGACACGTGGCACTTCGGGAGGTGTCTTGACAGTTGAAAAGACAGCGTCATGTCATTAATAAAGTGATGATTGGGAAATACAAAGGAGTTGCCTTCTTAGGCAAGTTTGAGTTTTGGCGCCAGAATTTTTGTTAGATATATTCGCTAACTCCCAACGAAGACACTGCCCTAGCGGTTCAAAAAAGCTACGATGTCCCCTCGCCACAAGTCCAAACGTTTTCTAATTGTGACTCGACTACATCGGGGAGGATTTTTGCTTTTTTTTAACATAGCGAACTATTACAAGGGAGAATTTCACAAGTCCCAATGATAGGGGAAGTCCTAACGAAAAATCACTACTCACAACTATACCCCACAACAGCACGAACGAGAGAATTTCACTTCCCCAGAGCAAAAGCGAGTATTTGAGAAGGTTAGTAGGCCTTTTGGATAATTTCAAATAGTAAAGCTAGAACGGTTGAAGCTCAGTGTAAGGAAAAAGCGGCGATGTCCCTTCGCAAAAGCACCAACAAACCACACTGCTTCGGCTCAGGTACATCGGGGAGAATTTTACTTTTTCCTGGAGGTTCTAAATGTAGTGCTATAACGAAGGAAAGGATGCCAGAATTTTTACACACAGAGGAGGTTCATCGGATTAATAAGTTTTCATGCAGACATTTCCTGTTCCCACAACAAATCTCTCCACGAAGTGGTAAATGTATAGGGGGCTTGAAGGTAATCCTGAGATTAGGGATAATTCCCCTATTTACAACCGTATCTGGGGTTAAGGCAGCAAGGCAACTCAAGCGTGGGAACTCAGCGTGGTATCTCAACTAGGCAGCTTAGCATGGAAACTCATATTTTAGCTTGTTGTGTTACTTAGGCATATTGTATCTTTTGTTTGTACTGACTATGAGCTATAACGATTGTAATGATGTAACGAGAATAATGATTATGTGTGAGGTCGAACGGTAATTGCGAGAGACTAGGCTTGGCAGGGCCTGAGAGAGCTTTCATGCTCTATCGAACGACCTCACCGTGGGAACTTTGGAGGGACCTGGTTTGGAGGATTGAGAAGTGAGGCACAGTTAGGGATTATCCTGACCATCTTAGATACACTTGGTAAAACACCAAAGGACCCTGATCGTAGAACCTCGGGGGGAGCAGCCTTGAGTTCCATCAGGCATTGAGTTGTGAGACAAACAACCCTCTACTTAATGTCACATCTACTTTACCTGATGTCACTAACCAGCTAGGCAATGTCAGACCTGCACTTGAGTAAACCACCATGGTATTTGGGGTTGTCAGACAGTTGGTGAGCCACCTCTGTGACAACAGCCCCCTAACACACAATGGTTAGGCAAAAGGCATGTCTTGGCATTTAATGCTTATGACGTGGAGACAACTAGTGCATCAGGTATTTAATGTTTGTGACATAAAGTATGAGGGATGTCTTTCACAGGCATTAATGGCGGAGTTGCCTCGGGGATGGTGTGGGAGGATATTTAAAGACCCCACCCACCTCTGGGGGGGAGAGAGAGAGAGATGATATGATCTTTTGAGAGTTCAGAAGTTATTACTAGAGATAATATACATCAGAGAGAGTTATTACAAGACCAGAGAGTTTACTCACCCACCATTATCATTTATTACGAACCTTTTAATACTTGACAGAGATTCTTGACGGTGATTAGTGTGTTTGGCTGCCTACCAAGGTGTATTTAGGATGCTTACTTCTCTCTCCCTCTAGATAAGTTACTTCTAAGTTCATTACTACCTTTTGAGTTACACACGAGAGATTTGTGAGTTCAAACTGAGTTTATCTTCATTGAGTCGTGTTTGCATGTCTTGTGGTTAATCAATACTGTTGCTACTTAACTTATTATTATTGTACTAAAAAAAGGGGTTACGCCTCCAACTTATCTAAACTACCCTCTTACAGATACGAAGTTAACTAAACTACTTTGAAGAAAGCATATGTCGCCTTAGTCTCGCTCATGCACAAGTTATAAAACTACATGCTTGCTTTCCCCATCAGACTAGTATCCTAAATGGATGCCATCAAATACTTGCTAGAGAATCTCGCTCTATCCAACTAAATGGCATGTTGGTTGATGTTGTTACCCGAATTCGGTATTATGTATCACGCAGAAAACTATGAAAGGGAGATTCATCTTTGACTACCTTATTGATTACCCCATAAAAGGGACCAATGTTTAGGTCCCTGAATTCCCAAATGAAGATATTCTCTGCACATCTCAAGAGGACCTTAGATGGAAATGTTCTTTGATGGAGCTGCTAACAATAAAGGATACGACATTAGGATTCTCCTGATCGCCCCTGATGACTCGCACACCCCTACTGCCATAAAATTAGACTTCCCTTGCACCAACAACATAACTGAATATGAGGCATGCACTTTAGGACTCAAAATATCCCTCAAGAAATGAATCCAATACCTATACATCTATGGAGAATCTTACCTCATTTTCTGCCAAATCCTCAAAAAATGGAAAGTCAAAGATGAGAAGATCCTACCCTTCAATGCTCACCTAAAAGAACTAGCCTCCCGATTTAAGGATGTCACTTTTCATTACTTGCCTAGTGCAAAGAATAGCCTAGCTGATGCCCTTGCTACCCTGACCTTCATATTCAACATGCCTGAGGGAATAATAATGGCCCCTTTCCTGATTCAGAAACATGCTATTCCCACCCACTATACAACATTAAGCTCATCACTAAGGAAGATTCTGATATGGCCCGGTTATGGTACTATGGCATTTGGAGCCTCCTCAAACGTAATAAGTATCACCAAGACGCGGATAAAAAACTTTCATTTTTTGTGACAAAAAATGACCGTGTGATCCTTTACGAATTAGTTGCCCAGTATATCTTTTGTGATAAAAGAGAAACTTTTATAAAACCCGTAGTATGGCCGATATTAAAGAAATGATGTAGAAGATCCATAGTGGAGAATGCTGACCCCACATGAACTGTCATATGCTTACTAAGAAGATCAATCGTCAAGGATACTATTAGAACACCATAGTTCAAGATTGCACTGCTTATGTTCAAAGATGCCTCAAATGGCAGTAGTTTGCTAATCTCCAACACTTGCCTCCTCGAGAACTATATAACATGACCTTTCCCTAGCCTCTCTCCACCTGGGGCATTGACATCATAGGGAAGGTTACTCCTAAATCTTCGAACGGTCATGAATTAATCTTAGTTGCCATTGATTACTTCACCAAATGGGTCGAAGCTTAGTCATATGCAGTGGTGAATGCCAAAAAAGTGGCTAAGTTCATCAGAAAGAACGTCATTTGTCAATATGGAGTTGCCCATGAGTTAGTATTAGATAATGGACTCCACTTCGAAGCCGAAGTCACAGAACTAGTCGATGAGTACGGGATTCAGAGACACAAATCTTCTCCCTACCATCCCTAAACCAGAGGTGTTGTCGAAGCCGCCAATAAGAGCCTCAAAACCATCATCGGTAAAATGAGTGAGAGTTATAGAGATTGGGCCAACAGGATCCCTTACATCCTTTCAGGCTATTTCACTTAAATAAGAATGCCTATTGGGGATACCTCTTATTCTCTAGTGTACAGCATGAAAGCAGTCCTACCTATTGAGCTATAAATACCTTCCATGTGCATTATGCTCGAAAGCAAAGTCAGAGAAGAAGAATGGCATCAGAGTCTCTTTGACGAACTGTCACTATTAGATGAAAAGATACTTAAAGCTACATAACACATACAGGGGCACCATTGCCGAATAACGTGATCATTCAACCTAAAAGTTAAGGATCACGACGTCCAGGAAGGAGACATTTCCCTCAAGGAGAACATAGAACCCGTCTGGGACCCAAAGGGAATTCAAACAGAATTGGAACGGCCCCTATATTGTAAAGAAAATTCTCTTAGGAGGCGTCGCTATGCTCATAGACCTCGACAGTGAAGAGATGGCACGTCCAATCAACCTGGACCGTCTCAAAAAAATTTACCCTTAGTTTAAAATCTCGACATGCTACGACTCTTCTCATCCCCCTTCTATTCTAAAAAAAATTCTTAATTTCCCCTACTCAGAACTACGTGGGACCTGATCCTCTCAAAAATACTTTCTTTTAAAAATTACACTCAGGAAAAATTTAAAAACCCCTAGAGGTACGTAGGCAACCCATATGCCATACATGGGCACGGCCCCTTCTTTTTCATAAAATACGATTATTTTCTAACCTCTGAGAATGGTGGTCCATTCCATTATTTACATGAGCAAAGGATTATGTATGCCTTAGTGATTAGTATAAATAATTCAAATGAAAAACTCATCAAAAGTCACAATAAGATATGATCAAAATCATTTTTATTTCTAATTAATGAATACATCGTTGTTACATGAAGTATCAGTGTCCTCCACTGACTAGGCCATCTTTAAATAAACCTAACCCTTAACAAGCTACAAAAAAATTATTCCAAATCCCCAAAACACAAAACACCAAAATTACCCTAGCTTCACAAAAAATCACCCAAGCTTTACAAAATATTTCCTTTAACTACCCGACGACCCCGCTTTGTCATCATTCATAACCCCTGAAGGTTCTTAAGTCTCACACTCCTAGTTAACAGTTCATATAAGCTCCATGGAGCGACACACCCTGACAAGCCTGGATAAAACCACAACACCTTCCTCCATGGTGTCGAAGGCGACGAGCCACCTTTGACCAATCTCTTCCTTTATAATCTTCTCCACTACCTGCTTCCACAACCACAAGTAATCCCAAGACACTTGTCAGGCCCCTCCCATAGAATGTAAAGGATGGGTAGATAGCCAATGGTGTTGCCATAAGATGCCCAATATCATCTGCAAAGATTCAGTCAGGTTCTCCACAAGGAAGAAGTTTGTTATGAAAGGAGGCACAATTTGTTCCCATTCGACTTGGTGCAGAAGTTGTCGGGGAAAATAAAAGGAATTCGGGAAAAGTCCAACCAACCACACATACCAATACTATCCAAGTTATAAAATAGGCTGCAAGTCTCACCACTATGGCAATAACCAACGAAGACACTGGGCTCCGTGCTCCATAAGCTACTTGCCCAGTTCTCTACTGATGGGCCGAAACTAAAGAAAGGTCGGACAAATAAATTAGGCACACTCGCCAAAGGATACTCTGGAGAGGATGCCAGATGAAACCTTTATATAAGCCACGTGAACAGTATTATCGGGCTCCCCCTTCGAAAGTCAAAATGGCCCTCCTTCCAAGAATCAGGACCGTTCAGGGTCTCAGCCAGCACCACCGTCGTAGGATTATGGCGGTAATACATCCATATCATTATCTCAACCACTTGGGGATCATCCATCAAGCGCCCTGTCATTAGGAAAAGCCTCGCAGTAAGGCCCAAGGAACACAGTTCCGTCAAAGTCATCATCCTCAAAACACCTCAGGTGCACGAAATACATAACCACCTGAAGGTAAATAATCCCTCCATTAATCAATAGATGAGCCACCGAAGGAGAAATATGGAGCAAATCCCCCCAAAATGCCTTGGAAGACAAAAAAATTAGGCATAGACACTGCCACACTGGGGTTAACCCCCCACGTTATTGAGAATTCCTCTTAGGTTGTACAGACCTTGTCGAGGGAAAAATGGAAAATATGGTCCTTGAGGTACCAGAATTTTACCACCGTTGCTACTAAGTTCCAGTCTATGGCTCGATTAAGCCATAGAGAAACTTAGGGTTGGTTGAAAGCATCATAGTCCATAATGTAAAGGCACTTGGCCTCTAGACCGTCAAGGTAAGAGGAGAATTCTTCATTCATTAGAAGAGCCATTTAAAGAATGGGAAATGAGAAGAAAGAAGAGAAATGTGGATGTTGGTAGAGAAAACACACCCCATGCCCCTCCTTTTATACCCAAAGTCCTTGGCAAAAACCAAAAACACTGGAAACCCAATTAATTCTCAGCCCTACATAAGTACACTAATATGCTGGAAAGTGCAACCAAAGCCTAGGGGTGATTTGACTTGACCTCCATGTTGATAGGCAGGTAAAGGAATATGTCGATTATCACCCCTCTTATTTTGGAAAGTTCATCTTTCTTCATTTACCAAAAACCAATTTCTAAAAGAATCCTTATTTTGAAAAATCACCCCCGGTCATTCTTGTAAAAATTACTCATTTTCTCTATTTCATTTAAACAACATTCTCCTCGGAAAATCATTTTCTTTCTCAAAATAAATTCTTGCTCAAAAATCTTTGTTATTTACTTTTACTCCTATTTTTTTATAAATAAACATTTTTCCTTTCATTATCATTTCCATACTTATCTCTATCTTTGCATGAAATAAACAATCTCAGCAGAAAATTATAAGTGCATATAGGATAAGTTTCTTAATCAAGAAAAATACCAAAAAGAAAATGCATATTCTTAATATATATTCTTGCTTCACTTGGTCACATCTTGAATATAAAAAGAAAAACAAAAAATACAAACGGGACTCTACCTGAACCCTCAACCTTCCCTCTCAAACCCTCAACCTTTGTGGCGGACACGCTTTCCTTGACGACGAGCGGTGGATCCTCCACTCCCAAAACATGAATCCTCGTCAGAATTGGCAGGCGGCACAAAAAAGGAAGGAGCAGATTTCTTGATATAATCAGACATGGAGGCCATCCAGTCCTTGATATCCCTCAGCCAGTAGTCGGCACTCGAACATACTGTAAGAAAAAAGAGCAACAAAAAAGACAAGTCAGTCTATATAGAAGCAAAGAGAAATAAATAGAAAAAAGAAAAGAGAAAAGGAAAGACGTAAACCCAGACACCGACACATGAGGATGGTGCGGCACGCTCAGTGACTCCCTGCTACTCAATCGAAAGTTATAGGAAGTGGTAGTAACCTGAATGATCGAAGCCTCATTTGCCACCGCAACCGACGACGACGATGTGCCACCACCTGTGCTATTGGCCGATCCCATCGATGCACTAGTAACCCAACCCGAAGCCATGGAGAGTGGAGACATGCTCTCCACATCATAGATACAGGAGGGCATCAACTAGATCGTCACAAAATCTAGATAATCATAGCTCGCCAATGTATTTATGTAGTGCTTATTGGGCTTGCCAATCATCGTCATCACCCTGGTATCATCTTATACCTCCCTCACACGCCTCATATACATAGGGGCACCGACGGTGGGACCACTACCTCGTCATCTACAATCTTCCCCACCGCCCTCTCTCCCAGGTACCATACGCACCCAAACTCATGCGCAATCAACCGCCACATTTGCGTATGTAGGCCCATCACCCCCCGTATCCCGTAGAGTGGAAGGTCACCTGCAAGACCTAACAAAGAATCATTATCTAACTCAAGAAATAAAATGCCAAGATTAACTCAAAAAAGACAAAAGATAACTTGGTCACTCATTAGGGCATTTAGAACCCGTCACGCATCTGCCAAAGATAAGGACTGATTTGACCGTCGGTTGGACTTTTGCCACCGAAACATCAAAAAAATTTCCCCAAATCCTCATCCTTCATGGCCATAAACCCACATTGTGCCTAATAACCTCATAGAACCACGTCTGCAAAGGACAGGAATCAGCAAAAAGAATAAAAGAAAAGCACAAAAAAATGCGCAAAAAGAAAAATAAATACAAAATTACCTCCAGGAGGTACATGGCTCCCATAACAGTCTATTGGCAGCATTGGCTTAAAGCATCCAAAGAAGAATAAAGGGATGCCAAAGTCAGTCTCCCCAAATCATATAGCTAGATGTTAGAGATCGACCTCAAATATGGCAATCAACAAAGATGGAGGATGTCGCCGCTCGTCGCCACCAAGTAGAAGAAAACTAAACAAAAGGGTTGTCTATATCACCTACCGCTTATCGATCACATCCACCCGCTTCTCAAGAGGGTCTCCCTCAAAACAGGTATGCAAAATTAATCCCCCGACACGATTCTACCCACATCCCCCAACACTACCTGGACCACTTTCGATGTCACCCTCAATGCGTAATCCATTACTATCTGGAGCCCCTTGCAATCCAACCCCATAAGCTGCTAGACGTCTATGGTAGTAATAGTTATCTCCCCAAAGATAATATAAAATGTGTGGATAGTGTCCCACCACCTATACCCCAAAACATAAAACATCGCAGTGGAATGCGGTATCCAAGGCCTGTGCCAAATGACCAAAATCGGCGTATGAATTTATCCAGTGCACAGCGGTAGGGAGCATCTCCCAAACCTCCTTCAGCCCAATCATCCCCGGGACTAAATGCTCGAAGGATCTATTGTACTTACGTAGCCACTAAGGTTCTTCACCTTAGATGAATAGTAGAATGCGGGCTCGCGTAGCAGGATACACTCATCAGCAACATGCTTAAACAAATCAAAGGCATTCTCATTGCCCAATGCAAGGGGCACCATTCCAGGTCGTCGCAGTTATCAACAGCCAACCACTCATTGTTGTACACCTCTCTTGAAGAATTAGCCATTTAAAGTCTTAAAGCAAAAAGGACTTAAGAATCATTTTTATAAAGAGAAAGCAGAAGATTCAAATACTTGAAGGTGTGAAAATTAGGGAGGGGCATCCCCTTTTTATAAAAGTTTAAAGGTACTGCCAATCGGTGGCCTCCAACCCATACCAATTGGCAGCCGCCTTTTCCTCTTTCCAAGAAGTTCGTGCCATTATCAATTGGCACCCCCTTAAGCCTGCCTCTCGATAGCCCCTTCCAAATTTTGTACAAAAAATGCAAGAAAAATTTCAAAATTTCAAAAATTTCCCGAAAATTCCCTCAAAAATATGAAACATTATTTTCCCTTTCGATGTTAAAAAATGGACTAGATCCAATTTTCTAATCACATATAAAATATAATATGCGATTAAACAATCACACAAGAGACAGAGTTTTTAAAGTGGTTCGGCTGTGAAGAAAAGCCTACGTTCACTCTTATTATATTGATTAGAGTGATTACAGAAAGCTAGGTACTCTTGGTAGAGTAAAATTAATATAAAATTCATTATATCTTGCCTTTTGTGAAAGGAATATAATGTATTTATAGTGACCCGAAGATCACGGGTTGGAATGCCTTTATATATATAAGCATTTACACCCGTACATAATGAATGTAATGGTTGATAGTCTACACCACGTGTGGAAAGACCCTTGGCTATTTCCCAAAGTGGTGGTGTAATACACCGTAAATTTTAATGATTTTAATTATGGGATTATTATAATTAAATAATGAGAAATTTATTTATAATTAATTCGGATTTAAATAGATAATCACTATCATGACGAGAGTAAGTATTTATTGATATGAATTATGTTGAATATTACTTAGTGAGTAAAGTAATATGCGATTATGAATTTATTAAAATTGTCGCAAGTGAATAATATGACAGTTATGAAAATTAATTCGGGACGCACGTGTTAGTCGTGTCAGGACTAAATTTAATGGAATAAATGTATGTTACATATAAGTCACCCATATGGTCATTTAGAGAGCGCCAAAGTGTCCGAAAGAGTCTAGATAGTCAGAAAAGTCTATCCCGATGTTTAGTTTGGGTCACGGGGCAGTTTTAGGCCAAACCGGCACACAAGGAGGGTATTTCAGTCATTTTAATTTTTAGAGTAATTAAACCTACAAAAATTCAAGGGTTATATCTGAGGGAAGGAGTTATCTTCTAGGGTTATAATTCACAAAATCTAAGAAGTCCATGAGAAGAGGAAGAAGAAGAGGTTTTTAAGCCTAGAGCCACCACTGGTACACCGTTAGCACCACTGTCACCACCCACGCGTAGATCGGAAAGAGAGGATCGTCCCCAATACCACTATCTTCAAAGGATCAAAACTTACATTAAAGACAAGTGATTTATCTTGCAAAAATTCAGTGCATTATTATCCATGGTAGTCTAGAATTGAAGAAAATCCTTGTTAGGGACAACTTCAGAAAGACCTTTTCTCAATCTCCTTAGAGGAGCATTTTCAATCAAAGTCGTTGCCTCTCCTTGTTAAATGGCAACAACTTCAATCAAAGGTGCTAACTCTTTTGGAGGCACCGCGGGCTTTTTGCCAGTTTTCTTGGCAGCAGTAGATGAAGGAACATCTACATTCTTTGTCCCCTCAACTGGGGCATCCTGTTTATTCTTTTTTGCCCCTTCAGCAGTAACGGCAGATTTGTCAAAAAATGTGGGAGTGTTCCTCTTCTTCATCAGATCAGCAATAGGAGTACTTAGAGAAGAAGATCCTTCCACACTGGTTTCTGAAGATGGTATTCGATCAAGCTCAACCACCACAGGAGGAGCAGTAGGTCGAGTAATGAAAGATGAGGTAGAACTTATGTATCTCAACAAATAGGAAGCAGATCTTACATGCTCTCCATTAACCGACTGATGCAAACTCCAGATATGTCTCAAATCATTCAAATTAATATCAATTCCTTTTGGAGGTTTCCTTTTTTTGTCAACTATAAAAAAATAAAATTAATGTCAGTGATACATTTCATCGAACACAAAGAAAGCAAGATTTCAAAAATAAAAATCAACCTATCCCATTGCCATAAAGTGGACATCTGGGACCTTGGTATACATCATCTACAGTTAATGGGGGATGTTGCCAATTTTTCATCACAACACCATGAACAAAATAATCTCTATTAGCATCAGAAAGATTGACAACTAGAGCTCTATTCAACAGCCTAGTTTTTAAATAAAAAGTTGTATCACTGGTGACCCATTTATAACAATACATAATTTCTGGAATGCCTAAATGGGTCCCGTGAATTTGATTTAGTCTGTGTACTCCGTTAATGACCCTCCATGTATTTGGAGCTACTTTTGCAGGAATAATATCAAAGTATTGGCAAAACTCCAAACACAAGGGATTTGGCGGGAAGGAAAAGCCACACTCAACTACGAAAAGAGTTGGGATCCAATGTCCATCAGCCAAAGAAAATAAACCAAAAGGACAAGGAAGTTCTTCCAAAATAACCCACGAAAGGATTGAAAAATCAGATCGAAATTTATCCAATGATTCAACGAGATAAACTATGGTGAATAAAGCAAATAAACAAGAAAGAAGAAAATCTTACAGAAGAAACAAAGATCGGTTGACAATGAATGACAGAAAGAACGAAGGCATGAGTTAGAGAGAAAATGAAGAGTTCAGAAATATAGATTAGAAAAGTGGAAAATGATATGTTTTCTGTCGCACTTAAATACTTTACCTCATGAATAGGGAAAGGCAATGATTACAAGGGAGGACGTTTGCGTTTTCGGTTCCTAAAAGAAGAAAAAGTCACAAATATCGAAGTGATCATAAAAAATTCAAAATATTTACGAAATTTGACATTACGCGCTCAAAAGGAACTAAATACGTTGAAAATTTTCCTAAAGTCTGAAGACTAGTAATCTGAGCAAATTTTGAGCAAAATGTTCCACACTTTCTTCTTCAAACTCAACTGTGAAACATTGGGGGCTTCTGTTAATACCCAATCTAGTCAGATGATGCGGACCAATCCTATGAAGACACGTGTTAATCTACATGGCGAATACTAATACTTTCAACGAACAACATGCAGTACCGAACTACTCAAGCGTGCCGAGCAACTTAGGCGGTCCGAGCTACTAAGGCAGTTCGAGTTACTTAGCGTGTTGAGCAACTTAAACGCTCCGAGCTACTTAGCGTGCAGAGAAACTCATTCAGAAGATAACTACGTATTTAATGTACTTAACATTAAAGGAATATTCTTATTATACAGCTGTATATGTCTACTAAAAATGACAGCTTATTGATATGTAGAGACGGAAGGCTATAAATACATTGTAACCCCTTCATAAGGGGAGACCTCAGAATCTCCTGTAATTCAGAGAGAAACAAACACTCGGGCAATTCAATAACAGTGGATGTAGGTCATTTTCCTAAGGCCGAACCACTTTATAAACCTTTTTGTCCCATTTACTTATTACTTTATTTATCTGTGATTAATTAATTATATTGCATCTAGTTTTTTACATCAACAATGACTAAGAGATTTAGATCCGGAAGTGACTAGCCTGAGAGTGGCAACCTCAGGTAGGGACAACAGGGTCCTCAATAGTAACAGTAGTATAATCATTCCTCAGGGTCGTTAGGGCTGAGGGAATGGCAGGGAAGGCCAGCAGGCCAGAACGAAAACAAGAGAGTTTTTCTAGAAATTAATACGTAGGGGTAGTAAACGAACGGATACGGATCAAATACCATGTTTTCCATATCCGTATCCGCTATCTGGATGCACTATCCGTATCCATATCTCCATATCCTCCCGGATAGTTAAAACAACTATCCATATCCGTATCTGCTTGGATACCTCGGATTCGGATAATATCCGTATTCGTTTACATTATTTTGTCATCGCAAAAAATAACTATTAAAATATCAAATCCAATGAAATCTAATCCAATCCAAATAAATACATAAGAGAATTACTACCTCTTAACATCGACAATTATGGCTTCCATAATAATAGTAGCATTCTATAATATAAATATGGTTTAAATCCATCCATACTTTACAACAATATAAGCTTAAAGCCATCCAAAAAAAATAACAGTAGTATTCCATAACAGTAGATATAAATATGCACCTTTTAGATTAAATTAAATATATTGAGAATGATAACCTCATAGACCTTTCAGTCTTCAAAACATACTGATATTTTTATTTTAATAAGTATACATTTTTATTTTGTATATAATATACCTGTAGTTAACTTCAGTTCTCATCACAATCAAAATCATCTCTTTACTTTTTTGTTTCTCTCTTACACTTACTTATAATTAAGAAAACTAATGAAGAACCACATGAACAATATATAAATACAGTTATATATTTGGAGCTGCTGTTAACGTGTTGTAGGGAGCCACAGAGACACCAAGCTTAGAGTTCCCATCAATTAACGTGTTGTAGCTGCTGTGGAAGTTACAGGATCTTGGTATTACACGCCTCCACTTATCCTTGACTCATTCGGAGCACTTTATATTAGTCAAGGCATGTTTCCCATTATTGTTAAAGATTGTTACTTCAGGCTTTTATTTTTATCTTAGTTATTAAGCTTTATTTCATATCAGACTATTATAGTGGGATTTTATTCTGGAAGTGTTTTCTCCTAACACCGTTAATTCATTTTGTCAGTTCATTTCCTATGAGATTGAATTGGGTAATGAATGTTTATTTATTCATTTATTTGGTTGTTTATAAATTCAAGGTAAAATTTGACATCAGGCTTTTTAAATGTTAAGTGGTTAGTATTTAATAAAAAGTTTTGGACAGTGGTGCAAATGCTGATACAATTGGATATTCTGTTTTAAATTGAATAAAGGACTGATCACCCATTATTTAATTAGGCGAGGATTCACAGGTGGTTATTTATCTACTTTGAAGATCTGCATTCTTCATGTTGGTCGGCCTATCTACTGAGCAACTATTTACGGGGCTAATTAAGTGGATGCTGATTAAGATTATTGCCACGCAAGGAGGCAAGTGTTCATTTCTAATTGGTCCACGTAGATGAAATTTTTTTGGTATTAGCAGAAGCCCCCATTACTTCATTCTTGATGTTTTTATTGAAATGATGAAGTATGTTTTCTTCAAAGTTGGTCGGCATAAGCCAACTTATTGGACTTGTGAAAATTTTCCATGCCTTGATCTTGTGGTGGCAGTTTTGTGAATAATTTTAAAATTAACTAACCGCTAAAGGTATATTGGTATTTTCATGCTTTTAGAGTTGTGCAGCCATCGAAAAGTCAATCGTCGATACAAGTAATCATCACCTGCATTGTTTTCTTGGTAAGCATAAGAGACGAGAGTTTTGTCAGTTTTTTGCACCACAACTTTTCAAGCTTTTAAATTATCTTTCTTCTCCAAACTTTCGGTCTTTGAGCTTTCCTTTGCGTCTTAACCTTATTTCTGCCACCATTTTCCCTATAAGTTTTTTTCCCTTTCTTTTCGATTTATGTCTTTCTTTGTTGTAATCATAGTTTACATTGTTCGTGGGATTCTTTAGACAAATTTAGGCGGGAAAGAAACATCCTTTATTAGGTAGAGTTAGAAATTCTTGTACCACCACTTGAAGTGTTATCAATACTAGAGGGTCACTGGATTTTGTCATTATTCATAGCTGAGTGCGGTTTCAGTTTTTGCCTCGATCGTTTCTTTCTAGAGTTCTATCAATATTTTGATGTTGTACCTGCTAGAGTATCCTCCAATACTTGGAGAGTAGTGAATAGGATATATAGGCTTAACCAAGTATACGAAACCGACATTGGCATCCCTGAGTTGATGTTTTGTTACAAATGGGTTACTAGTGACAGTACCTATTATATGAAAACTAGGTTTATCAATAGAGCCTTAGTCGTCAATTTACCAGACTCCAACAAAGACTATTTTGATTATGGGTAATAGCAAAGAATTGGAAACATGCTCCTCTTCAAAGAGGAGAAGTGTATGATGGGCCCAAATGCCCTCAAGTAGGACATGGCATAGGTTATTGATTTTGATTACTATATTCCTTTTTTTTGCTAACCAACTGTTTAATGATATATTGACTAATGTTTCTTGTCCTGTTTTGCACAGTTGAGAGCAAGAAAAAATGTACTAAAAAAGGGGAAATCAATCTTCGAGAGTTGAAATTCTTGTGGAGTATTCATAAGAGGATTGGTGAGGAACACCCCAGATCAGCCTCCTACTTATTGCAATATAGGAGATCGATTACCTCCTTTGTTGCTAGGCCCACACTAGTGCACCTTTAGTCCCCATAAATCTAGAAGAGGAACCAGTTCCCACTTCTTTGATTGAGGAGTCTGCGGGAGTTGAAAAGGATTTAGGTGCTTCTTCTTCCTTTGAATCGTTGGACATCTCGACCATCCCTACTTTACCTATGGTAAGTATGGGAAAGAGGAAAATTTCTAATTTGATGATTGGAGCTGACACTAAGAAGTATTCTGTGACGGATAAGACATCCAAAATTATTTAAAAAGTACCTCAGGTCATCACTACTGAGGAAATTGATACTATTACACCTCAATTCAAGAGGTTAAGAAAAGGTCTTTCTGAGAAGAAAGTTGAGAAGAGCACTGCCGACTAAGAGTTGGTAGAGAAAATTCAAGAGGACATGGCTATTGCAAGGTCGTCCTTTGTAGTTATTAATCCTGACCTGGCTAGGAAATTGATAAAAATTGGTACTCGCTATGCTGATAGAGCAACTGTTTCTTCCTTCCACGATTAAAGTTTGCAGAAAATTCTTCCCAGAGTTTGGCTTTGTTAACTCTTTCCCCTTTGTTACTTATCTTTACTGTCTTGTCTTTCTTCTTGTAATCTGATATATTTCATTTGTACAGTTTTTGGTGAACTTCAACCAGTTGATGGAAAAGGATGATCAAATGCATTCTTCAGGGGGAGACGTAGAAGATGCCTTTGAGGGTTTAAGAAAACCTTTGGAGACTTTAAGATAAGCTTTGGAGTTCAAGCATAAGTTTTGGTAAGGAGAGTTGCAAAAGGCTAACGATAGAGCCACTGAAGATGAGGGGAAATTGAAGACTGCTGAGACCAGTCTCACAACTGCTAATGACAGAGCCAAGGTGGTCAAAGATAAGTTGGTGGAAAATCAAGCCCCTTTTAAGTCTATCGAGGAGAAGATAATTGGTCTGACTGCTAACCTAGTTGCAGATAAGGCCAAGAATAAGAAAATAAATAAAGAATCCGTTAATAAGGATGACAAAGCATTTCTGGCTGCCTCAGTACAAATTAAGTATGTTACAGGAAGAAATCTTGAATGATTAAGTATGTCAGGAAGAAATTATTAAGAATGTGAACTAGACAAATTAATGATTTCTTAATTAATGCGGATAAAAAATTATTAAGAATGCGGACCGGACATATGTCCGGTACAAATTAATGATTTTTTAATCATCTCGTAATAAGTAGCATTTCTGGTTGCCTTAGGAAGAAATCATTCAAGGTATTGTATTTGTAATTTTTAGTTTTGATGCTAGGAAAAGGCCATAGTTTCTGTTGAATTCGACTTCTTCAGGTGGAGTAGAAATCTTTTGGAGGTTGTCCATGTCCCTTTATCCGAAGAAGACTTAATCATCTTTCTTTGTCTTGATGTGTCTAACCAAGTTAAGGAATTATACATTCATATTCATTGCTTGTTAGACAGGGCAGTGGCAAATAATGTTACTTATTACGAGACGATTGAAGATTTGCTAGAAGACCATAAGTTTTATTTGGATTTGCTCCATGCCAACTATGAAATTAAGTATAAAGAAATGAGTGACGGATGGGGCTTTGAGAAAAATCTTGAAGAGTATGACTCCATGTATAGAAGAAAAGAGTTCATGTTGAATCAAGAAGTGGATGAAGCTCGGGAAGAAGCCAAACTTCTTGAAGAGGAAAATAATCGGGTTAGAAATGAGTTAGACAGCCTGAAGAAGTCATATGTCAGTGTTGTCGATGAGGGTGCTTCTTTTTTCGAAACTGAGAACGCCAGATTAGTAGATGAACTTGAAGCACTGTAGAAAGCCAAACCTGGGAAAACTTCCAGGTAAAAAAGAGTTATTCGACCAAGTGTAGATGAGGCAGGAACTAGAAAAATACTAGCCGACCAACCTGCCCAATTGAAAGTAAAGAGTCAGGACATTACTGACCTGTCAATCCGGTTGGAAGCTAAGGATAAATCCATCGCCGATCAATCTTTCCATCTAAAAGTAAATAGTGATGTCTTAAAGAAAATTCAACATCAGGTTGAGAGGTTAACTTTTCAATTTCATAAACAGTCCAGGGAGGTCTGGATGGAAGGCTATAATAAGGCCTTTAGCCATGTTCATGATCATCTTGCCTAGAGTCAAGGTGAAGGTTACAGATGGGGATGGACCAATTTGCTGACCTTATTGAAATATGACCAGAATAGTGAGCTATGGTACTGGAATAAACCGGGTTTGCTGGATTGTGACAAGATCCCATTTAAGTTGGACATATCATGGAATCCTCCTGATGCTATTTCTCGATGTTTAATCATCAAATACTTGAGAGATTACGATCTTCATGATGTGCACGAAATAATTCGTCCTCCTCATCTGGTCAATATGTCGAGCAGCAGTAATAGGCAAATGCTAAGGGATTTTAACTACATCAATTCCCCTTATACCCTGAACGACCCTCCTGCTGGGATGGAGAGAGAGCTCCACAAACCTTTTCTGATATGACCAAAGTGCAAGGAAAATGTCCAGCCAAATAATTTTCTTGTGTTCTGTATTTATTTGATCTTTAAATGCAATACATTTAGTATTTGATAAATAGTTTAGCTTTTTTGTTGTCAACTTATGATTAGCCAATCAATTAGTTAACTAAGTTATCATTTAATAATGAATTATTAAACTGTGATTGTAGGGTCATAGATTCTACCAATGCACTTAGATGAAATTACAAATAGTTTTGTTCATCCAAATTTAGCATTAGTTATTAGTGGCGACCAAGTGTATGAGGAATATATATGTGTATTCCTGTGTTTTGGAATGTATACAAGTCTTCTTGCATTTAACTCAGTCAAGCAAAACTTATTTTTAACTGTTTGAACTGTATACGAAGTTTTACAGACTTTTTGTTCTTAACTTATCAAAGACGAAGTCATATATGAAGTAAGTTATTAATGGCGACCAAGTGTTTGGAATATATGTGCATATTCATGTGCTTAACTTGGTCAGGTAATACTTCTTATTCGTGACTTGTTAATACGAAGTCATACATGAAGTAATAACTTAGTTGGGTGAGACATGACTGTGCATTAAGCTGTTGGTGCATCTAGAATTTGATAAGTTCAACCTAATTAAGTACGTCTTATTGATCGACAAGGGCTGAAGACCAAGAGACATTATTTATTTGTTGTTTATGATGGATGTATATCGTCGTACTTTGAAAAAAATTAAAAAAAATTGAGGGAACTGAAATCAATATTTTTATTGAACCTGAAAGATAGTTGTGTTAAACATAAACTAAGAAGAAATACAATATGACAATGCCTTTATTTACTGATAATATTTGCGGAGGTGCTCAACCTTTTAACGATTCTTTAATTCCTCCCTATCAAGTGTCTCAAGTCGAAAAGTCCCTGGTCGGATTATCTCTTAAATATGATAAGGGTCATGCTAATTGGCCTCAAGCTTGTTGCCCTTCTGGATGACTTTCTTGAGGTCATAGTGGCTTTTATTTAAGTTGGTCGGCTTGACCCTTTTGTTGTAAAATCGAGAATCCTTTGTTGATATGCTGCATTTATGAGGGCGGCATTTTCATAAACTTCTTCCAACATATCTAAGCCCAACCTTCTCATCAAGTCACTCTTGGGAGAATCAAAGTTCAATACTCTGTGAGGTGGTAGGCCTATCTCGGCTGGTACCATGGCCTTTGTCCCAAACGTAAGCATATAAGGTGTCTTTCTAGTTGTTGTCCTCAGCATTATTCTATATTCCCAAATAACATAGTGCAATTCATTAATCCAGTTATCCTTAATAACATCAAGTCTCTTCTTCAATCCATTAAGTAAGGTCATGTTTGTCACTTCCGTTTGACCATTGCTTTTGTGGATGGACTGGTGCAGAGTGGAGTTTTTAGATCGTAGATTGAACACAGTATGCTTCGAATTCAGTATTATCGAACTAGGTTCCATGGTCTATAACGAAGGCATAAGGCATACCATACCTACATATGATGTTCTTCCAGATGAATTGGTATACCTTCTCATAAGGCATCTCTATTAATGGATCTACTTCCACCCATTTTGTAAAATAGTCAACAATAACTACCAGGCACTTGAACCTGCCTTTGGTGGTCAGCAATGGGCCGACCAAATCAATTCCCCAAATGATGAATGGCCATGGAGAAGTAATTGGTGCTAAAGCAGTGCTGGGTGCTTTGTTAATTGCCATAAACTTCTGGCACTTATCCTTACAATCTTCCCTCATAGTTGGCCGGTAGTATCCTTGTGTGGTAATTCTCCGGAGTAATGACCTACCAGCTGAATGAGCTCCACAAGAACCTTCGTGCACCTCTTTAATTAAATCATCAACCGCTAATGGATGGGCACAACGTAGTAAGGAAACAGTAAATCACCTTTTGTATAAAACTCTTTTATCCAACACATATATGGTTGCTTTATACCGGAGCTTCTTTACTTCTTTTGGATCAGTTGGTAGGGTTCCCTCTTCAATGTAAGATCTGATTGGATCCATCCAGGAGGGTCCCAAATATACAGTAATGAAACTGATCATTGTATCCTCATCTATGCTTCTGCTTGCCAAGACCTCAATTGGAATGCTTCTCCTGAGTTTTATTCTTATTATTGAAGCCAGCTGAGCAAGTGCGTCAGTCAGGTATTAGCCATCCTTGCTATCCTGTTCATTTGTGCACCTAAAAATTAGGAAATAAATTCCATTGCCTTGGTCAAGTCTCTAGTCATCAATTCTACCTTGACTCCATATAGATGAAGAACTTAATTGACAACCATCTATGAATCACTGTACGCCACTACTTGCTTGGCACCTAATGAATGGGTTAATTCTAATCCGACTATCAAAGCCTCGTAATCAGCTTCATTGTTCGATGCCTTAAATTGAAACCTAAAGGAATATTCAACATTAATATTATCAGGAGTATCAAGTATGATACCTGCTCCACTTCCAGTTACGCATAAGGATCCATCCACATATAAGTTCCACAATGGAATATCACCGTTAAAGATTTTTGCATACAGAACTCTGTAGCGAAATATCTTTTTACTTGTTTTTGCATACTTCTGAGCCATTTCTTGAGTGCGAGATGATTTATGTTGGTTGGCTATGACTTTGGCTTACTTTTGAGTTGAGCTCTCTTTTGAAGAAATCTGCTCGACAAGCAAGTTTTATTGGTCGTTAACCTTAATATAGGTGAATTCTACAATAAAATTTGCCAAAGCTTATCCTTTTAATGATTACCATGGCTCGTAGATGATGTCATATTCTCTCAGTTCTACTGCCCAATACATCAACCTACCTGACTTTTCAGGTTTATGAAGTGCTTGCCAAAGAGGTAGATTAGTGTACAGAATAATGTTGTGCGTTTGAAAATAAGGCTTTATACACCTGGTGGCTTCAATAAGCTCTAAGGCCAGCTTTTCCAAGCGTGGATACTTGATCCTGGCTCCCCTAAACACTTTACTGGTGTAGTGAACTTGTTTCTGGATCCCATTCTCCAGCCGAACTAATGCCGAGCTAACTGCGGACTCAGAGACAGCTATATACAAGTATAATTTTTCTCCTAAGACTGGTCGGGACAACAGTGGTGGTTATCCCAGATAATTTTTCAATTCTAAAATGCTTCTTCACACTCTACATTCTACCCAAAGGTCTTTCTAAGCACCTTAAAGAATAGTAAACACATATTTATTACTCGAGAAATAACCCGATTTAAAGCAGCTACTCTACCAGTAAGTCTTTTATCATCTTTTTTGTAGGTCGATGACTGCATCTCTATCAGAACTTTGATTTTGGCAGGATTAGCTTCAATTCCTCCTTGACTTACTATAAAGCCGAGGAACATTCCCTCTTGCACACCAAACACACACTTGGTCCGATTTAACTTCATATGATGTTTTTCCAGTTGGTCGAAAGTCTGACTGAGATCCCTGATATGATCTGAGGTTGTCTTACTTTTAGTCAACATATCATTTATATAAACCTCCAAATTTTTCCTAATTTATTCTTCAAATACCTTATTGACTAATCTCTGGTATGTTGCTCCAGCGTTTTTAAGCCCAAAGGGTATTATATTGTAGCAATAAGTACCTCGGTTGGTAATGAATGTGGTTCTTTCCCTGTCTTTTACTTTCATTTTTATTTGGTTATATCCAGAATAAGCATCCATGAGACTCAATAACTCATGTCCTGATGTGGCATCTACCAACTGATCAATTATAGGTCAATAAAAATGGTCCTTTGGGCAAGCCTTATTAAGATCAGTAAAATTGGCACACATTCGCCACTTTTTACTTTTCTTTTTTACCATCACGACATTGGTCAACCATGCTGGATATTGGACATCCACAATGAATTAGGCCTTTGTGGCTTCTCTACCTCTTCCTGTATAGCTTGGTTTTTCTCCGGACTGAACACCATGCACCTCTGTTTGCTCAGCTTAGTGTCCTTGTTAAGGTTAAGCTCATGACAGAGGAATTTGGGATCAATCGCAGGCATATCCTCATAACTCCAAGCGAACATATCCCTTCGTTCTCTTAAGAACGTGATCAATTCTTGTTTGAGGAGTGGATCTAATATGTAGTCGATCTGGATGTTTCTCTTCGATTTTTCATCATCTAAGATTATGCTTTTGGTGGCTTCAATAATCTGTCCTTTGACTAACTTGGTCTCATCTCGAGGATCTAGAGTATCAACTTCTGATTCACTATTGGTCTCCGTAGTGTCTACCTGGTAAGTGGTGGTCTTCTTCTTCAATCAACCAAATCTTCTTGCTCGGCTGAGGAGTAATAGCATTCTCTGGCCACCTTTTAATCTCCTTTCACGACACCAACCCCAAAGTGAGTAGGGAACTTCAAATACTAATGGACCGTGAATGATACAACTTCAAATTTCTTTAGTCCTACCCTATCGAAGATCACATTGTAAGCAGCCTGAACATTTTTATCCATAAAAAGAAGCGTATCTTTTCAATGCGGCTTGTTGGCCAAGTGCCGAACAACACTTCTAGCTTAACTGTCCCAAAGGGATAGACTTTTTCCCCTGAAAAACCTATTAAGGGCATGTGGTATGGTTCCAGGTGACTAAGTTTTAATCCTAAACTCTGAAAGCAGGGGCAGAACACGATATTAGTCGAACTTCCATTATTTATTAGAACCTGACGACGATGGCTTCTTAAATTCTAAACATGACGATAAACGGATCATCATGAGGATACAATACTCCAAAGAGATCATTTTTGGAAAAGTCGATAACCAGTTGGGCTTTATTGACTTTCTTGTGCTGGTCATTATCATTCAGATTGATTCTTTGTATATAGGAGCAAGCTTGTGCTTTTTTTAAGCAGGCATTTCCTTCTGTAGTTTGATCTCCTCCTCCAGTATCTCCACTTGTAATGTCATGACAATTAAAAGAGCCAGAACACACCATAGCTACTCTAAGTTCTGGTTATTTGGGCTTATTTATCAAGTAGGGATCGTCTTCATAACCATTTTGCATGGTTTCACTTCCTGTAACCTCTAGGTTTATAGGTAGAATTTGGTCTTCATCCAGTTTCTCGACTTTTATGCCCATCAACAAATTTGTTCATCTTTCCTTGACGAATGAGGGATTCCACTTCGTTCTTTAAAGTAATATATTTATTAATTGTGCGGCCATGATCCTTATGTATCTCACAATATTTAGATTTATCCCTCCTGTTGGGTGGTGCCCTTAGCTTCTCGGGCCATCGCAAATCTTTATTATGCTTAATTTCCTCCAAGATATGGTGAATATTAACCGTCAATGGAGTATATGCTCCATACTTTTTGGGCTTATCATATTTCCCCTATTTATGCTCCTTATTTTCATAATTAGTGGCGGGACTTTGCTTTGTAGCCATTGCTTCCTCGGCATTCATGATTTTTCCTACCTTAGTCATGAGCTTAGTTATAGTTTTGGGAGGATATTTTTCCAAAGCGTAGTATAAATTTTTTGGAAGTAACCCATTCATTAAAGCAGTGATGGAAGTTTTTTCTTCATAATCAACCACTTCTAGTTTCTCGTTGTTAAAATAAGCGGTGTGTTCTCTAGTGGTTTCCCCTGCTCACTGCCTTACACTTAGGAGATGTTCTACTCTCTTAACTGGTTTTTCCCCAAAACAGAAGTTGTTGATGAATAGCTCGACAAGCTGATTGAAGTTGATAATTTGTCATTGGGGTAAGTTATTGTACCGTATTTGGATTGAACCAGTAACGGTGCTTGAAAAACTCTACATCTGATTTCATCAGTAACTAAATATATGTCAGCTGCAGCCTGATACTACTCAATGTGTAAAACCGGGTCAGTTTTACCATCATATTTATGGGTAACCATTGGGGTTTTAAACTTGGAAAGAGTTGAGAAATTAATAATTGTGTTAATAAAAGGAGACCCCTTGATAAAATTTTGTTGCAATGGATTCTTTGCCTTAGCCATTTCTCCCAGACGATCTTCTAATCACTGGATTAATCATTTCCATGAAGGATTGTCTACATTAGATATGTGATAAGTATCTCGTCCGTCCCGACCATATGTTTGCGCAGAGCTCTCTATCTTTCGGTGTGCACAAATCGTCAAACGCATGATCTGGACCTGATTGAGGCTTCACGATGTTCGGTTGGGTGTTCATTAGTTATGGATAACTCTTTGGGGTGATTCCTGTTTACTTGGGGTCCTAGATGATCAAAAGGCAGAGCTTTGCTCAATCTTTCCAAAATGCTTGGCCTATTAGGAGAAAGAGAAAGGACGTCGTAAAATTATGTGGATCTGAGCGATGAATTTACTCCCAGATGGTAAGACCTATAACGTGAAGACCTGGAATAGCGATGTTTACTATGCCTAGGAGGTAGAGGTGTAATTTCTCTCCTCAGAGAAGGAACGTATGTTGTATGGAAAGAGCTGGAGATCGAACTTGTAATGATTGAGCCAATTACTTCATAGTTTTCTACATAACATCTTGAACCCTGGCAATACTGGCAAGAATTCCATTCAAGTCGGCTGTTATAGGCAGAGCAGATGGGACAGTAGTGTTGCCTTCATTTCTATTACTACTCTCGGGGTCATTCATTTTCCCTTGAACGAATACGTATAAGATAGAGAACGGTAATAGATACACGGTCCCATAGACGGGGCCAATTTGTTGATGTTAAAAAATGGACAAGATACAATTTTTTAATCACATATAAAATATAATATGCAATGAAATAATTACACTGGAGACAAGGATTTTTTAAAGTGGTTCGACTGTGAATAAAATCCTATGTCCATTGTTATTATATTGATTTGAGTGATTATAGAAAGTTAGGTACTCTTGCTACAAGAAGAATAACTTAGAATTAGTTTTATCTTGCCTTTTGTGAAAGAAATACAATGTATTTATAGTGACCCGGAGATCAAGGGTTGGGATGCCTTTATATATTCAAGAATTTACTTCCGTACATAATGAATCTGATGGTTGTCTACCTGTGGAAAAAACCTTGGTTGTTTCCCAAAGTGGTGGTTATTTATCTACTTTGATGATTTACATTCTTCGTGTTGGTCAGCCTGCCTACGTAGCAACTATTTGCGGGGCTAATTAAGTTGTTGTTGATTAAGATTATTGCCACGCAAGGAGACAAGGGTCTATTTCTGATTGGTCCACGTAGATGGATAATTTTTTGTATTAACATTCCCTAGGAAAATAATTTTTGGAGCACTAAACACTTTACAAAATCTCATAATCCCCAGCAAGATTAATTTTACACTTTTATCCTCAGCATACTCCCCAAAAGAATTCATGATGCAATCGCATTCAAGTCTATTACAATTCCCTAATTAAAACCCCAAAACTAAAACATTCCCCAATAGAGTTTAAAAACAACACGATCCTCAATGGAACCATAAGCGCGCCTGTATCCACAAGGTAATTTAAATTTTCCCAGGAGTGTTATTCCCTGCACTGCAACTTTAGGTCCTCAGAATTGACATAGGCCCGCAGAATTAGTTATCACAATATTTAAACCTCAGAATTGATCTCGACCCTCAGAATTGGTCGTCCCAACTTTAGGTCCTCATAATTGACCCCGACCATCAAAATTGGTCGTCACAACTTAAGGTCTTTATAATTAACCTCGGTCCTCATAATTGGTCATTACAACTCAAGGTCCTCAAAATTGACCTAGGCCCCTAGAATTGGTTATCACAACTTAAGGTACTTAGAATTGATCTCAACCCCAAAATTGATCGTCACAACTTAAGCTCCTCAGAATTAACATCGACCCTCATAATTTATCGTCATAAATTTAGGTCCTCGGAATTGACCTCGACCCTCAGAATTAGTCGTGGAAACTCAAGGTCCTTATAATTGACCTCGGACCTCAAAATTGGTTTTCATAACTCAAGGTCCTTAGAATTGGCCACATTCATCAGAATTGGTTATAATAACTTTAGGTCCTCAAAATTGACCTCAGCCCTAGTAATTGGTCGTCACGACTTTAGGTTCTTAGAATTGATATCGAACCTCATAATAGGTAGTTACAACTCAAGGTTCTCATAACTGAGCTTGGCCCCTAGAATTGGTCATCGCAACTCAAGGTCCTCAGAATTAACCTCAACCCTTAAAATTGGTTGCCCTAACTCAAGGTTCCTCAAAATTGACCTCGACCATAAGAATTGGCTGCCCTAACTTAAGGTTCTCAGAATTAACCTTGTCCCTTAGAATTGGTAACCACAATTTAAGCCCCTCAGAATTGACCTCGGCCCTCAGAGTTGATCGCCAAAACTCAAGGTCCTCATAATCGATCTCACCCCTCAGAATTTGTCATCACATCTTTAGGTCCTTGTGACACCCCGCCTAATTAAATACCGGGTGATCAGTCCTTTATTAAATTAAAATCAAGATGAACGGTTAGTTCATTCTTATCATCACTGTCGCAAAATAATTATTTCCAAATTAAACACCCTAAATAATTAAGCTAAGTGTTAAAAAAAATAAAGTCTCATTTTCATTTTTATTAAATTCCAATAAGAAAACCTTTAAAAATAAATAACAGTTTGAAAATCACTTAAATGCTAAGGATGGGAATTAACACACAAGAATTAAACCATCGAGATAAACCAAACCAAGTTTAAGAACTGTAATGAAATCATCCTGACAATAGTTAACTCTCAAAGAGTACTGAATATTGGAAATGTAAATAAACATAAATCTTTGACAAGTCCAAACGGAATAGGAAATCGGGCGACACATTTATAACTATGAAGAATTAAAATAGGAACTGAATCAATGAAGAGATCGTCTAAATCAAGAGCCTGCAACTCCCACATAAGCTGCAGCACATCCAGTCCAAAGAATCTATGCATGACGTTCCTGTGGCTGGGCACTTGTAATACATACATATATATACAAGAGAGAGAAATGACAGAAGACGGGTCAGAGCCCGAGTGTAAAACTATTTTAAAATAGTTTAGCAAGTATTTAAAATTCTTACTGGCTAATGTGACAACCATGTTAGTATGTGACACACTATAGAGAATTCTCACCTCCCATCTAGTGTGCACGCCTACCGTACTACTAAACTCATAAATCTATCTAACTTATTTTCCATAAATTTTTATCCCGAGAAGTACTAAGGCTATGACAATTAGTTTTATAAATTCAATCTTTTCTATATTTCTTATGTTACTTAGAACAACTCAGTACCGTTACAAAGTTCCCGAACACTTATTATAAAGCTGGAGCATTTATTCATTTCTTAACTACTTATACGCACAGTGGAAATTTTCCATATATATAAATATATATATTTTAGTCATTCATATAATATATATACTACCGGCACCCCACATAAAATCTATGGTGCTGGCATACTCTACTATCAAGTCCCGTATCACTCGTACTAAGGGAAATACTAGTTCGGAATCACTCTCGAACTGTATTAACACAATACACATAAAATGGAGGTGAAGCATAGTTCCAAGTCACTAAGAGGTCAGCACATACCCCTCACGTCTCTTAGGACTGTCTGACTATCATTCTCAAATAGCCTATACCAAGGAATCCTATGTAATAGGGTATAAGTCAATATCCCCCATAAAGGTCCCATCGAGATAAGACTGTCCCGATGCGGCAACCTCCATGATAGCAAGTAGCGCGGGTATGATTATTCACAAATATAATACTTAATATATGTACACATTCACACGGTCATATATATAGATATTCACATTTTCCAAATAAGGTCCGTCCAAGAACCATAATTATTATTATCCGATTTTAGCATAATTTTGCTCAATTATCTTGCATAACGGATTCATATATTTTATTCTCACTTATAATTTATTTCATACTTACTTCTCATCTCTCGAAGTGCTCCTTCTTACTAAAATATAATTTCAGTAGGTACGTCCTCTATAACCTTCTGGTCTAAGTCTTTCTCGAGTCTCTAAATCCTTTAGTGAACGTACGCACAATTTCTAACATGCGACTACCCCCCCCCCCCGTTAACCCAAATATTCATCCCATATTAAATTCCACTCAACGGAGTTTACTTAGAACCTACTGGTCCTCTTCATGACCCATTATACTATTTATATGATATTCGAGGGTTCCTACGTATTTTACACGAATTAAACAAAAAGGGGAAAAATATGCAGTTTTCCAGGAGGGGTCGATCGACCGAGGAAAGGGGTCGATCGATCGATGCTCTTGGTCGATCGATCGATAAAACAGTTATTCATAATTCTGCCATTGTTAAATATGGTTTTCTTCTCCAACCTCAACCCAAAACTCCATTAACGATCCCCCAAACTCCCAAACAACATTACTACTGGTCATATATACCTATATACATGAATTCCTACGTGAAACATGTACAAATTCATCAAAGTATTGAATTAATGGAGTAAAACATCATAATTATCAAGAACCCTAATTTTTCATAAAACTTCCATTCTTCTAATTTTTTTTCAGATTTATTGCTTCTAAATCCATTCAATTTTGTCAATAATCCTCTACATATGATTGAGATTTCCAGAATATATCTATTTCCTCTAAAACATGATTTTTGATTCTTTAAATCATTAAATTCTTCCATGAAACATATGATTAACAATCCTATTCTAACATGGGTGAATCATTAACTAAAAGAGAAGCAAGATAGATATTTGCCTGGGATTCTAATGTCTGATTTGATGATGATATGGACATGGTTGCGTTCTTCGTCTTATGATCTATGTTTTGACAGTGGTGGTGGTGCAATCGGATGGGTTCTTGGCCTTAGATTTCTTGGAAAGCTTCTTACCTTCTACTCTAATGGTCGTTCTTATGTTTCTGTGATTGTTAACCCTAAAGCTAACCTCTAATAACTTATATATCTTAGGAAAAATGTTGGTTTAATTACCCAAAAATACAAAATGTCTATAATACCCTCCCGTGATGTCAATTAGGCCTAAAAATGCCCCGAGACCCAAACTAAATCCTCGGGTACACTTTTCTGACTATCTTGACCCTTACGGACACGTTGGCGCACTTGAAATGACCATATGGGCAACTTATAATTTATTCACTTTTATAATAATAATTTATTCTCGACACGACACAGGTGCGTCCCGACTTAAATTTCCATATTTGTCATTTTATTCACTCGTGACAATTTTAATAAAATCAATCTTATATATTACTTTACTCATCTAGTAATATTCAACAAATCCCCAATAATTACTAACTCTTGTCACGCTAGTAAATATTTAAAATAAAATTTCGGATTAATATTAAATTAATTCTCAATTAAATTTAATAAATCCCCAAATTTAAAAGCCATAAAAATACGGGGTATTACATCCTTCCCCCCTAAATACGGAATTTTGTCCCGAAATTCAAAAAATAAGGCATACCGGGTTAAAATAGATCTGGATATTTTTATGCATATCTGCCTCGCGCTCCCAAGTGGATTCCTCCACGTTATGGTGCTCCCACTGAACCCGTACAAATGGAACTACCTTCGACCTCAATTTCCTCTCGCTATGGTCTAGGATAGCCACTGGTCTTTTCTCGTAAGAACTGTCGGCATGTAAACCAATATCCTCTATCGCAATGTGAGTGTGGGCCATATCGTCCAGAAGATATCATCTCAACGATGAGATGTTGAATATATCGTGAATGCGGTGCAAATGCTCTGGCACCCCCAATCCGTATGCTACTGGCCCAATCCTCTCGATAATGGGAAATGGTCCCACGTACCACGGAGCCAATTTCCCCTTCTTCACGAATCTCATTACTCCTTTCATGGGAGATACACGCAGTGATACTTGGTCCCCCGTGCTAAACTCTCGAAAGGACCACTTCGCATCGGCGTAGCTCTTCTGTCGATCTTGGGCTACTCGAATGTGACTCCTGATAAGCTCTAGCTGAAGTCTCCTGAATCACCTCTGGTCCGAGCAACTTATTGTCCCCCACCTCTATCCAACAAGAGGGAGAACGACAAGGCCTACCATACAATGCCTCAAATGAGGCCATGCTGATCGTGAACTGATAGGAGTTATTATAAGCGAACTCCACCAGTGGAAGATACGTCTCCCAAGCTCCTCAAAAATTAAGGACACACATGCGTAGCATATCCTCCAGGTTCTGATTGGTACGCTCTGTTTGTCCATCTGTCTGTGGATGGTAAGCTAAACTCAATCTCAACTTTGTATAGCCTCCTGAAAGCTCTCCCAGAAGCGCGATACGAAAATCTTGTCTCTATCAGACACAATATCCAGTGTCACCCTATGTAGCCTAACGATCTCGGCAACGAATAACTGTGCATACTGGTCCGTGGTGTAGTCTGTCCGTACTGGCAAAAAATGAGCTACCTTAGTCAACCAATCCACTATAACTTATATGGAATCGTGACCCCGCAGTGATGTAGGAAACCCAGTAATGAAGTCCATGGAAATACTTTCCTATTTCCACGTAGGTATCTCCAACGGTTGGAGTAACCCTGGCGGTCTCTGGTGGTCCACCTTTACCATCAGACAGGTAGAACATTTGGAGACAAACTCAGCAATGTCCTTCTTCATCCCACTCCACCAGTATTGTAGCCTCATATCCTAGTACATCTTATCCCCTCCAGGATGTACCATAAATCTAGACCCATGCGACTGTGTCATCACTGCATAACGTAAGTCTTATCCTTCTGGGACCACTAATCTCCCATTAAATCTCAAACCCCCATCAGAGCTCACTAAATAAGATTCAACACCCTCAACTAAGAGTCGTGCAATCTGCTCCTGGCAAAACGTATCTGCTGCTTGTGCCTGTATCACCCTCGGGCCAATCTCGGGTGTGAGTGACATAATCGATATAAAGGAATGGGCTACTGCGTCTTGGTGACCCAATTCTTTCCACTTCTCTCTCCATACTTCTGCTACGTCACCTTCCGGTCTACGGCTTAACGCATCAGCAACTACGTTAGCCTTCCCAGGATGGTACTGTATCTCGAACTGGTAGTCTTTCACAAACTCCAACCATCTGCGCGGACGCGTGTTCAACTCTCCCTGAGTGAACAAGTATTGTAGTGACTTATGGTCTGTGAATAAGCGAAACTTTTCCCCCAACAAGTAATGTCCCCAAATTCGCAATGCAAATAAGACCGCTGCTAACTCTAGGTCGTGGGTGGGGTAATTCCTTTCGTGAGGCTTAAGCTTACAGGAGGCAAAAGTTGTAGCATGTTCCTCCTGCTGAAGTACTCCCCCGAGTCTCGTAAAGAGGAGTTAGTGTACACCAGGTACTCCACTCCCGACTTGGGTTAAGCAAGAACTGGCGCCTAAGTCAACTTATCTTTCAGCTCATCAAAAGCCAATTGACAAGCATCATCCCAAACATACGGTACTCCCTTGCGAGTCAGGTTTGTCAACGGACCCTCTATCTTTTAAAAGCCTCGGATAAACCTCCTTTAGTACCCGACTAACCCTAATAAACTACACACTTCTATTGGTGTCGTGGGCTGTCCCCACTCCCTCACTGTCGACACTTTGCTTGGGTCAACTGATATCCCCAATTTCGACACAACATGCCCCAAAAATTATACTTTTCATAACTAAAATCTGCACTTCTCATACTTAGCATATAGTTGATGCTCTAGTAGAGTCTGAAGAACCTGTCTCAAGTGCTCGACATGATCCTCCTCAGTCTGTGAGTAAATCAGGATGTCATCTATGAAGATGATGACAAACTGATCCAAGAACTCTCTAAACACTTGGTTCATCAAATCCATGAATACGACTGGAGCATTTTTCAGCCCAAACGATAAGACTCTGAACTCATAGGATCCATATCTCATTAAAAAAGCAGTCTTTGACACAACCTGCTCCCTAATTCGTAGTTGATGATATCTCAACCTCAAATTTATCTTCGAAAAGAAGGTTGCTCCTCTCAACCGGTCGAACAGGTCATCGATTCAAGGCAACGGATATTTATTTCGTATCGTGACCTTGTTTAACTCCTGATAATTCATGCACAATCTCAGTGAACCGTTTCTCTTTTTCACAAACAACACCGAAGCACCCCTAGGTGAGGTGCTCCTACGAATGAATCCCTATCCTAACAGCTGCTCTATTTGGTCCCGTAACTCCCTCATCTTCGCTGGAGCCATACGATATGGTGCACGTGCTATCGATCGAGTTTTTGGCATCAAATATATGACAAAATCTATCTCTCGACTAGGGGTAGGCTCGGTATCTCCTGAAATACATCCAAAACTCACGAACGACTGGAATCGAATCCAAGGGAATCACGATTTCCTTAGAGGTATCCTCCTTTATGTAATACAAATAGATGGAAGATCCTCCCTCTGGGCGAGGCATCACCACCAAAAACATCTCCTGCCCCGGAATGGCAAAGATAATACCCCTACCGAAATAATTTATCATGGCTCTGTACGCGGCGAGTCAATCCATGCTAATAATGACATCATGCTCATGCATATCTAAAACTAGCATATCTGAAGGTAAAATCAGGCTACCAATCTCTATACCTACACCCCGGCATATATAGAAAATTAAAGACCCATTCCCCAGTGGTGAGTCTACGCATGTCACTGTACTCTCTGTCGTGCTTAATAACCCGAAGGCCCGTGCAAAATGAGTAGTTATAAAATAGTGTGATACTTCAGTATCAAATAAAAATCGACCCATAGTGCCATGTATAGGAAACGTACCCTCAATTGTGGGTGGTGCCTGAGGTGCTGCTGCCTAGTGGACGTTACAAGCATGTCTGTACAGTAACTGCCCCTGCTGAATTAGGGTTGCTGGGATGGCTAGTAGAGTTGGCAACTGATCTGGCGCTGGGAGGGCGACTGGAAAGAGTGGCCTTTGTGGCTCATTACGGGCACCCAGCTGATATGGGGCCCTATTCCCCTCAGGGAAATCCTGACGTTTATGGCCATTCTTACCACATCCAAAACATATGCCCCTGAAGTGACCTCCCATTTGCCCCTGCTGACCACGACCATGTTGGCCATTACCACCCCGCCACTGACCCTGTTGGCCCTCCTAAAAATGATGTTGGCCCTGATAGTCATGTTGCTGACGGTATTAGCCCTGTTGGCCATGCTGACTAGACTAGCCCTATTGGCCCTGTCTAAATCCTCAAAATCCCTGCCTGGAATCACCTGATCGAAATCGCTTAGCAGGGTCCCCCTAATGGGAACTCTGCTCAATGTGATTGGTCTGCCCTTGGGCTGCTGGTGCCCCTAGCAGTACTACTACTGCCCCTTGTCCTGCCTTATTGGCTGGACTCCCCTGCTCGTTTGCTCCCCTGCTGATGGAAGAGGTTATCCTAACGGTGCAAAAAAACGGCGTTGAGTACATTAGTATAAGTACCCAACGATAGATTGCCTATGAGGTGCTGACGAATCCTCCAGGCCAATCCATCTAAAAACAACAGTATCTTCTTCTCCTCAGTGGGTGCCTTATCCAGTATTATAGTGAGAAGTCTAGTGAGCTCCTCCTCATACTCAGCAATGGTCATACTCTCCTACTTCAGATTCAGTAGCCTCCGCCTCATCTCAGTCTGCAAGGAGGATGGTAAATACTTGCGGTCAAATTGTGCCCAAAATGACTGAATCGATATGATATCCCTCTCCTCTAAGGTGGTGGTGGACTCCCACCACTGTAAAGTGGCCCCCACTAGCTTGAAGGAAGCCAGTAACTATCTCTGCACGTCGGTGCACTCATACATGCGCAGATGACTCTGGATATCCTTTTTCCATTGGATGGCGACTACGATGTCCGAACTACCCGAGAACTCTAGGGTATGCGCCTTCTGAAAGGCATCCCTAACTCGCTCCCGTATAGTGGGAAGTTGTGATGGTACTGGCACCATTGCCTGAACTTAGGGTGGATCCTATTGCACCACCGCTAATGCGGCATTCACCGCCTGAGCAATAATGGCGGCTACTGTAGTCGCATTCATCATTCCCTGAGCTAGAGCTGCTGGCTGCTCGGGCTGGGCATTCCTGTCTCGAGGTGCGTATCTTGGAGGCATCTGAAACGAGAAGGAAGTTTATTAGTCTACAGTTATTATCAAATATTTAATAGTTGAAGACGTAAGCGTAAATAGAAGAATATAAAAAAATAGGGCTCTAGATCAAAGATACTAAGCTGGAAACGAAATAAGTCGTACAGATCCTAAAGGACACTAGAACCTGATGCTCTGATACCACCAGTGACACCCTGCCTAATTAAATATCGGGTGATTAATACTTTATTAAATTAAAATCAAGGTGAACGGTTGGTTCATTCTTAGCATCAGTGTCGTAAAATAATTATTTCCAAATTAAACACCCTATATAACTAAGTTAAGTGTCAAAAAAATTTAAGGCCTCATTTTCATTTCTACTAAATTCCAATATGAAAACCTTTAATAATAAATAGCAGTTTAAAAATCACTTAAATGGTAAGGATGGAAATTAACATACAATAATTAAACCATCGAGATAAACCAAACCAAGTTTAAGAACTGTAATGAAATCATCCTGACAATAGTTAACTCTCAAAGAGTACTGAATACTGAAAATGTAAATAAACATAAATCTCTGACAAATCCAAACAAAATAGGAAATCGGCCGACACATTTCTAACTATGAAGAATTAAAATAGGAACTGAATCAATGAAGAGGTCGTCTAAAGCAAGAGCCTGCAACTCCCACATAAGCTGCAGCACGTCCAGTCCAAAGAATCTATGCATGACGCCCCTGTGGCTGGGAACCTATAATACATACATATATATACAAGAGAGAGAAATGACAGAAGACGGGTCAGAGCCCGAGTGTAAAATAGTTTTAAAATAGTTTAGCAATTATTTAAAATGCTTACTGGCTAATGTGACAACCATGTTAGTATGCGACACTCTCTAGATAATTCTCACCTCCCATCTAGTGGGCACGCCTACCGTGCTACTAAACTCATAACTCTATCTAACTTATTTTCCATAAAGTTTTATCCAGAAAAGTACTAAGGCTATGATAATTAGTTTTAGAAATTCAATCTCTTCTATATTTCTTACGTTACTTAGAACAACTCAGTACCGTTACAAAGTTCCCGAACACTTATTATAAAGCTGGAGCATTTATTCATTTCTTAACTACTTATACACACAGTAGAAACTTTCCATATATATAAGTATATATATTTTAGTCACTCATATAATATATATACTATCGGCACCCCTCATAAAATCTATGGTGCTGGCATACTCTGCTATCAAGTCCCTGTATCACTCGTACTAAGGGAAATACTAGTTCGGAATCACTCTCGAACTGTATTAACACAACACACATAAAATGGAGGTGAAGCATAGTTCCAAGTCACTAAGAGGTCAGCACATACCCCTCACGTCTCTTAGGACAGTCTAGCTATCATTCTCAGATAGCATGTACCAAGGAATCCTATGTTCTAGGTTACACGTCAATATCCCCCATAAAGGTCCCATCGAGATAAGATTGTCCCGACGCGACAACCTCCGTGATAGCAAGTAGCGCGGGTATGATTAATCACAAATATAATACATAATATATGTACGCATTCACACGGTCATATATATAGATATTCACATTTTCCAAATAGGTTCGCCCACGACCCATAATTATTATTATCCGATTTTAGCATAATTTTGCTCAATTATCTCGAATAACGGATTCATCTCTTTTATTCTCACTTATAAATATTTCATACTTACTTCTCATCTCTCGAAGTGTTTCTTATTACTAAAATATAATTTCAGTAGGTACGCCCTCTATAACCTTCTGGTCTAAGTCTTTCTCGAGTCTCTAAATCCTTTAGTGAACGTACGCACAAATTCCAACGTGTGACTAAACCCCCCGTTAACCCAAATTTTCATCCCATATTAAATTCCACTCAACGGAGTTTACTTAGACCCTACCAGTCCTCTTCATGACCCGTTATACTATTTAAATGATATTCTAGGGTTTCTACGTATTTTGCACGAATCAAACAAAAAGGGGAAAAATATGCAGTTTTTTAGGAGGGGTCGATCGATCGAGGAAAGGGGTCGATCGATCGATTAAGCAGTTATTTCGAATTCTGCCCTTGTTAACTATGGGTTTTCTTCTCCAACCCCAACCCAAAACTCCATTAACGATCCCTAAACTCCCAAACAACATTACTATACCTATATACATGAATTCTTACTTGAAACATGTACAAATTCATCAAAGTATTGAATTAATGGGGTAAAGCATCATAATTATTAAGAATCCTAATTTTTCATAAAACTTCCATTCTTCTAATTCTTTTCCAGATTTATTTCTTCTAAATCCATTAAATTTCATCGGTAATCCTCTACATATGATTGAGATTTCTAGAATATATCTATTTCCTCTAAAACATGTGATTTGATTCTCTAAAACATTAAATTCTTCCATGAAACATATGATTAACAATCCTATTCTAAATTGGGTGAATCATTAACTAAAAGAGAAGCAAGATAGATACTTGTCTAGGATTCTAATGTCTGATTTGATGATGATGAGGATATGGTTGCGTTCCTCGTCTTATGATCTATGTTTTGGCGGTGGTGGTGGTGCAATCGGATGGGTTATTGGCCTTGGATTGCTTGGAATTCTTCCTACCTTCTTCTCTAATGGACGTTCTTATGTTTCTGTGATTGTTAACCCTAAAGCTAAGCTCTAATAACTGATATATCTTAGGGAAATTGTGGGTATAATTACCCAAAAATACAAAATGTTTATAATATCCTCCCAGGATGTCAATTAGGTCTAAAAACGTCCCGAGACCCAAACTAAACCATCGGGTACACTTCTCTGACTATCTTGACCCTTACGAACACGTTGGCGCACTCTAAATGACCACACAGGCGACTTATAATTTATTCACTTTTATAATAATAATTTATTCCCGACACGACACAAGCGTGTCCCAACTTTAATTTCTATAATTGACATTTTATTCACTCGTGACAATTTTAATAAAATCAATCTTATATATTACTTTACTCATCTAGTAATATTCAAAAAATCCCCAATAATTATTAACTCTCGTCACGCTAGTAAATATTTAAAATAAAATTCCGGATTAATATTAAATTAATTCTCAATTAAATTTAATAAATCCCCAAATTTAAAAGCCATAAAAATATGAGGTATTATAGTCCTCTAAATTAACCTCGACCCGCATAATCGGTCATCCCCAGTACAACTTTAGGATTGATCTGGACCCACTGAATCGATCATCCTCGTCTCCTTAGGTCCTCATGATTGAACTCAACCCGCTGACTTGGTCACTTAGCCCCTTATATCCAATCTTAACACATCTTCGTCCCATTGAACGGTCATCCTCGTCTCCTTAGACCCTCATATTTGACTTTGACTCTCTGAATCCGTCATCTTCGTTTACTTAGGTCCTCATAACTAACCTTGAACCTCCGAATCAGTCAACCTTATCCTCTAGGTCCTCATAATTAATCTAAAATCCTCTTCCCCAATATCGATGTGGTATATCATTCGATGACCTTTACTTGTTCTAAGCTTGACTATCGAGGGGCGCTCCATAGACAACCCATCCTAGGACCCCCTAAGCAACTCCTTTGGACCCTAACACTCACTCATTCATAGCAAACCCTAGGTCATACTCCGAGTACCGATATAGAGGCCACCGGGCGCTCTCGAGCCCCGTTTGACTCTAGTTAACTTCCTCATTTAAGTAGAAGCATAATAAATCATTGAAGGTCCCTGAATCTCCTTTCCAACGATCCACCACGTGAACTAATCAGCCTTACAATATTGATGAACGGTCTGTTTTACTCTGAAAACTAATTTGGAGGCTACTGGGTGCTCCCGGGCCCTATTGGACTCTGATCAACTCTCCAGTACGAGCGAAGCTTATTGAATCTTCGAAAGGCTCTGAATTCCCTTTCCAACGGTTCGCCCAATAAGCCTAATAGTAATGATGGATGAACGACCCATTTTACTACGAAGGGTCTTTGAGCACTTTCGGGCCCTGTTTGACATTGGTTAACTCCCCGAACCGAATGAAGATGAATGAAATATCGAAGGTCTATGAATACCCTTTACAACTGTCTATCTCGTATGTAAATAGAACTTACAGTTCGGACGAACGATCCATTTTCCTCCAAAAATTTATTGTCCAGTGATCGATGGGGGCTTCCCGACCCCATTTGACATTGGTAATCTCTCAAATCTAGGAGTGGCTTGATGGATTCTTAAAGTGCTCTGCATACCCTTTCTAACGATCCACCTTGTTTGCAATTCTGACTTACAAATTGCGTTTTACAATCGTTTTTCTAAAAAATTCATCTCAGACTGCCGAATGGCGCCCACAATACAGGACGCTGCCTATGGGCAGTATGTCTTGGAATCTATGCTAATAGGCAGGCCCATGACTTGTCGATCGGCATGCCTATTGGCCCTAAAAATATAGGCCAAGACCTCACTTTGAAAAGCGCCTCTAAACATCCCTCTCAGCAATTCAGAGATCATTCTCTCGAATTCAGAATTATTCCCCTCTTAAAAAGGTCATTTCTCACATTCCTTCCATCCTTTTCATACTTCATTTAGTAAATCCTTCCCCCCCCCCCCCCCCCCCCACATATCCTCATTCTAATATCACCTCATTGCAAGGTTAGTGCATATACATTTAAGATTCACTTCAAGTCTTCATAAGGAGGTCTAATTCCCCATCCTTATCTTTAAATTATCTTATTTTAGCAAAAGCTACTTTATTTCATTACATCATATACCTTAATATCAAACCTTTATCATTAGTATCCACACGTACTATTTTCATAAAAAAAATCCAAAAACAATAAAAAGTGGATTTATTTATAAATTCCATAGCCGACCCCAAATAATTGAGAAAAGGCTTTGTTGAGTTGTATTTATAAATTCCAAGAGAGAGATTCTCACTAGACACTCTTGCACTTAAAGCACGTTTATCACTACATACACATATAAGGGAAATCCCCTATTTGGATTTATGGATTAAACCCTGCCATGTGTTATCTTCGAACTACATGGACTTTGATGCCCCTCGGGCTACGTAGGCGTCTTTGGTGAATCTTGAGATTCGAGTCCTCCCTTATACTCATTTGTTATATTGTTTTTCTTATATATATATGGATGACACATTCTTGTATACTTGTGTCTTATCCGATGTATACATTCGTTCTTCCATATAGACTTGTGACTCGACAAACACTTACATTATATTTTGAATTATTATTTGTGGAACACTCCTAATGATGAACTCATTTCATCATTTTCCACGATGCGAATTGAACGATTCCATTCTCCATTTATATTATATACATAAGTACACATTTAACGGAGCCCACCAAAGATTGAAAGGGATGAATGGGTGCCTAACACCTTCCCATTTCGTAACTTAGTCCCCGAACCTTTGAATTACTTGGTTTCATAAGCATCAGTATTGTCCTTGATGTAGTTCTCCCAAGGAGACAATATTTCTTTTGACTGCTTTATGCAAAATAGGTTGGGGACTCTAATTCTACATATTTCCCCACATTGACGACGACAGAGTGCCCTCGAAAAGAGGCGCAATCCCATGCGTGCACGAGAGAGAGAGAAGGGAATACCTTCCAACCCCCCCTTGGGATGGCCACACTTAGTATATTATAAACAGCGACAATATTGTGATGTATAACGTGTTATGAGTTACGAGTTCCATGGGCTACGTTGTTAGTTTGGGTACTTTGATGCTTACATTATTAGTTACGAATTGAGTATATCGACATGTATAGCTATGAATACCTTAGGACATGTGCGGTGATGTATATTGTATGGGATTACCAGTAGGACTATGTGAGGCGTAAATGATTCGTATTTAATATTATTATGCAAGGTAAGTTATTTCTTATATAGGGGTCTAACCACGTTATTTTCCTAAAAAATATTTTTATGTATTCAATAGTTGTATGAACATGGATGAGCCGACCAATTGTAGGATCACCCTTATCCAATTATTAAAGAAGTATAAATGGAATTACTTCTCACTCTACTTATTTATAACCGGACCTTTTGCATTTAGTTTATTATTCAAAGACTTTTATGGGCCGCGATGGGTTCCATACTTGTTTAAATTCCAATATGTTTTTGGAAAAACTGAGACATTTGTATTGTGGTACTTAATTAGTTTTAATGATTACGTTATTTAAGACTCGTATATGTTATCTCACTTTATTAGCATCTTATATATATGTGTGTGTGTGTGTGTGTGTGTGTGTGTGTGTGTGTGTGTGTGTGTGTGTGTGTACAGTCCTGCTCTTGTGCTGACTTTTAAGAATGCGGACCGGACGTGTGTCACCTAGCGGTGAGCCCGGAAAAGAGACAGAGTGTGCCTATAATTTAGGCGATAATTTATAGGTGCACCCTTAGGTGACACATGTCCGGTCTGCATTCTTAAAATGCGGACTAGTCCGCACAAGAGCATATATATATATATATATATATTGTTGTGGATGGTTTTCGTTTCTTCACCTATTCGTTATTTATTAGAATGATATAAATTGTTCGACATCCCCTATCTACGGCGTTGAGCTTTGTTCACCCGATACATGAAAAATAAGGGGTGGTACAATTAACATATTAATTTGTGGGATGTAAATTATCCTTATGCTTCCCATAAAACAAAAATAAAAAATTGAGAGTAATCATGCGACTTATCATCCTAAATCACTTGTTTCAACTCCATGTCCCTCTTCAAATGGAAATACAACTCCCCAACCCCCCCCCCCCCACCCACCCACACACCCACACACCCACCACCACACATTTATACACACACACACATATATAATTAATTCCAAAATAACAAACTTGTCAAAAAAAGTAACTTACATACATATATATAATTACATTGTTCAGGTGGACTTCGTATTAGTTATACTAATAAAATCATTATGGTATTGAGAAAAAAATCTATCAAATAGATTTAACATCAAGTTGTATCAACCAATGTTCCAATACTTGAAACACATTAGGCAACTAAAAAAGTAAAAAAAAATGCATTGCGTTGAATTTATTGCAGTAAATATGAATCTTCATAGGAATAGTTGCATTGTATTTATTAAAGTAATGCATGTCATTTTTTATTCTAATGATACGATGTATATATACTATGACTTACGCACAAAGGATTAGATAATCGGTTGTTGAAGAATATAAGTCATCATCCATAACCTTATATGAAATTGGACACGCGTAGGATTCCAGCACTACACCACATATCGAAAATGATCACGGCAAACTGGTCACAACCCAGAACCATGACCAGGTGGTCATGTCCATACCATGACCAAAGCCAAAATAGGCGTGACCAGGTCCATGATAAAAAATATATGTGACATTAAATGGATATGGTCACAGCCTCAGTCCATATGTACAGGGGTTACGACTGTGGTTCGTGATAACCCAGTGACCACCAGGGCACCAAACTTGTGCCAAAACCCCCGCCAAAATTGGTCTTGAACTAAGACCGTGAACAGGTCTATGACCAAGTTAAGGTTTTCTGTTATCATTGGTCAAGGCTTTGATACATGGCTATTTAAAATGATTACGGTGCTTCCCTTATCCGTGACCACACTTCCCTGACATTTTATTTTTTTCACGTCATTAATATAGGCACGGCTCATGACCATGACCATGGTGATGATGTAGAAAAAATGAAATGGTCATGACGTTTGGTCACGGACAAGGGTCGTGACCCCGGCCTTTAGATATAGGGTAGCAATAACAACCATCAGTTCTCTCTCTCTCTCTACACTTTTAACCTATCTCGACCTCTCTCGATCTATTCGTCCCTCTCTAGCAAGCCTCTGATCGTCCCTCGCTCTGTGCATAAACTCTCTCTCTGGTTGTCCCTATCTCAGCCTACACTCAGGTTTGCTCTCTCTCTCTCTCTCTCTCTCTCTCTCTCTCTCTATATATATATATATATATATATATATATATATATATATATATATATATATACATACATACATATATATGTGTGTGTATATATGTGTGTATGCGTGTGTATATATATGTTTATATCTGTGTATTTACCCAAATACTTTGTTACCTTAAGGTGTAATACCCTTATAAGTTAAATTGTGTTTTTAAGTAATTTATTGGGAAATTTAATAATTCAATTGACATATTTGCTAATGTGGATTCATGGGATGAATTGAATTCATATATTTAAGATGATCAATAAATTCAAAATTTTAGTTTGCCCAATTAGCAAATTACTTTACTTGAGCCTTAGATGTTTAAAACGAACCAAATTGTACCTTATACTTTGAGAGTATTACTAATCAAGGGTGAAAAGTAGCGCGTGTCAAAATGTCGATCGTTGTTTTCTGTTCACCGCCTTAATACAAAAACCCAAACTATTGACTACACTCTTTTAGGGAGTATAGCGGCAAGTTCAGGTATCAAAAATCCATAGAGACGAGTTGCTAGAATTTATAAGGTTTAATATTCCTAGAATAAAAGTGTAAAATATATTGGGTAGCAAATATAAAAGATAATAAAGGGAAAAGATTATACTAGTCTAGTGTATTTAAACTAAATTAATAAAAAGAATAAAAACTATAGGTTGCATCGAATATCCCTCACCCCGAGTTAATTAGTATAAAATGGTTACATGGGTCGCCGAGTTATTAAGATTGCATCTCGTTTCGACAATTAATCAAATCAAGAGTTGTCATACCCTTAAATTCGCATAAAAGTCTAATAAGATTTTGGCGTCAACAAATACCCCAAAAATTACGCACGAAAGATCGTAAATACGGAGCATACATGATATGCCCCGTTAAATCTCCTAGGCATAATAACTAGGACAACACACTCGAAATAAATACGTAAACTCCATCACCAAAGCAAAGAAACACATCAAACCTAGGTGAGTTCAATCCGACACAACCTAGACTAAACTAGCCACTAATCATGATAAACAACATAAATAAACCAACTAATTAAATTACACTACACAAATTAAACTAGACTTGAAATAAATGGAAAAGATAAAAAATTAGGGCACAAAGCATAAACAAAAGAAAAGAGACAATGAATAGTAATAGGATCTTACATTAAATGGATACACCAAAGAAAATGGAGGAGAGGGGCACTCCACAAATATCCCCAAAGAAAAGACCCTAACACTCTATTTATACCCCAAAACAAACCCCCAACAAAACCAAGCCAAAAAACCCAAAACAAGTAACTAACATGTGAGCAAAAACATGGACTAAATAAAGAAATGGATAGAATATCCCACACCCCCTAACTTAAAACTTAACATTGTCCTCAATGTGAATTAAGAACCAAGTCAAAGAGAGGAAAATAGCGATATTACCCAAAAGTGGAGCGATCCCCATACGAACAAGTCCACGGAATCTACAAAACGAGTTAGTACCGAGCACAGCAAAAACAAATAATAAAAAATTAACTAATTACACTAGACTAAATTAAAAAGGAAAGAAAAAATAAAGAAAGAAATAATAAAAATCTAACTATATACAACCTACTATTTAGGCTTCACACTAACTATACACTATAAGTATAAATAGCTGAGGGTCCACGATAAGAACGATTTGACTTTGGAGGATAACCGGTGTACCTTCACATAAAAGCATGCCTTACGAAAAATATGGATTCCGTTTGAACAATGGAAGGCATGTGTAAGGCATAAGAAATGAACCATCGGCAATTAAAAGTTTTGGAGGGACTATGGGGGGTTTAGATTGAACGGGTGGCAAAAACATGTGGGGACCGAGAAAAGCTGAATATCCTCCCAAAGATTTAGCAATTGGAATGGGAGGCGGCGCACATGAAGGCACGAATACGATCGTGGAAGGCGACTCGAGCAAGTACTCCTCATCGGCAAAAAGGTTTAAAACATTAAAGTTTGAAACCGAATCATCGGGTACTTGTGACGGTGTGGTAACGAAGAATGAAAATGGGGAGGAAAGAAATTCAAACTCAAGAGATGAGTTATCATCGCTCAAAGTTGGAATTTCAAAAGAGATAGGATCATTTTCAATGAAACTTTCTTCTTTGGGGTCCAAAGAAGAAATCATCTCATTGCAAATGGATACTACATCCATTTCATCCTCGCTTTCATTCTCAATTACAAGATGGACCAAGTAACGAATGGTTTGTTCTAAATTAGGAACAAAAACCTCACTTGGTTCAAAACATTCCTCGACTTCGAAAGTCTCGGAAGCAAAATCATCGTCGGACTCAAATAATAAATCCAATTCATGCTCCTAAAGATGATTTTCTTCTCGATAACGATTTTTAATTTTCTCATTTTCATACATACGCAAACCCTCACCGAATGTCATAGGTCGAGGTGCGGATCCATGAAAATGGGAACTTTGAAAATTACCATCGGACTTAAACGAAAACTCATTATTATAGGAATTTTGAAAACTATTCGAATTCATTTCAAAATTCCTATTATAAGGAGGTAAAGTCCCAAAATCATTATCATCATCATCAAAATTCCAATAACCCAAGTTTTTACTTTCGTTATACTTGCCCAAAGTCATTTTTGAATTTGTAAATTTTGGGGATTCTAAGTATTGACCAAAAGTCAAAGGTTTGTGAGAATTTTGAGGATTATCATAATGATTACCAAAAGAGTTGGAATAAGACATGCTTACCCCAAAAATGGCTCGAAGTGGCGAATTCCACAAAGTAGATGTGCGCGCGAGAAATTCGAGCGGTTCTTGGCGCTCAAATGTAGAAGTCCTGCAAAAAGGTTAGCCAAAAAATACAAATAGAAAGAAAATATTACTAAATACAAAATCAAATAAATTCTAAAACAAACTCATCCCCGGCAACGGCGCCATTTTGATCAAGGGTGAAAAGTAGAGCGTGTCAAAACGTCGATCGTTGTTTTCTGTTCACCGCCTTAATACAAAAACCTAAACTATTGACTACACTATTTTAAGGGAGCATATTGGCAAGTTCGGGTATCGAAAATCCACAGAGACGAGTTGCTAGAATTTATAAGGTTTAATATTCCTAGAATAAAAGTGTAAAATATATTGGGTAGCAAAAATAAAAGATAATAAAGGAAAAGATTATACTAGGCGAGTGTATTTAAACTAAATTAATAAAGAGAATAAAAACTATAGGTTGCGTCGAATATCCCTCACCCTGAGTTAATTAGTATAAAATGATTACACGGGTCGCCGAGTTATTAAGATTGTGTCTCGTTTCGACAGTTAATTAAATCAAGAGTTCTTACACCCCTAAATTCGTATAAAAGTCTAATAAGATTTTGGCGTAAAAAAATACCCCAAAAATTACGCACGAAAGGTCGTAAATACGGATCATACATGATATTCCCCGTTAAATCTCCTAGGCATAATAACTAGGACAACACACTCAAAATAAATACGTAAACTCCATCACCAAAGCAAAGCAACACATCAACCCTAGTTGAGTTCAATCCGACACAACCTAGACTAAACTAGCCACTAATCATGATAAACAACAGAAATAAGCCAACTAATTAAATTACACTACACAAATTAAACTAGACTTGAAATAATGGAAAACATGAAAAATTAGGGCAGAAAGCATAAACAAAAGAAAAGAGATAATGAATAGTAATAGGATCTTACATTAAATGGATACACCAAAGAAAATGGAGGAGAGGGGCACTCCACAAATATCCCCAAAGTTCTCGAACCTAAAATGAAATATATCCCTAAAGAAAAGCCCCTAACACTCTATTTATACCCCAAAACAAAACCCCAACAAAACCAAGCCAAAAAAACCAAAATAAGCCAATTTTCGTCCATATCTGATGGGACCGATCGACCTCATGTTTGGCATCGGTCGACCGCGGGTTTGAGATTTGCCTTGGGCTGGAGACAACCCACCTTTTCTCTTTGAACCAATTTTAACGCGTTGCACGAAAACGGCTATCACTCCCTCATACGGAATCGAAATGAGGCGTGGTCGAAACCAATGCGAAGCTAATTCAATTATCTACACGATTATGTTTTGAAACCCTCCAAATTATGCAGTATGAAATAACCAAAATGCCCTTGAAGTAGAAGAAAATACCAAAATCTTCCAGAAATGGCCATAACTTCCACATACGGAGTCAGAATAACGCACGGTTAGGGGCTAAGAAAAGATAATTTGATGATCTACATGTTGGTAACTTCATTCCATAAAAAATAGTGAGTTTGAAAAGACCAAATTGCCCTTGAAGTAGCATTCAACGACGGAACTTCTCTGAATTGCAACCGAACCTTACTTTTAGCGTTCCAATACCTACAAAAGCACAATTAACCCCTGCAAAGCGCATATATGTCCAAATCTGAGGTTGTCTGTTAACGAGCATAAATATAGACATTAAGAAGGTAAAAATGCTAGAATGCATAAAGTTAAAGGGTGCAAATATGTAATATTCGTGATGTATCAATTACTTTTGATAGTTTTGAACCACTTTGATGTTAATTACATGTCTCTTTTATGCAAGAATAAATATAATCCCTTACTTGAGATTTTATTATATTATCACGTAGACGATAGAAAGAGTACATCATAATTATTAGTTGTTGGATAATGATGTTAGATTGATTGGATTGATGGTAAATATAAGTGCATCAAGAGCTTCTTATTTAGATTTCACTTCGGTGAGGCGTCCTGCGCACGGGGTTTAGAGAATGTACTTGTGACGACTCAAAACCTTAATCAAACTAATATACCCTTACTTAAATGCTTTACTTTACTAAAGGTTATATGTAATGATACCGGTCCCTTTGCTTCTTATGAAATGGTAGGTCGTAGTTTTCAAGGTACTAATGAAATGGATAGGAAAATTGGTAATGTAAACATTCATCTGCACAATTCCAATTTACATCCGTTCGTGTAGGACTCGTATGTTAAAATAAGATAAACTTAAATTGGATCGATTGAAAAATAATAATAAATTAATGATTAATTAGAGCTATTCCCTGTAACTCATAGTCACACTCTCATATATTTCTCTCAGGAGAAATGAGGCTTGGGGGTAATCACTGGCAATAAGAGTACGATAGGTTGTAATTGGAGCACACTTATACCTATTTTATTAGTACGCACCATTAGAGGGTAAGTATGTGAATAAAAGGATCAAACAGTTTAACTACCTTGCAAATCGAGGAGTTCATCTCCAGCAAGAGTACTTGTTAATTTATTTTCCCTACTAGAAAGTTGGGATAAGGATATAGAGAATATATTTCGCATACATAATCCTAACATATCCCCGACCTTGCTTACGCGGTTAGAGAAGGCAAAACAAACATTCACTCATTATGGGTACAACTACGTATAAAGAGCATTGACTAAGATTTTAATGTAACGCGACATATGCACATTAAATTGAATCTTTCTAATAAGTTGAAGAAGATGGTATTCTGAGTTTATGTCACTGACATATATACATCAATCATAGATGTTCTTTCTCCTAGTTTGCCACGTGCAAAAATCCATAGGTTTTTTAAAAGTAATTCTGAATGGATGGAGATCAAACACATTGAACATATTTTAAAGTCTTATTATGAGAAGGTGTATACATATATATAGTCATAAACATGATTAGTTAGTTCTAATTTCATATTATGTAATGATTTCATCGTTTATCATTTTCTTATAGATAATACCGTGCGACAATGGACATAACGTACCAAGTGATGATGTGATACCCTAACCAGGATTATCATCTCCTATGCCACAAAAAGAATTATCATGCCCACATGTTGAGAAATTATCCACTCCACTATTAGTTCAGTCCAGTACTCCATAATGAGTAAGTAATAAAACCCCGTTACTCTAATGCTCCCACTCACAGCTTCAAATACCTCCCGAGTAAATGAGAATAAGCCCATTGGGTTCTCCCTTATCGGTAATAATCCCACTGTCAATAAAAATGACCTCCAAATAGTTAAATCCCATTTTTTGTTACTTGGGAAAATGAATGTGGGAGTCGGGGCAGAAGATAACTAGAATACAGTTGATGAAGCGATCAAGGATGATAATTATAACCAACTCTCCAAATATTTTTCATTCCCCGATCGTTCAAAGCAAAAGGTTCTTTTTGGGGTTGCTTAACAACTGTGAACATATAAAAAAAAAACTTCGGCAAAGATATTTCCCGAAAAGGCAATGGCATCCGACATTTTTTTTGAGAGATAGAGTGCCTCTGAATGTTAAAATGTCGGTTGATTAATGGAACATCTTTTGGGAAAATGAGGCGATGGGTAAGAAATTGGTCAAGAGGAATAAGAATAAATAAAATAAGGCGAAAAAAGTTGATATCCACAGACTAGGCTCCAAACCCTATAAAGATTTGAAGAGTGAATGGTCAGATAGGATAAAAATGGTATGAATACAGATAAAGAACCTAATTAGGACAAGTTGATAGTGCATGTCCGATGACACAAATATAATAAATTCCTACCACACTTGGCTAAAACACTGGAATCAATCAAGTCCATTAGCAATCACTCTGGTTCGAGCCCTTACGATGATATTGAAATGTTACCCCAAACAAACCTTTGGAAATGATAAAAAAGGGAGGACAAGAGGTGTAGGATCAAATATGTTGAAAACGAGATATAAACATACTACACCTCTCATGGACGAGATTTCTTTAGTAAAAAATTATATGTCGAACCAAGAGGAAAGTTTCCTGAAGATTGAAAGTAACCTTGGAGTCTTCATGAGTGATAATAGGCACCTTTTGTCCTTATTTACTTCAGGTTTTTGGCCCCCTTGACTTCTCAAGATTTTCCCTAACCTCCTTCTCAAGGTTTCCCCCATCCTCCCTCTCAAGGTTTCCTATCGCAAATACATATTCCTTCAACTTTCCAATCACATATGTTGTCTCCTTCATCATTCCCCTGCTCAGTGCCTCCGCCTTCTATAGTCCCTGGATCATCGTCATCCACTCACAGTGACTACGACGGGAATTACTATTTTAGGGAATTGACTAATAGTAGGGTTATTGGTATGTGCACGCCCATATACTTAATTTTTGGAACTCCGGTACATAATCACCCTTTGCAGATGGGTGAGGCTATGAGCGACGCAAAATGTGTGTGCAATGCGTGTATCTACAGTTGAAGTGCAAATCGATCGCTCAAGTATAACCTAGTAAGTCGTGGTCGAATATGCATGGAATATGACAAAGATCGTGACGATAACTACAAGGTAGGCTTCTAAAGCCCGGGTATCGATCTCGAAAAGAAAAGAAACAGGTGATGATTTTTTTGAAGATTTATGTCCAACTAAAGAAACCTATCTAGCAAGTGCAATATTAATTAAACAAAAGCAAAAAATTTAATTTTGATATTCGAAACAAAATATTTGAGAAAAGTGGAGTCAAGATCCAATCCCCTGAACTGTTGGTATTTTCGTTAGATATAAAATTTTCAATAATTATATACTTAATTAGAAAAAAGCATCAAATTTATGAAAGCACTAACTATGTGAGAATTTTACTCCACCCAATATTTAGTCGATAATTAATTCGACTTAAATGACGAGATTGGCGATGCGCATATTATAATCTCAAACACTTCGGTTGCCTACGACAAACAGAGTTAAGAGACCTATAATATTAGTCTCGATAAAATATCAAACCTAATAATTATATATTATTTTATATCCAACTCATCTACCTTGGTCGGGGTCATGTTTCCCAACCCTCTAATTAATTAGCCGGACATATTGAAGTTAATACGCATGCGTTAGTGAAATTACATGAAGACATGATTATTGAATAATAAAAATAAAGCATGAAAATAATATTACCAAAAGTGTAGAGAAGAAAGAACATGGCACAGACAAAGCCTTGAAATGAAACAAAAAAAATATTAACTCTTGATTTATATTCGCATGCATGAAAAGTAAAACAATTTCTCCTTGATATTCATCACTTTTGTAGCCTTTTAATTAATGATAATAAGTTTAAAAGACTCCCAATAGCTAATTACATAAGGACCAAGTCATTTAGAAGAGTCCTCTAACCATCAAACTCTTTAGGCTTAAAATAAAAATCCCGCAATAGGTGACCCAAACCCATTCCCCCTAAGCCTACCCAAACCCATTTATGAGGCGAACCAATTTGTCCCAGGTCCCAGAACTGGTTCGATTTTTGGGTCTTCCTAAGATGCCTTATTTGGTCAATTTTTCTTAGTTGCACTTTTGCCCCTGGATTCTAATCCCAACTTCAAATGTGCATAAATTCTCCAGCGTAGCTCGGATTTGGGTATCGTTTCAACCAGTGTGCTCATGATTTTGAATTCTTCGAATTTTCAGTTGGATCATCCTCTGGGGCTTTAGCTAGAAATTATGAAAATTCTCTTGTCGTTCCTTTTTTTTATTCTTTCGCCGTTTTGATTTTTAGCTCTCACATCCACTTGCACGAAATACCTGTAAAATAAGAAAGAAATATACAAAATACGAAACAATCGCCAAAAAGGTTAGTAGAATAAATATGGAATCAATTCAGTTTAAATACACTGCACGGGACCATAAAAATACCAAAATAAAGGGGATAAATACGAAATATATATGCCTAATCAAATCCACCTAACTTAGAGCATTGCTCATCTCGAGCAAGGTAAAAGAATAGGAGAATGAGTTTAAATGGACTTCCAAACAACTAATGGATAGAATACCTCTTTTATGGTTAATGTAAGAAAAATGTCGCTAAAACCCTAGATTACCCTAGTAGGACGAGTGGTGTCTTATGAGGGTTTACAATGTAGTTTAACCCATAGGGTTTGCAGTGAATTTACCTACAAAGAAAGTATCAAAATAATTAAAAATTATGCAATTTAAATTCGAGAAAAATAATGACTTCAATTTTTATTCGATAATCTCACTTCATAATGTGTGTGTGTGTGTGTGCGTGTGTGCACGTGTAGTCGAAAATTAAATCGATAACTTCCACCAATTGATCATTATGTTACTTATCGAAAATTCGCTTTGATTCAATTTCTCACGGAAGTCTCTCGCAAACGAATCACTCAGGTTGTGGCTATTTTCTCTCGGTGTGCATGATATTAGAAGTAAATATAATGGAATGCGAGTTCACGCACACAAATTGAAAGATGAAAATATTCATGATGAAAAGATCTCATAAACGGAATATGGTCATTGAAAAAATGAAAAACCATTCTTTATTCACACCGTTTTGTACCTTTATTATCTTTTTGTATTTTAGCTCCCCACGCGGTAATTAATTTCATTATTCGGACTCGGTTAGGACTTTTTCAGGTCAAGGTGTTTTGAGTGGAAAGTGGAATGTTTGAGAAATTCGGGGTTGGAAAATTTTCTTACAATGTCCGTTGACACTTTTTCGAGCATGTGCTCATTTCCTCTTCTTTTTCTTTCTATTTTTCACATTTTCCCCCATTTTTTCATTATTTTCTTTCTATGTTTATTTGAGCATTTTTCCATTTTTTCTAGCCCTTTTTTAGTTACCGGATGAACTTAATTGATGAAGTTTTCATTTTCACAACTTCGAGCCAATTCGGTTTTTCGGGGTAACAAATTGGTTCGTAAAAGGATAGTTTTTTATGAATTTATATAGCTAAAATTTTTAGGTAACACAAGATGGCCTAACTTCATTGATTTTGAATTACTAATTACATCACCGTATGCGTCTCGAGGTTAATTTCTCTTTTAAGACATTTTTGTCTCGTTTTCAAAATAATATTTCACTCGTCTTTCGTAATCGATCAAAACAATGATTTAGAGATCATCAACGACTTTTTAACACTGAAAAGAATTTTGAGTTAAATTTTGACTCAAATTGATTTAATTATTCGAAAAGGGTGATTGGCTCAAAAATCTCACCGGGTTAAAAATCTCCACCCTTATTTGTTAAGTCGTTAATTTTCGCTCAATTTTTGTTTTTGGTCGATTTCGATTTAGTGCGTTGGATTTTTACAAATTGTGACTTCAAACAAAAATTTAGTGATATATTTGAAGTTTTTAAATTCCAATTTTTATTTATTTTGAACGAAAATATTTTTGATTTTTTTGGAAATTTTCAATTTTTTAGACATTTTTTATTTTTCTATTTTTTTGAAATTTTGACATTTTGGGGGCATTTAGACATTTATGAAGTTTCAAAATACACGTGTACCCCCTCCCCCCCAACTTAGACTTTTTCATTATCCTCAAGCAAAAGAACTAAAATCTAAATAAGAAAAAATATTGCGAAAATGATACAAGCAAATATTAAATTGAATTATGACACCAATACTCAAATAACATCGCATTAAATAATATATATATATATATATTGCTCTTTTTATAAAAAAAATACATCGATAAAAGTGAAGAACTACATAATAAAAGAACAAACACGCATAAGCGAGCTAGTGAGGGTGGTCGGGTGCATTGGTGTCGCGGGTGTATGGGTCATAGAAGTATTTTGAAAATTATGCATTCGGACTCATGTTCAAGCGGTGCATGTCCGCTTAAAGGTGCATGATCATGATCACGTAGCGCCTATAGTCCCGTCGATCCACCTCGTGATCCTCATATTACTCAGTAATGAACTCGTCAAGATGAGTTTTTAAATGCTCAATACGGCTATTAACGATCGTGGTATTATATGCGCGCTCATCAAAGTTGGCCTCATAATCGGGGTTGACATCCTCTTACTCCTCTCATTCATCCCCCTAACTCCGTCTTCCTCCGCACTTTATTCGTCATCACCTCCCTCCTCCATTTCGACATTCTCAAAAATAGGTGGAGATGGTTGCACATTTCACATTTGAACGGTGCTCCATCCAATGGTAGTGTAATTTATAGGCTTTGGCTCTCGTGTAGCGGAACCCCATCTGATAACACAAGCGTCAACCCAAAGTGAAAAAAAAACAGTGCATGAGGAAGAGACATTTTATTACTCTCGTTGAACACGACAGTAGTGATCTCTCGGAGATATATGTGCGACAGGATAAAGCGAGCTAGCTCATCTAGGAAGTGATATAGAAATGTGTCGTGGCGAAGTCGGATGGCGAAGTTGTTCATATTCAGGAGTATTGTGGCGCACATGATGAGATTGGCAAAGAGGAGATGCTAGATAAATTTCTCGATGGGGAAAGTGTCTTTGGTCCACTCATTTCCAGGAATCCCACGATCGGCACATTCTTGCTTGAAGAGGGGGAATGACATTTGGGTATATGCAATTTCCATAAATGGTTACCCCCTCGGCCCGCATTTTTTTCTTAATGATTTAGAGTGACAACAGGATGATTTTTCCATCGACGTAGGCCTTGTAGTGGCCTCGTGATTTGCAAACTACCGTCACATAAAAGAGACGAACTATTTTTTCATAGGCTCTTTCGACGGGTGCCAACCATTGACACGATTCAAAGTGAGAAAAAAAGTGTCGTGACCTCAGAGGGAAGGTCATACCATACCATATTTTTCTCGATGAATACCGTTCAGATTGGGATAAATAATGTCTCCACCAAATTTCGCTCTTGGATCGAACGAAAGCCCTCATTTTCGCCCTCGTCGATAATGTCAACGGTGTCGTACTTTGTCACTCGAGCCATTATAAAAGTATGAGACTAGGAACTTTGGGGAATATGGAAGGGAGAACGGAGTATTTTTGGTGTAGGGGAAAAGGATGGGGGTGGGTGGGTATTTATAGGTGTTTGGGAGGTGGGAAAGGGTAGGAAATTGAAAGGTTGGTGGGAAAAAATGAAGGGGATGGATTTTGGTGGGTTTGGGGATGGAGGGAGGTAAAAGGGTGGTAAATTCGTGGGGGGGGAAGTAAAATGTTTGGGATGGAAGGGGGTGAATTTTGGGTGGAAATTGAAGAAAAGGGGGAAGAACCGCGCTTTGGTTATTCAACTGAGCTGAACCGGTTCCAAACGTGCTTTCTTCCCCTTTTTTGCATAGGCTCGAGCACAGAGTTGGGGAAAACTTCTAAACTCTCCACAAGGATCCTAATTTAACTAATGGTGACTGAGGCACTTCAAAATTCACTGTTTTCGAATTCTTCTCTCTTAATTAACACCCAAGCACACTAAAACACATACATGACTCAAAACTATACAACAAACTCATCCTATACGCATTGAGGGTGCGACGTCCTCTCTTCAAAAACTTACTCATCCCCTATACGGGGTACGACAACCTGATTATATCGGCTTCCTCAACTTCCATCTCACCATGGGGGAATACCTTTCTCACGACAAATGGGTCGGTCCACCGCGAACGTAACTTGCCAAAAAACAAATGAAGGCGTGACTTGTACAAAAGAACTTTTTAACGTGGAATAAACTCTTTTCGATTGATATTTCTCTCGTGTACTAGTTTAATTCGCTCTTTGGCCATGAGGAGGCTTTCATACGCATCATTGTGTATCTCTTCTAACTCGTGCAATTAAAGTTTTCGCACTTCACCGGCTTTATTAAGATTATAGATCAACCTCTTAATGGCTCAATACGCTTTGTGCTCGACCTTAGCGGGGAGACGGTAAGGCTTGCCATACACAAAGCGAAACGAGGACATTCTGAGGGGATTCTTTTACACGGTCTGGTAAGCCCATAAGTAATCTATTAAACCAATCCCTACAGTTGGAATCAAGGATCTTTTCGAGGATATGCTTGATCTCTCGATTTGTTAACTCGACCCGCCCATTCGTTCATGGGTGGTAAGTCGTCCCAACATTGTGGATGATGCCATACTTTCTTCTCATTAACTTTTCAAACGGCCTATTGTAAAAATGCATGTCATTGTCATTAATGACGGCTTTCGGAGCACCAAAATGAGAAAGTATATGTTCATGAATGAAACTTATCACCACCTTACTGTCATTTGTCCTAGTATATATGGCTTATACATGTTTAGACACATAGTCTACCACGACAAGGATATATAGGAAACCAAAAGAGGGATGGAAAGATACCATGAAGTTGATGCCCCAACAGTCTAATATCTCCATGACGATAATAGTGGTCAACGACATCATGTCACATTGAATAATGGCTCCTATCTTTTGGCACCTATTGCAATATTTGTAATGAATGTTCATATCAGGATAGATTGTGGGCTAATTGAGATCGCATTGAAGAATATTTGCGATCGTATGTTTTATGGAAATTGTCCTCCACATGCTTCCAAATGAGAAAATCGGATGACACTCTGTATTTTTTTCATCTGACACACATCTATGGATTATTTGGTCGGAGCAATATTTAAATAAATAGGGATCATCGTAGAAAAGCATATGCGACCTAGTAAAGAATTTCCTATTCTCTTGCGATGTCTAATCGAAAGGGACGACCCCTCATGACTAAGTAGTCCATAATAACCGCAAACCAAGATAGAGAGGAAGAGGTAAATGAATTCTCATTTGAGAAGTACTCGTATACGGGTATGGGATAATTAGGTACATCCGACGAGAGCCTAGATAAATGATAGGATATAACTTTCTCTACTCCTTTCATCTCTTTAATAGAAATATCAAACTCTTGGAGTATCAATACCCACTTAATGAGGCACGGCTTCGCATCTTTTTTTAAAAGGAGATATTTGAGAGCCACGCGGTCGGTAAAGCACGTTATGGATGACCAGATAAGATATAAATGAAATTTGTCGAGGGAGAACACAACCGCTAGCAATTCTTTCTCCGTAGTAGAATAGTTCAATTAAGGTCCAGTTAAGGACAGACTAGCGTAGTATATGACATGGGATTTCTTATCTCTCTGTTACCCTAAAACAACCCCTACCGCATAATCACTTGCATCACACATAAGCTCGAATGGAAGGGCCCAATCCGGAGCTTGCATCATGGGACCAGATATTAACATGTTTTTTAGTTTTTAAAAAGCTTTTTAGCACGCTTCATTACATTCAAAGGGGGCATCCTTTACGAGTAGGTTACTTAAAGGCCTAGCGATGGCACCAAAATCCTTAATAAACTTACGATAAAACCCCGTGTGGCCCAAGAAAGAGCGCACATCCTTTAGTGACTTTAACGTCAATTTTCGCCCTATCGACCTCTATACCATTGGATGACATGATGTGGCCAAGAACTACTTCTTCGGTAATCATAAAATGGCACTTATTCCAATTTAGTAGCAAGTTATTTTCCACACACTGGGCAAGTACCTTTTCGAAATTAGTAAGGCAATGGTCGAAAGAGGGGCCGAAGACACTAAAATCATCCATGAACACCTCAAGGCCCCTTTCTACCATGTCATTAAATAAACTAAGCATGTACATTTGAAATATCGTTGATGCATTACACAATCCAAATGGCATACATTTGTAGACAAACATACCAAATGGACAAGTGAACGTAGTCTTCTTTTGATCTAACAAATCCACTTAAATTTGGTTATACTCGAAATAACCATCTAATAAACTATAAAACGGGTGGCCCAAGGATCTCTCAAGCATTTGGTCCACAAACGATAAAGGGAAGTGGTCTTTTATAGTATCGGCATTGAGCTTCAGGTAGTCAATGCAAATACGTCATCCGATAGTGGTACATTTTGGGATAACTTCCCCCTTTGCATTCTCGACCACAGTCATTCTCGACTTCTTCGGGATGACTTGAATAGGACTCACCCATTTACTATCAGACATGGGATAAATGATTCCCTCATCTAATAGCTTTATGATTATCGTTCTTATGATGTCTTTCATGATCGGGTTTAAAATATCTTTCATCTCCATAAAGGGCTTCACATCCTCCTCTAGGTGGATTTTATGCGTATAATAAATCAAGGGACTTATACCCTTCAAATCCATGATGGTCCAGCTAAAAGTACATTTGTGCTTTATCAAATGGCCATGAGTTTCCCTTCTTACTTTTTATTTGGGCTTGAGGAGATAATAACGGGATATGTCTCATCCTCTCCTAAATAAGCTTATTTGGCATTGGAAGGAAGCTTCTTCAATTCGAGTTTTGGAAATTTCACATTGGAGGGAACCATACACGATTCCCTCGATGGTAGTTCTTTAAATCGAGAGACCTAACTAATGTCTCTCACATCTTCATCGCTCTCACCCTCATCCAATAAATTTCTCATATCCTTCACTTTTTGCTCGAAATTGGTATACGCACTATTTCCCTCGCTTGCCATAACTAGGCATGCCTTTAGCGGATCCCTAGTGTGATTATCGTCAATTTTTTCATATACTACATCCTCTATAATATCTGACTCGTATAACTTATCCTCATCATCCATTTGCTTGGTGATGTTAAAGACATTATCTTGAGTCTCATATTCCCGAATGCGAGTTATATTTACCCATTACGCTTGTTAATCAACGTGCTACCCGTGGCTAGGAAAGGGCGGCGGCCAAGAATCACGGGAATATGATGACTCGAGGGGGTTGAGGGCTCTGTGTTCCAAATGACAAAATCTAGTAGGAAGTAAAAAGTGTCGACTTGGGCTACCACATCCTCAACTATCCCACGGGAGTTAATGGAACGGTTCGCGCACCTATAAATGGAATTTGGAAAATGCTGACACTCGCCCCTAAATCTAGTAAATCTCTCTCGATTTTATTATCTATGATAATGCACGAAATTATAGGTGCACTCAAATCTTTATACTTAAGTGGGAGGTTGCTCAAAAGTACCGAACTCACGTTTTGTGCTAAAAAAAACTTTTTTCTTACCTTTAATTTATGTTTTACCGTGAGTAAGTCATTTAGGAACTTAGCATATATGGGAATTTGCATGATAAGCTCGAGAAAAGGTAAATTAAGCTTCACTTGCTTAAGCACTTTTAGGATGTCATCACAGGAGGCCCCTGTAGGATGAGAGACCAACCGTTGAGGATAAGGTGTGGTTATAGGGGGTTTCACTACCACCTCATGTCTAACCGTGTCGCCTTCATCACTCTCTTCCAATGGGGCATCTTTAGCCTCTTGCGTGCCAGGTGAATCCTCCTTGTCATTTTGCTCGTCGTGCGGGTGGGAGAGGTGACAAGTAAACAAATCTTCCACTACGTAGAGTGGTGACCGCTTGACATTGCTCTTTATTTTTTGATCGGGAGTAGAGCTAACACGACTTTGACCAGGATTGGGAAACTTTCTCTTCTCTTAGACACCTAGGGAAGATTGTAACTTAGAAAGCAATGCCTTTAAGTCGATAAAATTTTGGGCATTTTGGGCATTGATCGCTGACTGAGTTTGCATGAATTGAGCAAGAGTGTCCTCAAGACTCTTTCTCTATGGGAGTATGTAAGGCACGGGAGGAGGTGCTTGTTGATAAGGTGAAAATGGTGGAGATTATTGGGCAACATGTGGACTCGGGTTCATCCCTACGTTCAGTTTCTCGTAACTAAAACCGAGATGGTTTGGCCATGAGGGATTAACAGAATTACCGTGAGGGGAGTTAAAATGACCCTTCTAGGCTCCCACTGCCTCAACTTTCTCTTGTAGCATAACTTTGTAGGCGGGCATCGTCGAACATTCCTTCATTAAATGTCACGCCTCATAAATAGTGCAAATCTCCTCCTTAATTTCTCGAGAGGAACCAATTACACCTCTCCCCATAGTTTCAACTACATCCTCTAACCTCTTGGCTAATTGGTTAATTTTGTGCTTCAACTCGGCTTCCTTGTCCAAGTGATAGAGTGAGGACAAGGAAGGAGCCGTGGACGTGTGTATAACTTTGGGTTGGGTGTTCGGGTCCGATGTGTCCCACGCTTGAGTAGTCTCAGCGACATACTTAAAGTGGGGCTCCGCATCGTTCGCTTATCCTGGGCACATAATTTTAACGAGTTGCTTGGATCTTAAGCTTAGCCCATTATGGAAGTAAGAGATGAGTCATGTAACACCCCGTGGTTCTTTAGCCGTAAAAATTTTTGTTAAATTAAAATTTTGAAAAAAAAAAATAATTTTTGGAATCTATTTAATTTGTATATGTAAAAAGGTTGGTATTTGTATGTAAGAATAAGGTTTTAAGTGGAATTAAAATCGAGATTAAAATTTGAAAATTATAGCCTTTTGTATAAAAATCAGTGGGGGATCCAACCTAAGGAGAAAAAAATATTTGATCGGCTGATCGAGCTATATTTTTTTGAGCAGTTTCGGCTCACCAATTCCAACGGTCCGATCGACTGTAATTTTTTTTAGTGTTTGTGTTTGATTATGACTCAAATTCTTTTTGGTATATAAGCATATAGTGATGGGTTTAGGACTTTTAAAACACATTTTATTCTTCTAAAAAATCAGTAGCCTCCCATAATTCCATTCTCTCTCATTTACAACACCTAAACCCCATTTAACACAACTTTTAACCCAAGTTTTGAAGATCTAAATTAAATTTTCTCAAATCGTCCTAGAACGCGTCTTTATTATTTTCTCGAGAGGAATGCAACCGTGTAATCATAATTTCAAGAAAGTATTTTATGAGTTTTCAAGTGATGATTTTAAGGTACAGAATTTACACAATATGCTCCTATCATTTTCTCGAGAGTATTTTCTTGTTTCTCAGTTATTTGTATTCTTCTTGAAATATTGTGGTATTCATTGGAATCCTCTGTGTTATTCGATTGAGATACTGTGTACTTGTTTATTTGAGCATTGTGCTATGAAATTTTAATGTGGCACTGAGAATGGTCACCCGCCAAAAGTTCAATAGCCGGAATGAGACTTTAAAAAGTCTAGTTGAGGTGAGATCGTGATTTTTGAGCCGTAAAAATCTTTGTTAAATTAAAATTTTCAAAAAGAAATAATTTTGGAATCTACTTAATTTTGGTATGTAAAAAGGTTGGTATTTATTTATAAAAATAAGGTTTTAAGTGGAATTTAAATTTACACTACTAAAGCATCTAAAAAAAATCTCCAAATGCATCTCCAAAAATATCTACAATCACTCCTATGCAGCTACTCCAGAGCTATACTTGAAATGTTAGTCAATGCAATGGGTCAGAGCCCACTGCATAAATAGTAGCTACTCTTCCCAATTAGGGTTCGTAAACCCATATAATAACATTATACGTGATAAACATCACAACTTAGTATTTTAGATTAAACAAGATAAATATAAACATGCGAATAGAAATAGCTATCACCAATGATCATTGTTTTTCTTAAAATAAATTAGAAAGATTAATTAGGGAAAATGAAACTAAATTCGGGACTATTTTTATTCAAATATTAAATACGAATTAAGACTAAAAACCCTTGCATGCTTAGGTTAGAGGTTGGGGTTCCATTAGAATTTATGACGTTCGCATGTAGAATAAATTATAGGGATATTATAAATTGATTTCGACATGTATAATCGCGTTAATAATGTGCATGTTGTAGAGCAGGGATTTATTGTTGTATGCTCCCGAATAATTGCGTGTGAATAAAAATCATATAAATTGATGAGAAAATGAAATGTTAAAACTTAATATCATAATTGAATGGAGATAATTTGAATAATAGTGATGTTGGGATTAATTTAAAGAATGGTTGTGATAAGTAAAAAATATGCTATGTGTGATTTGTTAATGTTATTAATAATTAACACCGCAGAACGACGGGATTGTTGGAGTAGTTAGTGCTCTCACCTTATTTTATGTTATTTGCTAGGTATGGGACTAGTAGGTATAACTTAGTTGTTGGTAACACTTTCTAGGTATGGGACTAGTTAGTGTATATTTTTTAAAGAGGGACGACTCCGGGGTGGGGCTTATTTTTATGTTGTTTCCGTTGGATAGTTAGCCTAGGTTTTGGTAGGTATTTTTTCTAAATAATAGGTTAGGATATATTTTGCGTTTTGGAGACCTCTATGTATAGGACTAGGGGTAGGTTTGAGGATTTATGCTCTATAGTAGAGTGGGGCCAATAGAAAATAATGAGAACTTGAGAAAAATGAGAATTAATGCTTAAGATAACAAACGGGTATTAAAATGGATTTGCGTCGCCAATATGTGCGGGGCTAACAATACGGGGCGTACTGACTATAGCGACGTGGGTGTGTGTTGGTGTCACTAATATGTGCATGGCGGATAGAATACAAGCGAATTAGCTATAGTGGCGTGGCGTGGCGTGTGTGGAACCTCATCAATATGTGTAGGGCTAATGAAATTGGACCAACTGACTATAGTGAGGGGATTGTGTGTGGTGTAAAACTTTGGGCATGCCAATAATATATGCACGACCTGGGAGAGGGTGAACTGACTATACTGGTGTCACATAAATGAAATGAGAATAATTAATTAAATTAAATTATAAAAGTTAGTTAAATAGTGTCACATGATAATTGAATTTAAATAATGGGATGGCCTAATTATGTGGGTAGATAGTGATAGTTATTTTTATTAGCATGTTAATATTTATCTTGTTTAATCTAAAATACTCTATTGTGATTGATGATGCTGGAATTAGTACCACCAGGTAAGGTGTTTCCAAGCTCAATATAAGTATAACAATGGCAACACAGCTTATGTAACGAGATAATAGAAAGAGGTGAGGAGAAGAGGATAGCACACCGGTATATAAGTGGTTCAGCCTCAATTGGCCTACGTCCACTGTGAGTGTGTGTGAGTAATATCACTGAATGAAGGCACTAATGGCCATGGATACAATCTCTCAAGCTTTCTCTCTCTACTGTGAATTTAGACAGAGTTTCAACTAGGGTTTAATAACTGGGGATCCTTTTGCAAGGTAGGGGATGATCCCTATATATAGTGCCTAGGGGGTGTAATGTGCCCCCCATGCATGTAATGAGCATGTGTGTGGTAGCCTCACCAATGTGGGAGTGCCATCTGTCACTGTCACATGTAAGTAATGATGATGAAATATTCTCCCCACATGTGGAGAATAATCTTGTTACAACTGATTTGTGCCCATGTGTCCTTATCCAAATGTTCAACAGATGCTCGACCGCCATGTTGGTGGATGACCTCGGCCTGGGAGAGGCCGAGCTGTAAAGACTTGACATTCATTCAACCCGAGGTGTGTCATAGGGAGTCTCAGCCTGATCTCAGCCGAGACATTATGCTGGGTCGGCCCCAGTCGAGGTAGGAATGATTCCATGCTGACGATTACTAAGGCTTATTGTGACCTCGGCCCAAGCCGAGGTTGGACTGTTTCCATGTTGAAGGTTACCAAGGCTCCCTGCCACCTCGGCTTACCCTCGGCCGAGGTTGTCATACCCAGGTATATGTGAATGCTGTTGATGCCTGCGATGCGAGTAGTGTTCATTGGAAATATAGGCGGTAGTGTCGGCCTAGGCCGACCCTAGTCTGGCCGAGGGGTAATATCGTGGGCCCATGGCTTATCGTGGGTCGATCAATACCTCGGCCATCATCTCGACCGAGGTTGGTGTCTCTGGGCCGAGGTAACACTTGGGGCATATCAATCACCCCCCAGCCCCTAGTCATATGCAAGAGCAAGTGGCTAGGGGATTACTTCACCTCCGAGGCCTGTTCGTCCCAAGCTAATACCTGCATGACACCTGTCCCAAGCTAGAGCGTACATACTTGGCTGGCGTGTGCTGTCAGCCGTCCTTTGGGTTTCCCAAGGCAATGATGGGCCTTGGGAAATGTGCCCAAGCATTTAAGGGTTTAAACCCTTCTTCTTCCTTCTTCTTCATTTCTTCTCCTGTGCACACGTCGTTCTCGCGATTTTTCTCCCTCTAAGCTTCTTCGATCAGCGCTCTCCTGCAGAGTTTTCTTGCGAGTTTTCTTCGCTCTCTCTCCTCCTTCCATTTCCAGGTATTTTCTCCCTTTCATTTCCTGTGCTTCTCATATTTGGTTTGCATTTTCCGGTGACTTTTTGAGTTTTCCGGCGAGCTTCATTGTCTCCGACGAACTGGGTTTGCTTCAAACTTCTAAGTTTGATCTTTAAACCCCTTTATTTTACAAGTCAATCGTGTTTGTAGTTTTAGGATTTTTTCCCAAGTTTAGGGTCGTCCTCTGATGCTCAGACCTTTATACCAGCTTCTTGAGGATTTCCCTTCTCTTAAAGAGAAGACCTTAGAAAAGATTAGGCAAATAGAGAGAGACCAGGAGGAAGCTCGTAGGTCACAAGAGTTTCCTATTAGACCTATCTTTCCCCCACCTCTCAAGGTGGTATATCCTGATCCCCCTGAAAACTTTTATCAGACAGAGGTCTCTGCCAACCCATTACCGATGTCTGAGTCTGAGTCTTCTACCTCAGACCTCATGTTTGTGGACTCTTTCCAAGAAGCCATGGATTTTACACCTCGGCCTGATCAGGCCCCTGACCAGGCCGAGGTCTCCAGCCGAGCTTCATCCCAAAATGGCTCAAGCACCTCAGATTCTTCTTCAGAGGTTGAACTTGTTGAGCCGAGTGTGGCTGTGCTACCCATTCTTGATGCCATCCCTCTGTCGGCCATCACAGGGGCAGAGTTTGCTCAGCAATTCCCTGGTCACCCATCTACATCTGCTCCAGCCGACGTTGAGCTTGATGATGATGAGGATGCTGAAAGTGATGTTGACATCTCTGAGGCAGCCGAGTTTGAGAGCACAGTCACCGAGGTGGATCTTCTGTGTTTTAGATACTTATACTCCATTAGTCCTTCCATCAAATTAAGGAGACCTCTGAGGGAAGAGAGGGTCTATCACGGCCGAGATGGAGAAATCTGCCTGTACGAGCAGATGTTTAAGTTAGGGTTTCCCCTACCCATTCATCCCATCATTAAATCCATTCTCTCTTACATAAACTTGGCCCCCTCACAACTATCACCCAATGCCTGGAGGGTCATCATAGGTGCCATTATTTTGTGGAGGGCAGTCCACCACTCTGACCTCCCAGTTCAGGTCTTTGTTGGTTGTTATGTCCCAACCTCGGCCAAAAACCATCCGAGCTACTATCATTTCGTGGCTCGAAGGCCTGAGAAGAAGATGCTCCAGGTGACTCGGACCTCAAATCACAATTGGAAGCCCCGATATTTTTTCGCTTTCGGGCCATGGGAATTTGGCTCATCTGTTCCCTCTTCCACACTTGGGCCGAGGATACCCCTCAGATGGGGTAAGGTCACCATGTCTGCAAGGGCCGATCCTGGTCTGAGTCTTCAGAATATGAAAAAGGTGAAGGCCCTGCAAAACCAAGGGGCACACGGTCTATTATTCAAGTTCGAGCACTTGCTGACCCCCTAGTATCTCTTGGGGACAAGCCTGGGTGGAAGTCCCCTTGTTGACTTTAGTAAGGATTTTTTTTTATTTTAAGTCTAACCCCTGATCATTCATGTCTGATTTCTGACCCTTGTCTTTTAACTTTTGCAGAGTGACCTCCAGGTATCCCAGACGAACTGTGGGAGATGGCTGCTCCGAGCTTGGCAAGGCTTGCAAAGAAGGCTGGTCTGAACGCTCCACCCCCAGCCCCCACTACATCCAAATCTCAGTCCTCAAAGAAGAGGGCCCCAAAGGCCCCTGCCTCTGAGGATCAGAGGCCAACCTCGAGACAAAAGAAGACCTCAGACGCTGCGATCCCAATCTCGACTGACACCCTGACGGCTCGTCTGGATCAGCTAAAGTTAAATGACAGCCTGGTCGGCAACAGCAGACAGGCCATGGACGCACTCGCCTCTGTAATGACCGAGGCAGACAAGCGTTTCTACGAAGCCATGGACACCCCCCTGCTAGTTGAGTTCGGCCTTCACAGAGCCGTCCAGGTATGAATTGTTCTTTTGTCAAAAATTTTATAAGTGCAGCGTCTGATTTTTCTCCCACCTAACCTCTTCGTTAACTGTGCAGGGTGTGACTACCATGTACCAACTTTCTAACTGGGCTATGAGGAAATTGCCCCTCATCCAGAAGGGGCAGGAGGCCGAGAAGGTTGAGAGTGCCCAGCACGCTGAGGTTGACCGTCTGAAGTCAGAGCTGCAGAACTCTGAGAGTAATGCCAAATGGTTGGAAAAGGACATCTCTGCGCTCGCCAAGGACCATGCCAAAGCCTTGAAGGCAAAAGATGATGCTCTGCAGCAGAAGGTCAGTACTGCTGTGAAGGCTCCCCTTGAAGATGCCTCGGATAAGATAATTTCTGACTACAAGGGCTCAGAGGAGTTTATGGGTTTTGGCTTTGAATACCTCGAAAGAGATATCAAGGCCACTACCAAATGTGCTGAGGTCAGAGAGAAGGAGGTCGGCACTCTGAAGGCCTCTGACTTTGTGGGTCTCGGTTTTTCCGACCCTCAGTTTGCATAGGCTCTTCAAGAGGTAGAAGACGAGGCTGCTGCCCCTGTTGAGACTGCAACCCTGGGAGGAACTGAGGTCGGAAGGGTAGATCATGCTGATGACGTGGCCGAGGTGACTAATGCTGATCAAGTCAACCCAGCCGAGACTACTAATGTTCCCCCCTCAGACCTTTAGTCCTTTTTAACTTGTAACTTTTCACTTGATTTGTAATTTATAATTTGTCCCATCTCAGTATTTTGTAATGAATATTTCTTTTTCTGAATGTCAATCTCTTCTCTTATTTTGATCACGGAATGCCTCTGAATGCTATATGATTTCTGAATGCTGATAGGCTCTGAAGCCATTACCTAATATGTTGTTCTCATAACCATCTTCACCAAATTAATGATGTTAAGAATCTGAGGTCATCTAGGAAGGTGTCTGAGCTCAGACCTCATCTCCACCGAGTGATGTTACGAGGGTCTGAGGTCATCACCTATGATGCTAGCCTCATAATAAATCTCACCAAATTAATGATGTTAAGTGTCTGAGGTCATCTGTCAAGGTGTCTGAGCTCAGACCCCGTCACCACCGAGTGATGTTATGAGGGTCTGAGGTCATCACCTAAGATGTTAGTCCTCATAATAAATCTCACCAAATTAATGACGTTAAGTGTCCGAGGTCATCTGCCAAGGTGTCTGAGCTCAGACCCCTTCACCACCGAGTGATGTTATGAGAGTCTGAGGTCATCACCTAAGATGTTAGTCCTCATAATAAATCTCACCAAATTAATGATGTTAAGTGTCTGAGGTCATCTTCCAAGGTGTCTGAGCTCAGACCCCGTCACCACCGAGTGATGTTATGAGGGTCTGAGGTCATCACCTAAGATGTTAATCCTTATAATAAATCTCACCAAATTAATGATGTTAAGTGTCTGAGGTCATCTGCCAAGGTGTCTGAGCTCAGACCCCGTCACCACCGAGTGATGTTATGAGGGTCTGAGGTCATCACCTAAGATGTTAGTCCTCATAATAAATCTCACCAAATTAATGATGTTAAGTGTCTGAGGTCATCTGACAAGGTGTCTGAGCTCAGACCGTGTCACCACCGAGTGATGTTATGAGGGTCTGAGGTCATCACCTAAGATGTTAGTCCTCATAATAAATCTCACCAAATTAATGATGTTAAGTGTCTGAGGTCATCTGCCAAGGTGTCTGAGCTCAGACCCCGTCACCACCGAGTGATGTTATGAGGGTCTGAGATCATCACCTAAGATGTTAGTCCTCATAATAAATCTCACCAAATTAATGATGTTAAGTGTCTGAGGTCATCTGCCAAGGTGTCTGAGCTCAGTAATCATCACCACCGAGTGATGTTATGAGGGTCTGAGGTCATCACCTAAGATGTTAGTCCTCACCTGATATCTCTGATCTAAGAATAGAGAAAGGACTTGTCATGGAAACTGATCTTTATTAATAACCTTACAAATTACAAAATCTATGCAATATCATATGTAATATCTCTTCATATGGTCAGCATTCCATGGGTTAGTGAAAGGTTCTCCTTCTAGGTTTTCTAGTCTGTAAGTGCCGGGCACAACCTCTTCTGTTACTTTGTAGGGGCCATGCCAGTTTGGGTGTAGCTTATTTGTCTTCTGTAGGGTCTTCTTTAGCACTAGGTCTCCCACTGCAATGGGTCTTGACTTCACCCTCTGGTTGTAGAACTTTGCTGCCCTTTGCTGGTAGGTTGCTTTTTTGACCTCTGCGTCTTCTCTTCTTTCTTCAATAAGGTCCAAATCTAGCCTCCTCCTTTCCCCATTGCTGTCAGGGTCGTAGGTCTGAATCCGATGAGTTGGTAGTCCTACTTTCGTTGGTATGAAAGCCTATGAGCTATGTGCTAGCATTAATGGGGTTTCTCCTGTTGGTGTCCTTGCCGTAGTTCTGTAGGCCCACAACACTGCGTAGACCTCTTCTGTCCATCTCCCCTTCGCATTTTCTAACCTCTTCTTAATTCCCTCAAGATGGTTATGTTTGTGACCTCGCACTGTCCATTTGCCTGAGGTCGACCAGGAGATGAGAAGAACTGTTTAATCTCCACACTTTGGCAATACTTCTCTAAGGAGGAGTTCTTGAACTGGAGTGACACCCCGCCTAATTAAATACCGGGCGATCACTCCTTTATTAAATTAAATCAAGGTAACCAGTTGGTTCATTCTCAGCATCACTGTCGATAAAAATAAATTTTCCAATTTAACACCCTAAATAATTAAGCTAAGTGTCAAAAACATTTTCATACAAACTTTCCAAATTTTAATTAAAGAAAAAGATTTATTTATTTAAAAACAACATTTCTATAATTTAGAATCACATCACAATAAACCTGGAACACAAAGTCCAATTAATATAATACATTCGTCAATCGAATGTCCACATACGAAAACTATAGTCACAAATCCAAACTGAATAAAACCCATAGTAACAATACTGGAAATAATAGAAATACAAATGTCCCAACAATAATGAAATAATGAAAAGGGCGACACGTGCCCAATAAATGAGAATGCTAGAAATGGAGTCAATAAAGGAAGCCGTCTACGCAAGTGACCTGCAACTCCCACCTAAGCTGCAGCGTGTTTCTGCCAAAAGATCCTAAGCAAGTCGCCCCTGTGGCTGGGCACCTGTAATACATACATATATATACAAGAGAGAGAGAGAAGAAAGAAACGGGTCAGAGCCCGAAAGTGTGTTTGATTTAAAATACGTTTAGCAAGTATTTAAATTGATACAGGCCAATGCAACAACATATTAGAGCGACACTCTCTTGAGAAATTCTCACCTCTCTTCTAATGTGCACGCCTATCGTACTAAACTTCCCCAACGGTTTATCTTATCATTTATCGCACTAGTCTTTCTAAATGATTTACTTATCTTAGATTACTCGTAAGATTTACAGTACGCGATTTCCATTTTTAAAAGGATGTTCCAATCAGTAACCAAAGTTTTCCATCTTAACTTTATAAAATCAATAAGGTTTTCCAGTGACATATTATACTTTCTCAAAAGAAGTATTCATAATTTATAGTCCAGAACTATTTCTCACTTGCTACGTTAGAGCAACAGTTTAATTTCCCCAATTCAGGTATATATATATATATATATATATATATATATATATATATATATATATATATATATATATATATATATATATATATATATATATATATATATATATATATATATATATATATTTTAAGCACTCGTATAATGTATATATATCTTAACAGCACCAACATATAAACTATGGTGCAGGCATACTCTGCTATCCAATCCCCGTATCGCTCACACTAAGGGGTATACAAGTTCAGAATCACTCTCGAACTGTAATACATATATACACAAAACAAGATTGAGGCGAAGCATAGATTTCAAGTCTCTAAGAGGTCAGTACATACCCTCACGTCTCTTAGGACCGTCTGAACTATCGGTCCGATAGCCTGTACCAAGGATATCTATCTTCTAGGGTACAAGTCAATATCCCCCATAAAGGTCCCATCGAGATAAGACTGTCCCAGCGCGGTAACCTCAGGGATAGCAAGTAGCGCAGGTACGTTTTTACACGTATAGAATATATGCGTACACAACCACATAAATATACCACATATCCTGTATATAAAAATAGGTTTCTCTCATCACCCATAATTACGATACTTATCCTTAATATACGCATTAAGTATTTTATATAAGGTTCCGTCACTAACCTCAATTTGAAGGGTTCCCTCACTTAATTACATGACACTAGTGGACTTTATCCTCACCATTCTGAAATTCAGTACGTGACTTTATTAGGTTCCAACGTAACTCTCTTACGCACCTCACCCTTTTAAATTCATAAATTTACCAACCTAAAGTAGATATCCCATAAATACCATTCTCGTTGAAGATTAAAGGTTCTAACATTTATTCATATTCCCTACTGGTCCTCAATGTCTCCCAAATCATTTTATCAAGAATGCCCAAGAATTATATCACGACAATTTGAATTCAACTCATTTAAAGGGGGAATTAGGAGTCTGCCAGGAGGGGTCGATCGATCGAAGCTTGGGGCTCGATCGATCGAACCTTCGATCGATCGAAGCTCTAGGCTCGATCGATCGATCAAGCAGGTCTGCGAAAAATTTCTGCAGAATGCAGTTACGGGTTTCACTAAACTTCTTCACCAAAAACTATGTTTTTTCCATTCTAATCGTCCCAAAAATCCTACTACTATCATTATAACAATATACCAGACGTTTATAACGTAAAGCATGTGTATATCTAACATTAAACATGGATAATTAACTCAAAATCCCATCTAATCATCAAGAACCCTAGAGTTTTCCTTAATCAAGGTTCTAATCTGTTTTTACCAGAAATTCCTTCTAATATATCATCAAAATTTCGTGGGTTATTTTCCCCTACATGGCAAGGGTTCCAGAATTTCCATATAATCAAAACTACATGCATTATCCTAACACAAATTGAGCTTTCTTCCATAGTTTCCATCTCTAAACAATCCTAGACTAATATGAAGATTGCATTAACGAAAATACGCAAGTCAAATACTTGCCTGGGATTTTCGGTATGCAGATTCACGGCTGATTTTGGTATGGCTGCGTTCCTTGTCTCGCGATCTACGCGGTGGTGGTGGTGGCGGTGCAATCCGGTGGCTTTTTGGCCTTGAATTGCCTCGGAGCTCTCTCCTCTCTTCTCCAATGGCCGTCACTTGATTTATGGATATTCTAACCCTAAAAGGCTAACCTAATGGCTGATTTACATTGCTGAAATTCGTGGGTTTAATTACCCAATTATGTAAAATGACTAAAATGCCCTCCCGGGGTACTAATTAGGCCTAAAAACGCCCCGAGACCCAAACTAAACCCCCGGGTATACTTTTCTGACTATCTCGACCCTTCCGGACGCGTTGGCGCACTCAAAACGACCATACGAACAACTTATAAAATATTCACTTTTTATATGACAAAATTAGTCCCAACGTGACAGGGGCACGTCCCGACTTAAATTTCCGAAATGGTCATTTAATTCACTCATGATATTCAATATGACCAATATAATGTATATTACTATGCTCATAAGTAATATTCAATAAATTTCCCATAATTACTAACTCTCGTCACGTTAATAATTATAACATAATTAATTTCCGGATTTTTATTAGATAATCATTCACATTAAATTTAATAAATCCCCAAATTAATATAGCATTAAAATATGGGGTATTACATACTTCCCCCCTAATAACGGAATTTCGTCCCGAAATTCGGAAAATAAGGCATACCTGGTGAAAACAACTCTGGATATCTCTCGCGCATATCTGCCTCACGCTCCCAAGTGGATTCCTCCTCATTATGATGCTCCCACTGGACTCGTACAAGTGGAACTATTTTCGACCTCAATCTCCTCTCACTATTGTCTAGAATAGCCACTGGTCTCTCCTCGTAAGAGCTATCAGGCTGTAAGTCGATCTCATCTATCGCAATGTGAGTATGGGCCATATCGTCCCGAAGATATCGTCTCAACGACGAGATGTGGAATACATCGTGGATGCGATGTAAATGTTCTGGCAATCCCAACCTATATGCAACCGGCCCAATCCTCTCGATGATGGGAAATGGTCCCACGTACCTCGGCACCAACTTCCCCTTCTTCCCGAACCTCATCACTCCCTTCATAGGGGATACACGCAATAACACTTGATCTCCCACGTTAAACTCCCGGAAGAACCGTTTCGCATCGGCGTAGCTCTTCTGCCTGTCCTGGGCTACCCGAATACGACTCCTGATGATCTCAATCCTCGTGGAGGTCTCCTGAATCACTTTTGGTCCTAGCAACTTGTTGTCCCCCACCTCGAGCCAACAAGTTGGAAAACGACAAGGCCTGCCATACAAAGCCTCAAATGGAGCCATACCAAACGTAAACTGATAAGAGTTATTATAAGCAAACTCTACCAGTGGAAGATGTGGCTCCCAACCTCCTCCAAAATCGAGAACACACATGCGTAGCATATCCTCTAACATCTGATTAGTACGCTCTGTCTGTTCATCTGTCTGTGGGTGGTAAGCTGAACTCAACCTCAACTCAGTACCCATAGCCTCCTGAAAACTTTCCCAGAAACGTGACACAAAAATCTTGTCTCTATCTGACACAATATTCAGGGGAACCCCGTGTAATCTGAAAATCTTCGCGATGAACAACTGAGCATACTGACCCGTGGTATAATCTGTTCGCACTGGCAAAAAATGAGCCACCTTGGTCAAACGGTCTACAATCACCCAGATAGAATCGTGGCCCCGCTGTGATGTAGGCAACCCTGTAATGGAATCCATGAAAATACTCTCCCACTTCCACGCGGGTACTTCCAATGGCTGAAGCAATCCTGACGGTTTCTGATGGTCCACCTTCACCAACTGGCAGGTTAGAACACTTGGACACGAACTCGGCGATGTCCTTCTTCATCCCACTCCACCAGTATTGTCGCCTCATATCCTCGTACATCTTATCTCCTCCAGGATGTACTGCAAATCGAGACCCAAGAGAGTGAGTCATCACTGCATGACATAATTCTGCTCCTTCTGGAACCACCAATCTCCCATTAAACCGTAAACCTCCATCAAAACTATGAGAATAGGACTCAGCACCCTCGGCTAGAAGTCGCACAATCTTCTCCTGGCAAAACGGGTCTGTGTTCTGTGCCTGTATCACCCTCGTAACAATCTCGGGTGTGACTGACATCACAGATATGAAAGAACGTGCCACTGCGTCCTGGTGACCCAGCTCCTTCCATTTTGCTTTCCAGACGTCCGCTACATCGTCTACCGGTATACGGCTCAACGCATTACCAACTACGTTGGCCTTCCCCGGATGATACTGTATATCGAACTGGTAGTCCTTCACAAACTGTAGCCATCTGCGCCGACGCATATTCAGCTCTCGCTGAGTGAACAGGTACTGCAATGACTTGTGGTCTGTGAACAAACGGAATCTCTCACCCAATAAGTAGTGCCTCCATATTCTTAATGCAAAGACGACCGCTGCTAACTCCAGGTCGTGGGTAGGGTAATTTTTCTCATGTGGCTTAAGCTTGTGGGAGGCAAAAGCTATAGCCTTCTCTTCCTGCTGAAGTACTCCCCCAAGTCCCCGTAAGGACGCATCGGTGTAAACCAAGTACTCCACACCCGGCTTCGGTAACGCAAGGACTGGCGCTAAAGTAAGCTTGTCTTTCAGCTCATCGAAAGCCAATTGACAAGCGTCATCCCAAACATATGGTACTCCTTGGCGAGTAAGATTCGTCAATGGACCCGCTATTTTGGAGAATCCCCGAATGAATCTCCTGTAGTATCCAACTAACCCCAAGAAACTACGCACTTCCGTCGGTGTCGTGGGCTGTCCCCACTCCCTCATCGCTGACACTTTGCTTGGGTCAACTGCAATCTCCTGCTCAGAAACAACATGCCCAAGAACTGTACCTCTCGCAACCAGAATCCACACTTCTCGTACTTAGCATACAACTGGTGCTCTCGTAGAGTCTGAAGAACCTGCCTCAAGTGCTCGGCATGCTCCTCCTCGGAGTGTGAATATATCAAGATGTCATCTATGAAGACGATGACAAACTGATCCAAGAATTCTCTGAATACTCGGTTCATCAAGTCCATGAAAACGGCTGGGGCATTTGTGAGTCCGAACGGCATCACCCTGAACTCATAGGACCCATATATCGATAAGAAGGCAGTCTTTGAAACATCCTGCTCTCTAATACGTAACTGATGGTACCCCGACCTCAGATCTATCTTTGAAAAGAAAGTTGCGCCCCTCAGTTGGTCGAACAGATCATCGATTCGAGGTAACAGATATTTATTCCGTATCGTGACCTTGTTCAGTTCCCGGTAGTCCACACACAATCTCAGTGAACCATCTCTCTTTTTCACAAACAAGACGGGAGTGCCCCAAGGTGAGGTACTCCTACGAATAAAGCCCTGACCTAGCAGCTGCTCTATCTGATCTCATAGCTCTCGCATCTCTGTCGGAGCCATACGGTACGGTACGCGTGATATAGGTCTCGTATCTGGCAATAAATCTATAATAAAGTCTATCTCACGACTGGGCGGTAGGCCTGGTATCTCCTGAAACACATCGAAATACTCCCTAACAACAGGGATCGAATCTAAGGGAATCACAACCTCCTTAGAGGTATCCTCCTCTATGTAGTACAAATGAGCGGTCGAGCCTCCCTCTGGGCGAGGCATCGCCACTACAAACATCTCTTGCCCCGGAATGGCAAAAAGAATGCTCCCACCGAAGCAATCAATCATGGCTCTATAAGCTGCGAGCCAATCCATACCGATAATCACATCGTGCTCATGCATGTCTAAAACTAACATGTCTGCAGGTAATACCAGACTACCGATCTCTACCCCCACTCCCCGGCATATAAAGAAAATAAGTGACCCACTCCCCAATGGTGAGTCTACACACGTCACTGTGCTCTCTGCTGTCGCTAACAACCCTAAGGCCTTCGCAAAATACGTAGCTATAAAACAATGTGTTTCCCCCGTATCAAACAAAACCCGACCCATAGTACCATGGATAGGAAACATACCCTCAATCGCGGGTGGTGCCAGCGGATCTGCTGCCTGGTGGACGTTATAGACACGTCCATACTGTAATTGCCCTTGCTGTACTGGAGCCGCTGGAATGGCTGGTAGGGCTGGCACCTGGGCTGGAGCCGGGAGGGCAGGTGGAAAAAGTGGCCTCTACAGCTCATTACGGGCACCCTGTTGCTGTGGGGCCCTATCACCCTCAGGACAATCCTGACGTCTATGGCCATGTTTGTCGCACCCAAAACATCGGCCTTTGAAGTTACCGCCCCTCTGACCCTGCTGGTCGCGGCCCTGCTGGCCGTTACCTCCACGCCACTGTCCCTGATGTGCACGCTGTTGGCCTTACTGGCCCTGCTGCTGTCCCTGTGGTCGGTGTTGGCCCTGCTGGCCCTGCTGGTTAGGCTAGCCTTACCTGGAACCCCCGAATCCCTACCTAGAATCACCTGAACGAAATCGCTTAGCAGGGTCCCCCTGATGGGAACTCTGCTCGTACTGACGAGTCTGTCCATGAGTCGGTGCCCCACTGGCACTATTACCCCCGGTCCTGCCCTGCTGGCTGGACTCCCCTGCTCTCTTGCTTCCCTGAAGATGGAAGCGGTGATCCTGGCAATGTAGTAACGCTGCATTGAGTACGTCAGTGAAAGTACTCAGGGATAGATTTCCAATAAGGTGCTGACGGATCCTCCAAGCTAACCCGTCGACAAACAGCAAAATCTTCTTGCTCTCAGTGGGTCCCTCATCCGGCACAATAGTGAGAAGTCTCATGAACTCCTCCTCATACTCAGCTACAGTAAGGTTCTCCTGCTTCAGATTTAGTAATATCCGCCTCATCTCAGTCTGCACTGCGGGTGGAAAATACTTACGGTCAAACCGCTCCCAAAACAACTGAATAGGGATCGTGTCCCTCTCCTCCAAAGTAGTAGTGGACTCCCACCACTGTAATACGGCTCCCACCAGCTTAAAGGAAGCCAATAATTGCTTTTGCACGTCAGTGCACTCATACATATGGAGGTGCCGTTGGATGTCCTTCTTCCATTGGCTAACTGTAACAATATCGGAGCTACCAGAAAACTCAGGGGGATGTGCTTTCTGAAAAGCATCCCGAACCCTCTTCCATGCAGATGGGAGCTGTGCTAGTGCTGGCGCCACTGCCTGAACCTGGGGTGGAGCCTGCTGAGTTACCGCTATCGCGGCATTCACCGCCTGAGCAACAATGGCGGCTACTTCGTTTGCATTCATTGTGCCTGGTGCCGAAGCTGCTGGCTGCTCGGCTTGGGCACGCCTATCTTTCGGAGCACGTCTCGGAGGCATCTGAAACATGAACAGGTTTATTAGTCTACAGTTATCATCAAATCTCAAATAGCTGAAGACTTAAACGTAAAAGCAGGAATACAACAATCCTAAAACTAGGGCTCTATAGCAATAACGTTAAGCTGAAAGCGAAATAAGCCGTACAGATCCTATGGACACTAGAACCTGAGGCTCTGATACCACCTGTGACACCCCGCCTAATTAAATACCGGGCGATCACTCCTTTATTAAATTAAATCAAGGTAACCAGTTGGTTCATTATCAGCATCACTGTCGATAAAAATAAATTTTCCAATTTAACACCCTAAATAATTAAGCTAAGTGTCAAAAACATTTTCATACAAAATTTTCCAAATTTTAATTAAAGAAAAAGATTTATTTATTTAAAAACAACATTTCTACAATTTAGAATCACATCACAATAAACCTGGAACACAAAGTCCAATTAATATAATACATTCGTCAATCGAATGTCCACATACGAAAACTATAGTCACAAATCCAAACTGAATAAAACCCATAGTAACAATACTGGAAATAATAGAAATACAAATGTCCCAACAATAATGAAATAATGGAAAGGGCGACACGTGCCCAATAAATGAGAATGCTAGAAATGGAGTCAATAAAGGAAGCCGTCTAGGCAAGTGACCTGCAACTCCCACCTAAGCTGCAGCGCGTTTCTGCCAAAAGATCCTAAGCAAGTCGCCCCTGTGGCTGGGCACCTGTAATACATACATATATATACAAGAGAGAGAGAGAAGAAAGAAACGGGTCAGAGCCCGAAAGTGTGTTTGATTTAAAATACGTTTAGCAAGTATTTAAATTGATACAGGCCAATGCAACAACATATTAGAGCGACACTCTCTTGAGAAATTCTCACCTCTCTTCTAATGTGCACGCCTATCGTACTAAACTTCCCCAACGGTTTATCTTATCATTTATCGCACTAGTCTTTCTAAATGATTTACTTATCTTAGATTACTCGTAAGATTTACAGTACGCGATTTCCATTTTTAAAAGGATGTTCCAATCAGTAACCAAAGTTTTCCATCTTAACTTTATAAAATCAATAAGGTTTTCCAGTGACATATTATACTTTCTCAAAAGAAGTATTCATAATTTATAGTCCAGAACTATTTCTCACTTGCTACGTTAGAGCAACAGTTTAATTTCCCCAATTCAGATATATATATATATATATATTTTTAAGCACTCGTATAATGTATATATATCTTAACAGCACCAGCATATAAACTATGGTGCAGGCATACTCTGCTATCCAATCCCCGTATCGCTCACACTAAGGGGTATACAAGTTCGGAATCACTCTCGAACTGTAATAACATATATACACAAAATAAGATTGAGGCGAAGCATAGATTCCAAGTCTCTAAGAGGTCAGTACATACCCTCACGTCTCTTAGGACCGTCTGAACTATCGGTCCGATAGCCTGTACCAAGGATATCTATCTTCTAGGGTACAAGTCAATATCCCCCATAAAGGTCCCATCGAGATAAGACTGTCACAGCGCGGTAACCTCAGGGATAGCAAGTAGCGCAGGTACGTTTTTCACACGTATATAATATATGCATACACAACCACATAAATATACCACATATCCTATATATCAAAATAGGTTTCTCTCATCACCCATAATTACGATACTTATCCTTAATATACGCATTAAGTATTTTATATAAGGTTCCGTCACTAACCTCAATTTGAAGGGTTCCCTCACTTAATTACATGACACTAGTGGACTCTATCCTCACCATTCTGAAATTCAGTACGTGACTTTATTAGGTTCCAACGTAACTCTCTTACGCACCTCACCCTTTTAAATTCATAAATTTACCAACCTAAAGTAGATATCCCATAAATACCATTCTCGTTGAAGATTAAAGGTTCTAACATTTATTCATATGCCCTACTGGTTCTCAATGTCTCCCAAATCATTTTATCAAGAATGCCCAAGAATTATATCACGACAATTTGAATTCAACTCATTTAAAGGGGGAATTAGGAGTCTGCCAGGAGGGGTCGATCGATCGAAGCTTGGGGCTCGATCGATCGATCAAGCAGGTCTGCGAAAAATTTCTGCAGAATGCAGTTACGGGTTTCACTAAACTTCTTCACCCAAAACTATGTTTTTCCATTCTAATCGTCCCAAAAATCCTACTACTATCATTATAACAATATACCAGACGTTTAAAATGTAAAGCATGTGTATATCTAACATTAAACATGGATAATTAACTCAAAATCCCATCTAATCATCAAGAACCCTAGAGTTTTCCTTAATCAAGGTTCTAATCTGTTTTTACCAGAAATTCCTTCTAATATATCATCAAAATTTCGTGGCTTATTTTCCTCTACATGGCAAGGGTTCCAGAATTTCCATATAATCAAAACTACATGCATTATCCTAACACAAATTGAGTTTTCTTCCATAGTTTCCATCTCTAAACAATCCTAGACTAATATGAAGATTGCATTAACGAAAATACGCAAGTCAAATACTTGCCTGGGATTTTTGGTATGCAGATTCACGGCTGATTTTGGTATGGCTGCATTCCTTGTCTCGCGATCTACGCGGTGGTGGTGGTGGCGGTGCAATCCGGTGGCTTTTTGGCCTTGAATTGCCTCGGATCTCTCTCCTCTCTTCTCCAATGTCCGTCACTTGATTTCTGGATATTCTAACCCTAAAAGGCTAACCTAATGGCTGATATAGGTTGCTGAAATTCGTGGGTTCAATTACCCAATTATGTAAAATGACTAAAATGCCCTCCCGGGGTACTAATTAGGCATAAAAACGCCCCGAGACCCAAACTAAACCCCCGGGTATACTTTTCTGACTATCTCGACCCTTTCGGACGCGTTGGCTCACTCAAAACGACCATACGAACAACTTATAAAATATTCACTTTTTATATGACAAAATTAGTCCCGACGTGACACGGGCACATCCCGACTTAAATTTCCGAAATAGTCATTTAATTCACTTATGACATTCAATATGACCAATATAATGTATATTACTATGCTCATAAGTAATATTCAACAAATTTCCCATAATTACTAACTCTCGTCACGTTAATAATTATAACATAATTAATTTCCGGATTTTTATTAAATAATCATTCACATTAAATTTAATAAATCTCCAAATTAATATAGCATAAAAATACGGGGTATTACAACTGGGTCCCATTATCTGAGATGAGAGTGTTTGAGAGGCCATATCTACATATAATGTTCTTCCAGATGAACTGGAAGGTCTTCTGCTCTGTAATTGTTATCATCGCTTCTGCCTCTACCCACTTTGAAAAGTAGTCAATGGCAACTATCAAGAACCTGTAGTTGTAGACAGCTCTTGGCAAAGGTCCTACCAAGTCAATTTCCCATACCACAAATGGCCATGGATAAGAGATTGACGTCATAGGCTGATGGGGTTGATGAGGGATATTGGCGAACCTTTGACATTTGTCGCACCTCTTCACATAGTCTGCAGCGTCTTTAGATAAGGTAGGCCACCAGTATCCCTGAGTGATGATCCTCTTGGCTAAGGACCTTCCCCCTATGTGGCTAGAGCAAGAACCCTCATGAACCTCCTATAGGACCCGGGGTACTTCCATAGGATGCACACATCTGAGGAGGGACAAGAGAAACCCCTTTTTATACAAGACATCTCCTACCAATGAGAACTTGGCAGCCCTGTATCTCAACTTTCTCCTTTCCAGCCTGGACTCAGGCAGCTCCCTCTCTCTTAGGTATCTGACGAGCGGGTCAATCCATGAGTCTCCTAGATTCACATTGTAACAAGGACTACATACCTCGTCCTCCTCGATGCTTGCTTTTCTTAAGACCTCAATTGGAATGGTTCTTCCCAAATCTGTCTTTATTGCCGAGGCCAGCCTTGCCAATGCATCAGCGTGATTGTTGCTTAGTCGGGGCACTCTCTTCAGTTGTGCCTCTTCAAAGTACTCTAGCAACTCTCTTACCTTCTTTAAGTACTTAGCCACCCTTTCGTTTTTGGCCTCGTATACCCCCAATACTTGATTGATAACCAACCTTTAGTCGCTATAGAGTAAGAGCCGCTTTACTCGAAGAGTTGTTGCCAATAAGAGGCCCGCTATCATGGCCTCATACTCAGACTCGTTGTTTGAAGCCTGGAAGCTGAATCTCAAGGCGTATTCGATGTTGGCGCCATCTGGAGCCGAGAGTATTAGCCCTGCGCCGCTTCCACTGTCACAGGAAGAGCCATCAATGAAGAGGCTCCACACGTCCGCATCTGATGAGAAGACCCCTTCTCTCATAACCCCTTTCTCGAAGAGGTATCGATCCTTTTCGTTCTCTTCTACTCTGCACCGGATTTTTCCTGGGACAACCTCTTCTCGGCCTCGAAAGACGTTTGGTGCAGTCTCTTCCGAATCTCAGAAGACACTACGGTTCGTCTCTTCACCGTCATCTAAGCCTTTCTCTGTCTCGGCCTCTTCCCAGGTGAACTCTGCGATAAAGTCTGCGAGGGCCTGCCCCTTGATGGTTGTCCTGGGCTGGTAGGTAAGGTCATACTCTCCTAGCTCGATGGCCCAGGTCATCAATCTTCCGGACTTCTCTGGCTTGTGCAGAACCTGCCTTAGTGGGGAATCAGTAAGGACTACCATGGAGTGAGCTTGGAAGTAAGGCTTCATTTTCCTCGAGGCATGTATAAGGGTATAAGCCAACTTCTCCATTCGGGGATAGTTTTGTTCAGACCCTTGAAGGGCCTTACTGTTAAAGTATACAGGCCTCTGGATTTCATCCTCTTCCCGTATGATGGCCGCGCTAATGGCTGATTCAGAGACTGCCAGATACACAAACAACCTTTCTCCCGTGATGGGCCGAGACAGCAATAAGGGAGACCCCAGATAGGACTTAAGTTGGTTGAAGGCTTTTTCACACTCTTTGTCCCACTGGAAGACCTTTCTCAGAACTTTAAAGAATGGAAGACACTTTTCCGTTGGCCTAGAAACAAACCTGTTGAGGGCAGCCACTCTTCCTGTGAGTCTCTGGACATCCTTGATACTCCTAGGAGTCTTCATGTCGAGTAATGCCTTGATTTTCTCAGGGTTTGCTTCAATCCCCCTCTGATTAACAATGAACCCCAGGAACTTCCCTGCTCCTACCCCGAAGACACACTTTGCTGGGTTGAGCTTCATTCTGTACGAGTCCATGACATCAAAGGTCTTCTCAAGGTCCGCTATGTGAGTGCAGGCTTTCAAGCTCTTCGTTAGCATATCGTCCGCATACACCTCCATGGTCTTACCTATTTGCTCCTCGAACATCTTATTGACAAGACGTTGATACGTTGCCCCCGCATTTTTCAAATCGAAGGGCATCACCTTGTAGCAGTACGTCCCTTTGTTAGTGATAAAGACTGTTTTCTCAGAGTCTTCAGCATCCATAAAAATCTGGTTATAACCTGAATAAGCGTCCATGAAGCTCATGAGCTCGTGCCCTGCCGTTGCGTCCACCATCTGGTCTATCCTAGGTAAGGGATAGTTGTCTTTCGGGCAAGACCTGTTCAGGTCAGTGAAATCTACACACATTTGCCACTTCCCATTGGCCTTAAGCACGATGACTGCATTTGAAAGCCACTTCGGATTGGTAACCTCTCGTATGAACTCGGCCTCCTCCAACTTCTTCACCTCTTCCCGGATGACATCATACTTTTCTTTGGAGTAGACTCTTCGTCTATGCTTTATTAGCCTGGCATCTCTATCCACGTTGAGCTTGTGGCTCATGACCTCAGGGTCGATACCAGGCATGTCTGCGTGACTCCATGCGAATACACTCTGCCTCCTCCTGAGGAAACTTATCAGCTCTTCCTTGATACTTGGCTCTAGGGCCTTACCGACCTGGACGTTTTTTTTCGGCTCGTCCTCATTGAGGACGATGGATTCTACCTCTTCCGCGGCCTCACCCTTCTTTAATTTTGTTTCGTCTCTTGGGTCAAAAGTGTCAATGTTGTAAGTGGTGGTTGCTCTCTTATGGGCATCTCTCTCTTCGGTCGAGTTGAAGTAACACTCCCGCGCCGTGGTCTGGTCCCCTTGCACTTCCCCTACCCCATAAGGAGTCGGGAATTTTAGCATCTGATGGACCGTTGACGGCACGGCTTCAAACTCTTTGAGGGCCACTCTTCCGATGATGAGGTTATAGGCCGAGAAGATATTTTCGTCCATAACAAAAAAGTTTATCTTCTTAGTTAGTCTCTTAGGCCACTCATCCCCCATCCGTACATCCATTTCATACATGCCTAAGGGGTGCACCTTTTCACCACTGAAGCCTATCAATGGGTGATGGTAGGGCACCAGCCTTGCCCTGCTAAGACCCAGGCTCTTGAAACAAGGCCAGAACATCACGTCTGCTGAGCTTCCCTCGTCTATGAGGATCCTCCCTACCTCACACCCATGCACCCTGGTTGTTATGACCAAGGGGTCATCATGGGGGGCTAAGATACCCTTGAAGTCGAGTCTGGAGAATCCCATAACGAGGGTGTCCATGTCTACCTTCTTCCTCTTCTGTACTGCGTCAGAAGACGTTAGATTCACAACTTCAGGCTTGGCCACTGATCTGGCCTCTGCTACATGAGCCTTCCTATCATCTATCTCGGAGCCACCTCCTGCAAATCCCCCACATATGGTGCTAACACCAAAGGAGATCATACCGACCCTCTTTACCGGGGTGTTGTCATCTTTTAGCGAAAGATCCAGATCATCTTCATCATCTCCTTCTAAATCATCGTCCCTTCTGGCCGGGACATCGCCGCGACATCTGTCATCTCTTCTTTTCTTAGGGCCATCTCTTCCGCCCTTTGGGGCCTTACCATCCACATATTTCCTCAGCTTTCCAGATTTCAGCATCTTCTCAATCTCATCCTTTAAAGCGAAGCATCTATCTGTGACGTGGCCATGATCCTGATGGAACTCACACCAGAGGTTTTTGTTCCTCTTATATGGTGGGGCCTTGAGATTCTCCGGCCACCTCAGAGTCCGGTCAGTCTTGATCTCATTAAGGATGTGCTCACAGTCAAAGGAGTGTAATGAGCAAACTTGTCATCACCTGACCTCTTCTTCCCCTCTTTCTTGCCCTGGGATCTCCCAGTGCCGCCTAGGTTCTCCTCATCATACTTGGCAGCCATTGCCTCTTCCGCATTCATCACTTTCCCTGCGGTTGCCAGCAGCTCCGCCATGGACCTAGGAGGGTCTTCCGCCAGCTTCCACAATAGCTTCCCCTTGTGGAGGCCTCCTATAAGGGCGGTCATAGCTATGCTCTCTTCGTAGTCTTCCACCTCCAACTTATCTTTATTGAATCTTGCTATGTAGTCTCTTAGGCTTTCACCTTTGGCCTGTTTGACATACAGCAGGTGGGTAGTCTTCTTTAGAGGTCTTACCCCAAAGCAAAAGTTGTGGATGAACTGCTCAGCCAAGCCTTTGAAGTTCTCGATCGAGTTCTTCGAAAGAGAGGTGAACCAGCTGTGTGTTGCCCCTGTCAAGGTGCCTGAGAAGGCCCTACACTTCATCTCATCGGGTATCGAGTAAATATCTGCCGTTGAATGGTACATCTCGATATGGTGAACAGGGTTAGTGCTGCCATCATACTTGGGAGTCACCGTAGGAGGTTTGAACTTAGCTGGGGTTGGGAACCCCACTATCCTTGCCATAAACGGGGAGCCCTCTGAGTAACCCCTTTGTAATGGGTCCCTGCTCTTTATGAGGTCCCCTATCTTCTCCTCAAGGCGTTGGATTGAATCATTCCAGGGTCTTCTGTCATCAACTTGGCCGAGGTTATCCCCTGCCACCTCCCTGCGATGGACTGAGGGTTCCCCAGCCACCACATATTGACTGTTGACCTCTTCCTGTTCCCTGGCTCTTCCTCCACAGGGTCGGCCTTGGTCTGGCCGACCTTGCCTATCCCCTCTCTGAGAGCCTGCTGCGCTCCTCGACCTTGATAGCCTGTGTCTTAGGTCATTCACCGGACCCAGCCTCTCTAAGGTCGAACCTCTGCTCAACCTGTCAAAGGCCGACCCTCTTTATTGGGCCTCTTCTCTTCTTCGGCCGACACATCCTTGACTCTGCCTAAGAGGTCGTATAGTGTCATTTGACACCTCATACGGCTCCCAGCAGCCTTCTGGGTCTTCTTCAGCTTCTAGGTCATCATACCTGTCCTCTGGGCAAGGGTTTCCCTGCTTCCCCAGGCGCAAGCGCCTAGGGTCAGCAACGTCCCTCCTCCGCTGGGGTGCAGGTTGGTCCTTCATCGGCGCCTGGGGTGGTCCCCTGGCATCCGGATGAGGCTGAACTGCCGCCGGAGTGATCATGTCCGGTGAGACTCCAGGTGGCCTCATCATCATGGTTTGACTGAGCTGGGCATATTGCTCATTCATGGCTTGTTGTGTTGCAGCTAAAGATTTCAAAGCTGCTACTACCTCCGCCATTTCGGACTGGGGAGGAGCCTGACTAGAACTAGCCCCTCCACCCTCGGGCGGCGGAAGAGGCGGTGGTAAGTCTAGTGCCATATGTTGATTGTATAGAGCTTGAGTAGCAAGTGAGCTTAATACCTTAAAGGACCTCTTCCAATGGTGAAACAGCTCCACGTTAGGGGGAGGCCTGGTTCACCACCAGTGTCTCCGATGAGGTTAAGCAGAAAAATAGGAAGAGATAGCTTTTGATTCCCACAGACGGCGCCAAAATGATGATGCTGGAATTAGCACCACCAGGTAAGGTGTTTTCAAGCTCAATATAAGTATAACAATGGCAGCACAGCTTATGTAAAGAGATAATAGAAAGAGGTGAGGAGAAGAGGATAGCATACCGGTATATAAGTGGTTCAGCCTCAATTGGCCTACGTCCACTGTGAGTGTGTGTGAGTAATATCACTGAATGAAGGCACTAATGGCCATGGATACAATCTCTCAAGCTTTCTCTCTCTACTGTGAATTTAGATAGAGTTTCAACTAGGGTTTAATAACTGGGGATCATTTTGCAAGGTAGGGGATGATCCCTATATATAGTGCCTAGGGGGTGTAATGTGCCCCCCATGCATGTAATGAGCATGTTTGTGGTAGCCTCACCAATGTGGGAGTGCCATCTGTCACTGTCACATGTAAGTAATGATGATTAAATATTCTCCCCACATGTGGAGAATAATCTTGTTACAACTGATTTGTGCCCATGTGTCCTTATCCAAACGTTCAACTGATGCTCGACCGCCATGTTGGTGGATGACCTCGGCCTGGGAGAGGCCAAGCTGTAAAGACTTGACATTCATTCAACCCGAGGTGTGTCATAGGGAGTCTCGGCCTAATCTCAGCCGAGACATTATGCTGGGTCGACCCCAGCCGAGGTAGGAATGATTCCATGCTGACGATTACTAAGGCTTATTGTGACCTCGGCCCAAGCCGAGGTTGGACTGGTTCCATGTTGAAGGTTACCAAGGCTCCCTGCAACCTCGGCCTACCCTCGGCCGAGGTTGTCATACCCAGGTATATGTGAATGTTGTTGATGCCTGCGATGCGATTAGTGTTCATTGGAAATGTAGGCGGTAGTGTCGGCCTAGGCCGACCCTAATCTGGCCGAGGGGTGATATCGTGGGCCCATGGCTTATCTTGGGTCGATCAATACCTCGGCCATCATCTCGGTCGAGGTTGGTGTCTTTGGGCCGAGGTAACACTTGGGGCATATCAGTGATGTTTATCATGTATAATGCTATTGTCTGAGTTTACGGACCCTAATTGGGAAGAGTAGCAAGTATTCATGCGATAAGCTCTGGCCCATTGTGTTGAATAATATTTCAGGTATAACGCTGGAGTAGATGCGTAGTTATGATTGGAGATATTTTTGGAGATGCAACTAGAGATTTGTTTTAGATGCTTTAGTAGTTTATATTTGCTTTCCATTCCGTCGCTTTTATTATGAGATTTTTATATATGGATTTGGTGGGCCAACCGGTTCTACAATTGTTTATGATTTCTGTCAGATATTTGTAGTCGGATTATTCATTTTGGGATTTATATTTATTTGGAGTTGGATTTATTTTGGAGATTAGCATGGTGATGAATTTAATATTGCATGAATGGTTATATTTGTTGGATAAATTTAATTATATCTCGTGGAATTTTTTTTAAATGTCTCGTATATTTATCACATGCTAAGAATGATAACTTATTTAGTGATGCCCAGTGTAGTATGGCGACGGCGACTAGCCACCTCGCTTGCTAGAGTTCGCGGGGTGTTACAAGTCTCCACTTCTCGAAGCCATGGTGTGGGCACATGTTAATTAACTCGTTGAGACTCTCCCAACATCTATCGAAGTGCTCATTATTGTTTTACCTAAAGCTTTGCATTTAAGCCCTAATAAAGGCCCTATGTGCGGGAAATAACTTTTGGAGAAATTTGTCCTATATGTCTCTCCATGTGGCTATCGAGCTCGGTGTTAGTGACCAAATCCAACTCCTTGCCTTATCCTTAAGTGAGAAAGGAAAAAGCTCGAGGCGCACCACATCTTGGGTGCGAGTTTGATCATTAAACGTCTAGCACCCCTCCTCGAACTCTCAAACGTTGAGGTAAGGCTCCTCGGACTCCAAACCGTGAAAATTGGGATAATCTGAATCATCACATTCCTAAAGTAGAATTGCTCTGCAATATATGGGAATATAATGCATCCCAGAGCGATGATTCGCTCGAGGTATAAAAGGTATCTTATAGGTCGATACGATATACTCCATCACCTATTCGCATTATCCGACATCGCACTCATACTAATATAATCATTTTCCTCACTGGAGTTCCTAGACGTATGACTCGGGTTGTGACTACGCGGAATAAGAGGTGGTACCCAGAAATTTGGAGAGTTTGGAGTGTGCGGGCTAGTATGGGTGAGTTCAACTATAGGATTTTTGTGTAACGTAGGAGGATTTGGATTTGAATTGGGATTGGGAAGAGTATTTTGCATTTGAGGCTCGAGAGAATACTTTTTATTTTGTTTTTTCTGATTTTTTTATCACTTTGAATTTTTTTTAAATTTGTGGGATTTATAATTTTTTTGGTTTTTAAGGAATTATAGTCAAATTCTTAGATTAATTCGACCTAACCTAGTGTCTCTCTACCTATTCCCCAACAATGACGCTAACAACTTGATGCGGAGCAAAATGTGTGTGCAATGCATGTATCTACAACTCAAATGCAAGTCGATTGCTCAAGTAATAACCCACTAAGTCGAGGTCGAATCCACAGGGAATAGGACAAAAATCATGACGAAAACTACAAGGTAGGCTTTTAAAACCAAGGTGTCGACTATCGAAAAGAAAAGAAAAAGGTGGTGATTTTCATGAAGATTCTTCCACAACATAAGGTACATTCTTTTCACTATGGTATGTCTATATCTTATAGTCCTGCCAAATTTCCCACTTCAAAGACTTATATTTTATGTTCATACAATGGTGCATGGGCACTAAATCTTATCACTTTTAAAACTTATATAAGCATATTTAACAAACTCTTGAATGCCTTTTACATGTTTATCAGATATTTGGTTACTCTCCCTCATCCACTCTTTGTATTGTCGAAAATCCATTAAATAATCTTTAAAATTCAGTTCACCTATATTAATAATTTGAAGCAAAGGTGCTGCATACACGAACGTACAATTCATAATTCAATCAAATTACTCAACACAACTTAAACCAAAATTAAAAAAAATAAGATAACTTAAGTAAACAAAATATTATTACAACTTTTTCTCGAGTATTACAAATTGTCAAACATTGTTCATGGCATATACTTGACCAAGAAATAAACTGGCCATACGATAAAATAATTTTTGCATTATTTCAGTTCTTTCCCTTCCTCGTTTTCAATGTGCACAGGAGTATCTCCGTAATTGTGGTATATTTCATCAACAAGTATCTGAGCATGATTAGGCATAAATATTTCATATTTATCACCTTAATTTCAGTATTTTTATGGTCCCCTACAGTGTATTTCGTGTTTTGTGTATTTCTCTATTGTTTTACAGGCATTTCATGCAAGTGGATGCGAGAGCAAAAAATCGACACGACGAAAGAGTAAAAAAATGAATGATAAGGGAATTCTTGTAATTTTTCAGTCAGAACTCAAAGGAGGATCCAACTAAAATGTCAAATAATTCAAAGTCAGGAGCACACTGGAAGAAACAACACCCAAATCCGAGCCGCGGTGAAGAAGTTATGCATATTTGAAGTTGGGATAAGAATACAGAGGCAAAAGTGCAAATAAGAACAAATCGACCAAAATAAGGCACCTTAGGCTGACCCAAGGAACGAAATAGGTCGGTTGCCTGGGGAAAATCGGTTCGCCTCGCGAATGGGTTCGGATAGGCTTAGGGAGAATGCGTTTGGGTCACCTGTTGCGTGATTTTTATTTTTAAGCCTATTTTTTAGCCTAAAAAGTTTGATGGTTAGAGGACTCTTCTAAACGACTTGGGACTTATGTAATCAGCTATTATGAGTCTTTTAGACTGGTTATTGTTAGTTAGAAGGCTAAAAAAGTAGAGTAATATCAAGGAGTAAGTTTTTTACTTTTCATGCATGCAAATATCAATCAAGAGCTAATACTTTTTTTTGGTTTTATTTCAAGGTTTGGTTTGTGCGTGTTCTTCCTTCTCTACACTTTTGGTAATATTATTTACATGATTTATTTTTATTATTCAATCATTATGTCTTCATGCAACTTCAGTAACGCATGCGTAGTTAACTTCAACATGTATGACTAAATAATGAGAGGGTTGGGAAACATGACCCAACATAGGTGGATGAGTTAGATATAAAATCGAATATAATTGTGTATATAATTATTAGGTTTAATTGTTGAGACTAATATTATAGGTCTCTTAACTCCATTTTTCGTAGGCAACTAGAGTGTTTGAGGATATAATATGCATGTCGACAATCTCGTCATTCAAGTCAAATTAATTATTGACTAAATATTGTCTGGAGTAAAATTTTCACATATTTAGTGCTTTGATAAATTTGATGTTTTCTTCTAATTAAATATATAATTATTGAAAAATTTATATACAAGAAAGATACCGACGGTTTGGGAAATTAGATCCCGACTCCACATTTCTCAAAATAGTTTTTTTAAAAATCAAAATTTTAATTTTTTCTTTCTTTTAATTAATATTGCACTTGCTAAATAGGTTGCTTTAGTTAAGTACCAGTACCCGACCGCATAACGGAACCCCACCGAGTGAAAGTGGTATATTATTTGTCAATACATCATCCTTTGATAGACCTAATTGTTGATGCTTACAAAGTCTACCACCATCAAAACCACCAACCTATGGATACAGATAATGTGCATTATGATAAAGTCATTGAACAAACTGATATTGAATTACAAGAAGATTGGGAATACATACGATTGAAAGTTGATATGGCTAGACCATTGTATAAAGATTTGGACGAAGATCATGTGGTATTATATGCAATGCTTAGTTTTCATAATTCGAAGAGTCAATTTGGTTTGTCAAGCAACAATGTAACCAAAATCCTTAACTTGGTAAAGACATTCTCCCAAAAGAGAACACATTACCAAACAATTATCCTATCATTGAGAATAACTTTAAGGGTTTGGGTTTGAAGTATAATTTTATTCAGGCATGCAAGTATGATTTCATATTTTATCGCAACGATCACAAAAATAAGAACGAATGTCCTATATGGAGTGAGCTTAAATACGTGACTCGTGAGAATGGAAAAGACAAAACTACAAAATATTGCAAGTTCTTACAAGTTCCACAAAAAGTTTCGAAGTATTTTCCTTTTGAACCACGGTTAAAATGTTTTTTCACTGTACCGTGGATAACAGAGGTTGTGACATGGCACGCTCGATGCGAGGTGGGTGAGAATCTCATGCACCATCCGACTGATTCACTCATTTGGCAATTTTGAAATACATAACACCGTGAATTTGTGGAGGAACCGTGCAATGTATTTCTTGCATTATAAACCTTTGAGTATAATTATTTTGGAAATTTTAAGTACTAATAAGAGTTATTGGCCAATTCCCATGGCGCCTTTAAGTCTCCCTCTAACACTGTGCGGGAGAAAGGAGTTCATATTGTTATCTTTATTGATACCCGGGTCGAAGCCTCCCAGCGATGATATTGATATATTTTTAACCTCTTTAATTTAAGAACTTATAGAGTTCTGGAATAGAAGCGTGACGATGTTTGACTCTCGTAATAGTGAAAAGTTCATACTTAAAGCAACGTTGATATGGGTCATCCACGATTTTCCTACTTATGAGACCTTGTCCGATTGCAATGTTCATGGTTATCATGGGTGTCCCATATATGGGGAGGAAACTGAAGTAATCTGGATATATCATAGGGGTGAGATGAGTTTTACGTGTTATCGTAGATTGTAAACCAACTAGTCACCCTTTTAGGACGATAAGTATAACTTTTTACGTGTCGGTCACGAGCGTAAGACCAGACCTGCTCGACTTTCTAGTCAACAGATTGAGGAGAAATCGAAGGCCACGACTGGGGGGAATAAATATATAGGCAAAGGCTACGACTGCGGGGAATACATATGTAGGCAAATATTCGCAGTTTGTAAACCTGAAGCATAAAGCTAGGATAACCTTAACGACCCTAGTAAAAGAAAGGCATGGTAAAGATGATAAATATTTTCTGACTTGCCACATTAAAAAGATCATTATGTGAGGCATGTAATTAATGTTATGCACACAGAGAAGAATGCTACAGAACATCTGATAGGAACATATCTGGTTGGATCTCATTCAAAATATGGAGGGCGGGCGCGCCACGGCCTACATAAGATGAAAATAAAGAAGAAATTATGGTTAAAAATTATCTACAATGGGAAGAATTTTTATACCCCTCCTGGTTTCACTTTGACTATTAGTGAAGAAAAGATCCTCTTAGACGTGTTCAACTTGAAGACTCTAACTAGTTATTCCAATATTTTTCGTAAGGTAGTAAGCTACTAAACAAATTATCGAAAATAGTGCAAGTCTCACAACTAGCAAGCCATCATTCAATTAATCCCTCTACTATTAAGGAATTTCTTCTTTGAATATAAAGATTTTCATTGGATAATTATGCAAATCAGTTTGTGCTTTATTGGTAAACATAAAGCACGTTAAAGCTATGAAATCAACTTTAGCCGAGGTAATTTTTGTATTAAAGAAATATTTTTCTTTGTCATTCTTCGATATCAGCATCCATCGACTTGTGCATTAATGTAATGAGGATTTGTTGTGTGATCCCATTAGGTATCACTGGATGTATCCTTTTAAGCGCTTGATGTAAACCTTTAAAGATTAAAAAAAATATACACGGTATATTGGAGGGTCAATTGCTCAAGAATACGTAACTGCATCAATTGCTCAAGAATACGTAACCACTAACCATCGTTATATGCTCGGGGACATATGCCAGAATAACATGTGAGGAGGTTCAATCCTTGAGGAGAACGAGTGATCGAGGAATGCTACGAGTTTGAGGATGAATTGCCTTTTAGGTTACTAGTTTATAGTTGAGTAAGCAACTCGTTATGTCTTCAAATTGTAAGATGAAGTTGAAGATTGGAGAGGGTGAGTAGCCATATAATTAACTGAATTATTCTTGTTTGATTATATATATTATGATCTAAACTCCTATAATTTACCTTTAGGAAGTATGAGAATGAAATTACCCAAAATCATAGGAGGAATTTGACGGTGGATTATTTTAGAACATGGATATATTAAAAGTTAATTTCCACATCTCATGTACAGTTATTTTTTCACGTGTGGTGAAAACATGCTCTAATACAAATTCACTAAGAAATGCAACTTCTAAAAAGAGATGATATCAATTAAAGGCTTGCGCTCATAGCAAAAGGTCCCAAATTTTGGGCGAAAGAGTGTAAGAAATTCCACACTAACGGTTTTGATTTCATTTTATATCCATTTGAAGAATTTTTTTATGCAAAATAGAGGATTTTTAATTTCTGCCTCGAGTACCCGTGTTGCTAGCAAAAACGATAAAAATCCAAAAGAAACGATGCTTACCTAATATGGGATTATCCAATAAATCCTGGAACTCAATTATTTAGATTTCACATTATCCTATCCTATTGTGAATGGGTGAAGGTGGAGGATACTACAAATGCATGCAAAATTGATCCTGACTCCAAACCTATCATGATAGATCTATCAAAGATGAAGAGTAAAGATCACATAGTCAACGATCCTTTTATTTCTACTTTTTCTGAACGTAAAGATTGTATTCAATTCAAGTGCATAAATGATAGCAATTAGTCTATTGTTGTACATGCACCAAAGAGTTCAACTACTCAACCAGACACATTAAAGGGTTTGATTACTTAAACAGACACATTAAATACTGGCAAATAGTTTCATTTATGAATGTTTGGTTTGATTTACAAATATTTAGTTTAATTTAGGAGAGGCGCGATCACCTCGCACGGGACCAATGTAACTCGTAGGAACTGACTTCATAGTCACGGGGCGTGCAGTTAGAGAATATGGCTAAAATTTACAAATTACGGGATTTAGACTTGAAAACATGTCGGTAGAGGGAGAAAACCCAAAACTACTTCCAAATGGCCCCTTAGGGGCACGAACACTTCGACGGGATCAACGTAACTCATAGGAACTGATCGCATAGTCATGGGATGATCGGTTTGAGAATAAGATTCAAATTTACAAATAGTAGACTTAGGCTTTAAAACATGCTGCTAGAGGAAAAAATCCAAAACCACCCCCAAATGAAGCCGTAAGGGCACAAAAACCTCGCACAAGACCAATGTAACTCGTAGAAACTGACCACATATTCATGGATGCCCAATTTGAGAATATGAATAAAATTTATAAATAACCAGACTTAGGCTTGAAAACATGTTGCTGGAGGGAAAAAAAAACTAAAACAGGCCCAAATGCCCCCTAAGGGGTACGAAAATCTCGCATGTGACTAATGTAACTTGTAGAAACTAACCTCGTGGTCACGGGATGCTCGGTTTGAGAATAGGAATAAATTTGTAAATAACCAAACTTACCATTGAAAACATATCGCTAGAGGGAAAAACGCAAAATAACCCTCAAACGACCCCTTAAAGGGCACAATCATCTCGCACGGGACTAATGTAACTCATAAGAACTGATCACGTAGTCAAGGATGCCTAGTTTGAGAATATGACTAAATTTTTAAATAAATAGATTTAGGCTTGCAAACATGCCGTTAGAGGAAAAAATCCAAAATAACCCCCGAATGGTCCCACAAGGGGCACAAACACCTCGCACGGGACCAATGTAACGCGTAGGAACTAACCGCATAGTCACGGGTTGCCTGACTTGAGAATAGGATAAAATTTGTAAATAAACATACTTAGGGTTGAAAACATGCCACTGGAGGGGGAAAAAACCCAAACGACACTTAAGGGTAGGGGTGTTCACGGTCCGGTCCGGTCCGATTTTAAGGTATTTTTTGGACCAGGTTGCATTAATCGTTCCTAGAAAATTATGAACTAAGACCGGACCAGAATAATCAGTCTCGATCATATTCGTTTTCAAGCGATTCATGTTCGGTCTCGATCCTATTCGTTCCATAAAAACAACACATTTTATATAAAAAACAACAACACGTTTTATATATTAAAAAAAGAAAGTAAAAAACAACGCATTTTATGATAAACAACATTTTTTTTTTAGTAAAAACAACATTGCTTTTAAAAAACAACACGTTTAAAAAAAAGACAGCACTTTAAATTAAACATTATCCATAAAAACAGTTAATAATACCCATATAAAATAGCAAACAACAAACAACTAATACCCATAAAATAATACGGATAAGGATACAAAAGTATGTCCACCACATAATTGATACATTCATAACAAAAACAATAATGTAATTAAAAAGCAGATTCAAACACACAAAAAATGATACCTTTAATTGTGAGTGTAGTTCCCCATAAAAACCACTCAGCCCCTTCATAAAAAAAAATATACTTGTTTTGGAAAAAACACAAAACCCACAAACAATTGTTATAGATTACAATACACTGTTTGGAATAAACATGAAACTTACAAACACATATACTTGGAACAAATAATGTTTGTGACATATTGGAAGTAAAAGTTGTACTAAAAATTCTAAAAACAATTAGCAAAACAAAACAAAACGAATTATAAAAGTCTACTGACATAAAAAAAATATGCAAATTGGGTAGTATCACATGCATAAGCATTTTAACAAAGATACTTATATTGGAATGAATACCAACCTGTTGGCATTAATGCACAAAGATAAATTTCCCCCTTTTTGCCCCAAAAAAATTATATCCAGGTTAGTGGTTTTGAGAGGCATAAGTAGTGTATGGGTGGAAGGGTCTAAGAAACTATTTTGAAGAGGTGTTTGAAAGTCACCGGCGACCGTCATTTGTATAGAGGAGAGTGAGACATGAGATGATGATGAGGAGCCGTCGTCGCCTACTAGTTTGTAAAGAAAGAGAGGAGAAACTAGGTTCGGTCCGGCCCAAACTCGATTTTTACGACCGAGGATTGAGATTGAACCGAATAATGCGGTCCTTTGCATTTTTAGACCGAATTAAGATCGAATTACCAGGTGTTCCTAAGGGGAAATGATGTTATAAATAAAATTTCAGGTCGTTTGAATATCGTTTGCTATGCTTGCTTCACACATCATTTAACATTTATGATTTGCAAAAACTCTAATAGTGCTTGGCTTGTAAAGGACATACGAAGTTTAAAACAATTACGAATTTTTCTTGCCGTGGAAAATAAATTGCTCATGAAATTTTAGATTATTTTGGATATCGTTTGATGTACTTATTCCACCCCTTTTTTCGATCCAAGTACAGAGTTTGCGAAACCTTTATCGTGTTTCACTTGTAGATGAGGATTGAATCGTTAGGAAAAAATAAAATTTGAAATGGATGTTTTTAGAGGCAAAACGAAGAGACACGAGAAATTTTAGGTCACCTAAAGATCATTTGGTTTGTTTATCACAAAATAAATTGGTAACATAACGCCAAGTTCAAATTATAGCGCAAGTATGGCTTGTTATGAACTCATTGTTTATACGTGTTGGTTTACTTTTTATGATCTAATTTATAAATTAACATATCTCATTGCACAACAAAGCTTTATATTATCAATTACGTATAATTTAGAAAATGATAATTATTCAACTATAAATGTAAAGATTTATTATATTACAAACTTACCATTTTAACAAATGACATAATTTATTAAATTAATTTACTACCTACCAATTTATTTAAACTATTAATTTACTAATTTAAAACATTTCTCAGCTTACCACTTCATTAAATTATTTAATCGCCGAACATAATAAAACATAAACAAAATAAAATCAAATGATATCCGTACCTCATTGTTAAATGCCCTATGCAACCAACGCGTCTCCGTCGACGATGCAATGCGATATGCCTGCATAATATCATCGCTGTATAAAAATCCAAAATCACGCACGTGAGGACGACACATCATTCAATGCTGATGCACAAACTTTATCAAAAACGTGAATAACGCGATTTCGAGTGAAAAAAGAAATAAACGCGCTAAATTAAAGTTTAGGCGACCGATAAAATACTGCTCGAACTCTATACCCGGGACCATAAATTGAATCTAATGGACCCATGAGTCCATAAGTTAAGCCCATTTCAGTATGTGGGCTGACCCACTCTAGAACTTAACATTTTAAAACGCTAAAATCTGAAACGTATACTATTTCAAAAAATTTTCATGTTTGGGAAATTAGGGTTTCTCCATCAACACTCAAAGACTGTCCTATCTTCATCTCCATCACAAGTAAGCTCACCTATACATCTCTCTCTCTCTCTCTCTCTATATATATATATATATGTATCATGTTTCGGTTTTATAAACACATTGAAATTTTGTGAATTGGAGAAATGAAGCTTATTGTAAAAGCTCTCTATGAGTTTTAGCTGTGTTGAAACCTTAATTTGAGTCCATACATATCATTATATCTGTTTTTGATTACAGTAGAGTTGTATTTTTAGGATTTAAGTTTAGGGTAAATTACACCAAACCCCATTTAAGTATAGCGGTTTTGCGGATAGCCACCCTAATCTAAAACACTCGACAGAGTGCCCTAAACTAATGAATTTTTACGCCCAGAAAATATGCATAATTTTTTTTATGCATTAAATAATGTTTTTATTAAGTCATTTTCAATGAAAATGTGTTGGGTGTAAAAATTCAATAGTTTTAGGGGGCTCTTTGTCTAGTTTTTTTTAGACGCTATAGTTCGGGGGGGTTTGGTGTATTTAAAATTAGGGTTTCCCCATCAACACTCAAAAGACTATTTACACCTAGAAAATATGCATAAAAGTATATAATCATGTTTTTATTAACTTCAATGAAATGTGCTAGGTGTAAAAATTCAGTAGTTTTAGGGGGCTCTCTGTCTAGTTTTTTAGATTAGCTATTTGCAAAATCGCTGTAGTTCAGGGGAGTTTGGTGTAATTTACATCCTAAATTATGTTAGATTTGCAGTATGGGCCATTCTGTTAATTTTAATAGAATTACTAGGCATACAGATTTATTCTGTTAGATATAACAGAAAAGGTGGTGGTGGATGCAAATTTAACATACTTCAGGGGCTTGATTGTTAAAAAAGGGTATGAGGTGTAAAGTTCAAGGACCACTTGTTTAATCTTTTATATTAGAGAAATGAAGCCTATCGTAAATGTTCTCTGTTAATTTCATGTTTGGGAAATTAGGGTTTCTACTTCAACACTCAGCAGACTGTTCTATGTTCATCCCCATAACAAGTAAAGCTCATATATACATACATGTATGTATATCTATGTATAGGGGCGGGATCAAGTGCGGACCAAGTCCCTGACATATATTGACCGGCTTGTTTCAAATAGTAAAACAATCTATTTTGAGCTGATTTTTTTAAGGGGTACCATGAAATGTTTAACAACCTCCCCCCTCCCCCCCCAACACACAAAACAAAAAAAAAGCAACTCAAAATGATTTTTTTTTTTGGTATTTTTAAAAAACTGGTCCACATGGAGCGGTCCTTTAAGTTGATCCGCACAGGATTTACTCCGTCTATGTATATACGTATATATCGTCAACGTTTAAATCTTGGCTTTATATAAGTGTCCTCGCCCAAGTTACGTTTGATCTCGGTTCGAGAAACGGGGGCAACCTCTCCATATACAGTAAGGCCAACCGATATCTGCCTCTCTTTGCAGTTAAGCGGGAGCTTTGTGCATTGGGTACACTTTTTTTTAATATTGTAAATGTTCAAAGTGGGGTTTTGGTTTTATAAACATGCTCTAATTTTGTCTACAAGAGAAATGAAGCCTATTGCATATGTTCTCTATAAATTTTAGCCGTAATGAAATTTTATTTTGAACCTTTACATGTTTTTATAGCTGTTTTATTGCAGCAGAGTTGTTTTCTTAGGGTTTATGAAATTTGATATGATGTAAAAAAATTAGAGTGAATTACACCGGCGGCACCTGAATTTTGCACCTCGTAAAACTTGACTTTTTTTTTTCCTGTAACTTTTAAGCCCTTAAATTATGTTGATTTGCAGTAGTGGCCATTCTGTTACCTTTTCCGTAAAATCTAGGGAACTACTAGTCACGCTGATTGATTTGGGAGATTTAAAAAGTTGACATAGGGTTATTGGTGCAAATTTAACACACTTTAGGGGCATAGTTTTTAAGAAAGAAATATTATAAGGTGCAAAGTTCAAAGGCCACTAGTGCAATTTTTTATATTAGAGAAATGAAGCCTTAATTTAAGTCTATCCCTAATTTTACATATCTTTTATTACAATAGAGCTGCTTTGTTAGGATTTATGAAATTTGGTACGAGGTAGAAAAATTAAAGTAAATTACACCAGTACCCCTTGAATTTTGTACATTGTTACACGTTGGTCATTGTTTTTTGGGTAACATTTAAGTCCCTAAACTACATTCAATTTGCAGCAGTGGCCCTTCCGTTAAATTATTCTGCATGAACTTGTTACGTGGACTGATTATGATAGATTTTACGAAAAACTTGACGGAAGGGCTATTGGTGCAACTTTAACATACTTCAGGGGCTTAGTTGATAAGAAAGAAATGTTGTAAGGTGCAAAGTTCAGGGCCTCTGAAGGGCTATTGGTGCAAATTTAACATACTTAGGGGCTTAGTCGCTAAGAAAGAAATGTTATAAGGTGCAAAGTTCAGGGTACTTAGTGAATTTTTCCTGTAAATCTAATGGAATTATTCTGGAATTAGTTTGCGTGAACTATTTATGAAGACCGATTCCATTAGATGTAACAGCAGGGCTATTGGTGCAAATTTAACATATTTTAGGGGCTTAATTGCTACAAAATATAGAGGTCGTACCTTGGTGCGATGACAAGTGCTCTCGTCCAAGCTATGGTTGGTCTCGAGTTCGAGTATGGGAGCATCTGTATGGAGGCAAGGCCTGACGACATCCACCTCTTCCAGACGTGTAGTTAAGTGAGAGCCTTGTGCAGTGGTTGTTAATTGCTACAAAATATGTTATAAGGCGTAAAGTTCAAGGGTACCTAGTGTAATTTACTCAGAATAATTAGTGTTCTACTGACCATAGGGTATTCTTGTATAGTTAGATCCAGGGTGAAGCTAGATTGAACCGAAATTGGGGTATAAGTTATTATTTTATGACCTAGTAAGTGGAAAACACATTTAAATGCTGTGTTAAAAATATCTGCAAATTAAAGTGTGCTTGTATTGAAATCATAATTTGAATTCTGACCTTATTCTCTCTGTTTTCTAGTATTTACAACACTTGAATTCAATCTAAAAAATTCATATTGTACAACTGTAGATCAGAGTGAATTCTATATTTTAAGTAAAATGGGGATTGAGTTTTTACTTTATGGCCTAGTAAAAAAATGATTCCTGTGAGTTTTAAAATTAGAGTTGTCTTTTAGTATTTACAAAATTTGAATACAATCTGTTCAAATATATATATATAATTTTTTAATACAACCTACAAAATTCACATTGTTCCACTGCAGACAAGAGACAGCGTTTTAAATGTGCACAATTGCCTATTAGACGCTATTGGCAAGCTTTTTGTGTTATATTTTTTTTACTCCAATTTGCGAAACGCTGTTGTTTTGTGGAAGAAACTTAGAGAACATAAAAGAACAAAACCCTTGTTAACAACAAAAGCCCAATCCCTCTGTTGGCACGAAATCCCTATCTCAGCCCTTTGTGAATATGTTTGTTTGAAAGTCGCTGTGTAGATCTAAGGTCAAAGTCTTCTCTTCTCTTCAACGCCTCTAATTCCTATGTTGTTGTTTCTCTTCTTTTGTAAAGCTCAAATAATTGGTTGTGTGATATTTATGTGTGCTGAAATATCTTATTGATAAATTGGAGTTGATGTTTTATTATGATATGATATTTTCCTCAATTGGTCATCGTGATATGTAATGTCTAAGAAAGATTTTGGGCGGAAGCATGCGTATGAAAAAGATGGAATTAAAAGCGTATTTTGCAAATATATGTGTTTGTTAAATTGTTGAAAACTCTTCTGCTCTCTGTTTCCGGTTTTCATTTCTATTTCTAATTTTCATTTTCAATAGAAAATTTAGAAAACTAGGGAAACAGGTTCATTTGTTAGAAATAAACCATTATTTTCAAAATGTGATTAATAAGAGAAATTTAGAAAGTCAAAATGCAATCTACAAAAAGATTAAGGGTCCAGATGTGATATACAGAAAGTGAGGTGCCGAAAATTTAATTTAGATAAAGTTCAGGGGGCCAAAATGTAATTTACAGAAAGTGCTGGGCATGTCATTTTTCTTATAATTTAGATGTAACAATATAATTTATAATGATTTTTGTGGTCAAAATGTGATTTATCAAACAGTTGGGTAATTTTCGAAGACAGGATGTTTAGGAAATTGGTTGAAAACGTGTTAAAGTAGTGTTTCAATTTTCTTGAAAATTCGATAGTCAGAGAAAACTGTTCTCTAGTGTTTTGGGTTATTGCTATTGTTGGGATTTATTTGGGTTCTTTATGACTTTATTTGGAACAATGCAGTTTTATTTGGAGGTATGTAGTGTTTCATGCCTATATGACCTCATTTGAAATGATATAGTACTTTATTCGGAATGATATAGTAGAATGGTATAAACTCTTCTCCACAAGTTTAATTGTACTTAAAGCTGTATTTGTTTGAATTCTCACAGTAAGAACTATTTTTGAGGGTTTATAGAATTTCAGTATAATCTAAAAGTTCATATTGTTCCACCAGATCAGAGTATACTTGTATAAATAGACATTGGCTACAATAGATTGTAACTGAAGTAGGATTTGAGGTATTGTTTTACGATCTAGTAAATGGAGGACCCTCCAACTATTGGGAAACGTAAAGTACCCGAAGAAAATTCGAAACCTGTGGAAAAGGAAGCCATGAAGGAAGAATCTGCCGCGAAGCGGCGTAGTTTGGCACGAACATGTGTGCATGAGGTCGCAGTTCCAAGTGGGTACACTCTCAGCAAAGACGAATCTGTTCATGGGACTCTCTCTGATCCTTTTTTTAATGGAGAGAGTGCGAAATCCTATCCGTTTAATCTGGACCCTTTTCAGCAAGTTTCAATTGCGTGTTTGGAACGAAACGAGTCTGTTCTGGTTTCGGCACATACTTCGGCAGGAAAAACTGCCGTTGCTGAGTATGCCATCGCGATGGCTTTTAGAGATAAGCAAAGGGTTATTTATACGTCTCCGTTGAAAGCCTTGAGCAATCAGAAATACCGAGAGTTGAGCCAGGAGTTCTCAGACGTTGGGTTGATGACTGGTGATGTCACACTCTCGCCAAATGCGAGTTGTTTGGTGATGACGACAGAGATTCTACGAGGTATGCTTTACAGAGGATCGGAGGTATTAAAAGAAGTTGCGTGGGTTATCTTCGACGAAATACATTATATGAAGGATCGTGAGAGAGGGGTTGTTTGGGAGGAGAGTATCATATTCTTGCCCCCAGCTATAAAGATGGTTTTCCTTTCTGCGACGATGTCGAATGCTACTGAGTTTGCGGAATGGATATGCAATATACATAAGCAGCCTTGTCATGTTGTTTACACAGATTTTCGACCCACACCTCTCCAGCATTATGTGTTCCCCGTGGGTGGATCGGGATTGTATCTTGTAGTCGATGAGAACGAGCAGTTTAGGGAGGATAATTTTGTGAAATTGCAGGATACTTTCACGAAGCAGAAGCAGATTCAAGGGAATAAGAGTGCAAATGGCAGGGCGAGTGGGAGAATCGCAAAAGGCGGTTCCGGTTCTGGTGGTTCTGATATATACAAAATTGTCAAGGTGTGCATTCCAGAACTATATATTGCTTCTCTCGTTTTGTTTTTCAACTTTCCTCGAGTTTGTTCAGTTTTAACAATACCTCTCTACACATTCATTAATTTACCCTGTACATGTTCATCAACTAATTAATGAACATTCAAGGGGTAGCTCGAAATTCTGAATTATCTCAGGGTAGAGTAAAAAAAACATACAGTTATCGTTCAAATTTTCTTTTTTATTACACTATCAAAGTTTTGAGTAGGACATTCCATCTCCCACTCTTTCAAGTTGTAGTTATTCTAATAATTATTTGAACTTTTGTTACTTTTTCTTTAGCTTAATGATCAATTATCATATAACTTTTCAAAGTGCTTAAATTGAAATATTCTTCATGTTTCAGATGATTATGGAAAGAAAATTTCAGCCTGTTATAATTTTCAGCTTTAGTAGAAGAGAGTGCGAGCAACATGCGATGTCAATGTCCAAACTTGATTTTAATAGCCAAGAGGAAAAGGACATTGTGGAGCAGGTTTTCCGAAATGGAATATTGTGCTTGAATGAAGAGGATAGAAACTTACCTGCAATTGAACTGATGTTGCCACTGCTCCAGCGAGGTATTGCCGTTCATCATTCTGGCCTACTTCCTATTATCAAGGAATTGGTAGAACTTCTCTTCCAAGAAGGCCTAGTGAAGGCCCTTTTCGCCACAGAAACAGTAAGATTGTCACCTCACATAATTTTATTGTAAATTGCAATAACCCCCTGAACTATTACATTATATGCAAATATTTCCCGCAAGTATTAATTTTACACCTTAAACTATTCTATTTCTGTCAAACATGTCACGAAAAAAGCTTTTTGGTGACACTTCTTAACTACAGAAAGGGGGTATTTACAACTTTGAATAATTTAGGGGGTATCTGCAATCAAAGCACTAGTTTATGGGGTTTCTTGGATTTTACCGTTGTTTCAAGCCACAATTTTAAAACTCCACGGCATCTATACATTGTCGGCCCCTTGATTTTTAGCATTCTCCTTGTTCGCATCTTAATATGTTTATTATTCTGCATTTGTGCTGATGTCCCTTGGTTTTAATTTGTTGCAGTTTGCTATGGGGTTGAATATGCCTGCAAAAACTGTTGTTTTTACGAATGTTAAGAAATGGGATGGTGACAGTCATCGTTACATAGGATCGGGCGAGTATATCCAGGTGCGTATCACTTGATTTCTCCTGAATGTCTTTTACACTCCGTTTCGCAGTGAGTTCTTTGTTGTCAGTATTGTTGTCTGGTTTCTTAAAGATGAGCGGAAGAGCTGGGCGTCGTGGTAAAGACGATCGTGGAATATGCCTTATAATGATTGACGAGCAGGTAATATCCCCCCCCTTTTTTTTTTCCTTTCTCTCAGTATCCTACGCTTTATTTTTGTCATATTTGAAGCATCCGTGCTACATAGGTTTCGTAGCATAAAATAGTAATGCGGTATATTATTTATTAATATATTAAATTAATATGTGTTTTGATCTGTTTTCAGATGGAGATGAATACCCTAAAGGATATGGTATTGGGTAAACCAGCTCCATTGGTCAGTACTTTTAGGCTGAGCTACTACTCAATTTTGAACTTAATGAGCCGTGCGGAGGGCCAATTTACTGCTGAGCATGTTATCAGGAATTCATTCCACCAATTTCAGTATGAGAAGGTTTCTTCTTGTTTCAACTAAATGCTGTTTATCATCTGTATGAGTGATGACTAACAGCCAGTGATCACTCCCACTTTATAGGCCTTACCTGATATAGGGAAAAAGGTTTCAAAGCTGGAAGAAGAAGCTGCCATGCTCGAAGCATCTGGAGAGGTAATTTCTGTCCCTCCACTATTATTGAATGTGTTCTTTTCATTTGCACAGCGTACTGCATCCTGAATCACTCCCATCTCTCCCTCTCTCTCTCTCTATATATATATATTATATATATTATATATATATGTCAATAAAAATATACTTGCGTACAACCAATGTTTAAAAAGGTGAACGAGGCGCTAAAAGAAAGCCTTGAGGCTTAAGCCTCACTACTGTTCATTGAGGCTAATGCCTTTTGTGTCTGAGGCGTTGCGCCTCACGGCTTTCCGCCTCAAGGCGGTGAGGCGTTCCGGCCTTCGGTTCTCCATTTCCGGCCTTCGGTTCTTCAAACCTGTAAGCCTACGAAACTTGTTTGTTTAGTCAGTAATTTTTTTTTAAAGTTTAGTCAGTGTTTGTTTTTTAACCCTACGAAACTTGTTTTTTTTTTTAGTTTAGTTAGGCCCAGTTTGGTTGCGCAAATTATTTGATTATGTAAATTGGTTCATTGTGAATTAGTGAATTATAAATGAGTGAATTTGAAATGAGTTAAATCCAATTTTACACAATGTTTGGTAATTTGAAATTGATGTTAAGGTTCTATGAAAAAAAGATAAGAAAATCAATAGAGAGGGGGAGGTAAAGAGAGAGGGAGATGGGGAGGGGAAGAGGGAGAGGGGACATGCACTTAATGTGACTCCTATTTCAAATGGATTCATTTCACATTTTTTGTGAAATGATCCAATTTCAGATTTTGCACATGAGCTAAAATGGGGCAATTAATGAATCCTTTCATTAATGAAACCAAACACAATTAATGAGTCAATTTGTAAATGGGGCAATTTATTAATGATCCAATTTACAATTTTGGGACAACCAAACAGGGCCTTAGTGTTTGTTTTTTTAGTTTAGTCTGTTTTTTTTTTTTAGTTTAGTTAGTGTTTGTTTTTTAACCCTACGAAACTTTTTTTTTTTTTTTTTTTTTTTTGTAAAAGCTTGGTTTTATTCAGTGTTTGTTTAAAAAATTTGTTATAAAAATATAGTTTATTTGAAATAAATGTACTAAATTAACTTCAATATGACTCTTTTTTAAAGGTTTCTGTTTTTTGGCTTTCAACTTAGATTAATATGTTTTCTTTAACTAAACTGAATATATTTTAAGAAACTAATATATTTTAAAGGTTGCTGTTTTTTTTTAATAAACTTAAGTTGATATGTTTTATTATTTTTTTAATAAAGTTGCTGTTTTTATTAATCTTAGCTTGAAAATCAATGTTTTTTTTAATAAATTTGTTTGTTAAGTTGCATTGATTAATTTATTGTCATATTATAAAACAACCAATATGTGAATGAAGATAAAAAAATGATTTTGCCAAAATGATTTTGCATTGATTAATTTATTGTCATATTGTAAAATAACCAATATGTTAAAATTGATTTTCTCAAATTACTTTTTTAAAAAGTTATCTCGGGGGAACAAAAAAACGTCAAACTATGTGAGAAAGTCCTCAAAGATGTTTTTTTTGTAGTTTTATTTTATATTTCTTTATTATTTTATTTTTATGGTTTTATTAGTATTTTTTTAATATTATTTTGCTCTTTTTTTTTTAAATTTTCGGTGAGGCTTACGCCTCAAACGCCTCGAGGCTTACGCCTCGCCTTTCGCCTTTTTAAACATTGCGTACATGTTATGAAGATTAGCGTAAGTGCTTTACATTTGTTGTACTATGGTGGGATTCGCTTTGGTATGACACATGTAAAGGACTTTTGGTACCAGTTGTTGGTAAATGTAACACTACTATGTATATAGTACCACTATGATTGCACGGTGGACATTCTGCGTAAACTCTTAAAGTGTTTACATGGTTGTGTGTTTTGTGGGAAGGGAACACTTCAGATTTGCTTAAAGAAAAAATATAGGCCTATTGACTCTCTCTCCTCTAGTTGGTGCATTTTGTGCAAGAAAGAAGAAATTGATCACCTCTCCATGCATTAGCTCTTTCTTCAGTTCTTGTGGATGAATGTTTTTAGGGGCTTTGATATTGAAGCAGTGGTGCCAATGATTTGAAAAGAAGATTCCTCATGGAATTTGGGTGTAAGACGAAAGCCAAATATCTTTGGAGATGCATTATAATGGGAGTCGTGGTGGGAGAGGAATAGGAGAACTTTTAAGACAAGGATGAATATAAGAAGTGTCATTTGGGAAAGGATTGGATTTATGGGATGCTTTTGAGAAGATTCCAACAATCTTTTATTTGAAGAGTGTAATCTTGTAATTTTTGGGAAAAGTTTATTTCTTCACTATTAAGCCTTGCCTTGTCCTTTTCTTTTTTCCTTTTCATTTTAAAAATTCATTGTCTTTCCACATCTTGTTATTTTTATGATCATTAATAGTATTGACCAAGAATTGGCAATCAACACGGTACATAATTATAGAATACACGAAATCTCACAGAAAGATTTCTTTTTATGAATTGTCCATTTCAAATAAATCGTATCTTGCTCAGACCAATAAATAGAGCTGAGGTTATAGTTAAAGCCGCTAGCAGAAAACCGAAATAACTAGTTATAGTAAGCATGAAGGAGCTAAATGAGCCTCTCCATATATGGTGGTAAGCCATTTGACATCCGCCTCTTCCAGACCTGCAGTTAAGCAGGAGCCGGGGTAAGATCATTTTGATAGTATTGTGATTGTTTTACTTTGTAGGTGGAAGTTGCTGAATATCATAAGCTAAAGCTTGATATAGGCCAACTTGAGAAGAAGATGATGGCAGAAATGACAAGACCTGAAAGGGTTCTTGTTTTTCTTCTACCTGGTAGGCTGGTATGTATTGAGAAGAATGGTTCCAGTTAATGTTATATTGAAGCCTAAATAATTAATCTGACTTATGTTTTATTTGGTATTTCTTTGAATTTCACTATCTACCATGCTTACTAGTCCCTATTTGTGACTTAATTGATGATCAGCACCATAGTGCTGTTTGATAACCTCGGTGCAATTGAAAAGATGCAGCATTCATTATAATTAAGTGTGCTCGGTAACACAAGTTAGCTTTCACTTGACATGAATTTTATGTTAACATTGTAAAAGCTAATTAAAAGACTTTATTCAATAAAACATGAACCCAAAAATTATCCTTATAATATTTCCCATCAATTAAAAATATTCATAGCAAGTACTTATAGCTAAAAAAATTCAATCTTAGCAAACACCAACATAAATTTCTTTTTGCATATGTTAAACGTGTGCATTAGTTTACTACCGGAGTACTAATATGTTGCTGTTATGGCAATTTTTTTATTTAATTGTGCCAAAAAGAGTCGCTACTTCTGAAAAATGTATTGAATAAATACTCCCAAGTCCATATGCAAGTATTGCTTTGGCGCGTGTTCTTACCTTTTGCCATGGTTACATAAGCTCCTTTTTGTTTTTCTTTTCCTCTTTCTAATTTATTTTCTTTATTACATTTATTTTTCTGCAAAGAGCTATTGGGAATGGGTTGGGATTGTTGATTCTACCGAATCAAAAATCTGATATTGCTCAAATCTTCCCTCTTATCAATACGCGATTCTAATTATTTTAATTTCAGGTTAAGGTACGGGAAGGTGGAACAGATTGGGGTTGGGGAGTTGTAGTCAATGTGGTAAAAAGACCGCCAGCGCCATTAAGCAATTTGCATGCGGAATTGTCTTCTTCACGCGGTAATAGCTATATAGTGGATACCTTGCTTCATTGTTCTCTCGGTTCGAGTGAAAGTGGTTCTCGTCCGAAACCATGTCCACCCCGTCCTGGAGAGAAGGGCGAAATGCACGTGGTGAGTTGACACTCCAAGGAGACAATTATTTATTACGCTCAGAGTATTAGGTTGTTTTTTTCCTTCCGAACTTCCAATCGCCCCCCTTCCCCGGGTTTTCGAATAATACTTTCAACTCCGAGTTTCCCATTTACAATTTTTCCAGAAAAATATTCTGATTGGAATTGAATTTTGAATTTCCAAATTTCCCAAAATCATGCTTCCCCAAATTTACTCTATTTCGATTTTTTGCAACATAAGGATTTTCTGATTTTTTTTATGAGCTTATTCTGATTTTTTCCGTTTTTTGATTTTGGCAAAAAATACTGATTTCTGTAAAAATTGAACTGGAATCTACAAGATTATTATTATTTTTGCTTAAAATATCTGAAATATTTCCGTAATTGCAATTTCCGATCCAATCTGGCCGAACAGGCTTAATTAATATATTTGGAATTCAACTTTCTGCTTGTATTAATTTATAGAGATCTGTATATGATGTACTTGTGTAATCTTAAGCAACATAGTAAACATATTTTAATCTCGAATAGATGAAAATACTTCTGCCCATTTCATTTTTGACCTATATGATTTTTTTTTCTACTTGAACCAAACGGGGCCTTATGATTGAGTTGAATAGCGGAGAACATGATATTCGTTATTTCTGTTCTTCAGGTTCCTGTTCAGTTGTCCCTTATATCTGCGCTGAGCAAGCTCAGAATATCTATTCCTTCCGATCTCCGTCCAGTCGAAGCAAGGCAAAGTATACTTCTTGCCGTCCAGGAACTCGGAAAACGTTTTCCTCAAGGTCTCCCAAAACTTAATCCTGTAAAGGTATGTAAGAATCACTTTCAGATATAATACATCATTTTTTATTGTATTGATTATCGTTGCTTGTGTTTGGAAATTGCAAAAAATTCCCTTTAATTAATTCTAACGGAAACTACTCCACTGAACTATGCATTTTGTTGGGACCCCTTATGGAACCTTTTAGCAATGTTTTTATCGTAACATTTTGGGGGGGGGGGGGGGGGGGGGGGCATTGCAACAAAACACATAGTTCAGGGGCATTTTTTGAAAAGGTAGAGGAATTTCTTGCAAAAACTCTATAGTTCAAGTTTATTACTTATTTTTTATATATTTATTTATAACCATTGGTGTAATTTGAATACCTTGGCTGGACATTAAAACATGTCTATTTTCTCCCTCTTTATTTCCTTACTTCATACCTAATTTTAGGGGTCATACTAATCTGCCCTATTAACAGAAAGTGAAAAGGTTCATATTTCGAATATTTGATTGTTGGAATTTTTGGACATGTGAATTTGTTTGGGTTGTGTTTTAGCAGCACTTGATATTGTAATGCCAGTTCAAAATTTTAGTGAAATTGAAGAAACTGAAGCCGTTGCTGAAGTTGTGACATGGTATTGGATCATATTTTTATTGAAATGTCTGTTGATTTATTCCATACTTTTATGAGTTGTGGCATTATCTACAGTGACCTCATTCGCACCGATGGGTTTCTGCTTTAGGGTGCTAGGTAAATATAATAGAGTCGTTCCATTTCTATACTATATATCCAAAGTTGCCCTGCATTTAATTCATTCTTTGGAAATATTATCACCTTGGTATTGGTCAAGCTTTTTTCTATTACATCATTTGTTCTTATTATTTTTGGGCCATCATATCTTCCTTCAAATACTTCATCCTTTTGGATTTTCATGTTTACTGCACCAGAGCCTTTCTCACTCCAATTGTCACTATTCTCTTTGGCTAATACATATTTGCGTGTGTGTGTGTGTGTGTGTCTCTCTCTCTCTCTCTCTCTCTCTATATATATATATATATATATATATATATATATATTGTGTGATAATAGATTAAGTTTCTCTTTCAATATCTCATACAATGCATTTCAGTGGCAATTTATTGCCAAAAATAAGGTTTTGAGGCTAGTTGAAATAAACTGTTTTGTGAATGCGTTTATCTACCAGTTCATCTTGATAGATAATGTGGGGTAAGTTGTGTTGGAAACAGTTAATTACAAAACAAATCTAATCATTTGCAGGACATGGGCATTGAAGAGACTGAGTTTGTTGAGTTGGTTGATCAGATCGAGAAACTTGAGCAGAAACTATTTTCTCATCCGCTGTACAAGGTTTGACTCATTCGTAGAATCTTACTGTTATTTAAAAAAAATATTATTTATTATTACTGAGCTTTGCATTCTGCAGTCTCAAGATGAACATCAGATAAAATGTTTCCAGAGGAAAGCAGAGGTGAATCATGAAATTCAACAGTTGAAATCGAAAATGCGTGATTCCCAGGTATTTATATACTTATCCTCTTGTTGGATGGTCCTCTATTGATTAAGTACATAAATGTTATGAGCTTGAAGGTTTTGGTTAACGATCGAGATAGAATTTTCTATAAATTTTGTATGTACATTATGCTTCTTTATGGTCTTCACTGTGAAGCACATGATATCTTAGGAATCGTGTTAATTTTATCTGTTGTGGGGATGTGGAACTTCTAGAAATGTATCAAACATGTCCATGCATATACAATTATGTGTAAAGGTCCACCTACAAGACTAGCCCTAGTGGGGCACGTTCTTTTAATGTGGGTAGACTTGCCTTCTAGCTATGTTTATGCTATGTGACTAATGTCCATCGCTTGGGGCCCTTCATCTTCAATACAATTAGCCAAGTACTTCTTCCATTCAGCTCTAGCCATTCGGGACTGAGAGATTTCCCTCATCACAACCACCTTTTTGCGAATCCCTTGGTTTTTGGCTATTATAGGACACCGACTCTGGTGAGATGCTGAAATTATTTGACACTGACGCACAGCGTAGGGGCATCTTGGGTGACGTATGTATATTATTTGTTTTGCTATGGGTCATTGAGGAATGACTGCCCAATGAAATCCTGGGGAAAGCTATTGAGTATGCACTACGAGCGGAGGAGTATTTTAGGCACGAGAAGAGCGGCCCCATCCTACTCAGATGCCTACTAGTGTGATCAAGACATTCAACACCAGATACAGCCAAAATTCAAGTGTTTTGAATGTGGCTAAATTGGGTATGGCCGCGGAGTGCCATAAGAAAAAGATGCCATTGTTTGTGACCGATGATGATCTCAAGGCACTGCAGTTTGAGGAGCTGCATAGCGAGGTGCTTGTTACTCGGATTATCCACCTGGATATGTGTATGACATTCCGCTTTGAGTTCGTGGAGCAGCTCTTTCAAAGGAGGGTAATTTAATGTAGGCTTTACGAAATATTCTTCATAGAATGTATCATATGCCCTTTTTTGTCTTTTTGTCCATTGATAGTGTTGCCCTACAATGGCACACAACCCTCGCCATATAAAATTATTGTAAAGCCTCCTCTTGTATGTATATAGGCTTCTATTTCTTCGCTCTCTTTCTTGAAGTGAGAAATGTCTGAACAGTCCTCGAGGGTTGGGGAACAAAAGATAGCGTAAACAAGCAAAATCTTAGGTCTCAAGTTACTGACGGATTAACTAAATGCTGAACTTTTTAGTTTCCTTGCAAATTACTTTATAGATAAATTACATTTTTTTTGGATAGAAGATTAGTTGGAATTAAATAATAACCTATTGTGTCTATTGTCTGCAGCTTCAAAAATTCCGTGACGAACTGAAGAACCGTTCACGGGTTTTGAAAAAGCTCGGCCATATCGATGCTGATGGTGTTGTCCAGTTAAAGGGACGTGCAGCCTGTTTGATAGACACTGGAGATGAACTGCTCGTCACTGAATTGATGTTCAATGGTGAATCTCTTATATTTTATCCTTAAAGCTTTTGTGGTTTCCATAATCTTATTTCAATCATGCTCTCCATTATTACATTTTAATTTTGCTTGAATCTTGATTTTAGTTGTTCCTGGTATCGTAACAAGGATTTATTGAGTTGAATGTTTCGTAAATCCCCCTGAATGTGTTAATGAAGAGTTACACTTTTATGAACAAAAAATATCTTTTTGGTAAGAATGTAAGCACAGAATTCATGAATATGTAGATGGGCATATTACAAAATCTATAGATTTGTGATTAAAAGTAAACTATGTAATTTTATGTGAAAAATTGGGCCTAGAGTCTAATAGAGATGCTGATTCGTATTTTATGTCAACACTACAAGTAAAAAGCATATACGAAGAGTATGTGGTGTGTCATACAAAAGAAAATTGTGCTGACGAGAATAGCTCATCACCTTCAATTTTAATAGAGATGCTGATTCGTATTTTATGTCAACACTACAAGTAAAAAGCATATACGAAGAGTATGTAGTGTGTCATACAAAAGAAAATTGTGCTGACGAGAATAGCTCATCACCTTCAATTTTAATACGTATATTGGACTTTTACTAACTTGCCAGCGGCACATTCAAGCAATGGAGCAGCCTTGAACCCTTTATGCCTGTCCTTTTGAGGATAACTTAAATGTTATAGGATAGGAACATAAACTATTAAATGGAAAAATTATCTGACGGTCCTAAATTTTCATTGTGCTACAGTAGGTTCTGATGCTATTTTTGTTTTGCGCTAGCTCCTTATGTTCCCCTTTCTCTCATTATTGCGATCGGTACTACTGTAGTAAAATTATTCGTTTCGGATTTTGAATAATGGCGTTTTGTGAATGGTTGATGAAGTTGTATTTGTATAAGGATTTGGACAAATAGTAAATCTATTTGAGTTACATAAGATGTTGATTTGTTGCATATGTTATTTAGATAGATTATTCTATAATTTATATGTATGCTCAAATGTACTACTATTTTTTTTTTTCAAATTGTAATTGGGATTTTATACATTGACCGCAAATAAGTAAATGTCTTGGAAGTCTTCATTGTCCACTTACAGCTCCTTTAAGCAATCAAATCTCACGACCTCGACACTAAGAATAGTAAGTAAAAATGCTTTCTTGCTTAGGGCATCGGCCACCTTGTTCATCTGCCTGATTTGTGTGAACTTCTGCAGAAAAATGGTCCAACGAGCATGCATTCTGATCATATTTTCTGACTATTTACAAACTTCAAGGCTCGGTGATCACTTTAGAGTACAAACTCACGCTGAATAAGATAATGTTCCTAATGTCGTATCAAAGAATTTCAGCTCATAAGTGGTCCATTGCTTCCTCGTTTCGTTCATCTTCTCACTGAAATAAACTATTGGTCTTCCTTCTTGAGACAGAACAACCACAATCCCTATAACTGAGGCATAACATTCAACCTCAAATAGTTTATCAAAGTTTGGTAAGGACAATAATGGTGCAGAACGAAGCTTTTCCTTCAGTAACTCAAAGCTAGCGTCTTGCTCCGCTCCCCACTGGAACTGTCTCTTCTTCATAGAGGAAGTCATCGGTGCAGCTATGGTGTTGAAATTTCGGATAAATCTTCGATAGAACGTTGCAAGCTCACGGAAGCTGCGCACATCGGTCACTGTCTTAGGTGTAAGCCAATCTCTTATGGCTCGCGCCTTTTCTTCGTCAACCTAAATGCCATTCGACCCCACTGAAAATCCCTGTAATACCCCGTACTTTTATGGATATTTAAATTACTTAAATGGCGTAATTTGGTAATTAGAGGAAATTACTGTGAATAGTAATTTTGGAATTTATAAGTATAAATTTAATAATTGAGAATTTTAAAGTGAATAGTAAATATTAGTTTGCTGGTATCGGCTTAATATTTAAATGGAGTACATCTTCTTACGGGAGTAAGTATATGGGTTGGATTTTTTTATTATATGTCGTGGGTAGGTGAAGCGACAAAAGAATAATATTTTTATTCGGAACACACGTGTAGAGCTGTGTTGGGTTCATAAAGTAAATTTTTGATAAGTGACTCGGATGGTGATTTCGAGCGCACTGTTGATCCCGAATGGGTCGAAATAGTCAAAATAAGGTACCCGGGGGTAATGTTTGGGTTTCGGGGGCTTTTTGGACTAGTCGTAATTCGCATTTAAGTGCACGAGTCATTTTATATACACCCAATTTCGGGATTTATAAGGGGAGAACCCTCATTTCTCCCACATTTCAGCCCTAGAAGAGAGAAAGAGAAGAGAGAAAGAAGAGAAGAACGAAGAAGAAAGAGAAGACAAGAAAGAAGGGGATTTACGGCCAAGTTCCGCCGGATTCGACTCGGGGTCGTCGGATTTTATCCACGAGGCAAGTGTTTAACTTGCTTTTATGATTTAGTGTGTTTATTTCTCATAGCGTGTAAAAACTATAAAGAATTTTGGGTTGGATTTTCGTGAATCAAAACGGGGGTTTCGAAAGTTTGACCGAGTAAAACCCGATTAATATCCAAATTGAGAAACTTAAGAATGAATTGAAATTAGTTGTTGATTTTTGGTTCTAGGATGATTAGAACCATTTTTATGTGTGGATATATTATTGGTTGAGGTTGGATGATGATGGGAGAGAAGATAAAAGCCTTGGAGGTGCATTAATGGAGATTTGTAATTTGGAGAAGATAGTGAACAGTAATGCAGCAGCTTGCGGGGTCGATTCGGCCAGGAAGCGAATTGATTCAGATCTTGGTCAAAGCATGAAAGTTGTAGATCTTTTCGATACGGTCGCGTGAGCGCCGACCGCGTATTTTTCTGATTTTTTTCCGATTTATATTGATTTTTCTAAGGAAACAGTTCCGAGATTGAAATCGTTAGCTCGGGAATCAAATCGGAATTTTTATAGACAATTCAAAATGCATGCCATTTTCTGTATGATTTGAATTAGATGCTCATTTATGGATGAAATGAAAGGTATGAAAGTTATCTTTCTAATGAGCTTTGAATGTGATCAATTGGGCTTATGTAGAGTGAGTTGTAGCTGTTTTAGTGCAAGGTGTTCAAGCTGCCAGAGCAGCTGAGTTACGGAAATTTTATCGACAATTAAAATGCATGTCATTTTCTGAATGGTTTGAATTAGATGCTCATTTATGGATGAAAATAAAGGTATGGAAGTTAGATTTCCAATGAGCTTTGAATGAGGTCGATTGGACTTCTGTAGAGTGAGTTATAAATGTTTTAGTGCAAGGTGCTTAAACTGCCAGAACAACTGAGTTACGAAAATTTTATAGACAATTCAAATGCATGCTATTTTCTGAATGACTTGAATTAGATGCTCATTTATGGATGAAAAGAAATGTATGGAAGTTAGCTTTCTAATGATCTTTGAATGAGGTCAATAGGATTTCTGTAGAGCGAGTTATAGCTGTTTTAGTTTAAGGTGCGTAATCTGCCATAAATTAAAGTTGTGAGAATTTGTAATTTTTAAGAGTTTTAATTGGAAAAGGACCCTTGGGATTCGAATAGGAATTGGGTTACGAGCTAGTTGTGATAAGCTTAATATTCTTAATTTAAAAGAAATGTTATATTTATATTATAAGAAAGTGAATACTTATGGAATTAATTCGAATATGTATTTCGTAAAAACAACCAGTTCCACCCTGGAACCGCGGATACGGTAGTTTTGCAATCATTAGCCTGTTATCGCTCCGACCATTGAAGCGACTAAAGAATAATATTTTATTCGAAACACACGTGTAGAGTTTGTGTTGGGTTCAAAAGGTAAATTTTTGAAAAGTGACTCGGATGGTGATTTCGAGCGCACTGTTGACCCCGAATGGGCCGAAATAGTCGAAATGAAGTACCCGAGGGTAATGTTTGGGTTTCGGGAGCTTTTTGAACTAGTTGGGACTCGCATTTAAGTACACGAGTCATTTTACAATTGGATATACACCCAATTTCGGGATTTATATGGGGAGAACCATCGTTTCTCCCACATTTCAACCCTTGGAGAGAGAAAGAGAAGAGAGAAAGAAGAGAAGAAAGAGGAAAGAGAAGACAAGAAAGAAGGGGATTTCCGGCCAAGTTCCGCGGGACTAGACTCGGGGTCGTCGAATTTTATTAACGAGGCAAGTGTTTAACTTGCTTTTATGATTTAGTGTGTGTTTCTCATATTATAGTTGATGTGTAAAAGCTATAAAGATTTTTGGGTTGGATTTTCGTGAATCGAAACGGGGGTTTCGAAAGCTTGAACAACTGAAACCCGGTTAATATCCAAATTGAGAAACTTAAGAACTAATTGAAATTAGTTGTTTCATTATTGATTCCTGGATGATTAGAACCATTTTTATGTGTGGATATATTATTGGTTGAGGTTGGATGATGATGTGAGGGAAGATAAAAAGCTTGGAGGTGCTTTAATGGAGATTTGTAATTTGGAGAATATAGTGAACAGTAATGTAGCAGCCTGCGGAGTTGATTCGGCCAGGAAGCGAATTGATTCAGATCTTGGTCAAAACATGAAAGTTGTAGATCTTTTCGGGCCGACCGTGTATTTTTTTTAAATTTTTTTTGGATTTATAATGATTTTTCTAAAGAAGCAATTCCGAGATTGAAATCGTTACCTCGAGAATCAAACCGGAAATTTTATAGACAATTCAAATGCAAGCCATTTTCTCTATGATTTGATTTAAATGCTCATTTATGGATGAAAAGAAAGGTATGCAAGTTATCTTTCTAATGAGCTTTGAATGAGATCAATTGGACTTATGTAGAGTGAGTTATAGTTGTTTTAGTGCAAGCTTTCTAATGAGCTTTGAATGAGGTCAATAGGACTTCTGTAGAGTGAGTTATAACTGTTTTAGTGCAACGTGCGTAATCTGCCATAAATTAAAGTTGTGAGAATTTGTAATTTTTAAGAGTTCTAATTGGAAAAGGACCCTTGAGGTTCGAATAGGTGAAGCGACAAAAGAATAATATTTTATTCGGAACACGTGTAGTGCTCTATTGTGTTCAAAAAGTAAATTTTTGATAAGTGACTCGGATGGTGATTTCGAGCGCACTGTTGATCCCGAGTGGGCCGAAATAGTCAAAATGAAGTACCCGGAGGTAATGTTTGGGTTTCAGGGGGCTTTTTGGACTAGTCGGGATTCGCATTTAAGTATACCCAATTTCAGGATTTATAAGGGGAGAACCCTCATTTCTCCCACATTTCAGCCCTGTGAGAGAGAGAGAAGAGAGAAAGAAGAGAAGAAAGAAGAGAAGAGAAGAAAGAAGGGGATTTCCGGTCAAGTTTCGCGGGATTCGACTCGGGGTCGTCGGATTTTATTCACCAGGCAAGTGTTTAACTTGCTTTTATGATTTAGTGTGTTTATTTCTCATATTATAGTTGGGGTGTAAAAACTATAAAGATTTTTGGGTTGGATTTTCGTGAATCAAAACGGGGGTTTCGAAAGTTTCAACGAGTAAAACCCGGTTAATATCCAAATTGAGAAACTTAAGAATTAATTGAAATTCGTTGTTGATTATTGGTTCCAGGATGATTAGAACCATTTTTATGTGTGGATATATTATTGGTTGAGGTTGGATGATTATGGGAGGTGCATTAATGGAGATTTGTAATTTCGAGAATGTAGTGAACAGTAATGCAGCGGCTTGCGGGGTCGATTCGGACAGGAAGCGAATTGATTCAGATCTTGGTCAAAACATGAAAGTTGTAGATCTTTTCGATACGGTCGTGTGGGCGCCGACCGCGTATTTTTTTTTTCCGATTTATATTGATTTTTCTAAGGAAGCAGTTCCGAGATTGAAATCGTTAGCTCGGGAATCAAATCGGAACTTTTATAGACAATTCAAATGCATGCCATTTTCTGTATGATTTGAATTAGATGCTCATTTATGGATGAAATGAAAGGTATGAAAGTTATCTTTCTAATGAGCTTTGAATGTGATCAATTGGGCTTATGTAGAGTGAGTTGTAGCTGTTTTAGTGCAAGGTGTTCAAGCTGCCAGAGCAGTTGAGTTACGAAAATTTTATCGACAATTAAAATGCATGTCATTTTCTGAATGATTTGAATTAGATGCTCATTTATGGATGAAAATAAAGGTATGGAAGTTAGATTTCCAATGAGCTTTGAATGAGGTCAATTGGACTTCTGTAGAGTGAGTTATAGCTGTTTTAGTGCAAGGTGTTTAAGCCATTTTCTGAGTGATTTGATTAGATGCTCATTTATGGATGAAAAGAAAGGCGTGGAAGTTATCTTTCTAATGAGCTTTGAATGAGGTCAATAGGACTTCTGTAGAGTGAGTTATAGCAGTTTTAGTGCAAGGTGCGTAATCTCCCATATAAATTAAAGTTGTGAGAATTTGTAATTTTTAAGAGTTCTAATGGGAAAAGGACCCCTATGATTCGAATTGGAATGTCGGATGTAATTGGGTTACGAGTTAGTTGTGATAAGCTTAATATTCTGAATTTAAAAGAATGTTATATTTATATTATAAGTAAGTGAATACTTATGGAATTAAATCGAATATGTATACACGGGATTACAGGCTCTTGATACGAGAGGTAGGCATGGATAGCCGGATTTGATGATATATATATATACGGGTATCGAGACAGTGTATATATGACATAATTATAAACATATCTGTGTGTGAATGGTATATTTATGTGTGGCATACCCCCTTTTGTGCTATCATGGGAAGTTGCGCGATGTGGGTGACGCCCTTGGCTTGAGGAGCTGGGAGCGTATAGTCCCCAGGTCATAGCGTCCATTTTATATTGTGTGATTTTTATTAGGGGTGAGACGTGGTGGGTATGTTTCGTTCTCATTTCCGGGGAGGTACTATGACCGCTTCCCATACGTTGTGATTTGGTTTTTACCAAGTCGGTGTGAGAGTCCGACTGCTGGTACCCTAGATGATGTGTGAGTAATTTCCTGGAAGATGATAGCATTGAGAGACTGCATCCATTGAGTTATAGCTCTGAGGGATGGTTATTATACTTATATAGTGTGTGATATATTAATATGGATATACTTTATGTGTATAGTATATTGTGTGTGTGTGTGTATATATATATATATATATATAAGATGTGAAACATATATATACGAACATAATAAATAATGGAATGTGGGATAAATTCTTAATCGTTCGGGAATATAAAATCCGGAATAAAATAGGGATGTATGTATATAAAGATGAGAATATTATATACGAGGTTAATAATACTAAAACTTGAATAGTGTAAATAACTAGTAAAAGTTATTCATGATGAATCATAAGTGAGATTATAATGCTTAAGCTCAGACGATAGTTTAGAATATTTTTTAAAGAATGAATAAAGTGATATTCTCCTTCAGGTAGATTTATATTCGGATTTATATGTATATGGATCATAGGTTCTATTGAGAACTATTTATATATACGGGATGGTATAAAATGTGGTATGTACTGAGGGCCTAATGGATTCCGACGATCAACATTGTCATGTAGTAGTGTATCGGGGTGTTCCTTGTTTGGATTTCCCTCCGCGAGACACCCCACGCACGAACGTAGCATAATGTTTGGAATGGGGAGAAGTTTAGTCCTTAGTACTCGGAAAGGTATGCGATAGTTGTGCACTATTAGAAGAGGGGTGAGGGGTATCTCATGAGAGTGCGATACCAATTTAAATATGTGAGATATCATATTTTAAAATATGGATTTTAAGCACTTGCTAAAACATTTTCAAAACTCGGGCTCTGACCCGTTTCTCTATTTTCCTCTCTTGCTATATATGTATATATATTAGGTGTCCAGACACAGGGACGCCTGGATGATGATTCTTTCGAGTCAGGCGTTCGCTGCAGCAGCTGTGGATGCATGCAGATTTATTTTAGACGCTTCTATTCTTGTGATTTATATAGGAAGCATTGTAGTAACATTCGGGCCGATAGCCCAATTGTATTCATTTATTCTTTTACCGCCTTTTAGTGCGACATTCGATTTGATTGTATTATATTGTACCGAGTGTTTGGTTATTTTATTTAATTTCAGTTGTTGCATATAAACTGTTGTGATTGATTTATTTGAATGGTTTGGTTTAAAAGATTAGTTAATTACAATTTTGACGCCAGCCTAAGTTATTAGTAATTAAATTGGTTTTCTACAGAGAATGAACCATATGAGACTCCTGTTTTTATTTGGTATAAGAGTGATCTCCGGTATTTTATTTGGCGGGGTACAAGCCCCCCAAACAACAATTGGCTTGTCATAAAACTACATTTTTTCAAGTTTATATACAGCTTGCGGGCACACAAAGTTAGCAAAATCTTTATCAAGTGCCCCATATGATCTCCCTCTTTACGACTATATAGCAAAATGTCGTCGAAATAAATAACAATGAATTGATCGATGAATGGTTTGAGCACCTAGTTCATAAATAGCATGAAGGTACTGGGAGCATTTGACAACCCGGACGGCATAACCACCCCCTCGTACGATCCTTCTTTGCTTTTGAAGACTGTCCTCGATTCATCTCGGGTCCAGATTTGAATCTGGTGGTAACCACTATGTAGGTCTATTTTGGTGAAGACCTTAGACCCTTTGAGCATATCTAGTATGCCATCGAGTCTTGGGATTGAAAATTTGTATTTCACTGTGATCTTGTTGATCGCGCCACTATTTGCGCACACCCTCCAGCTTCCGTCCTTTGGCACAAACAAAGCAGGGACATCGTAAGGACTAATACTTTCCTTGAGTAGCCCTTTTTGTAACAATTCTTTAATCTGCTGCTGTAAAATCTCGTGCTCCTTACGGCTCATCCTGTAATGGGGGTAAGTTCGGTAGATTGGCCCGGACACCAAATCAGTATAGTCTTGTGTGTCACGTCACGCATTGGTGGCAAGTGATCGGGTAGCTCTGTGGGAATCAGTTCTTGAAATTTTGCCATAATTCTCTTCCTTTATTAACTCTCGAACCTCCTCCAATGTTCGGAAAGTCTGCTCCTCCACTTTAGAACCATTCGGTACAATTTCTCTTTCATTGGTTGGAACAAGGATAACTTTCTTCTCATGCCACACAAACTGGTACGTGTTATCTTTTCCCTTGTGGGTGGCGTTTACGTCATATTGCCGCCACCTACCAAGTAATACAGGACAAGCATCCATGTCTACGACATCGCAGATGATCTCATTTTTATGGTGCTTTCCAATTGATAAAAGAACTTGGCATACCTTTGTTACACGCACTTTTGATCCTTTCTTGATCCAACAGATTCTATACGGCGATGTGTGTTTCTTAGTCTGCAACTGTAGGGCCTTAACCAGTGCTTTGGACACAATATTCTCACTGCTTCCACTCTCCACTATTACGTTGCACTCTTTCTTATTGATCGTGCAACGAGTTTTGAATATATCGTGTTATGGATAATCAACTTCCTTCCTTGGTGCCTGTAATAATCTTTGCACCACACAGGTTACACGTTCCCCGTCATCAGGCTCTGCGATCTCTGCTTCGTCGTACTCGTTTTCGCGGCCTCATAGGATACTCGTTAGACTTGTACCTTGATTGTTGACAACGATAGCATTTAATCGTTCTACGATAAGCGTACTGGCGTTCCTGGATCACGAACGTTGGCTCGAGATTGGAATTGGGTGGTTGGTATAAACTTCCCTTTGTCTACTGTTGGTCCTGCATACGACGCTTTAGTGTTGGTGGGCATCTGCTTTGTCGGTCTCGTCAACTGAGCCTCTAACTTGGTTACAATATTCGTGGTTTCTGATAAACTCCACTCCACATGTTGCGGAGGCTAATCAAATAATGAATTTTTGGTCCGCAGTCCTTCTATGAATCTAGCAATTTGTTGGCTCTCCGTCTCAATCAAATTGTTACGTACGCTCAGTCTGTAAAATTCCTCTGTATAATCGATGACTGATCGCGTTATACAACATCTGTTCATAATCTGGGGGTAAGAGTGTTGCATGCATAGGTCTTTTCATCTTTACTCATGTTCTAAGGTTGTTTCCCTTGGGGTCTCCTGTTGCGTTGTATTTGCACCCACCAAGCTGACGTGCCTCCTTTTAGTTTGTAGGTCAATAATTTCACTTGCCTATTTTCAGAGATATTCATGATATCAAAGAAACTCTCCACCGTACTAATCCAATAAAGAAAATCTCCAATATGAAAATATTCATTGAAATGTGAAATATCAATGTTCATATTATATTCAAGAACATCAGTATTCCTATATTTTTTTTTAAACTCGTTGGAGTCTAAATCTGCACCACCTTTACCCATGATTTGGTGACAATGAGCAACCTCACGGACCTAACCCCTACCTGGGTTTTGATGCGTGTTGCCGCCAAGAGCAAGTGTAGCGAGTGTTCGTTATATTTCTTGCACCATATGATTCAAACGTTGTACAGTTGGATGCATTTCTTCCATCTGCCGTTCTTGAACCTGCACCGCTACCCAAAGGTCATGCATTCCTCGATTTGGGTTTCGGAGTGTTTGCTTTCGGTTTCGTTGTTCGCCATCGAGTCAGGCGAAATCAAGGCTCTGATACCAAATGACGTAGCGGAAAGCGCTGAAATAAAGGGATCAAACTTTAAACCCTTGAATCCACAAGGCAGAAGCCTCACAAGACCTCAAAAGAGTGAATAAACTCCAAATTATATTGATTGTATGAATGATGTGATTACAACCTTACACCTCTTGCCTATACCTATATGTAGGCAAGTTAAAAAGAAACAAAATATTAAAATAATACACACTTAACCCACTAGAAAAAGCAATGGAGGAGATGAATTAACACCTAAATCTCCCATTTAAAGAATATTTAAGAAAAATTATAAAAGTGGTCTTTGTGGTTTATCACTTCCTATAGTGCATATTGAGGTTTACCACTTATCATAGTGCAAGAAGCACTTGATTTATGTTTATTCAATTCAAGACAGAATGCTACTGTCACTGTTGAACAAACAGTAGTGTTGCTGTTCCACATCAAGCAGGATAAGTTTTCCCTATAAACAAAGTCTTTAGCCACTCACCGGAATAAATTTACAATATAGTGAGTTTCTTGTGTGCCACTAGTTCTTTTTTTTTAAATGTTTTTTCTGAATTAGTAGGTGGTTAATTGAAAGTTTCGGTATTATATAAATTAATCAGTAAAAGGTCGTATCTAGTGCACAAGGCTCCCGCTTAACTGCAGGTTTGGGAGACGCGTATGTTGGCTGGCCTTACCCCCCATATATGGGGAGACTGTTCCCATGTCTCGAACCCGAGGCCAACCGTAGCTTGGGCGAGGACACTTGCCATCGCACCAAGGTACGGCCTCTATTTAAATGAATCTGTGATTAATATAAAAACCCGGCGATTTTTCAATGTATAGACCTCTAGGAGGCGCTGGTCCCCTGCCCTGGGTGCCGCCTAGGCCACTTTTTAGAACATTGATAATATATATGCAATTCCCCATCTACATGAACTCCCTGTCCCTGAACTATGTAGTTTTGCAAGAAGCTCCACCTAAATATTTATAATACTAGAAAACCCCCTGTAGAATGCATTTTGTTGCAACTTTTTAACGATATTGTTTGTGTGTGTGTGTGTGTGTGTGTGTTGGGGGGGGGGGGGGGGGGTGGCTTTGCAACAAACTACAGGGAGGGTGATTTTTTGCTTTAAAAGTTGTCCAGCGTGATTCCTTAAAAAACTGCATAGTTGAGTTATTTTTTTTTGCACTTTACTCTATATAATAAATAAATCAATACTAATGTTCCGCAATTCCCTACAATCGTTATCACATGGACATCCCGTGTCCCGAAATTCAGTAGCCCTTTAAGCATTAATTGTTGGGGTCTAGTGGGAGGAACAATTATTATAATCTTCAAATCACATCTTCATAAAATTCTGAAAGATTCTGTGATTAGGCACGTTTAACGATCTTGATCATCATCAAGTTGCGGCTCTTGCAAGTTGCTTCATCCCAGGAGACAAATCAAATGAACAAATTCATCTAAGAGCAGAACTTTCTAAACCATTGCAACAGCTCCAAGACAGTGCGAGAAGAATAGCGGAGGTATGTTATTTCTTTATTACTCACCATATTCACATTTCTAAATGACCCTTGAATAACCTTTAAAATGATTCCTATAATACGTGTAGATACAACATGAATGCAAGTTGGAAGTTGTTGTGGAAGAGTATGTGGAGGCAGCAGTTAGACCGTTCTTGATGGACGTGATTTACTGTTGGTCAAAGGTTGGCTGGCTACTTATATTGCCGACTCGATGATTGCAAGATTTATCTTGTAACATGCTCTTTGTCTTACCTCTCTCTCTCTCTCTCTCTCTAAAATTTGGGTTTTTATTTCATTTAACTTTTCCAGGGAGCAACTTTTGCGGATGTTATACAAATGACGGATATCTTCGAGGGAAGCATTATACGGATGGCTAGAAGGCTTGATGAGTTTATGAACCAGGTAAATTGATAATATCAAATAATTTAGCTCTCTTCTTTATTAGTATTGGAAATAGACATTTATTGTTACGCTTTTATTAACCACTTTTAGGATAGCAATTTTATTTTTTGGTGACAATTTCCTACCTAGTTCTGCTTGAAAAATTTATGAAAAATGCTTTAAACATGGAGACCTGGATTTTGAGTTCTGGTGTTTTCTGGTGGAGTCCTTCAATATCTGAAGGATTTTTTTGTTACCTTAAACGTATGGTTCGAGGTGAAATATTTTTCCCCTCGGTTAATGTATATTTTACTTATTCGGAACTAAATGTTATGCTTATATAAAACTTTAATTATTTGTACACGCAATAATTATGTAATTTATGAAAAAAAGTGTGAAAATACCCTTCATCAAAGTCAAAATTATTTCACCATGAACCAAACAGGGACCTTAGTTTGGTTTCCATTGAATGGACGCAAATATTCTCATAAACTTGGAAGTGCTTTTTTCCTATCAGTTCCCTCTTATTTGTGTTTTTGTTCGTTTATTTTAACATTTGAGGTTCTTTTTACTTAATTTCAGGAGGGCTACAATATGTTTTTTTAGCGTTTTCGTGCCGTTTTGGTCATGGGAAAAAATGGTATTTGTTTTATAATTTCAGTTGGCAAAAACTGAAAATTCCAAAAAAGTGTTTTTTTCCTAGTATTTAAAGAATCGAATTACCGAATTAATGTACCAAAACTACTAAATTTAATAATACCAAAATTAAAGTCCCCGAGCTACGAATTCAATATACTGAAATACTGGTTTCATATACCAATATAATAAACCAGAAAGTACCAAAATTTTACTATACATAAATAAATTATCAGTTTATGAAAACTGCTCATTTTTTCCCAAAGGGCTTCCCAACCCATATGTGGAGGGTGTAGGGTTGAAAACCCTCCATTATGAAAATTGGATCTCATCCGTTGATTTTTGTGTCCAAATTACTAACAGCAAATCATATACTGGACTAGTCCAATAAACCATGCATTACCCCCCCCCCCCCCCCCCCCCCCTCCCACAAAAAAAAAAAAAAAAAAAAAAATCCAAAACCCTTAGGCCTCTTTTGGTAGGATGGAAAGAAAGCTGGAAGGAAGGAAAATGCGAAAATAGACACTTTTCGGCTACAGAGGGAAAAAACTCTTTTGCTCATTTTAGTTTTATTAAGACGGAGGACATATAGAAAGGCGAACAACATCCTTTCCTTTGTGCATCATAGCAAAGTAAGTAAGTTATACATTATTTACAAATAATAGCCCTAAATTTAAATACTTGGATTTTTTAATACACTAATACTATGTTTTTATAATACTTAACAATCACTATAGTAATTGAGCTCCACTTTCTATACCTTTCACTTATCCTCCCACTTTTGGAGGGATACTATTTGGTCTGCTAGGAAGGAAAAAATATCCTTCTACTTTTCCTTAGCTTCCACTCTACTAAACAAAACGTAAGGTACCGAGAACTATAATATTTCTTTCGTCTCTCTGAAGTTAAGAGTCATACTTTTCTTTTTAAGACGTTTCAAATCAAGTGTCTTAAAACCAACGTCTAATTCTAATTTCTGTGAAAGTTGATAAATTTCGATCTGGACGGTCCATCACATTAAAATAGCATCTTAAAAAGTATCCGACTTTCAAATGGTGATTCTTATATTTTTTATTTTTTACACGAATTTAACAATTCAAGAGTCCCACACCACATCAATGTAGTAGCAATAACAATACATACACCGTAGCAGTAGCCTAATATATAGAATTTAGGCTTACTCCCCTCATGTGCATCATCTCGCTTGTACCTCTAGCAGATTTTTTATAACACTGATAACAGTAATGGCGTGTTTGGGTGATTATATATGTTTTACAAACTTTTTTTTATTATTATTTTTATGTACGAAAAAAGGACATGCATTCAACGGAGAACTCAAAAATAAAAAATAAGAGAACATGATCTTTACAAGCTATTCATCTCCTTTTTAACTTCTCATAAAAATAACTTATTTTTCAATCTTTTTCTTGCGTTGTTTCCAAACGCACCATAAAATCACTCCCTTCACTTTGCAGTTGCGTGCCGCAGCTCACGCTGTGGGAGAGGTAGATTTGGAGAACAAGTTTGCAGCCGCTAGTGAAAGCCTTCGCCGAGGAATTATGTTTGCTAACTCCTTGTACCTATAACAATGTCTCTCTACAGCTTGTAAAAGTATGTTTCCAAGCTTTATTTTTGCATTTATGCTGTTATAGGTTCTTGTAGCCACAAAGGCCCTGTTAGCAATCTTGATATTTTCATGAGATGAGCTGATATAGAGTTTTGAACTTAAAAGTTCCTTTTAGAAGTCTAGTTTTTGGATAATCTCATTTGTACATTTTTGGAATAGGGAAAAGAAAGGGCACCGTGAAGAAATTTCCGCTTTGGCCGTATTGAATATATGAAATTTCTCTCCTTCCAAGTTTTTTGATTTGTTGCTGAATTAGAAACTTGTTCTCTGCTCAAACTAATTCAATCTTTTAGACAATGCAGACTTGTGATGATTTTCTTTTTAGGGGGGTGTGGGCAGTGGCGGATTCAGGATTTTAATCAGGGTTTGGGGGGCAAATGGCGGGGGTTCGGGAGTCCTTGAGACGATTTTTTTGGTTAGTTTGAGTTTTGTACAAATTATAACTTTAATTTCTAGTTTTATACAAAATTAATACCTTTTTTTTTTACTTTAAAAGTTGCAAAAACCTCGTAATTTTTCTTTTTACTTTCTACATTTACATATAACATTATTATTTTTTTGTGGAAAAATCAGGGGAGCCTTGGCTCTCTTTAACTATTCATTTTTTGGTAGATAACTTCATTGAATTCCTTTTCAGCATATAATAATCTCCTGGATTGTGCATTTTGTTGAAAACCCTCTATTTCATTAAAAAATGACGTAGATGACGTCAAATGGAAGCAAGAGACGATAATTCTCTCTCTAAACTCTCTCAAATCTTTATATCATCAAATGGATGAATGTCTCAAATGAGGCTACAAAATGATATTTATAACAAGGAGGTTGCTTGACTTCTAAGTAAAGTATCTAATTACAATTATGTCTTTAAGTGTCAATTAACCTTCATTCCTTCCACAAAATACTAAACAACCGGAAAAAATACAATGAATACTAAAGATAAAAGAAATAATAAAAATGACTAAAAATGACGAGAAGGCTCTTTATTCACATCACTCTCCCCTCCCTTGAAAGAGTTCGTTCTCGAATTCAGAGGGGAAGGCCTTCAATGTCACAATCAAGGATAGTAACTAGAGCTGGCTGGAGTGGGTCCTCCCGTGCCTCCTCAAGATAATTAGGATCCCCTGAAGCTAGGAGAGCGCGGTGGTAGGGTAGGGAACAATCTGAGGCTGTATGACCTATTGCCCCACAATTGTAGCATTTGAAGGTCTCGGATGAGCTGGTGCAGGAGGAGGAACCGTGGAAGTAGGAGTCGCTGCAGTAGAGGGGAGTCGCTGCAGTAGGAGTAGAAGTCATTGGTGCTGGAGGGGCTGTAGTGGAGCGGCCACGTTGGAGGAGCAGACTGATGAAAGGTCTCAACTTTAGTGGCGTACTCCACCATTTTAGCAAATGAGGTGACGTTATGTAAAGCAAGGTCGCGTTGGATGTAGCCTTAAAGACGGTGAATATAATGACTGATTCGTTGTTCCTCACTCTCATCGAGGCGGGCACGAGTATAAAGAAGCTGGAAGCGCCCAGTATTGTCCAAAATTGTGGTGCCTTGGCGAAGAGACTGAATTCGTAAGAATAAGTCACGCTCATAAGTGGCGGGGACAAAGTATGACATCAACTGGGTCTGAAGCTTCGCCCAAGTTTGTATAGGAGGCTGACCCTCGAGAACACGGTGTTGTTCCAAGTCATTCCACCAAACACCGACATATCCCTGAAACTTGGGCGCCGCGAGCATAACACATCTACGACCCTTTAGCCGTTTATACTAAAAAATTCGCTCCGTGGCGACAAGCCAATCCACAATGGCATAGGGCTGTAGATGCCGAACGAACATTAGGACATCCACTCTAATGTCACCCTGCATGCTTCGGGAGAGTAACTGATGTGCCAACTGAGTAATGACATCACCATCCTGAAGGGTCAGGGCATCTTCATCTAGGTCAATCGGTTGATGGCCTCCAAGATTTGATTGAAAGGGTTTGCGTTGGAGGTGTTCATCATTTCTTGAATCCACCTTGGCGTTGTTTAGAAGTTTTTGTTTTACAACAACAACAACCGGTGGAGCGACTAGGCTCTGATAACCAATTAACGTAAATGACGTCAAATGAGAGCAAGAAAAGATAATTCTCTTTCTAAACTATCTCAAATCTTTTTCTCATTATGAAAGAATGCCTCGAACGAGGTTGATATTTATAGAAAGGAAGTTGCTTGACCTCTAAGCTAAGTATCTAATTATAATTATGCCCTAAGTGCCAATTAACCTTCCGTCCTCTAAATACTAATCGAAAGGAAAAAAACACAATGAATACTAAAAATAAAAGAAATATTAAAAATGACAAGAAGGCCCTTATTCACATAAAAAAAACTCTATTAAAAAAGTCATTAAAAAGGAGATTTGAAAGCATCAACCCTTTTTAACTATGCATTTTTTCGGGATATTTTTAATGGGGTTGGGCGGTAAATTGCAAAAACTCTATAGCTGTGCAGGTTTTGAAAGAGTTTTCTTTTTTGTTATTTTTTGTAGGTGGGTGTTTTGGGGTTGTAAATTGTAAATACTCTCTGGACTATATGCCCTTTTTTGTAATAAATTCATTGAAATATTTCTAAACCCTAAAACTCGAAAGAATTATTCATTTTGTTGCAAAAATAATTTTTGGGGTAAATTGCAATTATGTTTTTCGACTCGTATCTGTAAAAATGTCTACAATTTCAAAAAGTTTGTTTAGATGTGTTTTTTGTTCTTGTGCCATCTAGTTTCTTAGTCACGAATCCTTAGATATTTTCATGAGATTTTAGTTGATATAGAGTTTTTTCCCATTTTCATATAGCTTTTTAACGTTGAAGATCCCCTTAGCAATCTAGCTTTTGAGTAGACAATCTATCATGCTGTGTTTAAAAAAAAAATCTTTTATGCTAGAAAGGCCTCACCAACAAAATCTAAAAAGTAAAAGAATTATTTCCACTGTTACATAGGCGATCAGACCACCTATACATACTGTTGGTGCGAACCATTTTTTAACATATATTGGTCCACGCCAGCGGTATGTATAGGTGGTCTGACCGCCTATACATACCACTGATGCAGACCATTTTTTTTTATATAAACAATTCATTGTTTTTAACAGTGAAAATAATTTTTTACTTTTAAAAACGGTTATATAAAGTTGAAACAATTTTTATGCAATTTTTTTTAAATAAACATTTTTTATATTCAAAACTGTTCAGATTGTTTTATATAAACTTTTCAAAACGGTTTTGAGTGTTTTTAAAAATTAACTATTTTTATAAAAAGAAAAAACTCTAGCATTTTTTTTAATACAAACTATTTTTTTTAACGCCTAAAGACATTAATGCACAGTAGTATATGTATATATTAGTGTATTGTTTTACAAAAATAATCATTTTATGAAAAAAATAAATTGTACATTATATATAAAAAAACGTAACGTTTTTTTTTTCAAATATGTATACAACTCTTTTTTATAATTTTTTTTTTGTTTAACTATTTTTTATGAAGAGAAAAAACTGTAGAGTATATTTTTTTAAATTGTCCTTTTTTTTTAGGTTTTTACGGTCTAGTCCTTGGACTAACAATTTTGGACAAAAAAATCGGTGAACCAAATTTTAAACGATTAGGTCCAACATATAAATACTGCCAATCTAAAAAAAATCATAAACCTAATCGGCTATTGGAGGTTTCTCTGCAGCTAACGACTATTTTCCGAAATCGAAAATAACATTAATCTTATGCTTTTCTCGTCTGTCCTATAATCGATTACAGTGTTCTTAATCAATTCTACCTGTATCACTTGGATCTATCATTTGTAAGTTTATCTTTATCAGCAGTTGATTTTTCTATTTTCAATCGATTACAATAAGTGTATGTCCTTTGTTTTGATTCAAGAGACTCATTGTAATATTCATTCATGTGATTGAATAACTTTTTATATGTTATATATGTATATGCTTTGGTTTTGTGTTTTTTATGCATTTATGTTTGGATTCTTCATATATAAGTTATATTTATCAATATTTGTAATTGTTAGTTGAATGTGCTGAATGAATATTATTGATGTTTCATTTTAATTTTAAGAGCCCTTGATTTAGTATTGAATCACTTATTGATATAGGTCCGTGCCAGCGGAAATAACGAGTTCGATATCAGTTTTCAAAGTACACGCAGTGTTTATAAAGTAGAGGTGATTGTTTTTTTGAAAATATGTGTCTGCTTTATTGCTTCATGTATAGGGTTTTAAATTGTGCCTGTAATTTTATATTAATTATAAATAAATATTTTGATATTTCATGCATTAAATTATTTCACACATTTTAGAATTGTTGACATTGAAGTAAATATTTTCGTCTCTGTTTTACTGCAGGACATTATGGTAAGTAGTGTAATAGTGAGGTGTTGTTATTTGGATAATATGACTTGTATTGAAATATTTGAAGATAGCTCATTAGATTTCATATGCAATGAGTTGCGTATTAGGTTTACTAATTTGAGAAGTGAGTTTTTCATTGAGGTATTCATTTGGTGATGAATGTCGGTTCATGTTGGTTTCTGACAACGATGTTTGTTGTATGTTGCGGTCCCAATTGATCGTAAAAGCTAATTTCATTTGGATATATGTCATTGATTCATTACCATTACCAAGTAATACATGTCGTGAACGAGTTGAATGCTCTAATCAAATTTTTGAAGGGGTTGACTGCGGTAATACAAGTTCTGAGAGGGTTGACAGTGGTGATACAAATACACAGAGGTTAGAGTCTTTATTATCACGCACTACAAATGATTTTAATAGTTGCATTGAAAATGACTTTTATCTTGGAGGTGTGGAGCCAAGTAAGTCGAAAGTCTATCTTTCGAATGATTGGAAGACTTATATAAGTCCTGAGCAACAGTGTTTTGAAGGAGGTGTATTGGAATTTCGGGATAAATTGCGAAAGTATGCCGTTGAGGTTGGATTCAAGTATATGTATTTGAAGAATGGTAAAACTCGAGTGACGGCTGAATGCTCTAAAAAGACTACTGAGAATTGTATGTGGAGAATTCATGCTTCATTATCTATACTAAATGGATATTTTACATATGTGCATTGAATAATGAGCATACATGTAGAGGGGTCTTTCGTAGTCCGTCAGCCAAAATGATAGCCTCCAAGTTGGTTTCAACATTGGTAGCTGATGATCTTAGAGATAACCCGCTATTGAGACCAATTGATGTAGTTAGAAATATGAAGAAGAATTATGATCTTAATATAGCTTATCAACATGCATGGCGTGCGAAAGAGATGGCTGTTGTTGATATACATGGTGATGAAAAGGTTTCTTATGTATTAATGAATAATTATCGTGACCTTCTATTACAGTATAATCCTGGGTCGCATTGCATCCTTGACGTGGAACATGAGAGTAAAAAAATCAAGAGAATATTTGTAATGTTTAGAGATGTATTTATGAATGCAAACCTGTTTTATTTCTTGATGGTGCCTTTTCGAAGAGCCGTTACCGTGGAACAATACTATCAGCTACTGCAAGGAATGGGAACAATGGTAAATTAATTCTAAATACTTTATTTTGTGTATTGCATTGACATTTTGTTTGTTCCATTCCATATCATCAAAATACAAGCATAAAAATATAAAATACCTTTGAATGTCTTTGTTTTAGTTCACGTGTACTTTTTATTTTTCTGCGTGTATTTTCATGATATGTCTTATTATGTGTAATACTAAGTAAAGTACACGCATAGTGCATGTCAAGTACACGTGAATGCTTTTCTTAATTTCACGTGTACTTTTCATTTTTATGCGTGTACTTTGGTGATGATGTTGTTATGTGTAATACCAAGTAAAGTACACGCATAGTACATGTCAAGTACACGTGAATGTTTGTTAATTTCATGTGTACTTTTTATTTTTATGCATGTACTTTGATGATGATATTGTTATGTTGAATACAGACTAAAGTACACGCATAGTACATGTCAAGTACACGTGAATGTTTTTCTTAATTTCACGTGTACTTTTCATTTTTATGCGTGTACTTTGATGATAATGTTGTTATGTGTAATACTAAGTAAAGTACACGCATAGTACATGTCAAGTCCACGTGAATATTTTTGTTAATCTCACGTGTACTTTTCATTTTTATGCGTGTACTTTGATGATGATGTTATGTTGAATACAAACTAAAGTACACGCATAGTACATGTCAAGTACACGCGAATGTTTTTCTTAATTTCACGTTTACTTTTCATTTTTATGCGTGTACTTTGATGATGATGTTGTTATTTAGAAATAATAAAGCCAAGTACACGTTAAAAATGTAAAGTATCTTTGAATGTTTTTGTTTAGTTCACCTGTACTTTACATTTTTATGCGTGTATGTTGATGTTAGTGTTGTTAATAATAAAGCCAAGCAAAAGATTGAAAAGTAAACGTGCATGTCTTTTTATCTTTGTCATGTGTACGGTACATTTTTATGTTTTGTCTTGTTATTTACAAACAATTTAAATTAAACACATAATATATTTCCCATTTGTTTTAGGGTCTGCGCCACCAGCATCAATTTACAAAGTGTTGTACATGGATATGTTATTTATTTGAATTTTGATATATTTTTATATTTCAGGCATTTTTCCTGTTGCATATGCTACTGTTGATTCTGAAACCGAAGATAACTGGATGTGGTTTCTTGTCAATTTGCATAGTGCAGTAGTTGAGCAATATCGAAACATAACATTTATATCAGATCGAAACAATGGATTACTTGAAGCTGTTTCGAGGGTCTTTTCGTTGTCTGCGCATTCCTACTGTATACATCATTTACAAGGGAATATAAAAAAGAAAACTCGTGGGAATTGTGCTGGATTTCGAAAGAAAATTGTTAAAGATTTTTTGTCTTGTGCATATGCTGTCTCAGTAGACGTATTTCACAAGAATATTGATGCATTGAAGAAGGAAGGAGGAGCTGCTATTGCCGATTTCATTGATAGTTTGCCTCCCGAGAATTGGTCTTGTGCATATTTCCCTAGTAAAAGGTATGGTGACATGGCATCTAGTGTTGCGGAGTCATTCAATTCATGGATATTGGAGGAAAGGCGTTTACCAGTAATGAATATGCTTGATAAAGTGAGAGTGAAGATTATGAATTTCAATGCAAACAAACTTGTTGAGTCTGACACTTGGACAAATGAGCTGTGTCCTTTTTTTCAAAAGTTACTGAATGAAAATTGGAATAAATACTGACATTGGACTATTAGTCGCTCAAGTCAAAATGTATTTGAAGTTCATTCAGAAGTGCGAGCAACAGTTGACTTAACAGAAAGGACTTGTTCTTGTAAGAGTTGGCAGATTAGATGTTTTTCATGTTCTCATGCTGTTTGTGTTGTGCGGAGGAAAGGGACCAGTATTTATGATTATATTGAGGAGTAAAATAAGGTATCTTTCTACAGAAAATCATACTCGATACCTATAGTTCCTCTTCCTGATTTGACTTCCTTAAATATTCCTATTCCTGAAAATTCATTTGTTCTTCTACCAATGACTAAGAGACCGACAGGCAGACCAAGAAATAAGAGAATAAAGTCTTCTGGTGAGATCACAGTAAGGAAAGTTACTTGCTCGAGGTGTAGTAAAACGGGTCATTACAGGTCTACTTGTAAGGAACCCATTTGAGTATTTTTAAAATTGTTGAGTTCATTCATTTTAACCATTTGATTGAATAAATTAATCAATAAACCATTCGTTTCATTTAAATGAATGTAATTTATTTTTAAGTCTCATTTTTTAGTTTGTTTTTTGTTTAGATGTACACATATTTTTCATAAAATATACGTGATCATTTTTCCTGATGTTCACGTGTACTTTACATTTGTATAAGCATGTTATGTACAGTACACGCGCATTTTGATGTCCTAAGAAATTTTATCAATGAGTGTACTTGATGAAATATGCGTGTACTTTATGAAGTACACATTAAATACATAAAGTACACGCATTTAAAAATGGATTTGGTCAGTTCAATATGTGTGTACTTTATAAAAACATGCGTGTACTTTAATAATGACATTTAATTTAGATTTACTTGATGAAATACGCGTGTACTTTATGATGTACATGCATGAAGTACACGCATAATATAAATATAATATGCGTGTACTTGATGAAATGTGCGTGTAATTTATGAAGTACACGCATTGATAATTAAAGTACACACATTTAAATATAAGTGCACACGCATGTTTTAGCAAAGTACACGCATATTGATATGACAAAAATTTAATTCAATATACGTGTACTTTATGTATTCTGCATGTTATTTTATCAAGTAGACATATATAAATGCATGTACTATTTGGAAAATGGTTTTGGACATTACAATGTGCTTGTACTTTTTAAATGACACTTGGGTCACTCATATTCTTAAATTTCTATGTGTATTATGGTCCGCGCCAGCGGCATTATTATACAAGTATTTCAATAGGCGTGTACTTTATAGACTATGCGTGTACTTTATAAAGTACACGTGTAATATATAAAGTACACGCATTTATATAATTGTTTGGGACAATATCTTGTTTGTGCTTTATAAAAATTTGTGTGTATTATAATTTATAATACACGCAATCATATTTTGACAAACCAATTTTTTTTACATTAAATGATATTAATGTTTACATTTTTTACAATACACGTGATCATTTTTATAGGGGTTCACATGTACTTTAGTATATTTGGTGTATGACATAAGTGAGAATACATGCATGAAAGAAATAATTTTTTTATTAAAAACAAAAAAATAAAGTACAATTTTTTTACATAACAAAAGCTGAAAAAACTAACGAAGTCTTCTATTAGGGAGGTTTGTCAAAGGCATCTAGAGTGTCAGGAAGAGAATCAATTAAATTCGACCAGTGTCGAATTTCTTCTTCCATGACAGCTACAAGGCCTTCATGGAGAGCCTTCTTCTCCTTCAGCTTGGCGATTTTCATGGGGACTTCTTGTGTATAGAAATACATGAGGTATTCATGTGTTTGAGGAGGGTCCTCATCCACATCAAATAAATCTATGGGATTGGGTGGAATTCCAGAATAGCCTTCCCTCACATATGTTTGAAACTGCTCAAAGGCAGTTTCATATGAGAAAATATTTTCCTCAATTTGCCTTATTTTTGTTTTATTTCTTTCATCTCTCTCAAGAGTATCTCACAACTTTTCTGCTAGAATAGCCATTATGTTATCTTTACCCTAGATGTAATGGTTAAGAAAGGAACACATATTATTCTTTTATAGGAAAAGTTAAAGCTATTTATTTCTTGATCAGAAGTAGTTGGGAAGCGAGTAGTTGAGCTTAATAAATTGATTTTGGTTATTATGTCCTGAATAAATATTTAAAGTAGTTTTCAATTAATATAATAAATAATTATTATATTAACCAGTGCATGTACTTTAGTCAAAATGCATGTACTTTGAAGAATTCATTGGTATACTTAGTAATTATCAATTGTAGTTTTTGTGAAAAATGCGTGTACATCGTTTCATAACACTCAGGTGCATTGTTTGTCTAAACCTTACGTGGATTGTGGTCAGCGCCAGCGTAAATAAACCATTTTGGTGTAATAAATATTGTAAACAATAACCAATATAACACAAAACAAATTACAAATATGGTTTGTATTTGAATCACAATTTATAAAAGTTTTTTCTCCTTTCGGGGGAAAAAATATTTTGATAGAAGAATTTCCCCGAGTACATATGCTCTTTGTTTTAGCATGTCAGGGTCTTGAAATAATTTTTGCATTTCCTTGTTTCTGCTAATTTGTTCAATGTAGTACATGCAGAACACCCCACAGTCAACCCTGAAATTAAAATAAAACAAATATACAAATTAGTATGATGTGAATGATTTTCTTTGAAAAGATACATGTAACATCCCGCCTAATTAAATACCGGGTGGCAAGTCCCATACCAAATTAAAACAAAATATACAGTTGGCTCATTCTTAGCATCACCGTCGAAAACATTTACAACTCACCCAATACCCAATTAAGCTGGTGTCAAAACTTTCCAAATTTTAATTCCATAAAAATCCATTTTTAGTTTACAAATAACACAACACATATTACTGTACAACACTAATAACCGAACATATAACACAAAAGAATTTAAATGCAATTGGAATAAACATTCCCAAATAATTATCCATTACAGTAATCCCAACAATAGTAAATGTATTAAAATGATACGAGTACAAGAGTATTTAATTCCGATAGAAAAGAGATAACTGAATTCCTTTGGGCGACATGCCCTAACCAAAAGAATACTGTGAATCAAATGAAGATAGGCGTCTAAGCAATACTCCATAGTTTGACTTCCTCTTTTCTAGTTTTTTTTTCTGAGTGTGAAAACATTTTTCATTTGCCAATGAATTGGATCCGCCCCGATTCGATCAATAATGGGATTCTTGGTTAGAGAAAGGTTCTCTGACATGGACGCCCAGCCCAACTCGGTCGGTCGATTGACCCACCTAACAGATGATGATATTCTCGATCGATTTGATCGAATTTTGAAAAGTCTTTCTCACTATTCAGAACAGTGGAGCTTTCGATCAAAATGTTCTCACCTCCCCCGTTTGGGCTCTCGCTCGAATTGGAACCTTTATGCGTTGGTAGGCTTTCAACTCAATCTAATAGCCTACCTATCGGGCTCCAATCAAAGAAAAAGTTTGCGCATGGGCTCATCATCTGATGCAAAACCGATGCGAGAGGGAGAATCAATATGGGAGAAGCGGGGATTAATAGCTTTGTCTTTCAAGAACCAGTGGAAAGGAAAGATCCCTGCATTCCTTCCTTTCCAAAGATAGTAATTAGTTTCATTTGGACTGGCATAAAAGATTTTATTGAATGAACGCCAACTTGGTTGTTTTCAAACAAATCCAATATTGGGCCAAGCGTTGCCAGCCGGTAATAGCCAAAGGCAAAAAAAGGGGAGATAGGGAAGAGGAGATTAAGGATAGTCACTCCACTCCATAGAATAGTGCACACAGATTCTTCTTTCATTTGAAATTCCTTTCGGGTCGGAAATACGGGCCCGACGAAGCTTAAAGCAGACATCAAGAGCTAAGAAGGGGGCCAACAACCCCCTTTGAAGCAAATGCCTGTGAGAAGCTAAGGCCTTAGAAGCTATAGGACATAGAAGCAGGCCTAAGCATCACCTAAGAAGCAGGCCAACAAGTAGATTGAATCTTTTCCAGTATAGAGACTGGCGGATCACCTTCGAAACAAAGGATTTCAATATTCCTTATGCTTTGGACAAGATAAGTGGACAGATGAGTTGAATAATACAGGGACAGATAAGCTAGGCGAGGTTCCCCTTTGATATCTCCCAACGTCCCTACTGCTGGACATCTGATATAAAAGGTACAATAAAAAAGAAAATATGCAAGGAAACGGGTCAGAGCCCGATGTGAAAATGATTTTCAAAACAACAAGTATTTAACAAGTGCAATAAAGCATTTATTATGTACATGTTAGTATCCGTACTCTCACTTGCTATTCTCACCTCTCATCTAGAGTGCACGCTTAACTTTTCCTATTAACCTCTCAGTTAATTGCTCCTCTTAACTAGTTTCCATAGTATGATTCTATCCCATATTATAACCCCGTATGTCCCATACCACACATAGTATAATCATTCGTATACGTTTCTCATTAACATGAATCGTTTCTCCTTAATATGAATTAATCTCTTCAATAAATATTCATTAACTTATTTAAATTCTTTTTCTCAATTCATCGTTATCTACAATTATCACACAGAAGATGATTTAACCACTATATACATTCATACAATTCATTATATATATACATATATAACACGACACCCCGAGACACAGCTGCGGTGCAATGCATTACTCTGCTATCATGTCCCAATATCGTTGGTCTCCGAATAGGGGACTAAAGGTTCGGTAAGGATTTCTCGAACCACAAACAACAACACAAAAATTGGAGACGAACATAATTCTCATACCCACGGGCCACGCACATACCTACGTTCCCATAGTCAGCGGACTTATCAACTCCCCGATAAGTCTTTCATAGATCTATGTTCTTGAGCGACAAATCAAAAATCCCATGAATTCATCATGATATGAATGCCCTCACGTGCGAACCTCCCCATCGATAGCAAGTAAGCTAGGTATGTCATACATATAAATCATCAATCAATCAAATAGGCATTATCATCTACCTATAAATATAATATCAACAAGGTACTCACATTACCCTAAGATAATTCCCATACGTAGCATTATATCTCTCAAATCCTACATATTAAAATATCATGACTTTACTTCTTTAATTTAATTATTTTAGAGTCTCACTCATTACCCAAGGTTCAAACAGGTTTCTCCTCAATATATTTATTCAGTAAGAAATCACTAATATCCTACTGGTCCATCTCATCTTATCTCCCGAATTACTACGAATTTAAACTCTCCTTTAGTTAGGGTTATAACCGATTGTTTCTAATCTCTTATAAACACATCTTCTATCAACTAGGATTGAATACCATCATCACATGGCTCATAGTCTATAATGTTTCATTCACACTATATGACTTATCAACAAAACTAACATCCTCGCAGCCTATAACATCTCTCCACTCCCGACGTCGTTAAGGTTCATGCACGGAGTGTCTCGCAAAGCGAAATCCAAACAAGGAACCCCTCCGATACACTACTACTTAACTTTGTCGGTCGTGGAGGTCCGTCAACTTCAAATACGTAATCGGGATAACCTCATCCCCTCTTTCAACCAGATGTGGTCTGAACTCCCGTCTCTAACCAGGAGCCATACCACTAAGCGCTTATACTACACTTAGTCCTTGCGCAATCAATAATGTGCTTAAACTCAGTCCTTGATGTTCAAATTGTAACCGATAGTTATCCCGCTTGCGAGACACCCCACGCATGAAACTAATAACCGTTGGGAGTCGAAATAAGTTAGGTCTTTAGGATATGAGTTTATAACCTTTGCGATAAATATTATAATGAAAGTTGTACTATAGGGTGTATGGGCGCCCGCAATCAATAATGTGCCCAATACCCCGTGATTTTAATGACTTTTAAAATGGGTTATATATTAAATTGATGGATTAATTGGATTTTATTATCAATAATGTGCTTAAATACATTGAGGATGTGTTAATAGAAGATGAGACGGACCAGTAATGTGCTTAAATATATATTAAAGATGATATGGACCAATAATGTGCTTAAATATATTAAAGATGATATGGACCAAATCTACGTACGGGATCCTAAAGACCTAAGTGATAGAAGATGTGTTTATAAGAGATTTGAAAATATCTGTTTTAACTCTAAATAAAGGAGAGTTTAATTCGTAGTAATTCGGTAGATAAGATGATATGGACTAGTAGGATATTAGTGAGTTCTTAGTGAATAAATGTATTGAGGAAAGACCTATTTAAACCTTGGGTAATGAGTGAGACTCTGGGGTAATAAAATTAAAGAAGTAAAGTCATAATATTTTAATACGTAGGATTTAAAGAGAGATAATGCTACGTATGGGAATTATCTTAGGGTAGTGGGATTACCTTGTTGATATTATATCTATAGGTGGATGATAATGCCTATTTGATTGATTGATTATTTATGTGTATGACATACCTAGCTTACTTGCTATCGACGGGAGGTTTGCACGTGAGGGCAGTCATATCCTGATGAATCCATGGGATTTTTGATTTGTCTCTCGAGAACATAGGTCTATGAAAGACTTATCGGGGAGTTGATAAGTCCGCCGACTATGTGAACGTAGGTATGTGCGTGGCCCGTGGGTATGAGAACTATGCTCACCTCCAATTTTTGTGTTAATGTTTGTGGTTCGAGGAATCCTTACCGAACCTTTAGTCCCCTATTCAGCGACCAGCGATATTGGGACATGATAGCAGAGTAATGCATTGTGCCGCAGCTGTGTCTCGGGGTGCCATATTATATATGTATATATACAATGAATTGTATGAATGTATATAGTGGTTAAATCATCTTCTGTGTGATAATTGTAGATAACGATGAATTGAGAAAAAGAATTGAAATAAGTTAATGAATATTTATTGAAGAGCTTAATTCATAATAAGGAGAAACGATTCATGTTAATAAGAAACGCATACGAATGATTATACTACGTATGGTATGGGACATATGGGGTAATAATATGGGATAGAATCATATTATGGAAACTAGTTAAGAGGAGCCATTAACTAAGAGGTTAATAGGAAAAGTTAAGCGTGCACTCTAGATGAGAGGTGAGAATAGCAAGTGAGAGTACGGATACTAACATGTACATAATAAATGCTTTATTGCACTTGTTAAATACTTTCTCTTTTAAAAATCATTTTCACATCGGGCTCTGACCCGTTTCCTTGCATATTTTTATTTCTATTGTACCTTCTATATCAGGTGTCCAGCAGCAGGGACGCCAACCTTAGTGGATTTTGATGAGCTATGGAGCTATGGAGTATTGCTTAGACGCACGCCTATCTTCATTTGATTCACAATATTCTTTTGGTTAGGGCATGTCGCCCAAAGGAATTCAATTATCTCTTTTTTATCGGAGTCAAATACTCTTGTACTCGTGCCATTTTAATACATTTACTATTGTTGGGATTACTGTATTGGATAATTATTTTGGAATGTTTAATCCAATTGCATTTAAATTCTTTTGTGTTATCTGTTCGGTTATTAGTGTTGTACATTAATATGTGTTGTGTTATTTTTAAACTAAAAATGGATTTTTATGATTTTAAAATTTGGAAAGTTTTTAACACCAGCTTAATTGGGTATTGGGTGAGTTGTAAATGTTTTCGACAGTGATGCTAAGAATGAGCCAACTGTATATCCTGTTTTAATTTGGTATGGGACCGGACACCCGGTATTTAATTAGGCGGGGTGTTACAGGTGGTATCAGAGCATCAGGTTCTAGTGTCGTTTTGGGTCTAGACGACTTATTGTGTTTTCAGCTTAGCGTTCTTTGATGTAGATCCCTATGTTTAGAATGATTGATTTCTTTGGTAAGATTTCGTATATATTAGTGAATCTTATTTGCATTCGGACGGGTTTGTACAAGAAGTATGGCAGATGAGGTCCATTGGACGGATAGCGGAGATCGTACTTAGGAAGTTACGAAGTATGTTCAAGTATGATGACCGTAGTCGAGGTCACCCCTATTATGGAAAAATTGAGGAGAGTCATCAGTAGAAGTTCTTGAAATGTGGGAACTGTGTGTGTTGCCTAACGAAGGCAATATATTCAAAGGCTTGGGCATATAGTGGAGTGTGGTTAACTAGAACTGAAAAAAAAATTGGGGTAAAATTTTTCTTGACTCTTCGGAGCAAAGTTGTAATAGTGGGAGTCAACAACCACCGCTCACGAATGAGGGTATGTTTTCTATCTAAGGATTTATGAGGCGCATACTGATTTTTGTAGCGATTAATATTGTGTGGGAACAAGGGTTAAGCCTATAGCACTGTTATTTACATAGACTCACCGAGGGGTGTGGGACACCTATGTTTTACATGTCATCACGTGGGTCTGATTTTTATCACGGAATTACTTTCATTGGGTATGTCCGAACATGATGTGACTATCGGCGTGGATTAACTTGTGGTATATGAGAGCGTATGTACTACTATAACCGCATATTGTCTTTAACAAGAGAGTAAATGAGTAGACTTTATTTGAAATTGATAAAACCTGTAGAGAGGTTATAAACTATTGACTAAGGACCTGAGGAGTTTCGATGATCGACTACTTGAGGTAGTAGTGTATCGGGGGGTTCCTTGTTTGGATTAGTTTAGTTTTATTGATAGTAGAGCTCCGTTCGCTCTCCCCGGGCGAGCGGGGTGTTACAATACATATTAGTAATTTTTAGAAATGAAATTTTTCTAACCCATTATATTGTTTAGGGCATTCATGATCTCTTATTAGGTCAAATTTGAGATCACTTTCCAGTAAGAAATCTACTATCCTTTTTTCTTGCTTTGTCAATGGATCATCATCCAATGTAAACTCATTTGGTGTACCTTCATCAAACTTCCTCTGAATTTTGAAACCATTATTTTTCATTGTTTCTGATTCAGTCTTCAATAGGCACAGTGTTTTTTGGAAGACAGAAAACTGTTAAGAAGACAAATATTTAGTGTATACAAATAAAATAGTATATGAAGATTAAAAAGTGAAAAGTACACGTATTATATTAAAGTACACTCATATTTTATTTTTTCATATCACGTGTATTTTACAATATGATGCGTGTACTTTGCCTAAAGAGTTAAAAGTACACGCATAATATTAAAGTACACGCATATTTTATTTTTTCATATCACGTGTATTTTAAAATATAATGCGTGTATTTTGCCTAAAGAGTTAAAAGTACACGCATAATATTTAAGTACAAGTAATTTGTACTGGTTCATTTCACGTGTATTTTAAAATATGATATGTGTACTTTCATAATATAAGTACAGGTAACATTACTAATTAAGTTTAGGAACTAACCAATTTTTTTTTATCATCGAAGAATATTGTATTTTTTTCCTTGTCGTTCGGTCGAAGGGAATCCATGTGGACCACTTTTTTTTTTATATCACAAGTAATGTGAAATGTACTACACCATGTCTTAGTACAATGAACAAATTATTACAAGTGCCTAAGTATTCAAATAAATCTCTGTATAACTCTCCCTTCTTATTGACTTCATTTGTGCTATAAGCTTCTATCTGAATAAAAATTATACACATTGTGTTAATAAAAAAACTGAAATTTTGTTTCTCAAAATTTTTGGTTTAATTGTACTTACCCAACAATAATCAGAAAAAGTGTGTGAGTAGGAAAACCCGTCCTCTGACAATTTTAACCTCAATACTTCACTAAAGCCAAGTATTATCTGTTTCACACAATATAAAGTGGTGAGGAAATAATAATGTTGAAATTTAATGGATGTCTAATATTTGGACTACATACTTGGCTTGAAATTTCTTGATTGTTGAGGACTTCAACAAAATCTTTCCATGGGATATACGAAACTAGTCCTTGGAAAATAAAGTCCCTGCATTTTATATAATCAATAAGAATTGTATAATAATAATAACCTGATTCTTTTTCACCAAAAAAAATATAAATTAGCGAAGTGATAAATCATAAAACAATAAACTTTACACTGGCTCAGCCTTTTGAATAAACTCTTCAATCTTTTTCTTCGAAGCTTCATCGAGATATTTGTATACTTTGATTGCTTCAAGCTTGAAGTGAGTTTCTTTCATTTGTTGAGCTATTGTTAGACGACCTGTTCTTAGCTGTGACTCTTTTTGTTTTTTAATTGGTTCATGCTTTTCGGTTTCACTGTCAGCTTTTCTTTTCTTCTGTCCTCTTGTAAGATGCCCTTTTATTTTGGATATTTTGGGGGTGCCCTGAACTGTCTTTGAGGCTAGTTCAATCTTCAAACTTGAAATTTCGTCCATGAGTTGTTTATTAATGTTTGCCTGATATATTTAACAAGGAATGTTTGATTGTAAGCATTTTTTGAAACAATGATTCGTTTTCTCTTACATGTATTTTATAAAGTACACGCCTGTATTTTAATACATGTGTGTATTTTATAATATACACGCATGCATTATAAAATGTGTACTTTATAAAATTTATAATATACACGTGTACTTTCAACATAATTTGCGTTTACTTTAGAAAGTAAAGCGTGTACTATATATCTATTGTACTTTATAGATACCTGATCAGTTTTTTTTAATGCTGATTCATCAAGTATTTTCTTCAACTCCGAAATTTCGTCATTTAGGATTTTATTATTGTTTTCCTATTATACAAATAGAATGTTACATTATAAGGAATACTTGAATAAAACTGCATTATTTTTAATCAAATAATGCATGTACTCAGCATTATTTGTAATATCAAATAAAACTGCGTGTACTTTAGGAAAACTGCATGTACTTTAGGAAAACTGCGTGTACTCTACATTCAAAAGTACCTATTGAGTTATTTTTAATTCTGCCTCCTCAAGATTCTGCCTCAATGTAATCTTTTCTATGTCAGCATCTTTCCATTTTTGCAATGTATCATCATACTTTTTTTTTGAGATCTTCATTACTCAGAGACAGATATCCATTTTTTTGTTCCAAAATTCGTGTTGATTTTGCCTGTTTTTTTAATGGTTCATTAAATTCTTTAATTCTATCTGAGTCACTCATTGTGACTTGATCAAGCTTTTCTTTTAAAGAATTGTTTAACTCAACTAGTTAGGCATTTTCTACCTCCAACTTATTTAGTAGCTCTTTTTCCTTCAAAAGGTTGGAATTCTCCACCTTTAACTTCTTCATTTCCTCATGGGCTTCAAAAAGTGAATCACGATCTACGTACAACTATACAGTCAAAATGGCACTCTCCACCTCCAAAGAGGTCACCTTCTCAAGTGCACCATTAAAGTCTTCAGCTGCTTTAGATAGTTGGTTATTTTTTTCCAACAATTCCCTTTTCAAAACAGCAATTTGTTCCTCCAAATTAACCTTTGGTTGATCTTTTCCCTTCTTTTTCTTTGGATTCACAATGTTTTTAAGGGGAATATTTCAACCGTGTGAAAACTCATTGTCATTAATATCTGCAGTAACTTTTTCTGATTCCTTTTGTACAGAAATGTCCTTACAAGCTGGTTTATTTGTAGCCTGCTTCAAAGTTGCTATTGCGATGTCATTATTCACAAACCATTGTCTCAAAGACGATAATTTCCACTTCAGGAATTTTGGAGTCTTTTTTTCAAATTCTTCAACAGGAGAAATAATTTCAAATTTCTCACATGCCCAATACTGTGATCATACAAAAACAAAATTAATTTAATACTTGTATTACCTAGGGATTCATAATGGAAAGTACAAGTGATTTGTTCAAAATACACGCAAAATTAAACGTTTACTTTACAAAATTTTCAATTATATATTGAAAGTACATGTGATTTTTACAAATTTAACGTTTACTTTGTCAATATAAGTTCACGTATACTTTCTAAAGTACATTTATAATATTGACAGAAAATATAACAAGAGTATTTTGAAAGTACACTAGTTATATTTACAAAATATAGTACACGTGTACTTTGTAAAATACAAGTGTACTTTCACGTGATATAAGACGTGCATTTTCAAAATACACGTTAAATTATCACGTGTATTTTGAAAATACAAGTGAAAATATCAAGTGTATTTTGAAAGAACAAGAGAAAATATCACGTGTATTTTGAAAATACAATTTTACTTTATAAAGTACACTTGTATTTTACAAAGTACACGTGTACTATGTTTTGTAAATATAACAAGTGTACTTTCAAAATACACTTGTTATATCACGTGTATTTTGAAAATACACGTGAAATTATCAGGTGTATTTTCAAAATACAATTGAAAATACACGTGTATTTTCAAAATACAAGTGAAAATATCACGTGTATTTTGAAAATACACGTGATATTTTCAAAGTATAGGTAAGTATTGGTATGTAAATTTTGAAATATCAGGAATATCACGTGTATTTTGAAAATACACGTGAAAATATACGTGTATTTTCAAAATACAAGTGAAAATATCACGTGTATTATGAAAATACACGTGAAAAAAAATGTGTATTTTAAAAATACAAATGAAAATATCACGTGTATTTTCAAAGTACACGTGAGTACTGGTATGTAAATTTTGAAATATCAGGATGTTTTTTTGCTCACCAGTAGGAAAATGACACATCCAGTAACTGTGCTAGGTTTTGAACTTACTGATTTGTCAAGTGAATGTATGAGAAACTCATGCATAGCAGATGCCCAATCATAGTTATTCATTTCCTCAATATTGTCGATGTATTTCAACCAAAATTCTCCAAGGGTGAAGTTTGAGTTGGAGAAAAACAACGTGTTCAAGAAGTGGAGACACACAATTTTAACAAAATCAGCAATTCCTTCATCTGTCTCCAATTCAACTGATTTCTTCAAACCATTCAATTTTTTTGACTTTCCTATTCTTTTTGCGAAGTATCGTGCTTGTAGTCCAGATTTTTGAGCAGTATTCAGTCGCTTTTTCAGTTCTATGGATTTTAAACCCTCAACCAGGGATATGCCAAATATTTCACTTATATCTATTGGCATTATTGGAATCCTACTCTTCATACGAAAACTTTTGATTTTCGTATTGTACAGCTCGATAATTGATAAAATATTTTTATCCGTCTTCTTGTGGTCCACTTCTACTACTTTCTCACTGTAGTAGGCATTGAAAAGCTCCCAAAATGGAGTCTTCTTAAGAAGTTCAATATGGCTATTGTTTATTTTATCTTTAATCTGATGCAAATCATGGAGAAATCTAACAATATTTGATCGATATTGGTCATTCTTCTTTGAAGGACGGTTAGATTTCAATGCCACACTAGAACTAGAACTGGGTGAAAAACTATCATCAGAATTGCTCTTTTTTTGTTTCTTTCCTCTTCTTGCCTTCATCTTCATCCCCATTATATTGATCTATAAATAAAATTTAAATTACTAACCTATAATGATATGTACAAAAAATAAAATACATGTGAATTAGAATAAAACATAGACTAAAACAATAAAATACAAGCGTATTTAACAAAAGTACATGCAATATTCTCACAAACAATTTATACAAGTCTCAACAAAATACATGCTAAAGGCGATAATATATATCGTCAATTTCATGGTAATACCTAACAGAGGTTGTTCGACAAGTCAAAAACCAAGATTCTCTATTCCTAACATATTCAGTAAATAAGTGATACAATAGTTGCATGCTAAAAGCTCCAACATTATCAAAACCCCTTAAGCAATACTGCTCAATTCGTTTAGCTAAATCCTTCGCTTTCGATTCAGTTACTTGAAGCTGTTGCACATCAAAAGTGCAGTAAATGTCTTCATAGTAGTAGTAGAAACCAAGTAACCTTTTAGCATGAATTTCGTCATCATTAGTACTATTGGCTGTCAATGTGAAATATTTTGTATTGTTAAGATCTTCGAATGTGCAAGCAGCAGTTTTGTAGTTGAACATGCTTGATCGTATGATTCCTAAACAATAGCAACTCATAATACACATTAGTATATGGATATTGGATTGAACAAATTGAATTTCAATGTGCGTGTACTTTATTAATTTTTTGCGTGTACTTTCAATAAAGTACACGCAAAAAATGAAAAAGTACACGCAATAATACTGATTACAAGCTAAAAACATATCATTCAAATGCAGCTGGCGCGGACCAAAAATACTCCTAAATATTAACAAAATAATAATACTTCTTACAAATTCATGGAATATCATTCAAATGCCGCTGGCGCGGACCAAAATAACATTAGATTGATCAAATATGGATTTGAAATATATATTTTATAGAGTACACGTATAAAACATAAAAGTACACGCATAATGAATTGAGAAATTCAATTTCAATGTGCGTGTACTCTGTGTATTTTGCGTGTACTTTTTGATAGTGCACGCCAAATACACATAGTACACGCAAAACAGGGCTTTTACATGTACATATTCCAATCATGAATATATTCCTAGTCTTTGAAATCCTCGATAAATGATGTATAAAGGAGGAAAAGTACAATGATGAAATACATATATCTAACATGCAAAAAGTGTGTTTTGCAATTAAAATGAGGGAAACAAATATATTTTTTCATATCATGAAGAAGAAGAATTTGATTTCATCAGTACATGTGTCTACAAATTTATACATATGAGAACACAAAATACACAAGGACAAAAAGGTGATAAGAGAATGTATACATACTTTTTAGTAGTGTTTGGAAGAATTTGATTTAGAATGTAAAATGTTGAACTTCAACGATTAGGGTTTGATCGAAGAGAGTTAAGGTTTTGATCGAAGATAGTTTTTAGCGCTTCGATCATGAGTGTTTATATGTTGTTGTTGACCAAAATTTGATTGAGAAATATATTCGTTTTGGGGTTTTGATCGAAGAGATGGTACGATTAAGGTTTTGATTCAAGAGAGAATACAATGTTTTTGACGCTTCGATTTCTGAATAGTGCGTGTTTGTTTTAATTTCGGGGTGTTTATATGTTGGACCTAATCGTTTAAAATTTGTTGGGCCTGGTTTTTTTGTCCAAAATTGTTAGTCCAAGGACTAGACGGTAAAAGGCCCTTTTTATATAAAAATGTAATATTAAAAAACAGTTTTTAGAAAAATAAAAAGAAGATGAAAAGTTTTTTTTTCTCCTTTTTGGATCAAAAGAGAAATAATTATGAGTTTTGAATTAAGTGAATGAACTTTGAGGGTATTTAAGTATTTTCACATTAAAGTGGAGTGGGGGAATGCTAATTTGGAGTGGGAATAGAGGGACTCTAATAATAATAATAATAATAATAATAATAATAATAATAATAATAATAATTATAATAATAATAATAATAATAATAATAATAATAATAATAATAATAATAATAATAATAATAATAATAATAGTTTAGAGGGGTTCCTTTCAAAAATTGGATACTTCATGTTTTCCACCTTCCCCACCCCAAATGTTATAAATAAAGTTCGTCATACTTAGTTGTGAATCCAACAGGCTAGCTACAAGATTTGGTAATTAGCAAGATGCAAAGTTCACAAGATGTAAAGATTTTAAGTTTTTTTAGCTGTTGATTGGCCTTGAATAATTACAAGAATATAGAGGGGGTGTTACAAAAAAATCATTTTCACCACGCATAAAACATTTTTGAACATGTAATCATAAGAGCCCTCAGGGGCGGATTCAGAACATTTTGTCAAGGTGAGCAAATTTTAGTAATAACATTTTATTCAAACTTAAATGTGGGAAAGCTCTTAAAATTTTCAAATTTTGCTGTACTTTCTGTCAATTTTTTTTACATTTCATAATTGTAGTTTTAAAAACTCTCATATTTTAAGGTGGGCAAGTGTCCACCATACTTTGTGCTTATATCCGCCATACTCGGAATGAACCTACCATCATTTTGATTTACAAGTATTTATACATATTTTATTTATTAAGTCGGAGGAAGAGTTGTAACTTTTAATCTATACTTTTATCATTAAAATTGAGGATTTCTAAGGGTGCCACAACTTTTACTTTAAAATATCACAAGAGTTTTTGGCTAAGGGTCATCACTTTTACACACTATTTTCAACACAAAATACCACATATTATCTCTATCTACACTACACTCCAAACTCTCCCTTTATTTTCTTCACAAAAGTCAAGAACTTTGTCTCCATTAATCCAACCAACCATCTTCATCATTATTAAAGTTTTCTTCCATTGGTCCCCACGTACCAATCATTCTCAACAATATTATTAAAGTTTTGTCCCCCACACGCCAACCATCTTTAACCACATTATTAAATAACTAGGGTTTGTTATTTGAATATTCAAATATCTGTGATTATTATCCCAAAAGACAATGATAACACCTAAAAAAAAAAATGAAAACTCCCAAATCACATTTTGAGGTAAACTTTGGGTCCCATTATATATATATATATATATATATATATATATATATATATATATATATATATATATTTGTTTAGTCATATGGATTGAAAATATGGAAAATCACAAAAACTGTCCAGTGGTTCGGGGTTGGGGCCTCGAGTTCAAGCTGAAAACTCAGGGTAAACCTCCCAAACCAACCTTATATTTTTTTGGTTCGAACTGAATCCATTTGTTATAAACATCCCGAATAACCTTCCATAGTTCGACATAACTATGCCAAACTGGTGAACTGAACTCGGTATAATCACATCGAACCAGCTGGATAATTTTATAGCTTGGTTCGTGATATTTACCCCGAACTGGTGTAATAGATTCGGTGTATTTACCCTGAGCTGATGTTATATATTCGTCGCATTCATGTCGAATGAAATTGAGACATACAATCATACAATTTAGTGATTGCAATTTAATTGAAACATACAAACATCATTCGTACAAACATACAAACATCCATTCATTGCAAGGGAATTCAAACATTCATTGCAATTATTGTGATTAAATGTTGTGATTCAATCATACAATTGAGTTCAAATATTGTGATTCAAACATTCATTGCAAGATGCCTTCATGGAATTCAGCTCCCTGTTATTTGACCAGGCATTAACGAATGTCGATATACCTCAAAACGGGGTTGATGGTTCCGTGGGAGTCGATGTTAGTGCGACATTCTTTAAAGACCAGGTATTATAATGTCGATTAATGAAGTTCTAGATTTATATATTATAATTATAACATATAATATTTCTATTCTTTATTCTCAGGTATTTCCCACCCGACAAGCGTTGGTCGCGTGGGCTCAAGAGCAAGCCTGATCTATTAAAACAATAATAATTATCACCAAGTCAGATGAACCTTCTGCAATACGTAAGGGACGTCTACACATGGGTCGTGAAAGGGGAGGTGAGTACTGTGATCATCAAAAGAAAAGTGTTGGGAATGAAGGTAGTAGTCAAGGGGAAAAAGGTAGGAAGAGGGACACGACCACTCGGAAGAGCAATTGCCCATTTCTGTTGAAAGGCATTCCACTTGACAACGGACAGTGAATGTTGTCTATTGTTAGAGCTGTTCACAATCACCGATTATCGGAATCATTTGTTGGACATGCATACGCCGATCACCTCATTTCGGAGGAGAAAAACATTATCTAAAAGATGCCGTTGAGTGGGGTAAAACCGACTGCCATTTTAATGACGATCAAAAGTCACGATGTTACAATTCTTCGACAATGAAAACCATTTATAATGCCAAGGGGAAATTGAGGATTTTCGAAAGAGAGGGTAGAACGACGATGCAATAGTTAATGAAGTTACTTGGGGACAAACATTGCGTCTATTGGTATAGAACGAATTAGTCTACCATGGAAGTGGAAGACATTTTTTGGGCTCATCCAATCTCCATCCAATTAGCAAAGTGTTTTTCGTCGGTTGTGATTGTTGACTACATTTACAAGACTAATCGATACAAGATGCCTTTGTTGGAGATGGTTGGTGTAACGTTTTGCTGGAGGACGTTCAATATTGCTTTTGTATTTTTAGTAATGGATAAGTAAGAGAACTATAGGTGGGCATTGGGATGTTTAAATCCCTATTCGATCCATTTGCATGCCCTATGGTCTTCATCACTGAACGAGAGTACGCGTGCATTAATGCATTGTGGGCGGTGTTCCCTGATGCGAGATATGTGGTATGCACTTTCCATGTTCACCGCAATGTGGAACTCCATGCTCGAAAAGAGATCCATGATGAGGATTCCTTAAAGAAGTTCATGAGAGATTGGATGCATTTGGTTGAATCCCCACCGAGAGCGATTTTAACGAATCATGGATGTTATTTTACGTTGATTGGGTTGCATACCCCAACGCTCTTCACTACATAGATTGCACATGGTACAATCAAAAGGAGAGCTTCATTCATACCTGGACAAATATAATTAAGCACCGGGGTAACCGAACTTCCAATCGATGTGAAGGAGCTCACCATAAGTTGAAGTGGCACTTGGAGAATTTTCAACTGCCTTTTGACAAGATTTTTTCTGGCAAGCACAGTTACATCGAGTTTCAAGTGACAGAGATTACGAGGTAGTTTGAGGATTCATAGCAAAAATTAAAGCATTCGCACAATATTCCTATTTTGCATGAGTTAATTGGTCGGGTTTCGCACTATGCCATTGACCTAATTGTTAAGGAGCTAAAAACTTATGACACTATTGGAATGGGTTTCAAATCGTGGCTACATCTGGCATGCATGTATACGATATACCGTGCGCTCAAGAGTTGGCCATCTTATGGATGGAGGGTAAAGTTATAATTTGGGGGGATGTGTATGCACATCAGCACAAAATAGCAATGGTGCCCAAATTAGCGAAGTACCAAATGAGCCGAAAATGATATTATTTAAACAAAGGTGGGAAAGGTCAACTCTCGATGAGAAAAGGGCCATTCTACAAAAATTGAAGGAAATAGGTTGTCCCACCATCGCTAGGCTATTTGAGTCGTCTGTGCTTAAGCAAGGCAAGGGTCAGCTAAGAGGTCAAAAACCAACTGCTCGTGAGCAAAAGCATGAGAAGTCAACAAAAAGGGACCCCTCAGGCTTCGAACATGCTAGGGAATCAGCGGAGAAGGAACACCTGTTGTGCAAAGTCCTAAGAGTAAATTTGATTTTACGGAGTTCACCCTCCCCGCCCCATGGTGCCCTAGCTACACCCTCACATTTTAGAAGTACATCAACATGATACCATACGTTTATAAAGGTTTCGTAGAAGATATCATGGATGTTGATGCTGACAATAATTGTGGGTTTATACGCGTTGATAAATGTCTAAGGTTTGGACCCAATGGATGGAAATAACTGATATTGAACTTGATGGATGAAGTTATGGAAAATAATGAGTTCTACGCACACTGTTTTGGTGGTTGGTTTCTGGACACTATGCTATATATGTTAGATGATTATACAATCATATGTATACCTAAGTCTTGGATGATCATGCCAGAGTGTGGCTACCTTTTAGCTAAAACTCATAAATGTGTGTGCGTTCTCATCTTGAAGAGACAATATCTCACATTTATACCGATGAGACATGAATGAACCGTGCATCCAATGTTCGTAGAGATTCCTCATGTTTGCGGGAATCATTTTGTCATTTTGAAGTTGAAGCACAGTTGTCCGATTCCACCGGTAACTTACTGGCATAGTTATTCATTGCTCGAAGAAAAACCTTGGATTGATAAATATGCGGATCAAGTATTAGAGTTCCAAAAAATCTTCCCACAGGATTTAGCGACCAATGATCAACTTATCAACATTAACTAGTTGTGGATATCATTTATTGTTTGAAAACATGTGAAATTGAGTGATGTATTAAACTTGTTTGTAATGTATTAAAGTGGGTGATGTATTAAACTTGTTGATAATGTAATGAATTTATTGGTAATGTATTAAAATTGTTCTTAGTTTCTTATCAAACTTGGTGATGTATCAAATTTGTTGTATCAAACTTGGTTTCTTATCAAACTTGGTGATGTATTGTATTTGGTGTTATATTGAACTTGGTGATCTATCAAACTGTGAAGTTGGCTTCATTCACTACAAACATAACGAATAATTAAGCTTTATTCGGTATGATTATAGAGAATGAAACTTCTCCCCCAAATAGGTTTACCCACTGTTAGGGATGTTTATCCCGAACTAAAATCCATTCGCTATGTTTATGCTGAAAATACAACACTCTATCGCTATGTTTGTAGAGAATGATACTTCCCCCCAGTTTTGCTTTACTCACTAGAAAGACCACCTTCATTCGCTACAGATATGGGCACCGACCTAGACTCTCCCGATTGAAGGTGGTCTTCCCAGTTTTCCTGGTATATTGAATTTAACCTTGTATAAGGCGGCTTAGTTTCCCCTCTCACCCATAAATGGTTTCATGAGATCGCGAGGTATGATTTTGAGAAGGACGAACTATCTCAAACAACGTTTCGGGTAGTAGGGCTCCCCAACATCAAAACATATAATCATTTCGCTATAAAACGATACGTCGGGAAGTGGATAAGGTTCCTTAGCATCTTTATAAGGAGCCCTACCTACAAACAAACAAAACGCAATTTTTGTTCGGGGAATATTCTAGTTAAAAGAAAGTTCATAGACTTATACTCAAAAGAAATCACTTACAATCCCTATAGACATGTCATCTAACTGCTCACAATAGTTGATTAGATTTTGAAAATCATTATTCTGGGAGGCGGATTGCAATGCCCAACGTACAATCTAGGAATTGTGTCATCGAACTCCATGTTGAGGTAGCCGCCCAACCCATAGAAGTGCTCATAGATCCACGACTACAAGACATACAAAATGAAATTGGAATATGAAATTATAAAATGAAATGACAAAATGAAACTAGAAAATTATAAAACTAGTATATTAGTTACCTGAAGTACAGAGGCAACTGCTCATTATCTTCACACCAGAGAGAGAGGCTAGGCCTAGCTGCCTACAGACGTGTTATAGGATACCCATTACCCAGGCTAATTTGCCCATCATCTTCAAGTATTTCAAAAATTGAAGATAAAAAATTGAAATTTTATTTTTCGTCTTATCGGGAAAAACAGTGCACCTAATAATGTAAACCCTGAGACAGTAGTCTTTGACTTTAGTAATGGCATTTGCGTCCTTTGATTCTTCCTTAAAATTCCTCGTCAGCTAGTTCAAGCGCACAACACAAGACTCACTACATTCTTACTGGGCGACATCCCTCGTAACGCCCAACGTCTACACTACTAAGTTAATAGCAGACAGGACCTCAACATCCTCCTCCTCGTCCTCAGCTGTGGTTTTCGGGCTAAACAAAGGTAAACCAACTATAGGTACACCCAGGATTTGTGCTACGTTATCGAGGGTGATAGTCATCTCCCCGAATGTCATGTGAAAGGTGTTGGTCTCTGAATGTCACCTCTCGACAAAAGTTAAAATAAGGTCATAGTCTATGTACCTGTGGCTATATTTTATCAGCCCATAAATCTTAGCCCTTTTTACCCTCCTCTGCACACTCTGACTTAGATCATCGAATTCCCACTCACGGATCTTCGTACAGTGATTGATGATAGAAGTAGAATTTATATAAAAACTTATCATAATAAGGAATTATGGACTTATATCAAGCACTAATCATAAGTTAGATAGGAAATTTCATTACCACTGAACCAGTCCAAACGCCGTAAGCTACGTACTCCTTAAAATGTTTTAATAGACTCAGATCGTTAGGACCCCCATAAGCCACAAACGAGGGACCATCTTCAGCAACCTTCTTCTTCTTACTGTACTCAGAAGAGATATCGTGTAGAATGATAAACGGGTTAGACGACCTAGGGGCATCTACACCCCTTGAGTGGGAGCATCATCCTGAAGCAATATCCATATCCTCACCATGACCCTCCTCCTCATCATGACCTTCCTCCTCCTTGCCATGACTCTCCTCCATACCATGACCCTCCTAACCATGACACACCTGACCATGAACCTCCTCAACCATGTCTATAGTAGGGACATCCTCCTCTACCACAGCGGGGACATCCCACTGCACCACATCAGGGACATGCCCCTCTAGGGGAGTAGCAGCAGCAGTAGACAAAGCATGTATCTCTTCATGATACTTCCTTTCTAAGGCAGTAACCGACTTCCTATTGGCACGAGAGTAGCATAGTGGTTTATCCATAGATGACATGCATAAAACAAATAAGATTAAACACAGGTAATTGATAATGAATAAAATGCCATAAAATATGCAAACTATTATTGTATATGATAATGCAAATCTCCTAAAGAGTGGATAACCCTATAGCATAATATGGTTGCAACAATGAATTCATGGTAGGTCGAATCCACATGCACAAACCCTTTACAATGTCTGTGGGGATAATACTTGGCAGGCCTTGAAAAACAAAAAAAATTCCACCATGTCTAATAGCAGTTTGCATAACAACATTATACTGTACAATAATATGATAATATCATTTTGCATAACTACATTATAAGGAACAACATGATATGTTAAGGTTGGAATCTTAACATGTCATGTTGTTCAATAAGGTACAATTATGATGTCTTGAAGTTTGTGTTAAAGAAACAAATGACAAATAATTGGCATATATGTTAAACTAAGAGTTCATTAGGCATAAACATAACGAGATAAACAATCTATCTCGGGGTAAATCAAACGAAAGAATTATACGTTAAATTGAGGGTTCATTCGATATTAACATACCGAGAAATAGGTTTTGTTTTGGGGGAAAATACAACAAATTAAGCATAGGTTTAAGCAAGGGTTGATTTGTCATAAACATACTAAGAAACATGTTATGTTTCAGGGAAAATGCAACGAATCAATATTCGGTTTAAACAAGAATTGATTCGTCGTAAACATAACGAGATAACCTAATCAATTCGTGCAATTTATGACGAATGAAACCCTAATTTGACACATCTTTGTTTATCAACAATCTGTACGATTGCAAAAGAAAAAAATTAGCAACCTGAGTTCAAATATGGGGTGGACTTGCTTCACTTGAGTTAAAATACATTTTGTTTTTCTAGTCGATTTGCAACCAGTTGTGGTCAATTTGTAGTACTTGAGTTCTGTTTGATCAAATACAACTAGTCGTGGACTTGAGTTCAGATACTCAGGTCGATTTACAGTACTTTTTATTTTGCAACTTTCATATATTATATATAGTTATTTTGAGGGTAGATATTATGTAAAATAGCTATTAGGATTCCTAAAGTTTGATCAATGTACTAATCTGAATTTCTAGTTTAAGTTGATAAAATTTGAAGATGAGAGGTTAGGAAGTTGAAGATGAAAGGTTTGGAACGTTTTGAGGTTTGAATGTGTAGAGAGAAGGAGGGAAAGTGTGTAAAATGAATTTTAAAACTTTAAATATGGGGTGGCCGTCTTAGTGGTATTTGGAAGTAACTATTAGATTTACGTGGTATTTTGAAGTAAAAGTTGTAGTGCCTTTAGAAACTCCCTTAAAATTATTTTTTATAGTTTGAAAGAGTGTAAATTACAGTTTGTTGTTTAATTAATTTCTAATACACATTTCCCAATATTAAATATTAAAAAAGGAGTTGTACTTAGTTCATAAGGTTTCAGCTTAATTGCAGGGTTTGAGAGAGGCAGGTATCAGTTAAACTTACTCCCATATATGGAGAGATTGCTCCTATGTCTCGAACTCGAGACTAGCTGTAGCTTGAGCGATGTCACTTGCCATCACACCAAATATTGTGAGACTATATATAAAAATCTAAAATATACCAATAATTATTTAAAATCTATTTTCTTATATTTTAATTTGTGTGCATATGTGGTTTGTGCTAGAAGAATGGAAATGGCAAGGTGGGTTCATCCATATCAATCATGCAGCAATAACTTATGTCACAGTTATCAAACTTGCGAAATCAAACTCCTCCTTCTAATCTCATAGATTCTCATAATTAGAAGAGTGTTGTTGACATGTTGGTGATGTCCATATCATTAGACCCCTTAATTTATCAGGAATGCATTTGTTGGTGATAAAATTGGACCTTATATGAATCCTATACACGAACCTATATATTTGCGACGAGTAATGTAGTACTGGGCATACCAAGAAAATGGTTTCAAACATCGGAGTTGTTAAGTTTAGGGTGCATTTGATTGTAAAGTTGAAAAACCTTGATTTTATTTTTTATTTTTTACTAGATGTTAGGAAATAGTTAAAAGAAATATGTGCGGTTAAGCGAGATGGGGGGACGACAACCCTTCAAATTTTTTTTATCAATAAAAGATAATTAGCCTCTCTAACACCAAAAGCACAACTAAATCTCATTACAAAGTTACCACCAACATCTCTTAACATACCTCCCCACCCTCTAATTGGTCTGGGTTTCTTTTGCACAACCAACCACATTTAATTTAAAATATTTAGGCTTACATCAAGCTACTGTATTACACTTCTTAATCTTTGGCACCTCTACCATTATGCATGGACAACAAGGCAACTCATAGTCTTCCTTATACACTCATTTGCAATCTAGCATGTTGAAAACATAAAAAATCAACTACTGGATCTGGAATATAATATACTAGGGATCTAAGCTAAATATTTTCGAAACAATGTTTATTCATGCTCTTCCAAATTTTTAGTAGAGTGAGTGATATGTATGTATGTGTGCGTGTGGTGATTGATGAAAATATAAATGAGCTAAAAAAAAATGAACAAGAGATTTAACGTGGTTTGACAAACTTACCTTGCCTATATCCAAGAGAGAGAGAGAGACAGAGACAGAGACAGAGAGCAATTTCAATGCTTGCGAAAAAAGTTACAATGGTGGAATCATAAAAGAGATACGCACACTCTAAAAGCAAGCCCTAAATACACATTATTCTCACATTGAAATCAAGTTTAGGAAACCTATTTCACTTTATTGCCTTTGATGAATAACTTTCTGAATGTTAAATAAAGCCCTGATGAGATACACCTCTCACATCATTATACTTAATCTAATGTGTTACATGTGAAAACACCCAAAATGCCAACTCCTTTTTTGTCCGTTCGTTATGAAGATGACAACCTATGTGCTGCAATGGAAACACCCCTCATTGGCTACCAACTACATTTTCTTGAAATCCTAAAATTTCTGCCCTCCGCGGGCAGTAAACTTCTACCCAACACACAACGAAAAGGGTAAATTTGAGATAAACTTCATAAATCTCCACATTGGAAAAAATTACCGCCACTCCATCGAAGAGACTCCCCACTTTTCAAATACACAAGTGGTCTATCATTGACTTTTATTGTTCCCGTTAAACACACTTTGAATCAACACACAGTCCTAGGGAACCTTGATACATCAGTAGGAAATTTCAACTGCATCTTTACCATATAAAATGGTTGTAACCATGTTTCGTACAAATCTACAAGAGAGGTAAATAGTAACAGTGAACTATCTTCATCATATATATGCACATCAACTATTTTGTGTTGATTCATAAGAATTTAATATACACTAATGTGCATGAGGTTCCCGAACTCCTCAATCTTTAAACAGTAAAGCTCCCGCTTAAAATTGAACTTTTTTACGAGTCTACTAGCTAAATAGATCTTTAATATCCTTTCCCCATAACACTGGAATCGTGTCCTCATCATTGGCATTGTTAATAATGTTTTATTCACATACCAGATATCTCTTGAATGCTCAATAACTTGTGCATTATTTCCCCAATAACGTCGAAGTTTGTTTCAGATGATAAAAACCTTTTCTCTTTTATCCCTTTGATGGGACCATACAACCACGTGTGAGATTCAAGACTCCATATGCTATTTATTATTGATAAACCTTGGAATCAAATTGACTCATGCATATTAATTTGGTTTTTAACTTTGTGGAATAAGTCACCCCCAAAATACGCTCCTCTCGATGAATAGTTTTAAGTGTCACCCCTCCCACCCCCCAAAGGACACATTTATTCCCTTTAGAAAAAAACAAGACACATTTCTTCTTATCTTGGAACATCTCAAAATACTCTATTGGATCAAACATGATTCGAAGATTCTGAATCCAATACCCACTCATTGTGAGATAAAAGTTATCTTTGGAAAGTATGAGAGACTATACAAAATATTCTTCTTTCGCATATGTTACCAATGCACAATTAAAGACACCTTTATCATTATTCAAAGGCTTCCCCACTTTATGAGACTCCACTCATTGAACTTGTAACATTGTCAAACTTTTCCATCATACCTTGATCTAGGCTTATTGCCTTCCCTAGATCCATGATTGATACCCACCAAAATCACAAAAAGCCAATGAAACTATCCTCAATGAAGACTTCCTCTTAAATTCAATTCCCCCTCATCCATTTTAAGTGACCAGAGCTATGGGTGAAATAATTAAGGGGCGAGTCACGGTCTACAACCGAAACCATCAGGGTTACGGTCAACACCCATGACTCATTCGTGACCAAATATGGCGCCAAATGTGCTACATTTTTAGTCACACTGCTGGTCATGGTCTTAACCCTAGACCCCTTGGCCAATGGTATTTTAGCACCAATATTCCCTCCATTTTAGCCACGATGGTTGTCACAGCCATAAACCATGACACGTCTGTGACAATTACCAGTGAATGCAGGTCACGGTCTATAACCATGACCACATATTTTATTTTAAAATGGCCACTTTGATATGGCCACGGTCTGTAATTGTGATCAAGTCTCGAATTTGAATTGCTCACCATCAGGGTCAAGGTCCATAACCGTGACCAACTATCTCATTAAAGGGTCACACAACGGGTAATGGGTCATGACTGTGATCCGTATTAGGGTATAAATCAAATCGAAACCCTTCATTTTATTTTACCTTGGTTTATCGAAATTATTTCTCTCTCTCTCTCTCTCTCTCTCTCTCTATATATATATATATATATATATATATATATATATCTCCCTCTCTCAGTGACTTATCACTCTCTGCGATAACTTCTCTCTCTCCACCCAAAGGTACAATCGAAACCCTACATTTCATTTTCATTTTCTTGTGTGTGTGTGTACGTTTAGTGTGTATGTGTGTGTTGTATGCATTCATTGTTAAATTATTTTCAGATATATGAAGCCCTTAGAAATTTTTGTATTAGAAATCAATGTATATTTAGAATTGTATATGAAACCCTTAGAATTTTATAGTTATGTTATTGGAATTCAATCAAGTAAACAATTTAGAAGGAGTATATGATAATCTTGTGTTGGATTGTTAGGTTGATGGTTGGATATGGATGATGGATACTTAAAATGCTCACTCAATTATTTTTTTATAATAAACCTTTAACTGAATGGTGTAGTGTTTAGAATAAAGTCATTCGTTGTGTCTTCACACCCTTATATATATATATTTTTTTTCTCAAGAAAAATGAGTCAGAGTAGTAATTACTAGAAACAAGAATACCAAAGGGTGAAATTTGACCGCACTAAAAAATCTTTCATTAATGCGCGCCATATAGAGGGAACTCTGATTTACAAGTACGGTACTAGAAAAATGAACAAATTTAATTACCTTACAAATCGTGGAGTTCATCTATCGCAAGAGTAACTATTCGATCGTATTTCGTTTTCATTGCCAGAATGTTAGGATGAGGCAATAGAGAATATATTTGCCCTGCATAATCCTAACAACTCACTGACATTAGTGAACAAGTTAGAAAAGGCTAAAAAAATATTCATCCTTTATGGATACAATTCTGTAAAGAGAGTATTCCACCTACTTAGCCAAGTGTAAAATTTCATAGATTTTTAGAAACTAATACTGATTGGATGGAAATCAGACACATCGAGCAAGATGTCGAAAAGGTACACACACACACACACACACACACACACACACACACAGCCGTAAACTGTATTTTCTTACATACGCTGCTAATTTTTTTAATGATAGAAAATGTTGAACAAAGCAACAATAACCAATAAAATATTGAAACACCTTCAAATGAGTGCTCTCGTACACCACAAGTTCAATTATCAACTCTTACGACATATTAATACTATACTCCGCAGAAGATTCATTCCACTCCAACTCTGACACTCCCAACTCAAGAAACCTCTACTAATTTGACACCCTTACCTTCTGCTATCAAGGGATTCCAAGCTAACCCTAAGAAACAAATTTCTTTCTCTATTGGTAGGGACAATCCAATTGATGATAAAAATGATAATAATCTTTTTAAAAGCCATTTTCTATCTCTGGGAAGGATGACCGTGGGCGTTGGGGGCGTAGTCAATTGGAAGAAGGTTGATTCTGCCTTAAAGATGACATTTTTGATCAACTGAATAAGACATGTTCATCCCCAACCAATTCGAAGTCGAAGGTTCTTTACAAGGTAGATGATGCTTTCAAAACGTATTAGAAGAACCCTCCAAAGAATTTTTTCCCCGAGGAGGCAACGAGTTTCGATATTTTAGGTCTGATAGACAAAGTTCTCAAAAATATTAAAAGGCCTACTAACCAATGGAACAACTTCTTGGGGAATGAGGATAAGGAGGGAAAACTGAATTGGATGGTGAGAAATAAGCTAAGAGATCGAAAAAGGTTGATGCCCTCAGACTCAGGGCAAAATCTTATGATGATCTTAAGGGTGAATGGGTAGAACATAATAAGGAGACTCCAGAAGAAGGGAAAGAATCTTATCAGGTCAACTTGTACTTGCATGCCAGATGACAAAAGGGGACCAATAAATTTCCGGATAGACTGGCGCCGACTTTTGTGAGTTTTAATTTAGTTATCATATCTATACACATTATAATATTGTTAATGTTAAAATCATAGTCATAAATATAATATTATATTACACTAAATGATAGAGGGAATGTCCAACAGTTAGTCCGAGTGCAACCCCAATGACTTTCAATCGAATTCCTTAACCAAGATGATAGGGAGGACCATAAGGGGAAGACAAGAGATGTGGGCTCACGTATGCCAAGCACCAAACTACATCATACTGCAGCTTTATTAGATGATATCTCTACAGTGAGGGGTGAAGTAGCGAGGGGGTTGGAAGAAGGTGCCCAAATGAAAGGAGAGGTATCAGAGCTTCAAAAGGATATGACACTCCAGACGAATGAAATCCACAGATTAATCAGACTCTTCAGTCAACAATAGGGTTACCCCCCTCAGATGCCTCAAACATTACCTTATCTTCCTCTCAGGACGTTACCCTCCTAAATGCCACCTCTAAAAATGTTCCCCTCATAAATGCCTACCCCTGGAACATTTCGCGCAACATCTTCATCCACGCACCCTAGCTTTGGTGAGCTATATTATGTACAAGACTTAATGTACGGGCCTGGAGGTGGAGCTTGCATGTGTGCTTGCATAGGCAGAGCTTACTGAAATTGATGAGGGGGCGGAGGTAGGGCAACATGTTAATGTTGATTCAACGTAGCTTGTTGTTTTCCGTAGCTAAAACCAGGATGGTTTCTCCACGAAGGGTTATACGAGTTCCCATGAGGGGCGTTAAAATTTCCCTTGAACCCTCCTATAGCTTCCAATTGCTCGGTATGCATAGCTTTATTGGCGGGTATCATTGGACATTCCTTTGTTGAATGGCCCGCCTCATAAATAGCGCACATTTTTCCTTTCACAACGCGGGTGGATCCGGTAGCTTCTCTCAGTCGTACCTTAAGTAGGTCCCTCATATGCTTCTCAAATTGATCAAGTCGTCGGTCTACCACGGTATCATGATTCAATTGATATAAACCAAATGCAACAGGAGTATTGGACACTTATCGAGGTCGGTTTTGGGCATTAGGATCGTATGTTCCCATGCTTGAGTAGTCTCGATGACATACTTATGATGAGCCTCAGCATCACTCGCATCTAATTCCCAAAATGGTCATTCACACATTGTTTGAACAAGTTATTTAGACGCTATTGTAGGCCCGTGATGGAAGAAAGAGATAACGTGATGTTTCTAAAATATATGATGGGGGCAAACGTTAACCAACTCTTGGAATCATTCCCAGCACTTGTCAAATGGCTCATTATTTCTTTGTAGAAAGGCTTGAATTTGAGCCTTGAGAGAGTTGGTTTTATGTGGTGGAAAGAACTTTGAAAGAAACTCGGATTGCATATCCTTCCATGATATGATCGAGCTCAGGGGTAAAGATCAAAGCCAGGTGTTAGCTTTATCCTTTAAGGAAAAAGGAAAAATCTTTAGGCGAACGACATCTTGGATGCAAGCTTAATCACTAAAAGTTTCGCACGCCTCTTCAAACTTGGATATGGAGATATGGTTTCTCCTAATCCATGCCGTGAAAAGTTGGAATAATTTTTATCATCCAATTACGAAAGTGGAACTGATCGGCATTATACGGGAGTAAAATGCAACCAAGGGTGACAGTTTGCTCAGGAAAGAGGAGTACTTTCATGGGACGATACGGTAGGTTTCCCTCACTCGTACTGAAACTGGAGATATCCGACATGGCTCTCTTTCCAATGGACTCAGAATCCTCACTCAGTGTTCTACATGTGTGACTCATCGTGTGACTGGTGATGGAGTTTGGAGGGGTAGGAGGTGGAGCCTAGAATTGTGGAACGAGAGGGGTATGGGGGCTTTCAGAATTATACTCTACGATAGGATTTTCGTGAATTCTTATTGGAGTATTCTGAGGAGTTTTTTCTTAATTTTGCATGAAAGGGCTTTTGAGATATGGTTTCTTTTTGATTTTTTGATTTTTTTTTGATTTTGTTTGATTTTTTTAAAAAATTTTTGGAATCAAATTTTGAATTGAATCAACTAACCTAAAGTCTACCTAATTCCCCGAAAACGGCACCAAAAACTTAATGCTACCACAAATGTGTATCTAGCGTGCGTGCTGATATAGGCTCAAGTGCAAGCCTATCGCGTTAGTAATAAACCCAGTAAGTAGTGATCGTCTCCACAGGGAATCAGGATGAAGAATCGTAACAACACGGAATAGATGACTAAACCTAAAATTAACTCTCGAAAGAAATGGAAAAGGTGATTAAGATGAACAGAAGATCTACTTAACTAAATGTGAATTAAAATTTAACTACTAATTAAACTAAGTGTAAATGATCAAATCTATTGAATGAATTAATTATGAATAAGGAAAAATGGGTCGGGTTATAGCCCCTAAACCCTAGTCCATTTACCCTATAGAATGATAGATTTTGAATTAGAAATTTAATCGAACCCATCCTTTATTAATACTAAGCATTACATACATGAGGATACGAGTCCACACCGTATGTAATCAAAGGTACAAATAAAGCGGTGCTGAATAGATAACACGCGCATCGCATCCTTAAACACCCATGTTACCTAGGGCAAATGAGGTTAAAAGGTCTACGACGGTTGTGTGTACTACACAACACGGTTCACTTAAAATTAAATTCAAACACTATTTTCTACATGAGTAAATTACATCGGGTTGGGTTCATGCACCCCAACCCTTAAAAACTTAGACGAACATGATTAAATTAAATGAAAACACACGTTTTAAATTGTAGGAATTCATGACTATTTTGAAAATTTTGAGAAGAAATTTTTTGAATTAAGAATTGAGAACTAAGAACTACGAATTAAGCTAACTAACTAATAAAAAAATTTAAAGCAAAATGTTACTTGCAATTGAGAAATCTAGAAATAAGCTTTGAATTTTTAATTAATTGCCAAACTTCAAAAACTAGGGTTCTTCTCTACAAGAGCCCTCTAAAACTAATAAAATTCAAACCCCCTAATGTCTGACAATGAGCTAATATAAATACACTTAAAAAATTACAAGAGTTTGAACCAAGTAAAACTCTAAATGATAAACAAAAAATTTCAGAAAATCTCAATAGAACCGCTCCGGTGGATCTTCTTTGGTTCGGTCCGGTATCCAATTTTGTGCAGGGATCTTCAAGGAATCGTACCGATTCGTTTTCTTCTAAAATCAGATCGGTTCGGTACTCATTTTTATTCAGGTACCTTCAAGACATCGGATAGGTTCAGTTTCTTCTGCACCCAGATTGGCCCGATAGCCAGTTTCATTCAGAGTCCTTATTCTTTCCTTATCGGTTCATTTTTGTCTATAACCGGTCCAGTCCAGATTTGAAATTATTTTTTGCTTCTTTTCTTTTGATTTTCTCTGATCTTTGAATCTTCATAACTTTTGATCCATGGCTTGGTTTGGGATGCCATTTCTTCCTATGCGCTTGTAGATGCGAGGTCTTCATTTTTCATGTTAGCCCCTCATACTAACTCCAGATGTGAAATGACTATTTTGCCCTCTGAATTTCTATCCTTTGTTGATTTCTCGGCTTTGGATTTCTCTTCTCTTCACTTGCATTAAATACCTGTAAAAAGCATGAAAAATACACAAAACTCGAGGCACTATATGGGCATTGTCAGTAGCATATAAATGAGATAAATCAATACGAATTACATTATTCAAGGTGCTAAAAGTTACTAAATTAAGGGGATAAATTCGAAAGAGTTTATGCCTAATCAACCCGTCAAAGGGAGGTCCAATCTTTACTACTAATTCCACCACGACTATAGACATAACACAAATCCATTTGAAGATTGAGATAGATACACTAGCACAAAGAGGACACCTGCAAGAGTTTGGGAGGGGGAAGGAGGAAGAAAAGACAATCAATATAATGAATGGAGAGATGATTGACACAGGAGCAAGTCGGGGGAGCATGAACATTTAGCAAAAGGATTCTAGGGAAGTTACAACCATCGAGACAGATAGGCAAATTAATGTGATTTCAGAGGTTTTTGGAGACGAAAGGGAATCAACATGGAACCGTAGAGCCTAAAAGATCCATAAGAGATAAACTTACGGAGATCCACGTATAGAAGCCCCATGAAGATTATGATGATATCATCTTCCCAATAAGGGATTCCTAGGATTTCATCACTTGCCATGAAAATCATCTGTTTAATGAGGCCTTAATATCAAACTAGATGATTGGAAGGATTGTGATTGACATCAGAAGATTAACAAACATTATTTACAACGACTACTTTGAGCAGATGAAGCTGGGGGAGCTCGACTGAAGCTGTAGGGACATAAATTTCCAATTGAGTCCTTTGTTGTTTTGGATCAATTCCGAACAAAAAAATTTGAGTCATAGGATAGATTTATTGATCATCCTTCAAGCCTATGACGTATTAAAGTTGAAGATGTAGCGGCCAAGTTTAAAGCTTTATCAAAATGCCGAGTTTAAAGTGCCTCGTTTCTACGTCATCAACATGGTTCCATTGCTCCTAAGGTATGAATGCATTTTAGTGTATATATATATATATAGGAGCTTGGAACATTTCAAATTGGGTGTAGTTTATTTAAAACTATTGTTTATTTTCCAAAAGATTTTATTAAAACTTTAAAATAAAGTATATAAAGTTTTTGGGCCAAAAAATAGAATTTTTCAAACTTTCTGGAAGTTCGTTCGAAGTGTCATTCGAACGAGTTTGTCGTTCGAACAACAATGTCGTTCGAACGAGTTTGCCAACGAGTTCCCAGATTGCCACTGGAATGTCGTTCGAAGTTTCGTTCGAACGAAAAAGGATGTTCAAACGAGTTCACACTGGAACTTCGTTAGAAGGCTCGTTCGAACGAGATTTGGTGAGAACAGTTAATTGGCAGTTTTGAGCAGTTTTTTTCCCATTTTTCCACTTCTTTTCCCACTAACTTTTTACCTGAATATATAAGTGCGGGAACCAAGTTTTTTAACTTAACCTTTTCATATCCTACAACCTCTAAGAGAGTGTTTGAGAGATAAATTCAAAGTAGAAAAAGTTCTTTGTTTAAGTGTTGTTGTTCTTCAAGAAAAATGTTTTAAACACTTGTTTTACACCCAAAGTTTGTTTATCCGAGTTCATCTATGTATATATATATATACTTTGCTTGGAGTTTGGCACTGGTTTTCATCTCTACCGTTTGAATAGAAGTTTGGTTTTGCTTTTAAATCCCACAAAGAAGAAGAAGTTTGCGTTAATTTACCCACTTGGAGAAAGGATCCTAGTCTGGGTGACGGTGACCATATAAAGTCCGATTGGTGGATTTCGAGATCGCGGTGGAGCTCCTTAGTTATTTTCTAGGTGGAGGTATATACAAGAAGAAGCATCGGGACTTGAGAGGGATTGGGTCGAGTGTTGTAAGTCTTACTGTCTTGTATTTGTAAAACCATACTTAGTGGATTTGAGGCTAGGGCCGTCCGAGGTTTTATACCGTTGTGGTTTTTTCTCGTACAATGCGGCATAGTGATTTATTGTTTATTTTATCTTTCGTAAATTCACTTAGAACGCATGTTTAGGTAAAAAGATAAAATTTGGTTTATATCACTACTTGTTTAATTTGGTGTTAAATTAATTTGGGTAATGTTTATGTTAATTTAATTCAAGTCACCACTTAATTTGATAAAATTGGTTTGGCCTAATTTGGTAATATTGAAAATATGACTTAGGCAAATTTCTAGGACTTGGGTTAGATTAATTGTGTTTAAGTGAAATTATAATTGTGTATGTGTTTCATCATATTTCACTTGGTTTAATTTTAATTTGAAAAGAAATTAAAATTGGTTAATTTGTTTGAATTGAACCATCATCTTCGCTTTCGCACCTATTTAAAAAGGAAATTGAAATTTGACTTGTTGAAGCAAGATATTTAAAAAATTGGGGTTCCACCGCTTCTCAGATGCTTCTAAAAAACACACTTGTGGGATTTTTAGGGGAATAATTGTATCTAAAGGAATCTTTTGAACTTCCATTCACTATAGGGAGGAGTCCTAAGCACATAATTTTAGAAGTAGAGTTCCTGGTGGTGATATCACTTTCGAATTATAATATGCTGATCAGACGGACAACCTTGAGCTGACTTGATGACGTCCTTTCAATCAAGTCTCTAAATGGGATAGGGCAGTACACAAAAGTCAACCCCGCACGAGAATCTTATACTTTTTTCCATTGAAAAAGAAGAAGGAAGCTTTCCACATAGATGGGATGGATCTCAGAGAAGATACGACTATTAGGTCACACATTAAAGATTTAATCCAGATCCCTTTGTGTGGCACTCGTCCAAAATGGGTGGTGTACGTGGGGTCTTCACTAACTAGTCAAAGAAGGGAGATATTGGTTTTAATTTTTAAAAGGCGCCGCATGACATTTATGTGGAGCCATAATGACATACCGGGAAAAGACGCCTCGATAATGGCCCATCAATTGAAAATTGACTCAACCAAGCGACCAATAAGGCAAATAAAGAGGGCGTTCACCCCCAAAGAGAAATCAAGCGACCCATGTTGAAGTGGGAAAACTAATAAACTCATACTTATTTTGGGATGTGAAATGCCCGAATGGTTATCTAAAGTCGTGATGGTCAAGAAACTGAATGAGAAATGGTGGCTATGTATAAAAGATTTAAACTTAAACAAGTCTTGCCTAAATGACTCATACCAACTCCTAAGATTTGATGCATTGGTGGATTCAACAGTTGGACACGAGATGCATATTTTGGGTATAACCAAATTCAAATGCATCCAGCAGATAAGGAGAAAATCTCATTCATGATCGATAGGGGAACATACTGTTATAGAATGATGCCATTTGGATTGAAGAATTCTAAGGCAAAATATCAAAGGATTATCAATATGATTCTAAAAAATAGATAGGGAGGACGATGGAGGTCTATGTTGATGATATTTTGCTAAAGAGTCTGATGTAAGAAGAGGACATTGCCAACCTTGAGGAAACTTTCGAAATCCTCAACTGATATCAGGTGAAGCAGAATCCAGAAAAGTGTACTTTTGGAGTTGCCTCCGGGAAGTTCCTGAGCGCCATGGTCATCCACGGGGGAAAAGAGGCAAATTCGAAAAAAATTTAGGAAGTCTTAGATATGAGGAGCTAAAAAATAGTTAAAGTGGTGTAGTCACTGATAGAATGAGTAGAAGCATTGAACAGGTTCGTCAACAGAGTGATCGAAAAGTGCCTCCATTTCTTTAGGAGGCTAAAAAGGCATTTGACTGGACTGATGAATGGGAGAAATATTTCTAGGATTTTAAGTATCCTATCTGAGGATCCGCTCCTTGAAGCTAGTTCTAGGCAAAGTATTGTACCTTTATATGGACGTCTCCTCCACGATAGTCAGTTTAACTCTGATCGGGAAAGATAATAGGGTTCAATGACCAGTGCAATATGCCAATGGGATATTCATAGGTGAAGAATAAATATACCCTAAGTCAAAGAAGATAACCTTTATGCTCATCATCTCGACCCCAAAAGATCGTACTTTTTAGCCCACACCAAAATTATCCTTACCGACTATCCCCTCTAATATGTTCTCCACAAGCCACGAGTCTCTAGATGATTAATAAAATGGTTCGATCTTCAATATAAATCGATTGTGGCTATGGATGGGAAGGTAGTTGAGTATTTCCTCGCAAAACTCACAAACTCCGAAGAAAGTGAATCCATTCATAGGATGAATGACCAACGACTTGTGTGGGTCTTTCATGTGTATGGATCATCCAATGAAATAGGTTACGTGGCAACTTTGATCTTTAACATGCCAGGAGGTTCAAGTGTAAAATATGCATTGAGGTTTATTTTTTAAATATCCAATAATGAGGCTGAGTATGAGGCCATGATCATTGGAGCGTGACTCGCACTATCACTAAAAGTGCATCGGGCATAGTTCTGTAGCGATTCTAATGTGGTTATCTATAAGGTGATGGGATAATTTAATAAAAAGGGAAATAATATCATGGAATACTTATTACGGTTATAGGATTTGGTGAACCAATTTAAGGAACTCAATATTAACCAAATTCCACAAGAAGAAAATACAAAAGCTACCCACCAGGACCGATTGACACCAACAGATGATGGAAATCCTCTCATAGAAATTTTATATCAACCCAGTGTTTAGTTAGCAGAAGTGAAGGTAATCAACATGCCAGATCGGTGGTCCAACTGGATGGGTAAGTTCATCCAATATATCAAGGAGGAAACTCTTCCTGAAGACCGTATATAGTCAAATAAAGTCTAAGTCAAAGCCATAATATATATACTCTACGAAGAAGTACTGTACAGGACATGATACACTCATCCGATCCTTTATTATGTAGACCCGACGGAAGTGAGAACATTATGAGAAGCCTACATGAAGGCATCTATAGAGGAAATTTAGGGAAAAGAATCTTAGCACAAAAGGAACTAACATAATGGTAATACGGGCCAACGATGAGAAATGATATCAAAAGCTATGTGAACAAGTGTCATTGAGGTCAACGGACATAAAACTTCATACATCAAGTTGCTAAAGAATTATCAGTAATTGTATCTCCATGGCCCTTCGCTGTGTGAGGGATATATATACTTAATCTATTCACAATATGGAATGGCTAGTGCATGTTACTCTTAGTAGCAATGGATTACTTTATAAAATGGGTTGAGGAAAAACCATTGGCAAGGATCACAGACCAAAATTTTCACTCGTTCATTCAGAGATACACCATTAGCATGTTCAGTGTACTAAACACAATATTAATATAAAATGGATGTAAATTTAATAGCATGAGAATATAAATATAATGTGATCAGTTCAGAGCAGAGCATTACTTCTCTGCTCCCAGGAATCCCAAGTTTAACAAATAAATAAATGTTATGAATTGAACGATTTAACATGAACTAAAGACGAAATTGAAAAATTCAAAAGGGCTGTAGGTGGAACGATTGGTTTAGATTTTATGGTCATACCGAACAATTACTAGGGGACCACTAAAACACGACCATTTGTCTTAACCTATGGTACGAAAGTAGTTGTACTGATCGATCTTGAGTTGCCCAGTATCTGAGTGCATTGTTTTGAATAGGGGAAAATGATGAAGAACTCAAATCTAGTCTTGACCTCCTTGAGGGGAAAAAAGGAATAAGGAGCATTAAGAATTTCGTTAGTGCATACTGTATTATTCATTAACAAAATTATTGGATGCCCAACTAAATTGTTTGGCCCATACTAAGTTATGAACTAGAAAATTGTTCGGATGAAGTCTAACACTTGGTCTTATCCCATGATAAGGTCTTAGTACGTCTTTTCCAGACTTATATGTCTCGAAACAATACTCGGTTGATCACCGAGTCAACTCTTGACCCCTTAAATTTGACTCTTCTGATTGGCGTAGTTGACATGAGTATAAAGGATAATAAACTTAAAGTCAAAAAGGTAATACCCCGATCACTCAGTTCATCAAAGTCAAAATCGGGTTACAAGGTGTTCGTACTATTGTGACAGATTTTTTTAAAACACAACTCATCAAAGAAAATCAATCGATGAGCGAGATGTGATCAATAGTGGTTGGTTTTCATTAAACGCCTCATTCGCATCACCCTTCGGGTATTCATTGACTTAGCAAGTATAAACACCCCAGTTAGCATCACATGGAGAGGATTCATTAATCTATATCAAACTGACTATCGGTCTCACCGAACACCTCAGTCAGCATCACCTGCATAAGTCTTATTCTTCTGTCTCTAGATGATATTATGTCTTTCATTGAACATCTTAAACTATACCTTCAAATAAGGAATGATTATTAACATGTATATCCTTCATCCGTATCATTCATTCAAGCAAAGTGTATCATTCATTCACATCATTCATCAAAGAAAAGTATATAAAGACCATCCATATCATTTAAAGAAAAGTAGTTCAAAGTTACGATATTTAAAAATATTACAAAAGAAGTTTAAAATTGCAGTATTAAAAAATATTACAAATGTTCGGTGGTCAAAATATTCATTCAAATAGAAGTGCCTTTGAACCATGAGAAAAAGGTAGGAGGCGATTGAGATCTTCATGAATTTACAAGTGTAGGTCTTCGACTTGAGATATCTCTAGAGGACAAGAAGCAATAAGGAGTCCATAATATTCTGTTTAGCTATCTTGATCCTTACAAGACGGGAGAGAATCGAATCTTCATAATCCCTATCGCATTCGATCAAGTTAAATTAAGAAAGGTCCAGATACGTACGATCCACCTTAACCTGATTCTCCAGCTCCTTATAGCTACTCAAAAAAGATTGAAACTTCGTCAGCCCCAAGAAAGTAGAAGTCAATAAGGATCTTAAATACCTAAACTGGATAATTGGATCCAAAGCCCTCTCGGCTTAGATAGCTTCATTCCCTTCCTTGTCTTTTTCTGCAAGCTGTAGTTTTATCTCAGTCCCTTTAGTTTGAAGCCAAGTGTTCTCTACAGTAAACGTGGTCTTTTTAGACACAACAATGTCCTTTGCCTTCCTCTTATTTTCCAGCTTAGATTTATCTTTCAGAAGATCTTTTTCAACCTTCTTTTGGTGATCCCTCTCGATAACTAGATCGTCATTAAACTCAAGAACGACCATCTCTTCATATTTTCAAGCTTTCCATCTCTTATCCATGTAGGCACCAATGATGATCACTACACCAAAATGGGCAAATTGTCACCTTTCAACCGGCCAGCCTTGTCAAGGTCATTGACCGTGACAAAAAACACGCATTTTTTGTCACGGTCATTGACCTTGACATGATCGTGACAAGAAATTATCACGTTCATTGACCGTGACAAGACCGTGACCAATTTACTTGTCACGGACTTGTCACGGTCATTGACCGTGACAATTCTTTGAATACTTGTCACGGTCAATGACCTTGACACGACCGTGACAATGTTTACAGCAAAAACCCTCTCCCCCTTATTTTTTCCCTCCCGCGCCGTTCTCTCTCTCTCTCTCTCTCTCTCTCTCTCTCTCTCTCTCTCTACTTTCAGGTCCATTTTCTCTCTCTCTCTCTCTCTCTCTCTCTCTCTCTCTCTCTCTCTCTCTCTACTTTCAGGTCGATTTTCTCTCTCTCTCTCTCTCTCTCTCTCTCTCTCTCTCTTCCATTTATGTATATGTTTGTGTGTATATTTATGTGTGTATGTGTATATATATATATGTGTGTGTATGTGTGTGCGTGTGTGGGGGGTGGGGCAGGGTGGGGTGTGTGCGTGTGTATATGTATGTGTATGTATGTGTGTGTATATATGTGTGTGGTGGTGTGTGGTGGGGGAGGGGGTGGTGGAGGGGGGCAGGGGGTGGGGTGGGGTGTGTGTGTGTATGCGTAGGTGCATAGGTGTGCGTGTGTGTGTGGCGGGGGGAGGGGGGCAGGGGGTGGGGGTGGGGGTGGGACACCCATTTAATAAGTTTTAAAATATTTGGAAAAAACATAATATTACAAAATTGAAACGAAATGGTATTGACGGAACTTACACATACGTTATGTACTGTGCTCTTACGTTGAAAATTATTACATAGAAAAAGAAAAATATAAATTGAGATAACCTTAGAATCTAATTAGGCTAAAAATATAATGACATCAACTAACATATATACACAACACTAAAAGTAGACATCAATTTTTTAAATAATTGATAATAGTTGGTAATAATTGGATAATAAACATCGGGAGGGGGTGGGGGTGGGGGTGGGTGGGGTTTTGAATATTATTTACATTTATATTTTTGGATATTATATACATTCAAAATAAATAATTGATAATAGTTGGATAATAATTGGATAATAGTTGATATTTTCATTCAAAATAAATATTTCATTCAAATATATTGGATAATAATTGATATTTTCATTTAAATTGATAATAATTTTATTCATGAAATTAATTCAATTGATAATAATTTATATATATGTTTGTGTGTATATATATGTGTGTATGTGTGTATATATGTGCGTGTGTGTGCATGTGTGGTGAGCCCTTCATATTTTAAAAATGTTGTTTTTATTCCTATAGAACAGCTTAGATAGTGTGTGTGTGTGTGTGTATGTGGTCAATACATGAATTTATTTTTGTATTTGAATTAACCCATGAATTTATTTTTGTATTTGAATTAACCCATTATATGAAACATACTTGAAATTAAATATAGTGCGCATAGATACTAGCATTCTAGTTCTTATGCGTACGCATTCAATTGCCCTTAGACCCGTTCGAGAGTCATTACCCCTGTAATGAGATCTCTCGAATTGTCCCGTTTGGACAGTTTGAGACTGTATAATTTCTGTATAATATTCTTATTGGCTTAAAGTTGTTACTTTTGGAGGAAGTTCTGCAGTCGTATCTTAATGTTCTCTGGGTACATACTAGATTGACAAGTGTGACTGTTATTTTAATTGACCAATTGAAATAACACTCACACCTGCCAATCTACGTCGTGTACTTGGAGAACTAAGGGGATATGCTGTCTAATTTTTTTCAAATCGTAACAATGTGCATGAGCTGTTAAGTATATTACAGAAAAATGCATTCTTGAATGGGATAGGACCACTTACCCTTTAATAGGAAGATTAAATGATGGGATAATTAAATAAAACATACTATAAATCTAAGTTTTGTTTACCTTTAATAGGTGTTTAGTTGTGGTAGCTGTGATGGGATATCCGAAATACAAAGAGTGGATGGGTGAGACTAATAGAATGGGGGATGTGTTTCGCAGAGGTGCTAACGAATTTGTGAAATATGCAAAGAGATGTCGTAATGATGAAGAGTTTCCGTGTCCGTGTGCTAGGTGTAAGAATGGTAAGGTGTTTGAGTGGAAAACAGTTGAACTACATTTGTTAAGATCGGGTATGCAAGATAGTTATTGATTTTGGAGTTTTCACGGTGAATTGAAAGTTCCTTTTGTCCCCGACCAACCTTCACAACAACGTTCAACAAGTAGAATTGATGAAGAAGGGGACGATGTAGATCATAATATGTTAGAGGATTTAGTTGATGACGCGTACGGAGTTTATGAAGCTGAGGAGAATGAGGTTACTGATGATGTAGAAGATTCAAGTGCTCATGAAGATAACACGATAAAACTTGACGATGACTACCAAAGTTTAAAATTTAAGGCGACCCAACCGTTATACTCTGGCTGTGAGAAAGATCAAACAACTTTACATGCCATGGTTGGTTTGCACAGTTTGAAGATGCAGTACGGTTTGTCTGGCAATAGCGTGACGTTAATTCTGAAATGGGTGAAGGGCTTATTACCCAAGGTGAATACACTTCCAAATAGCTATCCTGTTATGAAGAACAGTTTGAAAGGTTTGGGAATGAAGTATAAATCTATTCATGCTTGTGTGTATGACTGCATACTATACCAAAAGGAGTATGAAAATATCGATCGTTGTCCGGTATGCGATGAACCTAGATATGTCCAATCTACTAGTAAGGAAGGCACAAGCTCAAAAGTGCCTAAAAAGTATTGAAATATTTTCCCGTTGGGCCTAGATTAAAGCGATTTTTCACAGTACCATGGATTGCAGAGGCAATGACTTGGCATGCTAGGGCAGAAGTAGGGGGTAATATCATCCGTCATCCTATTGATTCTACTGCCTGGCAGAGGATGAATTATGAGTATCCCGATTTTGCTCGAGAACAACGCAACATTCGTTTAGCTATATCAACAGACGGTTTCAATCCATTTGGAAATCTAAGCACCAATCAGAGTGTATGGCCAGTGATCCTAGCCCCACTCAACCTCCCTCCTTCACAGTGTATGAGACCTGAATTTTCGATGATGGCTTTATTGATACCTGGGCCAAAGGCACCAGGTGAAGACATTGATATCTACCTGGCTCCTTTGGTGGAAGAATTAAATGAGTTGTGGTAAGAGGGTGTGCAATCATTTGACTCTTTTAGAAAAGAAGAGTTTACGCTGAAAGCTATGTTGATGTGGGCAATTCATGATTTTCCAGCTTATGGGACATTATCCGGATGTGTAGTACATGGTTATTTGGGGTGTCCTATTTGTGGAGAAGAGACTGAATCTCTTCGCCTATCCTCTAGCTTAAAAAATGTATACCATTGCCACAGGAGGTTTTTACTCCCAGCTCATAGTTTCAGATTTGAGAAAGGTTCCAATTTTTTATTGGGCGGAGTTGAACATAGGCTACCGCCGAGAAAACTTTCGGGTTCAGAAATTGAAAGTAAATCTTCTGAATGTGGCCCAAATATGCCAGGTAATAATCCCAAATTTAAGAATGTCAAGCATAAGAAGACCCCAACTGGGAATGAAACTGAGATAAGAAAGGCATGGTCTCGGAGGTCAATTTTATTTGACTTGCCTTATTGGAAGAAAAACCCAGTGCGTCATGTATTGGATGTGATGCATGCAGAGAAGAACTTCGCTGAACATATTGTGGGTACTTGCCTTAGGGGAAGTCATTCGAAGGATGGAGAAAATGCACGAAAAGACCTTAAAACGTTAAAACTTAAACCATAACTATGGTTGAAAGAAGATAGTAGGGGAAGGACAATAATTCCCTCTGGTGCGTTTACTTTGACGAGTGAGGAAATGAAGGTGCTTCTAGACACAATATATAATTTGAAGGGCCCATCTACTTTTTCGTCCAACTTGCAAAGGATTGTGAATTATGTTACTCATGATTTACATAAGTGTAAGTCCCACGATTGGCATATGATCATGCAATTGATTCCTCTATTGTTTAAGCACTGTTTCTCCAAGCACAAGGATTTGCGTAGGGCTATTATGCAAATTAGTATTACCTTCTCCCTCTTGTGTGAGAAGGTAGTGAATCGAGAACACATAGTGGCCGCAAAATTGGCTGTGAACGAAGCGATTTGTGTATTAGAGAAGTACTTTCCCCCATCATTCTTTGACATAAGTGTTCACTTGTTGGTACACCTATGCGATGGGGCACTTCTTTGTGGTCCAGTTAGATATCGGTGGATGTATCCGTTTGAAAGATTGATGAAAGTTTTTAAAGATTACGTCAAGAATACGCGATATATTGCAGGATCAATTGCAGAGGAATACATCACCGTGGAGTCATCAATATATACTCGGGAATATATACCTGACTCGACCAACGTTGATGACACTGATGAATTCCTCGATGATGGTGGTAATGTGATGGAAAAACGAGTGAAATTAACGAGTTTGCAACATGAACAAGTAGCTCGTTATCTATTTGACACACATGAAGATGTCGAAGAATGGAAAAAGTAAGTTTCGAAGATTATAATGTTTAATATTATTTTAGATTATTTTATACATGATTAATTTTGTAATATGCAGTAAATATGAAGCCTGTGAGAACAATAAAAGACGAAAAACAATGATACAATCAGACAACGAATTTAGGCTATGGTTGACACAAGAAGTAATTATAATGAAAACAGTCGTTATATAACGTTACATTACACTCAAATTTTACCACTAATATAATTAATTTATCTATATTCTCAGCTCCTAAAGACGGGTGAAGCGACATCAAGGCTTGCTCATCTAGCGATTGGACCCTTGTTCGTGGCACAAGAGTACAAAAAGTATCGATTGAACGGTTACATTTTTGGCGCTAAAGTGTACGAGGAAAGTACAAATGTACAGAACTCGGGAATTTCATACAAGACTCTTACTTTCTTTCGAGCGAGCGCAAAAGATAAAAACCTCGTTGAAGCTGAACTGACTTACTATGGTGTAATCCAAAATATATTTGAATTGGTTTATATAAGCTTCAAAGAGGTTGTATTTTACTGTGAATGGGCAAGAGTTGAGGATAAAAATGCTTGTAAAGTTGATCCTGTCACCAATTTGATCATGGTTGACTTGTCCAAGTTGAAGAGCAACGACCACGTGAGCGATGAGCCATTTGTTTGTGCATTTCAAAAGGTTAAGCAAGTGTTTTACTCGGAGTATATCAACAACGAGCCTGGTCAATTGTCCAACACGCGCCAAGGCGTCTAAATAGTAGTGTGGATGACTTGGCTGCTCCTACCGAATATCAATCCATTTTTGATGATAACCCGAATTTGAAACAATTTTTCAATTTGTAATAAATATTTCAATTTGTACCGAAACATCAATTTTTAATGCTTTTACTTGATCTGCACTTTATCATTTTCACTCTTGTGTAGTGTGCGTGTGTGGAGAGGAGATTAATACATAAATATTCCAACTACATCTAAGTTTTGTTTATATTAATCCATGAATATACGCTTCTTACCTTTAATAGGTGATTAGTACATAGTTATTTGGGGTGTCCTATTTGTGGAGAGGAGACAGAATCTCTTTGTCTATCCGAACACTAAGAAATGCCATAATCCTATGGAGCGATGCTCTGCAAATTCCTCCCAACCGTTATGTAGCCAAACATCACCAGTTGAAGTTGTCAATTCCACTTTCCATACTCCACCACTTGGAACTTCTAGCAAAACATGGGAGACCATTGAAAGGTGGAATTGACAACTTCAACTGCTGATTTTTGGCTACACAACGGTTGGAAGGAATTTACAACGCATAACTCCATAGGATTATGGCATTTCTTAGTGTTTAGATATGAAGAGAATTATAATTGACACGATTTCCCGGGGTACATTAGTTGGAAGGAGGTGCCATATGAGCTCAAGTTAGCTGTTTGAGTGACACTACAGGTAATGTATTTATATTTATATGTCAATTTTGATTTCAATTTCAATTACGATTTATATTTATTTATATTTGAGGGGCGGATACTAATTTTACTTTATTTCAATTCAGGGGACAGGGAGTGGCCCTAAGGGTAGGCCACATATGCTCTATACTTATGTGGCTATTCGGACGAGAAGGGAAGGATAAGGAGGTGTTCCCGAGCGTCGCGGTACAAAATCTCTTTTCCATGCAAATAGTTTGTAGATTTGAGATAAAATGATGGTGATGTTGTTTCTTTTTAAATAGTTTCTTATTTGAATATATATTTGCATTATCTTTAGTTTGTTCGGATATAAGATGTTTGGAACAGGTACACCGTTGCTATAACAGGTACAAATATACTGCTGGGCAGTGGCAGTGGCCATACTGCCCAGCAGTTTTTTTTTAATTCTGCCCAGAATTATCACGGTCATTGACCGTGACACATCCGTGACAAAATTGACACGGACGTGTCACGGTCAATGACCGTGACAATTTTTTTAAAAAGGGTCACGGCTTTGTCACGGTTCTAAACCGTGACAAACGTGTCACGATCATTGACCTTGACACGACCGTGACACAAAACGCGAGTTTTTTGTCAAGGTCAATGACCGTGACACGACCGTGACAAAAAAAGTTGTCTCACCTCGAAATGTCACGGTCATTGACCTTGACAAGGTGAATTTGTCAAGGTCAATGACCTTGACAAATGGGCAGATTTGGTGTAGTGCAAGTTCTTTCAGCCTCCAAAAATCAAACAGTTCAAGCCTTCCAAACTCTCTCTTTCCAATCATCAGAGATCTGTGGTAGATCTGAAGAGAATTCTACATACAATAAATAACAAGAACGTCAATACAAACAGGTTACATCCGAAAATGAAACATAGTTTTCATAACAGTAAAACTCACTCATGTCCGACTGGGTTGAAAGGAATCCAGAATAAGGTCGTGGAATTATGAAGTCTAAGGTTAAGGTCTGCGGACAATTGGGCAAACCAAGGGAGATTAAGCCTTGGATAAAGCCAAGTAGACCAAGGTAAATTAGCCTTGGGACATCAGATTTATCTATCGGGGAGGTTTGGTTCCTTGAAAAATAATTCATTGTTGCTTTGAGGTTGAAATAGTGTTATTGGGATTTACTTTCATTTCCTTTACATATCTAACCAATGTTTTTCATTATCCTGTTTAATTGTGTATTCTTGTTAGTATATGCATATTCTTGTGATTACTAACAATGACAGGTGGTGAGGACATTTGAGAGGCCGTGAAAAGGAATAGAGGTCGAGGAACGTAAGAAACTTGAGAGTTGTAGTAGACTTCGAATTACAATAAACTTTTGTTTAGAAATTCTATATAGTTATGGTTAGCACTTTCTTTAGACCTGTGGATTTGTAATGTATGTTCTATCAAACCAAGTGACCTCTAATGCATGTATATTTGTCAAGGTCAATGACCTTGATAAATTGACCTTGACAAGGTGGATTTGTCAAGGTCAATGACCTTGATAAATGGGCAGATTTGGTGTAGTGGATCACCTATAAGAAAGAATATTGGTAACATGAAAATTGAGATAAGTCATAGATAATGGAATCAAACATGTTATTATCTTAGTTTTTAATTAGACGACCTCTTTGGCATACCCGAGTGTGCTAAGATTCAGACTTTTTTATCTCATCCCCCCTTAGGGTCTCTATGAAGTCCATTTAGTTCTCCTCCATATTCTGGTTATGAAGATGAGGTGGCTCGTTCCCTTATTTGGCCTCAGCGTGATCCCAAAAATTACCAACCTCCTAGGAACTAAGGTTGGGGTGATCTTAACCTCGACATGCCACTTCCCAGCATGCCTCAATAAAAGTTGATCTTCTGTAAGTTGAAGATATGTATCCTCAACCTCGTTTTCTGGATGATCGATGTATACAACCACAAATGTGGGAGCTGGGTGGTGTTCAACAATCGTGGGATAGGTCGGCTGAGGAAAAAATGAAAGAATTGGAACAGGGGGTTGGGGGCGTTCGGTCCCCAATTATTTTTTTAGAGAGATACTTAGAAATATGTACGAGACATAACACTATCGACTGAAAGAATGATTATTCATATTAATGGGTAAATTTAAAAATTATAGTGAAATATTCGATAAGGATGATCATACTTGATGATTCGAGAAAGTATGAATGCTGGAAAGTTAGAAAACGATTCTGACCTTCTTTAGTCTAGTCCTGAAGACAAATGATGGCTCTGTCATGAAATTCTTTGCCTCTAGCAATGAAGCCAAGTTCCCTCAGACTCTAATATTCACATAATTACTTGAAGGGATGAAATGTGTTCAAGGATTTTCGAACCCTTTCTTTTTGATGGTCATAGATCTTCAATAAATAAGAAAAGATTCTTGCAAATGAGGATAAGACCGTCAGAACAAACAAGTTGCATTAACAAATAGATAAAATATCAAAATTTTCACAAGTGTAGAATTGACTTAGGTTTTTTTTTTCTAGATGAGTAGGATGGTGAAAAGATAATTAATGCGGTTATTTTATTCATCACGCACCTATCTCAGACCACAAATGAAGAGGAAATGATGTCTCCAGTCATGATTGGAAGAAAGAAGAGAGGTGATGAACCCTACTTTCTTATTTTAGCAGGAAAGGGTGTACCACTCCATTGGGAAAATGAGGGTATATAAATGGTCAACAATTAGGCTATGCTCATTAAGTTCCCAGCCCCCCCAAAATTATGGAAATGTAACATCGACATGACCATTATTCACCAGACATTCAGTATAAGATGAGAAGAGGCGAGGTTAATGAATGAAAGGACGTCTCAGACAGGTTTTTACAAAGGGGTTTCGAGGCTAGCTTGGAAATAATGTTCTTAGAAACACATTTACCCAACTCGGGGTTCAAAGCCCGATCAGTTTCATCGATCGGTTGAATAGGGAGGGCACTAAGAGCAATTTGCTCACTCCATTCGATAATAGTTTTTTTGGACATGTGGTTAACAGATTCTAAGGGGACTAGGGAGTTATTTCTATCCCTAACATGACTAGCACGAGAAGGGTTTTGGGGGGCAACAACCTCAGTATCATTTTTACCTCTAACCGACCGTTTAGTTCTCATAGCAGCAGACAAAGAAGCTCCATTTGTGGAGTTCCTCCGTTAATATGATTTGCCCTAAAATCATAGATAATATCCACCATATATGCTAAGTTTTTGTCGACGATGATGTCTTTTTTGGTGGGCCAAACTAAGGTTGTGGCCAAAAGGCTGAAGCCAATCAATGTATCGGTGCAAAGAGCTTCAGAGGAAATAAAATCAAAGATAAAGGGGTTTCCATAAGGGAAATGGGTGACAAACACATTAATTTGAGTAACATAGAAGATAATCAAGACTTTGAGAAGCTAAACTTAAAATTTTTAGAGAATGGAAGAAAAAGACGTACCACTGGGTTGATAATGATGACAAAAGGAATTATGCTTAAATAACTTTGGTTAGAAGAAGATGTAACTCGCGAAACCTTGAAACCAGAGAGAGTGAAATTTTGGGAAAGGGATAAAGATGGAGAAATGAAGAAGATAAGTATGGGTATTGCTTTGATAATTTAGGAGTGCGAAATTTCTCAAATGAAAATCTCCTAGCTTTTACACAAATAGGAAATGGGGTCCTTTCGAATTAAATGCTTCGAATTCATTTGATCCAACGGATACCCTGTTGGAGTTTTGTTATGGAAAGAACGGAATATAATAATTAATTTCTGCAAGGCACGTTCTTGGAACGCTTTCTTTTAGGCAAAATTTCTCCCAATCCGGTTGAGACAGAACCAGAACCGCGAGTACACAATGGGTTTTATAGAATCTGCCTTCAGGATACAATGCAGTGTATGAACAGTTGTTTGATTCAAACTATGTACTGTTTGATCAAACCCGAGAACACTCTGAATTTGTAACTTGATAATGCCAAAGTATAGAGGACGGAGAGAGGAGAAACTAGCAATTTTCGGTGTCCAAAACAGAGGTCTGGAACTCTTTTTATAGCCATTTCTGTGACTGTTCTTCAACAGTCACAGCTCTTCATGGAGTGACTCAGCAACCGTTGGATCGTGCCTGTTTGGAACAGCTGCGATCTAACGGTTCAGATTAGGCGTCCCATCGTAAGCGAATGGACATCCCCTACACGAAACGCTACGAGTTCATCTAACGGTTTAGATCAAGCCGTTTCGGATTTTAAACCCTTTGATCGGATCGTTTAATCACAACCGTTGATCTGTTTTACCTCGTCAAAACTTTAGGCTCCCACGCTCCAAGCGACGATGCGCACGTGCTAAGTGCGCGTCAAAGCGCGCAATGCGCCCTAAGTCGCCCAATCGCCCTTTCGCGCGCCGCGTGTCGCGCTTACGCGTGTCGCGATTGGTGGTGCTTAAGCACCACCGCGATGCGTAGGATCATAGCATTTTATTTGACTTGTCAACTAAGAATCTTAGTTGTCCTTTAGTTGATATACCACTATCTTTTGTAGTATTCTTCCAGTGTGGGACAATATGGGATTTTGAGCACTCCCCATACATTTCACACCCATTTGCTCATGTTTCTACTTTCTAAATTAAAACCCAGACTATGTTTAAAATAAAACACAAATAATATAATAAAATATTAACAACTAAAAAATAAAATCAATAAATATTGGAATTAATCCAACATACCCTTGTAGGTGGGTTACATGCGTAGTCGTGGAGAGCGGGGAAGATTTGAATGCCCATGCACACTTTGGGAACACCCGTGTTATCATGCATGAAATGATTATGTCAAAGCACCCAAACAATGACGTACATTAAGACCACACGATGAAAACTTATCATATCACTACAGAGTCCCAAACGTTAAAATGTGATTATACCGAATCAAATATCAAACTGCATGTATATCCAAATGAGATCATAATGATAGAGGTAGTTATAATAACATCAAATTAAAGCCCCACGAGGTATGGAAACAACACAAGTGGTGAGAATTATCTTCATCCACAATTAAGACTCTTCGTCTCATTTCCATGAACACAAAGAGCCCAAGGATAGTTGATGGGTGGGATTTTTGGTAGGATTAGTCCGAATAGGATTCAATAAGGGGATTGGCAGAGCGCCCTTCATGTTTTTATTAGCTGATTGGTAGATAATCTTTGTTTAACTAATCAATTATTCATTATATCCGAACGCCATTTCTCACCTGCTAAAGGACAATCGATCATTCAGTCTCAGTGACTTGGTCAACTAGTCATTAATTAAAACAGCACTCACATTCCCTATTAAGGAAGACCACTAATAGTAAATGTTGAACATGCAAAGCATCTAGAGGTGAACACGGGTCCCACTATATTCCCTCATGTTATGGAATGGAATAATGGGAATAACATTGTATGGCTATATAAAGCCGACACGATGCTGAATGCGGGCGAAGTGACTATCTTTGCATGAAACTTCACTATAACTTTTGAAATTAATATAGACAACACCCCCTCTCTTTGCCCCATGTATGTAGGTCAATATGACCCAACCATGTATATCTGGTTTTTATCTCTTTTTTCCTTTATATTCACTATCCTTGATATTATTGTGTTATGCGTGAATCATATTTTTACTACAATAAAATTTTTTATAGGACTGAACTTAAACCACCACTACTTAAATATAAATAAAGTAAAACTATGCTTTTTAACATGATCCAAAGCTGAAGAGAGTAATTTTTATTACTAGTAGGCTTCCTAATAATTCATTACTACAAATTACGATATTAAACTCCACATCATCTCGACATTCCAATATTCTTTTCAATTTTTAAGATTTCCTCGACCGAACTTTGACCTCACTTCAATATGATCTTCGGCAATACTTAATTGATAAGATGTGTGCCCATAATGAGTTTTAATTAGAAAATTTCCACTAGATTTTTATCACCCTAGCATAAATATTATTATTTAATAATATAAGAGACCCAAATCTCTCTAATCAATAGGAAAGCATAGATCTTCATTGATAACTAATGGGTTTTATAGGACTCTTCATTAGAACCCCATAAAAAAATGAGCAAATTTGTATATATTCTCCTCGTGATAGACTCAAAGGGGATAATGTTGATATCACGTGAATTGAAATATATTACAACACATGCTTAATTAAAATCAACTTTCCATCTGTTGATAACGATTAAGAGTTCGATCCTTGGAATTTATCTATAAACTTGTGTACTAACTCTTTAAAGTAATCGTATTCCTCACACTAAAAATGGGTAAACCAAGATATTTAATTGGCACATGTTTATGAACAAAACTAGTAGTTATAGGTGCCATACTTTCTTGTAATTAAACTAATATGACCGGAATAACTTGTATATATTGATATTTAGGTGTTTCAAGTCTAAATATTAGGATAGACAGATTGCTAATATAAATTACATATCATTCTCATCATTTAAATAAACGATAGAGTAGATATGTAGTAAAGTCGAGAGTGTAAGATGATGATAACATCAATTGCATAAACCGAGTCATCGCCAAACTACCAATGACATAATAAGAGTCTCAACAATAAAGTCTAAACATCATAACTTCCACAAACTCAACTACAGTAAGAGTATACATGCCTCCACAAGTCTCGACTAATACATGCTAAACTTAATGTAATACATAACTCTCACAACTAAAATATATAAATGAAAAACCATTAATGACACCCACATCAGGAACTCCTGAAGTTGATGCCTTGGGGGGGGGGGGGGGGGGGGGGTGGGGAGGGTAGAGGGGGCTTTATGCTTGCTGGAATAAACACTAATCCATGGGCCCAACTCGATCCCCTGAAATGTTCCACAAAATAATTGGGTCAAACCCAACAATATAACAAAGATACGCAACTCAAAGTAGTCATAAATATAAATGATATCTCCATATTTTTCTAACCTATAATAACATATATGCAATATGAAACGGTATCTCACACTCCATTTTAAAGTATATTTACCATCACGTGTGATGCATAAATAATAACACCACGACTATATCTAGACCCACCTTTATCATCATGGTCCCACCAATGAAATTAGGCGCACACATTAAGCCATCCCCATTCAATCCAATCCTCGAAATGGATCAGGGCTACCATCATGGGGTACATACGAATAAGGTATTCTATCTCTGCATAAACCAATATAATATCACAATGATTATTCTCTTTTAAGTGTTATCTTAATATTGTTCACAATTATTAACTCATTATATGATTCATTATTAATTTATTTCTCCAAACTATAGTTACATTCCACTTACTTTCCCCACCCGATGGGTATTACTAGTTCAAGTCCCAAGTATGTCATTTAATTTAGCCAATTAACTTATAAATGAACCATAAATTCTCATATACGCATATCTTCGTCTTATAGGAATTCACAAAAATTATCAAAAACTAGTAATAATAAGAGGATCATCCTACTTTAGCATATTCATAGGGAAAATGGGTAAAGCGTACATTATTGAATAGTTGGTGCATTCATACTCACATGAACCCATGCTTATCGTTACCATTCTCTCTCCTCGTGTATATGTCACTCTTCACTCACTTGTACAGGTTCACCATGCTTCACCTTACATGTATTTGTATATATTCTCCATGCCCACTTCACAAACTCACACTCATATATAATCTCACGTTTTCTTACACGCTCCACACACTACTTTTAAGTTATCCATACTTAGATTTACTAGCACACACCCTCACTTTTCTCACTTTATATATATGCATATATATATATATATATATATATATATATATATATATATATATATATATATATATATATATATATATATATATATATATATCGATGGTCACTTACACATCTTACACACCACTTGTAGATTATCTATGCTTACTCACTAGCACACACCTTTACTTGTATATATTCACATGATTACTCACACTATTCCCGTGTCACTCTCTCACTTTGTACACATATCTCACTCACTTGTATATTCACATGTTCCACACTTTGTCACCATGCTTAGTATAGTCTTCATGATCCATTCTAGCTTTACTTTCCTGATTATCCATTTTATCTCATACTATGTAAATATTATTCCTTATAGTGGTAGTACTCCCTTTACTTAGTATACAAAAAAAATCTACATAAGATGCTAATCAAGATTCATGCATTTTTGCACACTACATCACCTAAGCATGGCAATATTGACCAATTTTTTCCCATACGAGGGGGTCACTTCGTGATGGGAACCGGTCCTGCGGGGCACGATTAATCTAAGCAATATGATTCCACCTTCCATTGGCCTCATACCTTCGATGTATATCGAACGGTTCCCCCACAACCTACCGCTTGACCGAACTCACAACGTGAGGTATATAGCAGGGAATTTATTAACTTACATCAAGTATATTGAATTCACTTTCACACGTGTTGTCCCCATAAGGTACATCATGAGGCGATTCACGTACACTCAGGTATATCAAATGGCTTGTACACAAGTATCGATGAATGATAGCCCATATTGGCAAGAAATATATCTATGAAGTCATGCCAAAGAGGGGAACCCTTCCACAAACCCACCAAATGCATAAACCTCATATAGGCGTCCGCCTTAGGTCATTCATAATTAGTTTGTCGGTTATTATGCAAAACTTTGTCGAAATTCTAAGTCGCCGTACCCCCCAATTTTTTGCACTATTTTACCTATTTTTAAAACATGACCTAATCCGTGAGCCTAAAAATAAGTTAAATCGTGTCTTGTATCTTATACCCTATCTTTCCCCAGGCTCGAGTCCTGTATAACATTTTCTTTGCATATTAGGAAAACTTAATACAAGTGAAACATAATAATAATAATCATACTGATGATTCTGTTTTTCTTTCCCTCTTTTCGAAAACAAAAATACCCAAAAAAATATTCTCCCCCTTTTTCAAAAATACCAAAAATACATCTTTTTTCCTCCAAAAATAAACCAAAATCATTTTCCCTCTCAAGTCGATCGCATACGCGGCTTTAGCTTGGCTCCCTATTGGCTTCGGTCTTTCGTCAAACCTCCTCAAAGCTCCCCTTCTTGTTCTACTACTTTGACTGAATTTAGGATCTACCTCTGCAAGATATTCATGGAAAACGCAGGCCAAGCCCCGAATGTTCAACCAGACTTGATGGCCATCCTAACCCAGTGCAGTACCAAAGATGACAACCCTAACTATAGACCCTTTACCCAGATCGTGCCCCTCAAAATACCCTACACAACCATAATTTCACCTAGACTCCTCAATGTGTTCCCATCCTTTCTCCTTCATCCCGAAAGTTTTACTGAATAAGCTCTATCGCTCCTCACATGAGCCTGCATTACCGTATGTACCCGATCAGAGGGGGAGGCATGGAATTGCTTACTGTACTAAAATAACTCCAAGGGTTTGGGATAAAACAACCCACAAGGATGACCATCAACTATCAGAGGTTCAATATTATTTTTATGGAAGCCTGAAAATGGAATCGGGAATTAGACGAATGGTTGGTACCTGTGGAAGAAATAAGTTTTGATGAAATTGTGCAGACCATGTCTGATATGTTTCTCTAGACAGGGGATATATGCAACATCCCTAAGTTGCTCATAACCGTGAAGCTTAAGGGACGCCTGGTCCCTTCACTCCTGCACTTCCCCTTTTACTGGGAAGACCTTTTTGATTAATCCATAAAGGTTATTGAATGCATCGACTACTCTTGGAAAGAGGCGAAGCACCCTATATCTTTGACTTACTTAAGCCTATACTATATAGGTGCTCGTCTATTTTGGAAATTTTGACAAAATTTGACTCCCATCCCTAGTTACCAAAAGAAACCTCAAACTCTTCATAATGCTTCTTCAAGTTCTTAAAGGTAGCTCACCAACATCACACACGAGGATTGCTTACATACATTAAATCATTCTATAATTGGTTGTGTGTGAGTTAAATCCTTTAAAATTAATTTTCCACTATTTTTGAAATTTTTTAACTAATTTCTAAGAATTTAAAATGTTTTTTTTGGAATTAAAAATATTGGTTTAAAAACCTTTGGGGCTAGATTAGAATTTGTGTTTATAACATAAAATCTGGTTGGATAGAAACCAAAAGCGCATGATAATATTGTGGGTACAATTTGTATTTATCAGAATTCAAAAACACAAGTTTTTTTTAATCTCAGCCGTACATGTGTAGCACATATAACGAACAGATGTGTGTTTTCTCCCTCTCACGTACTTAAGTTATCTGTGGACCATTGGATCTTTTATAATCAACGATCTGTATGTGTTTTCTCTTAATCCTCGTGTTTTCTTTTGATCCAATCAAATCTATTTTAAAAGCGGCTGGTTGATAGCCCTTAGATCAACTTCATTTTAATCTTGATCGTTCATTTCCCTCGATGTTCTAGAGACCTCTTTACTCAATATATAAGGAGACTTTGTCTCATATTTTACAACTTTTGTTACTCTTACCTCTGAGAGAAAATAGAGAAGAGAGAGAGAGTTTGAAGAGTTTTTATGAACCCTAACTCAAACTTCAACCAAATCCAAACCAAAAAATCCTTTTTTGAGTGTTTATAGTTCGATATTTGTGAAGTTTTTCCTCTACTGTCTTATATCTCTTTACAAACTTAATCACGCTGATTAAGTCTCTATTTCTTTGTATAGAAATCTGAGATTTGATTTCTGTGATATAGATCACTTAGTTATTTGCTAGATCTGATTTCTTATTTTAAGATATCTCTTTTTGTCGGTTGTATTCAAAATAAACATTGTTTTCAAACCCTAAACCAACAAAACCCTTTTTGATTTCAAGTTACTCAAACTTTCAGACTTAGATCTAGCTTTGGAATCTTGATTGGGGATTTCACTTTCAAAAGTTAATGTTTTCAAATAAAGAAAGTGTATAGGATCTTGGCTAGTTTGTATAGCGAGATTCCCTCTTGATCAGCGATTATTTGAAAGATCCAAAGTCTGATTTACTTGACTAAATTGATTTTAGAATCCCTTGCATCTTGAGGGATCTGTTAGTAATTTGTTTATTATATTGTTTGTCATAAAGTGTGTGTGAGTTGCATGCATGAGTTTAGAGCACTACACCACATACACCTTCACACTACTACACTGAAAAGCATTGGTGTTGAGATATTGGAACTTTAGAATCGACGTAAAGCTAAAAGGAGTAAAGTTACGAAGCCTAGATAACATCAGCAACATCAGAACCTTAGGAGAAGTCATAACACGCCAGAGGAGTTGGTACATTTTTGAACTTAGATTAGGTTTGATTGTGTGTCTTGATTGTTATATAGCTTGTAATCTGTTACTCGTTTGTAGTGGACTTTTTACTTTTATGGCGTAGAGGTCACCATGGATGTTTCTCCAATTGGGTGGGGTTTTACCACGTTAAAATTACTTGTGTACACTTCCTCTTCTTGTCATACCTTTCTTAAGGCTGTCTTGGTTTATTTTGCTTAAAAGTTTTGTTTTTTAAAATTGGTAAACCTATAACTGAAATTACTCGTTCATACTATTTTACACATCTTATGTTTAAAATTTTTTTTAAGAAAAGAGTTTCTTTAACAAACTGTTCAGAGCCATTTAGATAGTTTAATCTTGTATTAAACAACTTAAGTGGTACTTTTTCAATTGGTATCAGAGCTTTGGTATCTCAATTTTTTTTTAGATCTTGTGTTTCTGAAATTGTTTTCTCAAAACAAATTATGGAGGAGAAATTTGAGAGACTAGGCAACCTATCCAAACCCCCTCTCTTTGATGGAACCAACTTTCCTTACTGGAAGGTAAGGATGGTGGCATCCATCCAAGGGACTTTGGGAGATGATGTCTGGGAAGTTATTGAAAATAGTTACACCTTTCCTACTAAACCATTCGCTAAAGGAAGTACTGTGAGGATTAGAAAGTTACTAAGTGAATTCACTAAAGAAGAGAAAAAAGTTTCACTTATAACAATAAAGGCAAAAATGCCATATTCATGTCTATCAATGAACATGAATTTAAGAGGATTTCTTTCTGCTCTACCTCTAAAGAAGCACGGGACACCCTAGTGACTTCATATGAGGGTGATACCAGAGTTAAAGCTGCTAAAACTCAAATGTTAATCCAACAGTATAACTCCTTGATAATGACTGATGACTTATATATTAGACTGACAGAAATTATGACCAAATTTCATGCTAATGGGATTATTTATGATAGAAAGGAAATTGTATCTAAAATACTAAGATCACTTCCACAAAAATTTGATAATAAGAGATATGCAATTGAGAAGATGGATGATCAAAATATTACACCTGAACTCCTCAGTAGCAAATTGAGAACTATGGAGTTGAAATTAGAATTTAAGAAACAATTAAACCAATACCAAAAGAGACAGTTTACCTCCAATCTTGTTTTTTCATCTAAGTTGACCAGTCCTGAATTTAGCATACCTAACATTGACTTGACCCTAATGAGGATCATAATTTAGATACTTTGGATAATCAGATTGCCTTAATGTCTAAACAGTTTAAGAAAATTGTGAGATTTCAAAATAAAATAGCAAAAAAACAAGGCAAACCTACTTATCCAAATCAATATAATAACAGATCTCATGAGAGAAGATAAGACAAATACCAGTCTGACAATCACAAGAGACCTGAGAAAGACCTTAAAAATGTTGAATGTTATAGATGTGCAAATCTAGGACACATGGCTAGTGACTGTAGAGTTAACTGAAAAAAATTCATAAACATAATAGGGCTAATTTAAATAAGACTTGGGATGACTCAAGTGACTTTAAAAATGATAAACCTGAGTCATCTAACAATTTTAACCCTTGTATGTCATTCTTTACTAAGATAATCTACAATGATGATAAGGAATCTGATCATACCATGACTAATACTGTGCCTACTGGTTTATCTGACTTATTGCTTGAGAAAGTTGATAATGCTTCAAATTCCATGTGTGTGAGTCAAAGGGAAAACTCTATTATTGATGTCAATGGGTGTGTGAGTTATAAAAATGAACCGTTAGGGGACAATGCATACTATCTTCCTGACATTCACACACTGTTCACAAAAACTCTCAAATAAAGCACTAGGCTTGAAAAAAATATCAAGGATCTTATCCAGAAGATAGAAACATTAAGTCTGATGATCAAACAAAATGCTGAAGAGTATACTACCCAATGTCTAACTCATGAGAATGAAACCAAAAATTTTGAACAAAAACTGAAAGAGTTGTTTAACTCTAATGAAAATTTGGAAAAGAAATACAAAGGAACGTTGTTAGAATGGAACAAACAAAAGAGAAAACATCCATAATCTTCATAAAATTTGTAAAATTTGAAAACAATTCTAAGTGTTTTGAAGATTGTGTAGATGAAAGTAAAACCAATTCTAATGACAGAACTGGAATAGGTTTTTGTCCCAACTTTAAGACTCAAACTAAAAACTTTGAAACTATAAAGTTTGCGTCTGGTGGCAAAAGACCATTGAAATTTGTCCAGATTTTCAAGGTTTAAAAAATAATTTTGATAAAAATCAATTGAAGTTATACATTGGTGAATCAAGCAACTCTAAGCATAATGTTGAACAAAAGACCAAACATGTCTGCCATCCTATTCGACAAGGAGATTCGATGTTTCATCCTGTGCCACCTAGGAATAAGACTAGAACCCAAAAACTTAGACAAACCTTTGAATAATAATTTTCCCATGGTTATGAGTTCAACATGCCATCTTTACTGCTCCTATTGTGATGTCTATGGACATTCCTTAGATGGTTGTTATTCCAAACGTCTATGTAATCCACTCTATACCTCTCCTGTCTACCATAACTTCAACTATTCTATGAGAAGTCGAAACAACTATGTCCTTCCTAGACTGCCAGATAAGAACTCTAACTATCGTAATAGAAGGAAAAGGACTAATACTAAAAGAAAATCTACAAGAAGGAATCCTAGATTTTATTCTAGACCAATTGCTCCAACTGTTTATAACAACAATAAATTGCGCAAAAATCTTTTAAAGAAAAGGCAGAAGCTCGCAAGTTTTATCAAATACGAGCTAGCAAGTGCAAATTGAAAACTAGGGCAATTTGGGTTATAAAAAATGATCTATTACCCCAGTTAAAATGCAACATAGTGATCAGTGCTTTTAGAGCTAAGCATACTACAACTGGATGGTATATAGACTAAGGATGTTCCAAATATATGACCGGGGATGATTCCAAACTTTCAAACAAAACCAACTTCTCTGGAGGAAAAGTATTGTTTGGAGACGGTGTATCAACCCAGATCATTGGTAAAGGAACACTCTATGAAGAAGGATTACCCATTATGGAGAATGTTCTCTTGGTAAAAGGACTTGAAGCCAATTTACTAAGTATATCAAAGTTTTGTGACTCCAACCATACTGTCACTTTTTCAAAGAACAATTGTAAAATTTTAAATGAAAAAGGTGAGTGCATTATTACCGGACTTCATACTCCACATAACTGTTACACAGTCAATCCAAGTACAGAGGTCTGTAATATTGCCAAAATGGATGACAATAAGATATGGCATAATAGGTTAGGTCACATTAACTATGATAATCTTGGCAAATTATGCTCCCAAGAGATAGTTAGAGGTCTTCCCAAGATCAAACAAATTTCAAACATTGTTTTTGGTCCATATCAAGAAGAAAAAATTATCAAGGCTCCCCATAAGAAAGTTAAAGAAGTTCTATCCACTAGACCTCTAGAACCCATCCATATGGACCTAATGGGTCCCTCTCGTACTGTTAGCCTTTGTGGAAACAGTTACATCCTTGTTATGGTTTATGATTTCACTCGATTTACCTGGGTTGATTTCTTAAAACATAAATCAGAAACCTTTCAAAAGTTTTTGAAAATCTTAGTTCGTATAGAAAATAAAAAGGACACCCAAGTAGATAGAATTTGTAGTGATAGAGGATGAGAATTCATAGATTCAGGTATCATAAACTATTGTGACTATAATGGTTACAAACATGAATTTAGTGCTCCTAAGACACCTCAACAAAATAGGATTACCGAGCGTAAAAATCGCACTCTTCAAGAAATGGCCCGTGTGATGATTCATGCAAAAAACCTACCAAAATATTTTTGGGTAGAATCCATTCGTACTGCCTATCATATAATCGATCGCATCTACTTAAGGAAGAATACCAAACAAACATCTTATGAGCTTTGGTATGGAAAGAAACCTAACCTAAAATACTTTAGAACTTTTGGTAGTACTTGTTATGTCTGTAAGGACAGAGAACATCTGTCTAAATTCGAAACCAGAGGTGATAAAGCCATCTTTTTAGGATATTCTCCAAATAGTAGAGCCTATCGTGTCTACAATCTTCGTAACAAAACGATGATGGAATCCATTAATGTGGTTGTAACTGACACTAATGTAGAAAGTCAGACCAAAGAATAAATTATTGTGGATGAGTCCGAAAATATTTTAAATTATGACTATCCAAAAATAGTTGAATCTTTACCAACTGAGAACCCTGATGTACCTAACTGGGTTTCCAAAGATCATCCTTTAGATAGTGTTGTTGGTAATCCTACTGAGCCTGTTCGTACATGATCTCAACTTCGTAACATTGCACATTTTGCATGTTTTGTGCCTCTTATTGAGCCCAAAAATGTAAATGAAGCCTTGAATGGAACTTTGTGGATAAGTGCTATGCAGGAGGAACTTATTCAATTTGTCATTCATGATGTTGGGTATCTTGTACCCAGGCCTGAAAATAAAAGGGTTATTGGCACACATTGGATTTTTAAAAATAAGACTGATGAATCTGTGATGATTATTAGGAATAAACCTAGATTAGTTGCCCAGGGCTACTCTCAGGTTGAAGGAATAGATTTCGAGGAAACCTTTGCTCCTGTCACACACCACGAATCTGTTCGCTTACTTTTTTCCATAGCATGTAATTTGCTTTTCACTTTATATCAAATGAATGTTAAGTCAGCGTTCCCTAACGGAATTTTATCCGAGGAGACCTATGTAGAACAACCTAAAGGGTTTATTGACCCTCATCACCCAAATTATGTTTATCATCTTAAAAAAGCTCTTTATGGGTTAAAACAAGCTCCCAGAGCTTGGTATGAGCGTCTATCCTCCTTTCTTTTAGATAATGGATTTAGAAGAGGAAGGAATGACCAAACCTTGTTTGTCAAACATTTTGACAACAACATTACTATTGCTTAAGTATATATTAACGATATCATTTTTGGTTCCACCTCTCCTTTAAAAGTTAATATCTTCTCTGACATTATGCACAAAGCATTTTAGATGTCACTAATGGAGGAGTTTAAATTATTCTTAGGACTCCAAGTTAAATATAATTCAGAAGGATTGTTTCTATCACAATCTAAATCTTCTTTAGAGATTGTTAAAAAGTTTGGCCTAGAAATAGCTAAGGACGCTAGGACTTCTATGAGTACCATTGTCAAACTTTATAAGGATGAGAATGTCAAATCTATTGATACCACCTTGTATCATAGTATGATAGGAAGCTTACTTTATCTTACTGCCTCCCGTCCTGACATAATGTACTCTGTCCGTGTGTGTGCCCGATATCAAAATAATCCTAAAGAAAGTCACTTTTTGTGTGTTAAAAGAATTATAAAATATGAAGAGTGGCGCTTGCGTTCAAATAATGAAGTTATTTAATTAAACACAGTTTTTATCAAAACAGTCCTAAACATGCATCTATATGTGATTGAATACGATGATGAAACATGCAAGAACACAAATATGAGGAAAAATCCCCAACGGGGCAAAACCTTTTATTTTCACAATAATATTTATAAGAGAACGGCTTACAACGGATTAAAATGAAAATACAGAGACACAGAAATACCCTCGGGTATTGGTTCTGTTGTCGGCGGCTGGAACAATCCCTTTCCAGTAGGGCAGCAGTGACGAAGAGAGCGGCTTCCTCAGAAAGTACTCCAGATGAGTAAACGATCTTCTTGAAGGTTTAAAGATTCACACACATATATGGGAATGGTTTTGTAAATAAAAAAGGTTTAGAAAAACTTAAAAGGTGAAGTCTTGTTCTGGGCAATTTTTACAGATTTTTGAGATTGCAAAAAGACTTGAAAAACGTGCAGAAGGAGATCAGATATTTATATAAAAATCAAGGCGGTTGCTCGTTCGAACGAGATGGCATATCGCTTGAACGAGATAACATGTCGCTCGAACGAAGTACAAAAGTTGTTCGAACGATATCGCGTGACATTCTGTCTCGCGCGAACGACTTGCAAAGTCGCTCGAGCGATCCCGTCGATCGAGGCCATTCGCTTCTACACTTAGAAAAATTATGCTTTTGATAAAAAAATAGCCCAGACTTCAAAAATAATTTTCAAAAATATTTCCCAAATATTTATGCAAATATTTAAAACTCCAATATAACATATTACTGATAAAGCGTAGTGGAGTAGTGGGAATGAGCTGAGCAACATGTTGCTTGTTGCATGATGCACGTGAAGAAAGTGGATGCAATGAATTCGGATACAGGCCATCGATGATGATCGTGTTGACGTGCTGAATGTAGCGGTTTCAGACATATTAACTGTGATATAGGAATAAATAGAAAAACCCTAGATTCTACCCCGAACATTTATAGAATTATGTCCTTACAAAATACATCAAAGGCACTTTAAACTTAGGACTTTGGTACACTAAAGACACCTCTAGTACTATAGTAGGTTACACCAATGCTGATTGGGCCGATTGTATCGATGATAGTAAGAGTACTCCAACAGCGTGTTACTACATTGGTAACAACTTGGTAGGATGGAGTAGTAAGAAACAAAATCGCACTTCCTTGTCTACTGCCGAATCCGAATATATTACAACACGAAGGTGTTGCTCTCAATTACTTTGGCTAAAATAAATGCTAAAAGATTATGGTATTACTGAAGACAAGTTACATCTAAATTGTGATAATCAAAGCGCGATTAATATTTCTAAAAATCCTGTTAAGCACTCTCGTACTAAACACATTAAAATCAGATATCATTTCATACGCGAGTTAGTTGAATCTAAGGAGTTAGAAATAAATTATCTTCCTACTGAATTACAACTTGTCGATCAATTTACGAAACCTTTAGAATTTGTTCATTTTGAATTATTATGCAAGTCAATTGGCATAATTTTTGCAGAATGATGTTAGATTATCATTGACTGTTTTTCTCTACCCTTTGTCCACCTGAGACAAAATAGGGGAGAAATTTGAGTCTTATTTGAATACCTTAATTGTGTACATTTCTAAAAATCTTGATCTTAGCGCTGATCTACAGGAATCAGTACCATTTTCGCATCAGATTTTGTTAGGGTATTGGTCTATAATTAGTTGAGTTATGTACTTTTCTTTTTCTAAGATATTGGGTAGATAGAAAATTTTGCATAGGAATAAGTTTTTCATATTTCATTTTGTATCCCTAAGAGTCCTCATTGACTCAAAGGAGATTTTGTCTCATATTTCCAAAGGGGGAGATTGAAGCACCCTATATCTTTGACTTACTTAAGTTTATACTATATAGGTGCTCATCTAATTTGGAAATTATGACAAAATTTGAGCCCCATCCCTAGTTACCAAAAGAAACCTCAGACTCTTTATGATGCTTCTACAAGTTCCTAAAGGTAGCTCACCAACATCACACACTAGGATTGCATACGTACATTATATCATGCTATAATTGGTTGTGTGTGAGTTAAATCCTTTAAAATTGATTTTATACTATTTTTGGGATTTTTAAACTAATTTTTAAGAATTTAAAATGTTTTTTTGGAATTAAAAATATTGGTTTTAAAACCTTTGGGGCTAGATTAGAATTTGTGTTTATAACATAAAATCTGGTTGGGTAGAAACTGAAAGCGCTTGAGAATATAATGGGTACAATTTGTATTTTTCATAATTCAAAAACACGCATTTTTTTTTATTGAATCTCAGTCGTACACGTGTAGCACATATATCGGCCAGATGTGTGTATTATCCCTCTCACATACTTAAGCTTATCTGTGGACCATTGGATCTTTTATAATCAACGATCTGCATGTGTTTTCTTATAATCCCCTTATTTTCTTTTGATCCAATCAAATCTGTTTTAAAAGTGGTGCGTTGATAGCCCTTAGATCAACTTCATTTTAATCCATATCGTTCATTTCCCTCGATGTTCTAGAGACTTCTTCTCTCAGTATATAAGGAGACTTCGTCTCATATTTTGTAACTTTTGTTACTCTTACCTCTGAGAGAAAATAGAGTGAAGAGAGGGAAGAGAGAGAAAGAGTTAGAGAGAGAGAGTTCGAAGAGTTTTTACGAACCCTAACTCAAACTTCAACCAAATCCAAACCAGAAAATCTTGTTCCGAGTGTTTATAGTTCGAGATTTGTGAAGTTTTTTCTCTACTGTCTTATATCTCTTTACCAACTTAATCACGCTGATTAAGTCTCTATTTCTTTCTATAGAAAATTGATATTTTATTTCTGTGATATAGATCACTTAGTTATTTTCTATACCTGATTTCTTGTTTCGAGAAATCTATTTTTGTTGGTTGTTTTCAAAATAAATGTGTTTTTCAAACCCTGAACCAACAAAACCCTTTATGATTTCATCTTACTCAAACTTTCAGACTTAGATATATTTTTGGGATCTTGATTAGGGATTTCACTTTCAAAAGTTAATGTTTTCAAACAAAGAAAGTATATGGGATCTTGGCTAGGTTGTATAGCAAGATTCCCTATTGATCTGCGGTTATTTGAAAGATCCAAAGTCTAATTTACTTGACTAAGTTGATTTTACAAACCCTTGCATCTTGAGAGATCTGTTTGTAATTTGTTACTCATATTGTCTGTAATTAAGTGTGTGTGAGTTGCATGCATGAGTTTAGAGAACTACACCACATACACCTTCACACTACTACACTGAAAAGTGTTGGTGTTAAGATATTAGAACTTTAGAGTCGACGTAAAGCTAAAAGGAGTAAAGTTATGAAGCTGGGAGAACATCAGCAACATCAGCAACATTATCATCAAGTACAAGACTAGGGAAGGTCATGTCTCCTCCCTGAGGAAATTCTTCAAATGACTGATACAAAATCAAATGCGGCTCAATTCATACAAGTGTGTCTTTGGCGTCACTAATGGAAAATTCCTTGGATTTATAGTCAGTGAGAAAGGAATTAAAGCAGCCCGACCAAACTAAAATCCATACTCAAGATTCCACCACTTCGAGTGAAGAAAGAAGTACGAGGATTCCTGGGTAAGTTGCAATAAATCAGTTGGTTCATTACCCAACGTACCTCCATCTGTGAACCCATTTTCAAAAGTTCTCCAAAAGGATTCAACTAAAGTTTGGAACCAGGCGTGGCTAGAAGCCTTCAATAAGATCAAGCAATATGGTGTTCATGGCTCCGCAACCAGTTCTCCCGCTCCTATACTTGGCCCTCACTGATACCACACTGATACCATAGTATGACCTTGATACTGTTCTCTTGAGTCGGCAACATTCATTTAACTATTTTGAGCAAAGTAGGATGGAGGCTCCATCTCTTTGTGTTATCCCCATTTGATGAAGGCCAATTTTATATCTGAGGCAGACCACAAAGATGCCTATATGAGTGGCGAGAAGAGTACTTCCATATCCTTGAATAACCCACACTCGAAAGATGAAAAAGGGAGAGAGAGGTGGGGTTGCTCTTCCTCCTTCTTCCCCTCGTCCCGACTTCAAGGTGTTGGGATTTGAGGGTCCCCGGATTTAAAAAAGCTTCTTTGCAATTAAAATCAAACATGTAATTTCCCTTTTTGAAATATGCGGAAGCGTAAACGTTGATGTGATGGTTCAACACAAATACTAAAATTCCAATTTTAACATAAACAAAAAATAAAGTGAATAATTAACTTAAACAAACTAAGTAATTAATACTCACTTTAAACGATTAAATCCAATTAAATCCAAGTCCTAGAATTTGCCTAAATTATGATTGTTCATATTTCCAAGTTAGGCCAAACCAAATTAATGCAAGGGACTTGAATTACACAATTTTACCCAATATTAAATTAAAGTCCAATTTTAATATAGTGTGAGAATTAAACCGAATTTTATCTTGAATTAATACTAAAGCATGCGTTCTAAATTTTGTGCAAGATAAAATAAACAATGTCACACTACGCCGCGATGTACGAGGAAAAACCCAAGACGGGAAAAAAACTCGGACGGCCCTAGCCACAAGTCCACTAGATACGGAATTATAATTACAAGACAAGAGACTTACAACACTCGACTCGAACCCTCTCAAGCCCCGATGCTCCTCCTTGTAGAAACCTCTTCCTAGCGGACAACCACGGAGCTCCACCGCAATCTCAGAATCCACCGATGGGACTTTGTATGGTCATCGTCACTCAAGCTTGGAGCCTTTCTCCAAGTGAGTAAAACCGCAACAAAACGTCTTCTTCTTTGTGAGGGGATGTAGAAGCAAACCCGAAACTCCTCTTGTTCAATTCGGTAGAGAAAATCGGTGCCAAAACTCCAAGCAATTGATATGAATATAGAAACTTGGATAAACAACTATTGGGTGTAAAACTAGAGTGTGTATGATTTTTCTCTTTAAAAAATAACACTCAAAACTTGATCTTTTTCCTTAAACAAATTTTCTCTCAAAACTCTCTCTAGGAGTTTGTATGGTATGAAAAAGATATCTTGGAAAATGTGTTTCCCGCACATAATAATGTATGAAAAAAGTTGGTTGAAAACCAAGTGGAGAAGTGGGGAAAAACTGCATAAAACTGCCAAAAAACTGTTCCCACTGGAATCTCGTTCGAACGAACTTGATTCTCGTTCGAACGAGACTTCTAACGAGCGACCAGCCTGGGCTCGTTAGAACCTCGTTAGATACCTCGTTAGAACGAGAATTCGTTCGAACGACATATCGAACGACTGACCAGTTTAGGGTCGTTGGCAAAACTCGTTCGAACGAAACTGGTTTGAACGAAAAACTCGTTCGAACGAAACCTGGTTCGAACGAAAAAACTCGTTCGAACGACATTTCTAACGAATGACCAGAATGTTTGTAAAATTCGATTTTTGGCCCAGAAACTTTTATAAACTTATTTTATTAATCCTAACACCCAATAACCATTGTTCCAAGCTCCTATATAAGTATAATTGCATTCATACCTTGGGAGCATGGAACCTTAGTTGATGACGTAGAAACGAGGCACGCAAACCGGCATTTTGATGAAGCTTTATATTCTTTGCCGCTACGTCTTCAACACACACTTCATAGGCTTGAGAGTATTACAATAAACACTATCCTATGAATAAATGTTTTTGTCCGGAATTGAGCCAAAACAATACATGGACTCAATTGGAAATTTGTGTCCTTACACAAGGCTCGGCCTGTACTAAAGGAATCCCTCCCGAATGGAGACACCTACATAGAATAATACATGTCAGGCATAGTTGTATTAACGCCAGGGTCAATTACTAACATAGAAGAAAACTCTTCACATGTGGGACACAACTTGTCGAGGACAAAGAAGAATATATGGTCTTTAAGGTACCTGAACCACAAAGTCGCTTATAAGATATTCCAGTCAATGTGACGATTATACCCTAAAATAATCAAGTGCAAGTTGAATGACTCGTAGTTGACATTCTACAAATATATGGCTTCCAACTCCTCAAGATAGGAAGTAAAAGTCTCAGTCATGAGAACTGCCATCTCATAAGAGCAAGAAACTTTATAGAACCAAAAGAAAGGAAGAAGTTGAGGTGTGATTCAAAACTCCACCCCAAAGGCCCCTTTTGTACTTGAAATTCCCACAAAAGATGAAAAAATCAGTTTGCTTCTCCAATAACTGCTTTTGAGTACACATAAGTGCAGAAAAAAGACAATCATGGCTAAAAACACACTTTGACTTGACCAGTATGCTGATATGCAGGCCAAGGGTAATGCTGGTTAGCACATCCCATCTTTTGGGACTTTCTACTTTTCGTCCTTTTTTTAATTTTTAAATAAGCCTTTTTTAATCGAAAAACCTTTTTACTTAGATTTTCTTGGGTATTTCTTCCTTGAAAAAACTTTCACAAAAGACATAAAACATCTTTCTTACTTTTTCACAAGTAAAGCCCTAGTAGGAAATTAGAAAATTAAAGTGCATGCAGACTTGGTCACCAAATTCAAGATAAATTAAGAAAATGGAAAATGTATCATGTAGATATATTTGTCGTCGTGTTTAAAATTTTAGGAATGAAGAAGAGAAAAAATGAAAAAAAAAATAAAATGGTCAGGACGTAGCTCGAACTTTCCAAAATCTTGCAAGCTAATCCATCACCTTAAGGATCCCGACGAATGCGCTTCCCACAATGATGAGCTGTGGACCCTTCTCTCTTGAGCTAGAATTCTCCTCGCACCCCTCAGACGTTGTCGACGACACTATAAAATATTTAGTCGCCTTCCTCACGTGATCGGATAAAGAAGCCATCTAATCTCGGACATACCGCATCTAAGATGATGACACACAAATAATATACAAAAGAGAAAATCGATCAAAGGTGAGCAAATCATTGACAGAGAAAAGAATTTAGAATCAAAGTGAAAAACTATAAGTTATAGTCATACTTCCCATTTGAATAACCTGCTCGGAGAAAGGAAGCAAACTAACCATCATTGCCTGAGGGGATGAGGCACTGAGACGTCGTGTCTACCACCCTATTGCATGTGGTAAGTAGGAATAGAGAGATGATGAATGGGAGTATCCTCCATTGCTACCACGTTACTCCCTGAGGTATGTGCTGAAGAGACCGACGCACTATTACCCCTCCCAGGTTTTGTCGATGGTGGGGGCACACCCTCCATATTATAGATAGACAGTAGCATCAACTAACTGGTCGCAAAGTCTAGATAATCATACCCAACCATCACATCCATGTAAATCATATAGGGCTCATCTTCCATCTATGTCTCCCTCTCCTTGTCTGACATCTCCTTTACCTTCCCCATATAATCAGGTGGCGCTGATAGTGGAACCTCTACCTCACACTCCATCACTTGCCTCATTAACCAATTTTTTAGGTACCTAACATACCCAAACTCTTGCGCCATCAGTCTTTGTATCTGGGCATGAATGCCTGTGACCCCCGCAGCTGATACTTCACAAATATTGCATATTTATGCCCATTATCTTTATGCATTATTGCAATTTTGTTCTCCTTATTGCCTATATTTATGATCGTTAACTACATAACCTCTATTATATATATTTATATGTTTTATCAGGTATAATTGAGCTTTTGTAGGTATAGGAATGCTTAGAGTGTGAATTGGTTTATTTTCGAGGAAGTTATGTCATCTAACTCAACTTCAAGGGCATTTTAGTAATTTCATACTTCATCTATGACTTAGTTTAATGTTACAAAAGCGTAGCTTGTTGAGTTAGATTTTTGTGATCGTAAACGGCATGTCGTTTTGAGTCCGAACGAAGAAGTTAGAGCCGTTTCTATTTGGAACCTTTTCTCCCTTGTGATGATAAAACTCCCCAAGAAAACGGAGTTTCGATCAACCGAACATGAGCCCCCGGTCGAATGATCTTTCAACATTAAGCCTACGATGGAGGTAGGAGATCTTAGACTACAACCCCCATCGATCGGCCCCTTGGCCGCGATCGATCGGTCCCACCAGATTTTTGGCGTTAATTTCTTTTGATTTCCTTTTTCCTTTATCTATTTTGTGACTTAGTATATAAGTTGGCTTTTATTTTTGTAAATATCTTTCATTTTAGTTTAGTTTTTGGGTTTCTCTTTGGGGAGCTTCTCTCTCTAGGGTTTCAACCCATTTTGTTTATGTAAGTGCTATTCATTGTCTTCTTCCCTTTAATTTAATATGTATTTCTTTATTTCATGCTTTGTTAGTCATTTACTTACTTTGTATTTAGTTTTTGTGGGTTATTTTCTTTGGTTAATTAGTTTTATTTATTGATTTAATTATGTGTAGTGGCTAGTTTAAGGGTTGGGGCTATATTTTCGCCATTAATGGGTCTCGAGTTTTGAAATCTTGATTTTGGGTAAAAACGAATTTAATTGAAACCTCCTGTATTAAAGTTGGAATATTAGGCGTTTAACTTTCTTTGTCATGTAACCCTAGTGTTTATAGCGATATTGCGAAATTAATCCGTGTGTTACCATTTTCGATTAAATGTATAATCTTGCATTTTTAGATTAGTTCCCTTCATGTGTGATGTTTATAGTTAATTGAATATGCTCGATTAAATGTTTTCGAACAAAAATCCTTTTTACGCAGTGTTCAACCCATGGCGAGGATGTGACCCTGCCGTCGTTTTATTAATCTTGTTTAGTTTTATTACTTTTTCCCTTTTCCCCCTTTACACCATAATCACCTTTTATACTTTCATTTGAGACATAATAAATCGATTAAAGTCTATCAAACATTCCTTGTGGATTTTTGATACCCGGACTAGTCACTATACTCCATTTGAGTGTAGTTAAATTTTAGTTTTTTTGCATTGCGGTCGGAAGCCAATAATAACGATTGATGTCTCTACATGGACGCTCGATTTTCACAACATCAAAATGGCACCGTTGCTGGGGAATGTTTGTTATAGATTGTAATTGTTTTATTATTTTGTAGTATTCTTTTCTTTGTATTTATATTCTTTCTTTTTTTCTTTCTTTTTGAGTTGTGCTAAATTGTTTCGAGAACCTTGAAGTCGTATTTTTTAATTGCCTACTTTGAAATGTCTCGCTATAACTCCTTAGATATCTTTAATTGTTTGGATAATAGTTCTCAAAGTTACACTCCCAGGACTATGCGAGAATGCCTACAAATTCTTGAAAATGAACAAATTGAGATTGAAATTCAAGAATTTATAAGTAATCCCTCATCGCCTTGGGAAGAAACTTTGGAAAGCGAGGAATCCTCTAACTATGAGCAGACGTCAAAGAGATATTATGTCTTCTTGTTGGTTTGATCACGAGTTATCTTTCAAGGAATTGAATGACCAATCCGAGAGTCTTAAAGCTTGGTCTTTAGAAATAAATGGCCAAATCAATGAGATGATTTCTATATCACAAAGCCCGGTTGAGGTTGAAACATGCATTTCACATCCACCCCCTTTTGAGGAAAAATAATTGAGACTGATCCAAGCACTTTTGAATTTCAATCCTTTTTTAATATTTCAAATTCTTTTGAGGTTGAAGGTCCTTCGTTTCCTTGGTTCCCCACTATTATCGAACCATTGAATTTATCACAATAATCGGTTCAAAGTCATGAGAACTTTTACCCGATTCTTGAACGAGAATGTTATTTTGAGATGCTTCATATCATGGGATATTCAATTGCACTTGACCCACCTCCCCTTCCAGTTGAAAAACCTTGGGGATGTGATTTTAATTTTCCCGAGATTAATGTGGTCTTGTTACCTTTAGCATCCCAATCCCCTCCACCCGCCTAAATTTTTTTAATTCGTGATGGTTGATATATTACGACTTACACATGCCTTCCGCTGTTCAAACGGAATTCCTATTTTAGAGAGTTATACATTTAAAGGAGGGTAAACCATCAATCCCTCAAAGTCAAATCCTATTTTGGGTGGACCCTAAATCTTTTTGACTTCTAGGGTACAGTTAATTAGAGGCTCATAATTAGTTTTTTTATTTTCTTTTTACTTATTGTCTAATATAATTAGTTAAAGTTTTTGTTATTCTTTTTTGTTATACTTGGTACTAATATGTTTCGTAGATTCAATGGCTCCATTTTGGGTAATATATTTATTTTCCTCTCTTTATGTCGTATTCTTGGTTCACATTGAGGACAATGAAACATTTAAGTTGGGGATGTGGGATATTCTATCCATTATTTGGTAGTATCATTGATTTAATCACATGTTCTTTACCAAGAGTGCTTTTGTTGAAAAAATTGAAAATTTTCAAAAATATTTTCATCTTTTTTCTCCTTTCTTCGGCATTTTTGCCTTTGTTTTTTATGATAAATTTTAATAAGTGTCCGATCCAATAGACAATTCAATGATGTATGTTCTTGATTTTAGAAGTTATTATACTTTAGTCCTCAAATCATTGATATTATGAATAACTTCATGAATTAAACTTTAATCCCTTGAGCTCATGCACTTTTCTTGTTTTAATGATTTGGTTTATGGCGTTTATAACTCGGTAATCGTTTGTTGCATTGTATAAACATATACCTATTGAGCTTTGGGATTTTCTTAATTTGTGAGTGTTATACATTACTCTATCCTCCTTGAAAATGTTGATTTCATTGGCAATCTCAATATTCTTTCATTCGATCGTTCATTATTTGAGTTCATATTTTGAAATGTGTTACTTGAGCATATCTTAAGAGTTATTTTGACTCGAGAATTGCATAAACTTTAGGAAATGTTCATAGGCCATCTTTGTTATATTACCCGTATTGACCTTGACCTCACCTTATATGTTCCCCCTCGTTAACCCCTTTGAGCCTTAATATTTTCTTTCGTTTCATAGCCCAAAATCCCATAACCAACTCAATATTGGAGTTATATACCGTACATATTATCTCCCATACCTTTGTTTAGAATGAAACTCGGGATTGAATGATATTATTGTTATGTTGTTGCAATTAAGTAAGTGAGGTTGAAACGTAAATATTATTTTTCATATTCAAACAATTTTGAATCCATAAATATTCCTTTCATTTCATAACCTCAACCCTAAACATTATAACCCTATAAAGTCCTATATTATCTAGGGTGAATTCAATTCAAAAGTTTAAATATTTGCAATAATCTGTGAAAATGCATTTGGCCTACCTTAATGAGCGGTATCTTTCACTGAGATTGCATATTTTCATTTTATATATAGTGTTCTTCATTAGTGACGTGTGTGCGACCTAGTTTCCATTTATATTTACTCTTTATTACCACATGTCTCGTATATTACCTCCCATTCATAATGATTTCATTTGTTGAGTGTAATATCCGGTGAGGATTGATATATTCACGCTTTAATATTTATTATCCGGTTCATAAAAGATTTTTCGAGTCATACTTTGTATGTGCTCGCTTTTCCTCCCACTTTCAAGGTTTCAATTCTATGAAGTTTGTTCTATAATGTTAATAATAAGGACTTTTGTCATGTTGGTGAGACCATTTATATGTTTTTTCACATCAAACTTATGGGGTAAAGATCTTGAAATCTTAGAACAAGCTTCAGAATCAGTGTGTATTATACCATTAGCATGAGATTGATTAATAATGTTTTGTAAATGTAAATAGAAATCATCAAAATTTTCATCATCATGCATGAATATAGTATCATAAGTATGAAATAACAATTGTTCTTTGGCTTTCTTAACACGTGTGTTGATACCAAAATTAATATGCTGATGTGGACGAATAATACGAAGACACGTGTCAATCTACTTGGCACAATAGCAACGAGGAAGTTCACTTCCCCGACAAACTCATAGTCTCTCCGAGCAACAAGGATACACAGAGGAACTTCAGCACTCCGAGGTACTCTAACGCTCCGAGGAACTCCTGAGCAACGAGCAACTAAGGCGGTCTGAGCTGCATCTCGGTCGTATCATTAATTGCCAGATAATCAACAGTTCAACTATTCATTGAATGTTCATCATCTTGACGCACACGCTGCATTAAATGTATTACCCTTTCATATGTATATCATTTAATGTACCAGCCCTTTCATGTACAGCCTATGGGCTATAAATACCTTGTATCATCCTCATTCAAAGGGACCGGAATTTCTGGATTGAACTTGTAATTGAGAATTCCCAAACACTCAGCAATAACATAACAGTGGACGTAGGCCATTCTTATAAGGCTGAACCACTTTAAAAATCTTTGTTCATGTTATTTATCTGTGATTGAATAATTAGAGCGATCTAATTTTTTACATCAACAGATTGGCGCCGTCTGTGGGAACGATTGTTATTATCGTTTTTCACCAAAAATCATCCATCATCAATGGCGAATAATCCAGAATCTAGCAATCGAAATGATGGAAATGTTGGAAATCCTCCAAATCCCTCTGCACCTCCAGATCTGGCCGAAATTATGACGAATCTGGCTCAAGGACAAACCGCCATGCAAGACACAATGAGGCAACTCATACAAACCCTTCATGGTGGTGCACCTGCACGTTCAGGACATCAAAGTGGTCAGAGGCAAACTTATTTACTTTCTTCACGATCCAGGCGTACTGAGTCACGTCACAATGAGGAGTCTGATGATTTCTCTTATCAACCTGGGCGAACTTCGTCAATGAGGGCGACAGATACTGATCAACATATCACCCTCTCTCCAGAAAGACCCAGTGCTTTAGAAAGACTGAGTAGGGCATCTCCTTTCAGTCGATTAGGCCCTAGGAGGAACAGGAGTCCACCTAAGACCATGTCAAGGAGTTTTCGATAACCATCAGATCTAAGAGAAGGATCAGCACAATCACGACCGATTGCTCGTCAGGATAAATCTTAGGAGGCTACTTCAGAACGATCTATTGCTCGAACTAACAAGCCCGATGAAGGAAATGATGCGTGGAAAGGTTCCATTCAGCGGTTGGAAGATAGATTGGGAGAAATGGCTAAAGCAAAGAACCCCCTACAACGAACTTTTGTTCGAGGAACACCTTTTGTACAGGCCATTGTGGATTTTCCTACACCATCGAAATTTAAAACACCTGTGGTAACTCCCAAATATGATGGAAAGACAGATCCTGTTCTTCACATAGAACAGTATCAAGCTGCTGCTGACATCTATGTTGTTCCCGACGAGATGAGATGCAGGGCCTTCTCAGGAACTCTTACTGGATCTGCCCAGATATGGTATAACAATCTTCCTCGGGGTAAGATTTCAACTTTCTTTCAGTTAGCCGAGTTGTTTATTGGCAATTTCTATTTTGGGGCAAAGCCAGTAAAACGAGTAGCACACTTGTTAAGTGTTAGACAAAAATCTGGTGAAAGTACTAGAGATTACATAACTCGTTTCAATAACGAGAAGCTAGAAGTCATAGATTATGAAGAGAAGACAACAATCATCGCCTTGATGAGTGGGTTGTTGCCTAATAAATTGTACTACACCCTGGCGAAAGATCCACCTAGAACTATGTCAGAATTGATGGCAAAGGCGGCCAAAATCATGAATGCCGAGGAAACTATGGCTGCAAAAAAGAATATGGATAAAGAAATCAAGGGGGAAGACGACAAATCTAAGAAGAAAGAGCATAAAAATAATGGTGGAGATAAACATTCCAAGAATAAATGGGAAGTCATGAAGAAGTATGATAATTATACTCCTTTGAAAATGGGTATTAATCATGTCTTGGAGGAAATCAAGAACAACGAGGAGGTAAAGTGGCCAAAGAAACTGAAGTCAGACCCTGATTCGAGGAGTAGGGATAAGTATTGCGAATTTCATAACGATCATGGTCACATGACCAAAAATTGCATAGCTCTTCAGAACGAGATTGAAACACTCATCCGAAGAGGAAAGCTAGCAAAATATGTTGATCGGGGAGGTGAAAGAAAGGATAACGACCAAGCTAGAGAAAGGTCCAGATCTCCTCGTTGGGCAGGGGAGAAGAAGAAGAGAGACCATGAAGATGATCCAGAAGATGACCCCGACCTTCCCAAGAAACCAAAATAGCCAGAACGAGAGGTATTTTCTATACGTTTTGGGTCATTTGATTGTAATGTCATTACAGGAGGAGATGCAGGAGGAGGAGACCTTACTGCAGAAAGAAAGGCATACCTTGGTGAGGCTCAAGCTTGTTCATATATTCAGCGAATAAATCTGGCCGAGGACGATCGTCCGAGGAAGGTAAACAAAGAGAAGCTGGTCATTGGCTTTTCAAAAAACGATTTGGCCGGTGTTCTTTATCCTCACGATGATCCTCTGGTGATCAAAATGAGGATGAAGGAAGTAGTAATTTCAAGGGTGTTGGTAGACAATGGAAGTTCAGCAGACATCATGTACTATTCATGCTTTGACAGCTTGAATCTGAAATTATCTCAATTGGAACCGTATCACAGACCCCTCCTGGGTTTTGCTGGCGAGAAAGTTTTTCCACTTGGGACGATCAAGTTGGATATACTCATTGGAACTTGGCCTGCTTGTCGAACAGAAAGAATACGCTTCTTTGTGATGGATAAGAATGTGCAGTCAGCCTATAACATCATCATGGGAAGAGTTGGTTTGAAGAAGTTCGAAGCAGTTCCATCTACAGTGCATCAGTGCTTAAAATTCCCAACAAACTTTGGAGTAGGAGTTGTGAAAGGTGATAAAAAAGTAGCTCGGGAATGCTATTATTCGTCTGCCGAGCAAGAAGAACTTGAAGAGTCAAGGAAAAAGACCACTACTTACCAAGTGGAGGAAGGTACAGAAATTGAAATCCTTGACCCCAGGGATGAATCCCAACTTGTAAAAGGACAAGTGGTGGAATCTACAGAAAATGTTATTCTAGACGACGAGCACCCTGAACGAGTAACCCAGATAGGTTCAACGTTGGATGCTTCAATAAAACAGGAATTGATAATTTTCTTGAGAAACAGGAAGAAAACTTTTGCTTGGAGTCATGAAGATATGCCAGGAATAGATCCAAACTTCTTATGTCACGAACTCAATGTGAATAAGGAGATCAAGCCTGTCAAGCAGAGAAGAAGGGTATTTAGCCCCGAGAAGAATCAAGCTATTCAAGAGGAGGTCGACAAGCTCCAAAAAGCTCAATTCATTGAAGATGTGAAATATCCAGACTGGTTGGCAAATGTGGTGATGGTAAAGAAGAAGAACAATAAATGGAGAATGTGTGTTGATTTCACTGATCTCAACAGGGCATGCCCAAAAGATCATTTTCCATTGCCCAGAATTGACCAACTAGTGGATGCTACCTCGGGACATGAGCTGCTCAGCTTCATGGATGCATATTCTGGTTACAACCAGATCAAAATGAAACCTGAAGATAGGGAAAGTACTTCTTTTATTACCCCTAGGGGAACTTATTGCTATAATGTTATGCCTTTTGGTTTGAAAAATGCAGGAGCGACATACCAGCGGCTGATGAACAAGGTTTTCACCGAACAAATCAGTTACAACATGGAAGTCTATGTCGATGATATGCTGACAAAAAGCAAGAAAGCTACAGATCATCTAGTTGACCTAGCTCAGACATTTGATCAACTGGATAAATACCAGATGAAGCTCAACCCGATGAAGTGCACATTTGGAGTACGAGAAGGAATGTTTCTCGGATACATTGTCAACCAGCGAGGCATTGAAGAAAATCCAGATAAGATCAAAGCTCTTTTAGGGTTGCGATCTCCAACAACAAAGAAAGAAGTGCAGAGTCTTACAGGATGAGTTGCAGCGCTTAACAGATTTGTGTCCCGAGCAACTGAAAAATGCCTCCCATTCTTCAAAACACTTCGAAAAACTTTTGAGTGGACTGATGAATGTGAGAAAGCCTTTCAAGACTTGAAGAAGTATTTTGGAGCACCTCCATTGTTGTCCAGGCCAATAACAGGAGAGAAGTTGTATTTGTATCTGGCAGTATCAGAGAATGCAGTCAGTTCAACATTGCTCAGATTGGAGAATGGTGTCCAGAAACCAATCTATTACACAAGTAAGGCTTTCCGAGGTGCAGAAATCAGGTACCCAAAGCTGGAAAAGTTGGCATTGGCATTAATTGAAGCAAGTAGAAGAATGAGGCTATATTTCCAGGCCCATACCATCGTCGTTTATACCGATATGCCATTGAGACAAGCCCTTCATAAGCCAAAAAAATCAGGGAGATTGATGTACTGGGCAATAGAGCTCGGTGAATATGATATTGTGTATAAGCCCAGATCATCATTGAAAGGGCAAGCTGTAGCGGATTTTATAGCAGAGTTTACATATCCTGATACCCCCGAGGAACGAAAACTGCCCACTGACCAACCTGTGGATGTTACAGGATCAACAGACATAAGTCCAGACCAACTCCGGTTGGTAAAAGGGCTTATGGATATAGAAGGATCATCAACTTCAAACTCAGACCAACTCCGGTTGGTAAAAGGGCGAGAAGAGATGGTCAACGAGGAGCGAAAAGTGTCAGAGGAGGATGAAAAGAGGCAACAAATATTTCACCGAGGAACTCTATCAGATAAGAAATTTGAAGACGGGTTGCCCATATGGAGATTATATGTAAATGGGTCATCTTGCGCAGCAGGTTGTGGCGCAGGAATTGTTTTGAACACCCCAGACGAGATTGACATGGAATATGCTTTGCGATTCCAATTCAAAGCCTCCAATAATGAGGCTGAGTATGAGGCCATGATAGCAGGTCTTAATTTATCAAAGATTATGGAAGCACAACAAGTGATGGTATTCAGTGATTCTCAATTGATTGTGAATCAGATGATGGGAACGTATGCAGTTAAAGGAGAATTAATGGTCAAAAATCATGCCAAGGTAATGGAGTTATTGGCAGAATTTGATGCGATCCAATTGATCAGAATACCCAGAATAGAAAATGCACAAACAGACACACTGGCCCGACTAGCATCAGCTACTCGTACCGAGTTGCGAAGAACAATACCAATTGAAGTACTGGAAAGTCGGAGCATAGATGAAGACTTGACGATGAATGTTATTGCCCTAGATTTAGGACCATCTTGGATGGATCCCATCAGGGTATATATTGAAGAGGGAGAATTGCCAGAGGATAAGCTTGCTGCCAAGAAATTGAAGTATAAAGCTGCTCGGTATGTATTAACTAATGGTATTTTATATAGACGAGGAATTATGGCAGGTTTGCAGAGATGTGTACATCCCTCCGAAGTGAAAGAATTGATCGAAGAGATCCATGAAGGGTCTTGCGAAGCTCATGTAGCAGGTCGAACACTCTTGCAAAGGGTAATGACTCAAGGATACTATTGGCCGACGATGAGGGCTGATTGTATAGCCTATGCTAAGAAATGCGACAAGTGCCAACGTTTTTCCTCCATCCGACGAAATCCACAATCATTGCTGACACCAATAACTTCCCCTTGGCCATTTGCCATATGGGGAATTGATTTGGTTGGACCATTACCGACCACTCGAGGAAGATTCAAGTACCTCGTCGTTGCAGTGGACTATTTTACTAAGTGGGTAGAAGCTGAGCCGCTTATCGATATGACGTACGAGAAGGTATACCAGTTTGTTTGGAAGAATATCATCTATCGATATGGTCTCCCACATGCCTTCATCACAGATCATGGAACACAATTTGACAACGAGGAGTTTGCTGCCTATTGTCAATAATCAAACATCCTGAAGACCCATTCAGCACCAGGTCATCCTCAAAGCAATGGGTAGACTGAAGTAACGAACAGAACGCTGCTAAATGGTTTGAAGAAGAGGCTAAGTGAAGCTAAAGCTAACTGGATAAATGAGCTACAATCAGTATTGTGGGCTTACCGAACAACTCCCCGAGCAGCGACTGGAGAATCACCATATATGCTGGCATTTGAAAGTGAGGCTGTAATACCTGCCGAGTTGGGCCTACCAACACACAGAGTGCTGAATTTCAATTCTCCGATCAGTGACTTGATGAGAAGACTGGATTTGGATATGCTAGAAGAAGTCAGAGAAGAGGCAGCCATTAGGAATGCTGCTTATCAACAACGAACATCTCTGTTCTACAACAAAAGGGTGAAGAAATGCGATTTAAAGGAAGGAGATTATGTGCTAAAGAAAGTAATTCAAAAGCACAATAAATTGGAAGCAAATTGGCATGGACCTTACCGAGTTACAGAAGTTGTTCGACCAGGAACTTACCGAATAGCAACTCTAGAAGGAGAAGAATTCAAGAATGCTTGGAATGCTGAACACCTTCGCAAGTATTATCAATGATGTAAAATGTACAACGGGTCCATCAATATGAATAAAACGATGATGTTTTTCACAATTTTTCTCTCCTTTGTTCGAAAGTTTTTCGGGGAATACTAGTGTTGTACACTACGCTACTTGATAGCAAGAAGAAGACGATAGTTCAGACCCATGATCAACTCCGGTTGGTAAAAGGGCGAGAACAACTGATATACTCCTTTGTTTAGGAGGTGTACACTGGCATGATCAACTTCGGTTGGTAAAATAACTAGTGTACAAGATAGTTAGAAAGAACACGATAGTTCAGACCCACGATCAACTCCGGTTGGTAAAAGGGCGAGAACAAAATATACTTCTTTGGTTAGGAGTCGTACACTTGCGTGATCAACTTCGGTTGGTAAGAGAGCTTGTGGACAAGATAGTTCGAAAGAACCTGATAGTTCAAACCCACGACCAACTTTGGTTGGTAAAAGGGCAAGAACAACATTCTCATAACGCCAATCTCGGTTGGTTTATACTCAAATGCCAACTTATGTTGGTCGGGAGGTAATATTATTACAAAAGTTCCTCAGAGAACAAAAAATTCCAAATTGAACCAAGTATAGTTGGTCGGTGATCAAAACCCACTAACTGTAGTTGGTCGACGAGGATAAATTATTGACCTTGGTTGGTCGGACACATTTTAAGAAAATCTTTCAAATCGAACCAAGTATGGTTGGTCTGGGATAAAAACCCACCAACTATAGTTGGTCGACAGACACAATTTAACAACCTTGGTTGGTTGGGAAATTTTTAACATTTTTATGCTCATTACTTTATTATTAAGTAATTTGAGCAACATTTCTGATACTTGTAATTTTTATTAGGATTAACCGATGAACCATACAATAGCGTTATGAATCATACATTTCTGATACTTTATTATTAAGTGTTTGATACGCACAAGATAATAGCAATACTAATTTGCAAACAGAAAATGAAAGTCTTTCATTAAAATTCAAAATAAATTACAGGTTACATAAATGTACTAATTATTACATTGAGATTCCTATTCTATTGGTTTCTTGCCCTTTGCTTTTGAAACAGGCTCTTCGCCAGCAGGAGGATCTTCCAGGCAAAGGGGAGAATTAATAAAGTTCAAGTCCTTCAGCATTCTGACATTCATTATTGAAGGCGTGTCCATTAGATGCTCTGAACGAGATACTTCGATTTGGGAATGAAGACTGTAGTCACCAAGGTATTTTGAAATTAAGCTCCGAGGAATGGAACGAGCTGGGATCCATTCCATGTCCAACTTATAAGGTGGTACAGGCAAGTCTAGTAACCCAGGAGCATGATAATCCCATAAATAATGCCCTTGCTCCAGTTTTAATACACCCAGAGCGTTCAACCACCCTTGCTTATAACCTTCATTATTAGCGTATTCAATACGAGCATCCAAATGACAAAGGGCCTCATTATAACCTCCCATCCAGAACTCGCGAGGTTGTTTATGGAATTGTAAGGTTAGTCTATCCAATTGTTCATGAAGGCTTTTGGCAAAAAGGTCCTTGGTATGTAAAGCAGATTTCGTTGCAGTAAGTTGATCTTCTAAAGATAGGTTTTTCTTGGACATTTCAGACAATGCACGATCTTTTGCATTCAGTTGGAACGCTTGAGTTTCCAAAGTAGATTGAGTACGAGCCTCTTCAACATTATGGCTGACAACTCTTGACCGAATCCGAGTAGCGACTGGAGAACTTTTCTCCTCGATAACATTTTGAACAGATCTTCCTCGCCCACGAGAACCTCTTCCTCGTCCCCGAGCAGTAGCAGAAACACCAGATCTTCTTAAATTATCCAGTTCTTGCCTTAATTTGTCATTTTCAACCTCTAAGAACGAGAAACCTTCATCGGTAACTGGCACTAAAGCAGTGGAAGATGATGCTGCAGATTCATATTGTGCCAACTTTTTCTGCAAATTATTGTTCTCTTGTTCCAGCAACTCAGCAATCTGCCTGCAGGCCTCAACCTCACCTTTTAGAATTCTTTCCCTAACATCGTATCCAGCAAGGATCTTTTTATGGCCTGTTTCAGAAGAAAGCTGCTGATATCTATTTTCATACTCCTTATGCAGCAAAGCAGTTGATTCATTGTGTTGATGTTGTAGATCTTCTAAGGTACAATGAAGTTCCTCGATCAATTCATAGTAGGCCACACTGTTGGCCACAGCTCAATCGAGTAAATCTTTCAAGTACCGATAAGCCTCAATTGCTTGTTCTGAGACATCATGGCCAAGGATGTCAGCAATTTCTGATCTACTCAAATTTGAATGACCAGCTTTATAATACTCACGACATTGCTGCATCAGCTTTGTATCATGTGCAGAAATCAGTTCCATTCTAGCAACAAACTAAGGATGAGAAAAAGACAACAGTCAACAAAAACAGATCATCAACATCAAAGAAGAACAAAGATGTATTTTATTAGATCATCAAAAGATTACATTGTTTGATTACAAGTGATAATGAAAAATAGAAAAGATACCGAACAACTTCACACCTTTTCCTTGTCTACCAAGACTTTCTCGGGAGGCTGGGACGAGGAGCTTGGTTGCTCGGTGGTAACAACAGCTTGATCGGAAGGAATATTCTCAGGAGGAGGAGGCATGGAAGAAATTTCTTCATTGGCAGAAGCTTGAGAGACAAGGGCTTGATCACCCATGGCCAAAGAAGATTCATCAGAGATAGGTTCATCTTCTTCTTCCTCTTCAATTGGTGGAGGAGGACCAGGGAGGTGTAACTGAAACAGTTCAGAGTCCTCTTTGACCTTCAATTCCTCCAAGGAAGCCACCCAGCCATCTCGGAAGTATTTCAACTTCCCGTACTGAACTTGGGATGTCATTGCAGCAATTCCCTTATCCCATCCTTTATCCCAGCCAGCACTGAAGGATTTTTTAACTGCGAGCTTTCTTCTCAATTTCTCTGAGGATAGCTTCGCATCCAATTCTTCTTTTTGAATTTTGATATCTCGCAGGGCGGACAATTCTTCCTGTGCCTTCTTCATCTTATCCTCAAGCTCTCCAAAATTCTTGAGCTTGTCGTCATATTTCTTATGCTCGACCTCTAAAATTTTCACTTTATTCTCTAAACTCTTGGAAATCTCAGCCATCTTCACCTTCTCGGCCTCAACCATTGACAATTTTTTCTCCCAAACAGCCTTATCCTCATTATACTGTTGGCGAGATTCCTTCAAGGATTGGGTCAAACCCAACAGAGCATCCTCTACACCAGACGAGGAGCTAGAAGCTTTAATAGCTTCATCTTTCTTCACGATGTTATTGAAACAATTCACCAGCTGAAAGATGAGAAAAACAGTAAAGTCAATACAAAAATGCAAGTATTCAAAGACAGAAAGGAAATTGAGAGTGTGAGAAATTTACCGAAGCAAGATGACGAGTAGCTAGGGATGTCAGCATATCCCTCTAAATTTTTTCATCAATTCCTTGGACCTCGTGTATGATCCAAGTTTTTATCGAGCTCATTGCAGAGCTCGGAGGAATGATAGTTGGAACACCAACACCACCAGTTGGTAGAGAGGAGACAGTTTCAGCCAAATTGACTGAGGATGATTTCCTCAATCTCCTCAAAGGGACTTCAGCAGTTTCAACCAAGGAAGAACTCTTGGTCGGAGAGATAGCAATTATCTCCACAGGAACAACCTTCTTGCTCGGAGCCACTGGGGGCTTCTCGGTAGCTTTGGAAGGTGCAGCATCCACCTTCTTAGTCCCTTCTGGGACATCAGTCTTGCTTTTCTTGGCCCCAGCAGCAGAAGTAATGTCATCGAATAGAGCAGGAGGAGCTCTTTTCTTGCCCATCCTTTGACTTAAAGGGATGTGAGAATATGAAGAAGAATCCTCTGGAGTTGAAGCTGGCTCAACAGGGCGAGCAGTATAAGAAGTTGTATAACTCTTATACTGTAGCAAATATGATGCAGACCTGATGTGCTCGTCTGCAACGTTCTTATGCAAACCCCAGATAAGTCTCAGATGCTTAATATTAACCTCTGATTCTTTTGGAGTTTTTCTTTTACTATCAACTGCAAACAAACACATAATGAGATATCAGTCATACATTTTATCAAACATGATAAAAGCATAATTTTATAAGTAAAAGAAATAAAATGAAAAATAAACCTATTCCATTGCCATATGAGGGGCATCTGGGACCGTTGTATACTCCATCTCCAACTAAGGGGGCATATTGCCAATTTTTAATAACCACCCCATGTTCAAAATAATCTCTATTTGAATCAGGGAGGTTAACTACAAGAGCCCTATTCAGAAACCTAGTTTTTAAGTAATAAATATTATCTAGAATGGCCCATTTATAGCAATACATAATTTCAGGGATCCCTATACGAGTCCCATGAGTTAGATTTAATTTGTACACCCCATTAATTATTCTCCATGAATTGGGGGCTATTTTTACAGGGACAAGATCAAAATATTGACAAAACTCAAGACACAATGGGTTTGGTGGAAAGGAAAATCCACATTCAGCAATGAATAGACTGGGGAACCAATGTCCCTCAGCCAAACGAAAGTAATCTTGAGGTCCAGAAAACTCCTCCAAAATTACCCAAGACGGGATGGAAAAATCGGAACGAAATTTCTCAACAGACTCCACAATATAAACTATACTGAATAAAAGAGATACAGAAGAAAGGAAGAAGATCTTACAGGCAGAAAGGAGGTATGTTGACAACGAACGAAAACTAGGATGAACGCACAAGAGAGAAGGAGAAAATAGAAAGCTTGAATGCAGGAAATTGGAAAAGGTAGAAGACGGTATGGTTACCTAAGAAGTATAAATACTTTACCTTGGGAAGCGGCAAAAGAAATGATTACAAAAAATAAACTATTGTATTACCGGCGGCTAAAAGGACAAAAATTACACGAAGATCGAAGCGCTTATGAAAATTCAAAAAAGGCGGATTCTGTGAAATTGGAAATAAATTCAAATACGATGCTCCTAAAACCCAGGAAGATCATTCAATATTGCCCTATACCGAGAAAGAATGTTCCATACTCCTCAAAGTTTGAAATATGAAACATTGGGGGCTTCTGTTGATACCAAAATTAATATGCTGATGTGGACGAATAATACGAAGACACGTGTCAATCTACTTGTCACAATAGCAACGAGGAAGTTCACTTCCCCGACCAACTCATAGTCTCTCCGAGCAACAAGGATACACCGAGGAACTTCAGCACTCCGAGGTACTCTAACGCTCCGAGGAACTCCTGAGCAACGAGCAACTAAGGCGGTCCGACCTGCATCTCGATCGTATCATTAATTGCCAGATAATCAACAGTTCAACTATTCATTGAATGTTCATCATCTTGACGCACACGCTGCATTAAATGTATTACCCTTTCATATGTATATCATTTAATGTACCAGCCCTTTCATGTACAGCCTATGGGCTATAAATACCTTGTATCATCCTCATTCAAAGGGACCGGAATTTCTGGATTGAACTTGTAATTGACAATTCCCAAACACTCAGCAATAACATAACAGTGGACGTAGGCCATTCTTATAAGGCTGAACCACTTTAAAAATCTTTGTTCATGTTATTTATCTGTGATTGAATAATTAGAGCTATCTAATTTTTTACATCAACAACGTGCATCACCCTTATGTGTAGACATCAATATGTCCCAGGTTGCTTACGAGGTAGTGCAAGATGAAATTTGTATGAATTCAGACTCACCAATAGCTTGAAAAATGGCATTTCTGCCTCTGTTATTGTGATGAGATCAAAGCTTATAATCTTTTATCCACTGTGAGAGAGGCTTACGTTCTTGCCTATGAGCATCACCAAAGTCAACAATATCAGAAGGGGTAGTAAAACCACTTTCAACCATGTCCCACACATCATCACCTAAATGTTGAAAGTGAGAAATCATTCTTACTTTTCAGTAAGAAAACTTCACACCATCAAAGTGAGGTGGACGAGTTGAACTACTATTTCGGTCTTCCATTTTTAAAAAGGCTAAAAATAAGAGTTGAGGATATTTTTATAAAACTTTGTAATACAAAAGTCCCCAAAGTTCTGATACCACCATAAAATTTAGGAGGCATGTATCACAAAGGTGAGAAGACAAAAAACTCCTTTAACATTTTGATAAAAACTAGATTAAAAACATATGGTTAATACTAAATCTTAACTCACACAAAAATGTTTTATATTTTTGGCAAGATGTCAGACTTAAGAATATAATGAAATATAATCATACACAGATGAAGGTTAGGCAAAGCGGAGAACACAAGTATATGGGTCACGAGGAAAAATAAAAACAACTGAAAAAACCCTGGTCACAAGGACCCCCCCCCCCTAAAGTCCATTAAACAATCATAGTGGTACAATCAGTTTGTTTGAACAAGTATATATGAAAAACCAAACAAGGCCAATACCACCAATATACCAAGGCTATATTTAATCAACCCCACAAGCAACAAAACATTACCAAAATTGATCCAAAGAGACAAAAAGTGTAGCAAGCAAGTTTACACACAAAACAAGTGTCTCAACGAACATGTCGAATCAAAATCAGTAAGATGTAGGAGGATATCAATGAAAAAGGGGCAGTTGGATCAATCTATTCTAAAGCCACCATAAGATGCTTATAGAATATACCTATAAAACTATCACACACAAGTAAATGAAGAAAATCACATGAATATGTTTATGATGAAGATATAAAAGTGATTCAAATAAAAACATGCATCAGTAGTAACACTATCTCTAAATAAACATGTGAAAAAGGAATTGCAAGATTTTAAACATATTAAAAAAGCATATCAATAACACTTATTAAAAAGAGATTGTGGGTTTTTTACAAACAAGGACTGAAATCTACAAAAGATTAAAATATGAGGAAAGATTTCAGAAAGGTGCCCACTTAGCAAAAACTTAAAAGACGTTCCAAAGGGCCACCATTGAGGGTCATTTTCCAAACGACTCCAGCTAAGTAAAAAATCGAACCATAACAGTTTAAATAACCCCAAATACTTTTATGTTCTTCCCCACATATCATCAACTCCATTTACAGGGATTTAACACTTAAAACATCTAAAGATATGTAAGGAACTCAATTAGGAAAATCAAATAGGAGTGAAAAAGGGTTTTGAGGTTAAAAATGGGTGAGAAGAAATAACGACAAGTTTCTTTCTCAATTTCTCTCTGTAAAAAAATGAAACATAAGTCTCATATATATAGGGGAAGATGGAAGCATCCGGAACGAGGCGGTTAAGTTGTAAATACCACAAGTTTTAGGGTAAAATGGTAACCAACCATAGTATCTAGGGGCAACCATGGAACCAACAAAATAAGGGTACATGCATAAAATTCCAGGGGAAATGTAGGGACAAATAGGTAAAAGAGGAGGAAGAAAAACACTCTTTGAAGAAAGAACATTTGCACACAACGTGTGGTTAAGTCACGTGTGGTAAACGAAGCCATCTGATTGGCCAAAGACTAGCGACGAGAATCAACAAACAAACACATGAAACCCTGTCGTTTCCTATTTATTAAAAATGTTTAAATTAAATAATTTTAAATGTTTAATTAAAGGTATTTCCAACATTTAAAAATCAAGAAAAAATTAATAAAAATTGGGAAAAATCAGGAAAATTTATAAAACATGTTTTAAAACCCAAAAAAATTATTTTCGAAAAAAAAATAAATAAAATATGTATTGAATGAAAAATAAATTATTTAAAGATTTTAAATAGGAAAATTGTTTATAAAGACTTGATAAAATAGAAAATAAATAAAAGAAAAGAAAAATTAACATATGAAGGACATAGAGGTGCAGTGGAGTGTCAAGACATAACTAAGGTAATGATTGCATAGGGAATTTTATTCCAAAATTGAGCCAACAAAAGGAGAAGTTTCTTTTGAAAACAAAAAAACAATGATTCAAACTCACGAGTAAATACATTCGTGGGATGTACCGATCACAATCCTCAATTGAACTATCGTTTAAGTTCTCGAACAATAAACTAGATTCCCATAGTTTGAAATAAACTATTAGGGTTACACCAAAACTATTCGATATGGTGTATCTCCCTATGTGTTTGGTTATTTTGGTTTGTGTTGGTGAAAACTTAAGATTGTGAGTGTTTCAAACAAGATTTTTTTGTCTTTTCAACAAATATCTTAGCCTAGTGATGAGTATGAAACGATGTGGTTACGTTTGATGCCTCAATTAAGAGAACTTATGCTTCCCTTAATGAAGACATTGAAGTGAGTTCTAGGTTGCGGCAATCAACTAGGAGAAAAACAACAAATTTCATGAATTGAAAAGAAGTACAAATTTGTAAATAAAAAAAAGAAAAATGAAAGAAATGCAAGTGAAATAAATATTTGTAAGAAAGACAATTACGAATAAAGGAAAGATTTGTAGGAAAGTACGTAAATCCCTTACTAAGACGTTTAGTCAAAAGTCAAAACAGTTAAGAAGGGTTTGAATTATTTTCTTGAGGAAACTCTTTTAATAACACAAATGAAACACAAGATGTACAAGAAAATGTTTTTGAACAAGAAATTTCAGTTACTTGGAATCTTAAAGGTTTAAAAGAAATTTAAACACTTATAGCAGTGATAGCCTGAGTAAAACAAGTATAAAAAATATTCACACAAGACAAAGGTTTTAACGTTGTAAAACTCGTATCAAACAGAGGAAACATCCGCAACTCCCTTTATAGAATAAAATAAAAAATACACTAGAATGAGTTTAGAGTACAAGAGAGCAACGTATTATCCAACAAAATCAGACCTAAAACTAAGTCAAGAAATTATACCAGCACTCCTAATTTTTCTCTAAATTTTTTGGCTCTCACAGTTGTCTTTAACATCCTCCAAGCTTTACTCCTTTGCTCCTTCTTTACGTCGACTTTGATGAAAAAAAATCCCTTTACCAACACAACTTTAGTGATGTTGTGTGAAAGTGTAGTAAAGTGATGTGCCTAACACATGCATGAAACTCACTCACAATTATACAAATGATATCCTACAAATTACAGAATTGATCTAAAATGATATGCAAGAGTTAATCAATTTTTCATAAAAAATAGACTTCTTTTGAAGGCAGATAAGAAAATAATCTTGCTATTAAAAAGAACCAAGATCCTATATGTATTACTCTTATTTATTTACAAAATATATTTCACAAAATGTGAAATATGAACCAGGAGACATAAACGTCTTTAGATATGGAAAATCTTGAAGTCTATTTTTCTAAAAATCTTGAAAATAGAAAAGGAGATTCGTTGGGGATAAATTTGATAAAAACGTTTGAGAATAAAAAACCCAACAAAGAGATGATTTCTACTTAAAGAAATCAGTCCTAATCAACTAAACGTGACTCTATCACATTAGTTAAATCTACAAGTCTCAAATGAAGTGAGACGAGATCTGAACTCACTGAAGATGTTGGACAAGAGATGTAAACCAGAGAGGATTTGATCATGAACACGTAAACCTCTCAAACTTTCAAAGAATTATCTGGAAAAATTTGGCTAGAGTTTGGTTTTTTTTTTTTTTTCTCTCTCTCTCTCTCTCTTTTATTTCTCTCAACTCTCAGACTCTCTAAAAGTTAAAAAAGATTGACCCTAAGACCCTATTTATAATGGAAGATGGAAGGATTTGGAATGGGGCTTAAAATCAAGGGCCAGGATTGCTTCGACCAAATAGTTGTAAATATAATGGTTGATAATGCACCGCTTCTAAATGCTTTCTGATTATCTCAAATAGGTTGGACAAGGATTGCCAAGGATGACATGTAGGCTGTCGATTAAATCAAACCAATATTCCAGATTAACTCTCAAATATGTGAGTGGGAAGAAACACAATCTAGACCGTCAATTGTGCAACACGTGTATGGTGAAGATCAAGTTAAAAACGCATGTTTTTGAATTTTCTAAAATCTCTTTTTCCGCCCATAATGTTTCTGCCGCTTTCGAATTCTACCCAAGACAATTTTTAGGAACTTTGAGATACTATAAAAAGGCCCAAATAATTAAAAACCCCAATTTTAAATGTTTAAAAAATAGATTTTAAATGTTTAAAAAATTCCTAAAAATTCTTAAAAATAGTAGAAAGTGATTTTAAGCTAATGTGAACACACACCTTATACATACCAAATGTTAAATAAATGCAGTCCCTGGTGTTGTGAGTTGTGTTGGTTACTACCTTTTCCAGACTTTGATAATTGTTGATGTAGATCGTGAAGAGGCATGAGGCTTAGGGTTCTAGAAAAGAATTACACAATTTTGTCGCTATTTTCAAACTAGGTAAGCTCCTATATTTTATACTCAAGTGAGTCATATATATAGTGTGCTTCAATCTCCCCCTTTGGAAATATGAGATACAATATCCTTTGAGTCATCTAGGACTCGTAGGGATATACGAAAATAGAAAACTTTAATCCTATACAAAAATTCTATCTACACCATATCCTAGAAATGAAAACATACATAACTCAACTAGTTACAAACCAATATCCTGAAAATATTCATATGCACATTATGGTATTGATTCCTGTATATAAAACAACTAAGATCAAGCTTTTTTGTTTAAATGTACAATAAATGTCGAAGATGGACTCAAATATTTCTCCCCCATTTTGTCTCAAATGGACAAAGGGAAAAATCACAAAAGTATATCTGAAATAAGCATAGCATACCAAATTTATACAACGGGAAGATACATGTATCTCCTACGCTAAATAGATATAAGAGGTGTTCTTTGTCATATATCAAACAACCATTCCTTATATCACCAGAGATTAATTATAAGCATGTAGATAATCGACATCAATAAAATTAGGTGATGATATCTGAATCTGCCATAACCATACCGATGGATTTCCTTAAGGATTCAAAACGAGTGTGATTTAAAGGTTTCGTGAATATGTATTCTAATTGAAGATCAGTAGGTAAATAGTTAATTTCCAATTCCTTGGATTTAACTAACTCGCATATAAAATGATGTCTGATTTTAATGTGTTTGGTACGTGAGTGTTGGACAAGATTTTTGAAAATGTTAATTGCACTCTGATTATCACAATAGAGATGTAATTTCTCTTCGTTAATTCCATAATCGCTTAACATCTATTTTATCCACAAAAGTTGAGCACAATAGCTTCCTGCGACTATATATTCAGATCCAGTTGTGGACAAGGAAGTACAATTTTGTTTCTTAGTATTCCACGTGACTAAGTTATTACCAATATAATAACATTCTCCTGACGTTCTTTTACTATCATCGGAACACCCAGCCCAATCAGTGTCGATGTATCCTATTATCGTACTGGATGTGTCACTCGTGTACCAAAGTCCTAAGTTGAGAGTTCCTTTTACATATTTTATAATTCTCTTAATGCACAATAAATGACTCTCTTTAGGGGCATTTTGATATCAAGCGCACACACAAACAACATACATAATGTCAGGGCGTGAGGCTATTAGGTATAGTAGACTTCATATCATGCTACGATACAGTGTAGGATTGATGAATTTCCTATGTTCACCTTTAGATAATTTTACTGAAGTACTCATGGGTGTCCTAGCATCTTTTGCATTTTCTAAGGCAAACTTCTTTACTATCTCTAGAGCGTATTTGTATTACGATATAAATAAACCTTATGAATGTTGTTTTACCTAAAGTTCTAAAAAGAACCCTCACAGCACCCGTCGAGATAAATTCTCTAACAGTATTATGTTTACGAAGAATTTGTCGTCTCTTACCATTATAGTAATGATTATCTACTTTTGCAATAGCCGCGGTACTATCGCAATGAATCAAAATGGCTGGTATCGGTCTATCCCATAGTGGGATATCTGATAGGAGGTTTCTTAACCAACTTGCCTCTTCAATAGCAGTAGCTAGTGCTATCATTTCAGACTCCATAGTGGATTGAGCTAAAATAGTTTGTTTATTAGAGTTCCAAGAAACTGCACCACCAGCGATAATAAATATATATGCACTAGTAGCCATAGAATCATCAGATAGGATGTTCCAATAAGCATCACTAAATCCTTCAAGGACAGCGGGATGCTTATTATAGTGTAATTCGAGGTTCATCGCCCTTTTAAAGTACTGCATGACCCTCTCAATAGCATGTCAATGCTCCATACTAGGTCTACTGGTAAATCTACATATTACTACCATAACATAAGCTATATTTGGTCTAGTGCAATCTGTAGCATAGTGTAAGCTACCTATAATGCTTGCATAAGCATTTTGGTTTACACTGTCGGTAGTGTTCTTAAAGAACTTTACACTAGGGTCAAATGGAGTTCTAGCAGGTTTACAGTCAAAGTAATTGTATTTCAGTAAAACTTTCTCAATGTAATGAGATTGATCCAAACAAAGTCCCTTTTTTGACCTAGTAATATTAATTCATAATATCACACTAGCTTCACCGAAATCCTTCATATCAAAATTGGCACACAATAATGATTTAACATTTTCTACGGCACAAATATTAGAACCAAATATAAGCAAGTCATCAACATACAAACAGATGATAGTGCAAATATTCTCTACATAGATGACTAGGCTATCAAATTTATCATGCCATTGTTTTGGTGCCTGTTTGAGTCCAGAAAGAGATTTATCTAATTTACAAACTTTATTTTCTTGATCGTGTACAATAAAACCTTCAGGTTGATCCATATAAATATCTTCTTCTAATTCTCCATTTAAAAATGCAGTTTTAACATCCATTTGGTGTACAATTAAATCATTTAAGGCAGCTATGACAAATAGTACACGTATAGACGTTATTCTAGTCACGGGTGAAAAGGTATCAAAGAAATATACATTTTCTAGCGCGTACCACAATAAAATTGTATCTATTAAATATGGAGATGACATACATACTACATAGAGTACACACACAGTAAATAAAAGTACACGCACAATTAATTGAACCAAATTAGTTTCACTGTTTGTGTACTTTATGAATTTGCATGTATTATTTGAAAGTACACGCACATAATACATGACCTATACAAATACAAGACTGAATTCATAAAGTACATGAAGTCCTAAATAAATGCCGTTGGCACGGACCACAATTAATATAGGACCTATACAAATACAAAGAATATGTACATATTCCAATTATGTATATATTCCCAGTCCTCAATAAATGATGTATACATAAGTAAATGTACAATGATGAAATACATAAATGTGTAGCCCTCAACATGCAAAAAGTTTGTTTTGCATTTAAAATCATGTCAACAAATGCATCTTTTCATATCATGAACAAGAATATGTGATTTCATTATGTATAATGTCTACAAATTTATACATATGAGAACACAAAATACATAATAAAATAAGGAAAAAGTTATATAAATCCTAAGGACATAAAAATAGTACATGGAATAATACACAACATAACACTCAAAATACAAGGACAAACAGGTGATATCAGAAACAAAATGCTAAGAACACAACATATACAAAGTGTATGGTATAATCTTAAGAACAAAAAACTTAAGAACACAATATTAGATTTAATTCACTATATATTATATCAAATGCATATATATGAGCATGTATCCATACTTATTAGTGTTGTTTGGAAGAATTTGATTGAGAATGTGAAATGTTTGTTAGAACTTCCACGATTACGGTTTTGATCGCTTGAATTTCCATGAAGTGTATTTGTTTTGGAATTTAGGGGTATTTATAGGTTGTTGTTAGACCAAAATTTGACTGAGAATGAGAATCGTTTGGGGGTTTTGATCGAAGAGACAATACACAGTTTTTGGTGCTTGAAAATCTATGAAGTGTGTGTTTGTTTTAATTGGGGGCTATTTATATGATGAACCTTATTGTTTAAAATTTTTTGGGCTCGATTTTTTGTCCAAAATTGTTACTCCAAGGAATAGACCATAAAAGGCCCTAATATTTCTTCACTCCTAATCCGTCCATTGCCTTTGTCTCTTTACAACCTCAGTGAACTAGTATAGTTTATCCTTCGAGGTAGGGCTGTCAATTTTTGACACGATAACCCGTTTACAATAATAACTCGAAATGACTCGAATATGACACAATTAGCTTATACAAATTTAAGAGTACCCAAAACTTATACACAAATTAAAATCAACGCGACCCGAAAATGACATGACTAACCTGAATTGTCACCCCTACTTCGAGGGTGTTTTTACTTACAACAACTTGACGGTTTGAAAAAGATAAAAAAACTCATGGTTCTTGATCTTTCATGTGCTACCTCTTTCCATACTTTAAGGACAAAACGTTCTTAGAAAATCCCAAGATCAAACTTCTCAATTTTTCCCAAACCAAGAACAAATACATACTGGTCGTTAGAAATCTTACAAAACTCACCCACCTTGCTAAGTAGTTGTACACAAATAGAGAGCCTTCACACGATGAAAACATTTAAAAAGTTTTTGATCTTTTAGGTGCGAGAAAATTCAATGTCTTCCACAATAAATCATTAGAAAATAAGCCCCACCTTGAAATCCTTGATCTATGAGGAACCGATATTAAGCAGCTATTTCCAAATATTAGTGATCCTTGTCATCTATGGATAAAAATAGTAGTGGCAATATATAGACCATTTAAAGAGACATTTGAAACTCCCCGTACATATCTTTAGAATTTTTTTAACCTTAAACGGGGAGGTAGATTCAAAAATAATGTCGTCTACGTACACTTGGGATATTATAAATTTTTTGTCAAAATGTTTGACAAAAAGAGTTTGGTCATTCCCACCTCTCCTAAAACCTTTATTTAAGAGAAAAGTAGACAATCGTTCATACCAAGCGCGAGGGGCTTGTTTTAACCCATATAGTTCCTTTTTCAGTCGGTAGATGTGATTTGGATGGTGTGGGTCAATAAAACCTTTAATCCGTTCGACATAGGTCTGCTCGGTTAAAATCCCATTAAGGAATGCAGACTTTACATCCATTTGATATAAAGTGAATTTTAAGGGATATGCAATAGTGAGAAGAAGACGAACATATTCAATATGTGTTAAAGGGGCAAAATTTTCTTCGAAGTCTATTCCTTCAATTTGAGAATAACCTGGGCAACAAGTCTTGCATTGTTTTTAACTAGCATCCCTGTTTCATCAGTTTTATTTTTAAAAATCCATCTAGTGCCAATAACTCGTTTGTTGTCTGGTCTGGGAACAAGATACCATACGTCATGAGTTTTAAATTGAATGAGTTCCTCTTGCATAGCACCTATCCAATAGGAATCATTTAAGGCTTCATTCACATTCTTCAGTTCTATAAGAGAAACAAAGCATGCAAAATTTGCAGTATTATACAATTGGGATCTTGTTAGAACAAGCTCTTCTGGGTTACCGACCACATTATCTAAGGGATGCTCCTTAGAAACCCAATTCGGCACTTCAAAGGTCTCATTATGTAGGGACACAACCATGTCTGAAGAGTCAAGGTTATAATGGTTTTCTGACTCATCAATAACGGTTTGTCTTACACTCTTATTCTCTACATTAGTGTCACTCACTACTACATTAATGGATTCCATTAAGGTTTCAGTACGAAGATTATAGACGCGGTAGGCTCTGCTATTTGGAGAATAACAATAAAATTTCTTTACCACCTCTGATTTTGAATTTAGATAAATGTTCCCTATCCTTGTATACGTAACATAAACTACCAAAGGTTCTAAAATATTTTAGGTTAGTTTATTTTAGGTTATTTTTTTCCCGTACCAAAGTTCATAAGGTGTCTGCTTGGTATTCTTCTTAAGGTATACATTATTGAATATATGACAAGTTGTGCGAACAGCTTCAACCCAAAAGTATTTAGATAAATCCTTTGCATGGATCCTAACACGTGCCATCTCCTGAAGAGTACGATTCTTATGCTCAGCTATCCCATTTTGTTTGGGCATTTTAGGGGCACTAAATTCGTCTTTGTAACCATTATAGTCACAATATTCAATAACTCTTAAATATGTAAACTCACCTCCTCTATCACTACGAATTTTATTTACTTGGGAGTCCTTTTCATTTTCAATTCGTAATAAAATTTTCAAAAACTTATGAAACGTTTCTGATTTTTGTTTTAAAAGGGCAACCCAGGTTAATCGAGTGAAATCGTTAACCATAACCAAGATGTAACTGTTGCCACAAAGACTAACAGTGCAAGAAGGACCCATTAGGTCCATATGGATGAGTTCTAGAGGTTTGGTGGACAGAACCTGTTTAACTTTGTTATGAGGAGCTTTAACTATTTTTCCTTTTTGATAGAGTCCACATACTATATTGGAAATAGGTTTGATCTTGGGAAGACCTCTAATAATTTCTTGTGAGCTTAACTTACTAAGACTATCGTAAGTTATCTGACCTAACCTATTGTGCCCGATTTCATTATCTTCCATCCTGGCTATATTGCAAATCTCAATTCCTATGCTTACTGTATAACAGTTATCAGGTGTTCTGAGGCCTGTAATAATATAGTCTCCATTCTCATTTAGAATTTTACAACTGTTTTTTGAGAATGTGACAATATGGTTTGAGTCACAAAATTATGATATACTCAGTAAGTTTTCTTTAAGACCCTTCACTAATAGAACGTCCTCAAGAGTAGGTAGACCTTTTTCTTGGAGTGTTCCTTTACCTATTATCTGGGCAGAGACTCCATCTCCAAACAAAAAATTTCCTCCTAAGAAGTCAGTTCCGTTGGTTAGTTTAGTCTCATCCTCGATCATATGTTTAGAAGAACTCGAGTCTAAATACCATCCAGATGAAGTGTATTCAACTTTTAAGGCACTAGTGACAATATTACACTTCATTTGGGGTAATAACTCATCTTTCCTAACCCAAATTTCTCGAGTTTTAAAATGTTTGCGCAAATTTGCTCAAATATAATAAAATTTGCGAGCATCTGAATTTTCTTTAAAAGATTTTTTCTGTTTAAACTGATTTTTGGAAGATTGCGGAGCATTTGGTTTAGTCGTGAGTGTAGGTTCCTTTATCTTGGACTTTCTTTTAGTGTTAAATCATTTCTTCCTATTTCGATAGTTAGAGTTCTTATCAGGCTGTCTAGGAAGGACATAGTTATTCCTACCATGTCTAAGATAGTTAGAGTTCCTATACACAGGTGTGTATAAAAAGGATTGGTATAGACATTTTTGAAAACAGGTTTCAAGTGAAGGTCCATAGACATCACAATAGGAGCTGTAAAGGTGGCTCGATGATTTCTTATTATCTTTAAGACCTTTAAAGATGGGTTTGTCTAAGTGTGGGGTTTTAGTCCTATGTCTCATATCGACAGGTTGGAACAACGACTCTCCTTTCCATGGGGGTGGGGTGTTGGGGGGGGGAAGACGTATTTAGTCTTAGATTCAACATTTTCTTTGGACTCACTACTTATCGAAATGTTTCTATTTTTTTTATCAAAATCAGTTTTTATAGACTGAAAATCTGGACAAGTTTTCATAGGCCTTTTTCCTCCTGACACAAATTTTATGATTTTTAAATTTTCAATTTGTGTGTCTGTGTTAAATCCTATTCCAGTTCTATCCTCAGAATTGGTACTACTGGAGACGATAAAGTCTTCAAAACAATTAGAATTGTTTTCAAATTTGGCAAACTTTTTGAAGACTGTCGAAGCTTTTTCTTTTAATTGTTCCAATTCTAACAACGTGGCCTTGTATTTATTTTCTGGAATTTCATTGGATTCAGAAAGATCCTTTATTTTTTCCGAAAAAGGCTTAGTTTGTGTTTCATGGGCTAGACATTGATTAGTGTAGTCTTCAGCATTTTTTTTAACCACAAGACTAAGAGATTCTATATATTCATTCAAGTCTTTAATGGTTCTTTCTAATCTAGTGCTCTTTCTAAGCGTCTTTGTGTACAATGTGTGGATTTCTGAAAGGTCATCATTATCGGACTCACTAAGTGTGATGGGTTATTTGTCCCTATCGATTCATTTTTCGAACTCACACATATATTTAGTTCGTCATTTATACGATCCCTTTGACTTACACACACGACAATAGAGCTACTATTATCAGCATAACCATTATTAGCATTCTCAGGACACAAAGCAGATAAACCATTAACATGCACAATCAGGCATTAATAGGTCGACTCTCATCAGTATTATTATACTATCTTTGCAGAAAATGACATACAAGGGTCAAATATGTTAGATGATTTAGGCTCATCATTATCTGAATCGCTTGAATCATCCCATGTTTTACACAAATCATCCTTATTATGTTTTTTTGAGGTTGACCCTACAGTTAATGTCAATGTGACCTATTTGACCACATCTAAAGCATTCAGACTTCCTATGGTCTTTGTCAAGTCTGGCATTGTTCTGGCGTTTCTTTAGTATCCTCTCACAAGGTCTGTTATTGGATTGATTTGAATAAGGAGCCTTTCCTTGTTTAGTAGCAACATTATTTCTAAACTTTATTATTTTCTTAAAGTGTTTAGACATGATGGCTATTTGGTTATCCAAATCATCCAAGTCACAGTCATAATCAGATGGCATATCAAGATTAAGCATAACTTTAGATTGAAACATCATATTGGGACTACTATTATTTTATGACTTTCAAGAAGTTGTTCCTTATAATCCAATTCCATTTCCACAGTTCTTAATTTTCTACTGAGGAGTTCAAGGGTAAGATTTGGATCTTTCATTTCCTCAATTGCATATCTTTTACTGTCGAATTTCCATGGAAGTGATCTTAGGATTTTAGAGACAATTTCTCTTCTGTCATAGATAATGCCATTTACATGTAATTTTGTTATGACATCAGTCAATTTGATATAAAAATCACCGAAGGTCTCAGTCTCAGTCATAACTAGGGTGTTATATTGCTGAATGAGCATTTGAGTCTTGCCAGCTTTAACACGTGTATCACCTTCATAAGCTGTGACCAATGTGTCCTAGGCATCCTTGGAAGTGGTACATATAGAGATTATTTTGAACTCATGCTCATTTACAGACATGGATATTGCATTCTTGCCTTTATTATTGCAGAGGGAGGCATGTTTCTCCTCTTTAGTAAGTTCAGTGAGAAGTTTTTTATTCTTATTTCACTGCCTTCTGTAATGAAATTAACCATTTTCTATGGCATCCCAAACTTCATCTCCCAGCGTTCCTTGGATAAAGTCAATCATCCTTACTTACCCGTGAGGAAAATTATTTCCATCGATGAGGGGACGTCGGGATAAGTTTTCAATTCTCTCAAATTTCTCATCCATGAGGTGTTTTTAAAATAGTTTAAAAAATATAAGATTCTAAAAATTTGTTTTAGAAAATAAGAACCCGCTCTGATACCAATTGAAAATCCCTTACTAAGTCATTTAATCAAAAGTTAAAACAGTTAAGAAGGGTTCGAATTTTTTTCTTGAGGAAACTCTTTTAATAACACCAATAAAACACAAGATGTACAATAAAATATTTTTGAACAAGAAATTTTAGTTACTGGGAATCTTAAAGGTTTAAAAGAAATTTAAACGCTTATATAAGTGATAGCAAGAGTAAAACAAGTATAAAAAACATTCACACAAGGCAAAGATTTTAACGTGGTAAAACCCCTATCAAACAGGCGAAACATCTACGACTCCCTCTACGGAGTATGATAAAAAAACACACTAGAATGAGTTTTAGAGTACAAGCAAGAAACGTATTATCCAACCAAATCAGACCTAAAACTAAGTTGAGAAATTATACCGGCAGTCCTAGTTTTTCTCTGAATTTTTTGGTTATGACAGTTGTCTTTAACGTCCTCTAAGCTTTACTCCTTTGCTCATTCTTTACGTCGACTATGATGGTAAAAATCTCTTTACCAACACACCTTTAGTGATGTTGTGCGAAAGTGTAGTGAAGTGATATACCTAAAACATGCATGAAACTCACTCACACTTATACAAACAATATCCTATAAATTATAGAATTGATTTAAAATGACATGCAAGAATCTGAATCAATTTTTCTTGAAAAATAATCTTCTTTTGAAGGCAGATCAGAAAACAATATTGTTATTAAAAAAATATGAGATCCTATATGTCTCACTCTTATTTATTTAAGAAATTTATTTTATAAAATGTGAAATATGAACTGGGAAACATAAACATCTTTAGATCAGGAAAATCTTGAAGTCTATTTTTCAAAAAATCTTCAAAATAGAAAAGGATATTTGTTGGGGATAAATTAGATAAAAGCATTTGAGAACAAAAAACCCAACAAAGAGATGATTTCTAGTTAAAGAAACCAGTCCTAATCAATTAAACGTGACTCTATCACTTTACTTAGATCTACAAGTCTCAAATGAAGTGAGACGAGATCTCAACTCAGTGAAGAAGTTGGACAAGACATGTAAACCAGAGAGAATTTGATCACGAACAAGTAAACCTCTCAAACTCTCAAAGAATTTTCTGAAAAAATTTGGCCAGAGTTTGGTTAAGGTTTTTCTTTTTTCTCTCTCTCTCTCTCTCTCTCTCTCTCTCTCTTTTATTTCTCCTAACTCTCAGACTCTCTAAAAGTTAGATACGATTGACCCTAAGGCCCTATTTATAATGGACGATGGAAGGATCTGGAATGGGGCTTGAAATCAAGGGCTAGGATTACTTTGAGCAAATCGTTGTAAATCTTACGGTTGATAATGCACCGCTTCTAAACGCTTTTTGATTGGCTCAAATAGGTTGGACAAGGATTTCCAAGGATGACATGCAGGCCGTTGATTAAATCAAACCAACGTTCCAAATTAACTCTCAGGTATGTGAGTGGGAAGAAACACAATCTAGACCGTCCTGTGTGCAACACGTGTATGGTGAAAATCCAGTTACAAACGTGTGTTTTTTAGTTTTATAAAATCTCATTTTCCTCCAATAATGTTTCTACTACTTTCGGATTCTACCCAAAGAAATTTTTAGGAACTTTGAGATATTATAAAAAGGCCCAAACAATTCAAAAACCCAATTTTAAATGTTTAAAACTTTCGTAAAAATTCTTAAAAATAGTAGAAAATCAATGTGAACACACACACACCCCTCATACACACCAAATGTTAAATAAATGCAATCCTAGGTGTTTTGAGTTGTGTTGGTTACTACCTTTTCCAAACTTTGGTAATTGTTAATGTAGATCATGAAGAGGCACGAGGCTTAGGGTTATATAAAAGAATGACACAATTTTGTCTCTATTTCCAAACTAGATAAGCTCCTATATTTTAGACTCAAGTGAGTCATGTATATAGTGTGCTTCAAAGTAAACAACAACAAATGCAAAGGAGATAGACATAAAAATGAACTTTAAAAGAAAATGTTATAAATACCTTAGCATCCACTTGCAACAATGAAAGAATTACTGTAAATAAAGAAAAAAAGGATTAAAAGGGAAAAGAGGATAAATATAATGTAAAAAAGTTTTTGGTGAGGGAGTTTTGTTTTTATAGTATCCTATTTGCTTATTTTTAATGTTTCTTGCCATGTAACGTAACTGTTGGGTATTTATTTACCCATTTGAGTTTTTCACTTTAGTGCATTAACGTCCCAATTTAAATTGAAGTATTCATGAATACATATTTATTTATATCAGGTGTCACACACGTATGTTGCCCATTATTTGTGTATTTTTATAATATTACTCGGATTTTTTTTTCGGTTAGAATATTACGTAGCAACATCCCATTTGCTTATCAATATGGTGTAAGGATACCCTCGCTCTAATTGATTTTCGGAGAAGATTGATTAGTGAACTATTGAGTTTATCAAAGCCATACACCTACTCTAGTCATTATTATGCGCTGCGTAAATACGTACTGAGTGATTGGAGATTCTCACTTCCCCTCATCAACCATCATTTCACCCACTAGATCTGAGTTTCTCGTCTTCTCCATTCTTCGTTTTCTTTCTTCCATAGAAATGGATCTTCATAGTTATCATAAAGATGAGTGTGATACTATCTTTATAAATGGTTCTGCCTCATAATCTCGTGAATCTTTTGTAGAGACTTGTGATTATGCTTATGTTGTTGTATATCCCCCCAACAAATTCCATTCCTAATAGGGATAATCGATGGGGATCTTAGAATGGTGTTGAACCAAATGTATCTTCTCTTGATACTTTTGTTCCATTTGCTCCCATATGTCAAGGGTTTTGTATTGCTGAATCCTCTATCATTTTTGCTTCTAAGCCTGTGCGCAATTGACCTTTAATTTTTAGGTTCTTTCAAGGTTAGGTTGATCAGTTTTTACTTCTTAATAATTTTGTATGGGTTCAGGGACTTCACCCTCTAGCAATCAGGCTTAAGAAGGGAATGGAATGCTCGTAGAGGATAAGATCAATGTGGCCCCTTAATGGACCTTTTATTTAAGTTACTCTATCTTTGGTGACAAAAAATCTTTTCTAGCTCTCAAAATTGATTATTTAGACATTAGCCATGGAGCCATACACCCCACTATCTTTTGAAATATATGAATAAAGATGGTAACCCCAGTTTAACCATAGTTGTAGGCGCGAATACGCTTGGTCTTTTCCACTTAAGACATTTTATCTTTTTCTGGTATCTTCGAATGAATATATGAGTGTCTTGGCTTTTTAACCTTGCACCACTAAAGGCTCTCCATGGTATTTCCTTTCTAGTTGTACCACTTATACCTTCGTTCAACCAACGTACCAGGTTATTTTGAATATTACATATACTTCCTTTGATATGGCTGTTGGGAACTTTGAATTACAGGCACTTGAATTTTCAGTTACTCAAACTGGCATGTCTTTTTCCCCCTATATGATCTTGTCCCCCAACCTCCTATATTAGGGAAGGATTCTTTGTATTCTAGGGATGGTTTCATCATAAAACACAATTCTCTTGATTCTCTTGACTCTTTTTCCCAATTTCCTCATTTTATTTTATTGAGGGGTCATACAATGAACAATTTTTGGGTGGCTTGAATGGTCGTTAAAACCCTTACCGTATGTCCTTGTGAGATTTGAGCTCACATTTTTATATTTCTTTCCTTTTCCCCTTTTCACGAATAAGTCGAGGCAGCATTACACTGGTCTCATAAATCACTAGATACGACTTGAAGCCCATGATTAGATATTCTATCTCGTTGCAATAAGATTTTTAAGGAAAATAAGAATTTTGAGGAGGTTTATATAAACAATCCTATGCGTGTAACTGAGATGGGATTCAAACCACAATCAGCGATCGTGTGCTGAGATTCTCAACCTTGTTTGGACCTAGAATGGAAGTATTTTGATTACTGGTGGAAATATTTTCACCACTTTGTGACTTATGCTTTTCTCTATTTTCACCATTTCAAGGAAATCATGTATTCTCCAAACTTTATAAATACCTTTTTAGTTATTAGTGGAAGAAATTATTTTGTTTTGAATGCTTGTGTATAGTTTCTTTTGGCTTAAACCATTGTCATTATAAATTAACTCAATAAACTGGTATAGTTATGGGATTTTAACAAATTTTAAATAATTCTGGCCACGTAACCATTTCAAGACAATTCGAACATGGAATGAAATACGGCACATTAATTTCGAGAGCACTTAAAGTCATTAAGACTCAAAGTTTGATTATATGCATGAATTTTTTTTATTGGAAATACCAAATCTCATAGCACGTGTATATCCTTTCAAATGACGACATTTAGCTACCAAAACTGATAATCAATTTGAATCTCGACAATTTAATGATTTTGATTTTTACTAATGAATTTGGCTTGTCTTGGGTCTATCACCGCCTGATTTTAGGGCTATTTATAGTCATTTTTTCACTATGAATTAATCACAAGAAAATTTTGAAACCAAATAGCCACCAAAAGTGGTGTGTGTCTTTCCACTTACCTATACCTTTACTTTTTAAAGGGAACGTTTACGAACACACATGTCATGGCCCACTTGAGTCGGTTTGTATCTCAAAGGGTGCTGGTAAGATATATAAGATTACTTCTTTCACATTCTTATGCAACTGAGGCATCCTAACAGACCGGTAGATATGAACCTTGTTCCTACATGACCCGGTCAATTCGATCAGGCACTCGTCTTCTATTTTCATTGTTCAACTCTTTCACAACATGAAAAAAACAAAATCTCTCCCCCCCCCCCCCCCCCTCTACCTATCCAAGGGATGGAATGGCAAAGTCATTTTGGTGTCCCCTCCAATCAAGAATTAGGGTTGTCGCCAAAGGTATCTATCCAGCAGTAGATCCTTTAGATTCAACGTTAACTATGTTATAACCTCGGATTGTTGGTGAGGAACATTATGACAATGCGCAAATGGTTAAGCAAACTTTACAACATTATAAATAACTTCAGGACATTATGGCTATCCTTGGGTTTGACCAATTATCTGAAGAGGATCGTTCAATCGTAGCAAGAGTGAAAAAATTGAGCATTTCATGGAAACTGATATTTGAAAGAAACAATTGCTTAATTATAGTATTGATTTTAGAATTTGTATATTTTTTGGTAATTGCATTGAGTGTTATCCAACAAATTGTTTATCAATGATTGAGGAACATAAACTTTCTATGTATGATCGTCACGATGGGTCTGGTCGTCAGAGCAATGGGTCTGATGCAAAATCAAAACGGGGGTGATGTCTGTGAGCATATGAGTAGGGCTAGTATGTAGAAGGAAGGGAATTACTCCCTCGAATAGGATGCCCACTGGCCTTTCACCCTTCATTTTTATATATTAAACCTGCAGTTTTAAAATATACTCTGCTTTCTTGAAAAATCCTCACTGCTATTTGTGCCTAGCTCCTTACAAATCAATGAGTTCCTTGAATTTCAAGAGACCCTCAATAGGCTTTTAACCAATGCTTTAATCATTGTTGGGGATATTATTTTCCTCATCATATCCTCTAATGGGAGTAGTCTCAACACTGTCGGCCCACATTTTCCAAAATAATTCTCACTACCAGTTTACCCTTACTATCCAAGATGGTTAGAACATAAATTTCTTTCCAAGGAGGTAGAATGTACCGAGGTGCCTTCTTCATTCAAGTTTAGGCATTGGCCCAATTGGATAAATACAAGAAGGACAAATAATATTTATCCAAATGGGTATCGAGAATAATAGCCCTCAAATCTAGAGATGTGGAGAAATAAGGTATTTTTATGCTGTCAAACTTTATCAGTGGGACATAATGTCTGACCCATTCGTTATATCCACCACTATTTTCTTTTGGAAATCTTGTTTTAATTACTTCGAGTTTTATTTTGGGATGGTTGGTCCTACTGTCTTGGAAATCTAATAACTGACTGGCTTTAGGTATGTTGGGGAATAAATTCCCCCATTCATGCAGAAGGTTACCATCCTTTGTACATTACCAAAAACCAATTAGAGGATGGCTTACTACTTTCTTCTATTTTAGCTTTCAAAACATGTGTTTTATGTTATGTCCTGGAGGGTTATGCTTGAGTATTTCTTTTTAGTAACTCAACTCATGGTGGGAAAAGAGGTTTCATTAAGCCCTTGTATTTTGGGGGGTATCTATAGGGATTTATCTAAGTTTGTTATGGATCCCTTTAATTGCAACCAAGATGGTCCACTATGTCTCCTACAAATAAGGGATCATCACCTGACCCTGAATGAAATCATTACTATAATGTTGTTGCCTATTCTTACCGAACTTAATTGGTTTTCTAAGAGCACTAACACATTTCATGTGCAAGCTCCAAATTTGACTACACATTGTCTCCACAACAAGGTTAATCTCACCCCCAAAGTCATCCCAAGACACATCTCACATAAAATTATGGTGTTTCCACTATTAACCTACGCTATTTCAGGTGTTCACCGGAATGCCATTAGTTGCGGTATTACCCAAAGGATCGAATTTGCCTAAATGATCACTGGCATTAACTATCCTTAACTGCCGCACCTAAGGGTTATACATGCCCCTTTTAATTATAAATCATTAGTGCCTAATCGAGACACCCTAACCATCAACCTCTACTTTTGACTATATGCAACTTGTGCCACCTTCCCAATGGTCATCATATTATTCTATCGACATCACAATTGATTCTATGTCACCAAGTTTTAACGAAAACACCTCACACTAACAACTACGGTGTCACCTATATAGGCTTGCATGGACAATCGTAGATTACTACAAATTTAATCAGAAATTCAAAAGCGAATAATAACCATCAATCTAATCGGGTAACTTGTCATGCTAACCTCTTAGACTTTACCGTCGAGGACACGAATTAAACCATCATTAAACTATCATGAACGATCCAAACCACACTGACGTCGAAAGTTTTAATGCCAACCTCACCTCGTCACACCCGAAAGGAACCTTGAACTTAGAGCTCTGATACCATTTGTAATGTCCCGACCCGAATTTATGGGTTACCCATGAGTCAACCCGGTCTGACCCGAGCGTTAGGTGTGAAGTGCAATGGAACACCCTACATAATGTTGCTAGTTTAGTTTTATTTTGGTACCCGAGGGGGGAACACCAAAGTCCAAGTAAACAGAGCTACTGACGTAAAATATAAATAAATTATACTTACCTGTATAACGCCCTCAAAATACAAAACCGCTCCCAACCTGCCGTAACAAAGTGGGGTGTGAGCTTATACCCAGTGGGATTTATTCAAGCAATATAGAAACGAATGTCATAAAGGAATTCTCACCGCTACAACCACATGCATAATATGTGCATATCTACTATGTATACCGTTGAAAAATACATATTCCAAATGCATTAACCATATTATTTCCAAAAAAACTTATTTGCCCAAATTAATTGACCTTAATCTTATTGAAGGCTCTATTTAATCATACTTTGCATTCTCATTTTATTTAATGCACCCAGTTCAACATTTGAAACCTTTCCACTTAATTTATTAAAAACCATTCCTTTACCGGAATTTACCCTTTATTTATTCCAATACACTTTAGTATTTTCATTAAAAATCTCCATGTCAACACACACAATCCCCGTGTTAGAAAATACTTATTTAATCTTTGAGAATCCTTTTTACAACACATTATTGTGTGAAGTATGGGTTTAACTATTTAGGTTACTTAACCACCCATTTACTTACTAAACTTTAACCTTTTTCCTTATCTTATGGACATTAGTAGAATTATGCATTAACTTGTCCACTTCACCTTTACCAAAATATTTATTACATTCATTCAAGTTAGGTCGTATTAACACATTTACCACACAACCCATTCCTTGATATGTTCCATATTTCATTTAACTTTTTCTTAGAATTTTCCTATATCGCATACTTACAAGGGCTCCACACCGATGGCTATACTCACCATATGCTCTGGCCAGTGATTTAGGACCTTTCACCCAAGGGATACGGGACCTTCTTGCATTATCTTGGTGTTATTTGAGTTCTTTTTAATACGTGTTAACATTTGACAAATGTCCATATTATTCCACTTATTCTTTTTACCCAGTCGAAGCCAAAAACTCGAAACTTTACCACCCCATTTATGTTAGACTTTGAAAATTTTCCATTTCATGTCCTTTACACTTTAACCTTGATTTTTTATTCCGAAAATCATATTCGTTTAGGAACACTTAGTGTAACACCCCTTTTCAACATTTTTATTTCATATAAAGTTGTGCACAATATGTCAAGGTTAAAGTGGATGTACACCACCCACTGTGACTATTAATAATGTTGTTAGCCTTAAACATGTCTCTTCATGGACAGTGGATGACTTTAAGTGGAGTAATTTTAACTCGCGCGGTCTGAGTGCTATCCCAGGAGCCATCACCCCTGCCGAGTTTTTGCCATATTATGATGTGTATCAAATCTAAAGAAGCTAAGGATACCCACCAGATCACTCATAAGGTAACCAATGCTGTTAAAGCTTCTAATCTGCAAAATCTCATCACACAATTTGAAACAATCTCTATGCTTGAATCTGAATCGTTTGACGAGTTTTACGCACTACTTTTCGATATAGTAAACTAAAGTTTCAATTTAGGTGAGAAAATACTTGAGAGGCACATCATTAAGAAAATTTTAGGATCGTTCCCTACCCATTTTATTCCTAAGGTTATCGTACTAAATTCGTTAGGGATACTATATACTCTTTGGTTAGAATAACTCATAAGAGACTTTCAAACATATGAGATAGATATGTTTCCTAAAATAGTTAAACCTAAGGATATAGAGTTTTCTTTGAAAACTCAGACTAAGTAAAAGAAGAAAGAGAAAGATTGTAAGTCCTAGTGTGATATTGATTTTGAGTTGGATGACTTGGCCCTTTTTGCAAAAAAATCAAAAAAATTCTCAAATTCTCCAAAGAAAAGATTTTTAAGAAAAATAAAAATAAGAATGAGGGAGTGAAGGTTTGTGAGAAAGAAGAAATTATATGTTATAAGTGTGAGGGAAAAGTTAGAACTTTGAGTTATGTTAGAACCATGCATTGCATTCATGGCTAGTTATGTTAGAACTTTGAGTTTGTCCCACTACAATGATGACATATCTAAATGAGAAAGCATCGATGATGTTTCGAGCCATTTTGGAGAGAGTAAGAATGAGAATTTGAGTGAGGGAGAAGGTGGTCTTCAAAACGATTTTAGTGATCTATACACCGAGACTTAAAAAATGAAAAAGGTTAATAAAGATATGTCCCTTAGGGTGTTAGATTTGGAGAAAGAGGTGAAATTGTTTAGAGAGTGTGAGGCATCAGTGAGTCAACTCGAGAAGGTGAAAATGTCTTTGTGTGAGTAGTTGATTATTGTAAGTTGGGAGAAGACTTATTTGACCAGAACTATGGCTAGTCTTACAAGAGATATCCAATCTTCATTAGAGACTCGTGAGAAACTTGAAGTTAATGTATTCCAACATGAGAGCGATCTCGAACGTGATCAGGAGGTCAATGTCACTTTAGAGGACACATCTAAGATGGTTGGAAAGATGATCCTCAGTCGTTTATTAGGTAATGTTGAGAGGCAAGGAATAGGTTATGGCAGTGCATCCACTTCCAAAGCTGCACCCGAGATGGTTTTCGAGATTGTGTTGAATCTTTATGGCCCTCAACCTAACCTACGAAGGCCACCTAACCAACCAAGGAGAACTCGTCCTAAATGTATTGGTCAAGGTGTACCCAAGACCATTTATGTTTGTACCATTGTATACACAGAGGTCACCTTAGAGAATTTTGTTTCAAGTTAGGGAGAGTTTCTCATATGTGTGTTCCCCGGTATGATCCCACAAGAGTTACTACATATGTTCTTGCACGCACTCCCACACGTGAAACTCCACATTCTCTCTCACATCACTATAGAGATTTTAAGAGTTTTAGAGAGCAAGTCGATATTTATTCAAGACTTCACAAATTTAATGGAGGAATTTTATAGTATGTCATGTCCTTTTGAGAACTCCTCCGGTCCCAATGATTGAGGTTGATACTTGTTTCTAGAAAATGGTACTCATCATGTTCATATCTTACACCCCTATTGCTAGATTGTACTATCATTGTGTTACCAGTGTATCGATATTTGTCATTTTGATATATTTTTTGAGAAATCAGAAAAAAGTTTTATTTTCTATTTTTTTTAAATACAAAACGATTTTCAATTTTTAAGAAAAATGTGAAAAGGTCAAAAAGATTTTATTTTGATAAAAAAAATTTAAAAAGATAAAAAAAGTTTTGTATTTTCTTCACCATACATGGATGAATATTTAAGATGTCCGAATCTCCCATTCATTCTATATTTCCATGCGACATTTTCATAGCATTTTGACACATGACGTCGGTTATGTAGTGTGCTTAATAACGTATGGAGTCGTTACGTTGATATTTGATGATTACTTTCTACATGCTTAACTCTTAGTCACCTTTAATGCACACGTGAACGAACTTGTTTGAACATTGCACTTAAGTGTTACTTGTCGAATACGATTTTCTCATCTCAGTTTTTTTTTATAACGAACCAAATGTCAAAACGATATAAAAAGTTGTGCATATAAGAACCATTTTTCGAATTTCATCTATTTTTTTAGAAAATATTGTAAAATGTTAAGCAAAGGAAAGGTCTACGAAAGATCAACGATATTTGCGTTAAAAGCCACCATTTTCCATAAAAGATTCAAAAATATTATGGCCACATAAAAACAGAAGTGCCAGGCCAATTTTTTAATCATATATGCTTTGCTAAATATGAGCATTAATTTCTTCAAAAATAATTGAGAGTGTTCTTAGTTATGTGAGATTTTGAGGGAGTTAAAGTCTAAGATCAATGGGTTTGAACAAACTAAAAATTACATAGTTTGGTGCCATTGGTGTGAGAATCATTTATATTCGTGGCATATCGATTAAGCTGAGTAAATGTCAATTGAGTTCATCATTTTTCCACTTAAGGTGAACTTTGAAATCTTTCATTAGAAGTGTCTCAAAACTTCGTGCACAGATGTTATGACTATATATGTTGATTAACCTGTGGAAAATGTTCACATCCCTACATTCCGTGTTCATGATTCATGTATTTTAGTGTTATTCCATGGTGCGTTGTATTTGTACATTTTTTATACTTCTTTTGAAAAATAGTTGGTTGCCTTTAAGATTATAATCACCTATGTTTACTTGATTATACTTGTGATGATATATTACTTCTTCGCATGATGCCTATGTTTGATACTTAGTTTTGACTCCTTCGTCTATTTAGGAACGCAAAGGGGAGAACCAATTTAGGGAGAGTTTTATTTTCTATTTGCAACTCGACTGCGTCGTGGTATATTTGTTTGTCTCATGTGTGTTGGATGTTCCGCTTGGATGATGATCCTTTGGACCCACAATAGTTGAAGACGAAGGTGGCCAAAGTAAAAATCTGATTCATTGAAAACTTGCACAATTTATACGTTCCATTTTTTTGTAATTTGGGAGGGTAGTTATTGTATTAGGATTGAATTTGTCTTAGGTGTGTGTTTTGTACTGGAACATACAAAGGGGGACATTTGTAAGACGAAAATTTATAGCAGTTCGTATTTTTATTTTATTTGGTTTGGCGTATTCCATTACATAAACACGTCACCGTGACTACTTCTCCGCACTTGAAGATTTCGTTAAAGGCCGTCAAAGTTTGAAAGATTTGGTCATCTAAAAAATCTTGGAAGAAGTATGTGATTCAAGTGGTAAAAATTCTTTGAGTATTTTTTGGTGATTAGTTATCTTTTATGAGGCAATTTTTTACATAAAGGAACTCTAATCTTTTATAAGAATTTTTTTCTAAAAATTCGATGTTTCGTTCGAACGAAGCGACTTCTCATTTGAATGAGTTTTAATGTCGTTTTAACGATATTTTCAATGAGTTAATTTTTTGTTACTCTGACATCTCGTTAGAAAACATCGTTCGAACGAAATGCAGGTTGTCGTTCGAAAGACCTACCCTTCATTCGAACGATCGGATGAAATTTTATTTTTTTAAGATTATCTACCCAATATCTTTTGTGTTTATCCTTTTAACAACCTTTCTTATAAAAAGGCTGAACGGGGTCAGATATCTTTACAGCTATTTTTCATAAATAAAAAAACCTTTTGAGTTCTCTTTTTGTGATCAAACACCTTATATGATATTCCTCACCCCCAGGGAATATTTAAGATCACTTTTACCATTATCAAGAAGGATTCCTGTGATACAACCTTGTACAGACTTTGCTCTATGACTGATTTTGTGAAATAAGGTTTGACTGCTGAACAAGAAGCCTGAATCGATGGATACTGAGGCTAAATCGCTACCTACGAACGGGTCTGGAGCTGGGTCGTATCTATTGGAGTTTTTGAAGGTCTATGCATCTAACTTAGTGTATTTAAGTGTCTTATAAGTCATTTGTATTCATAAACTTCCAATAGTGTTGAATCAAATGTTTTTCCCTCTAAAGGGATTTTTCCTCATCTTGATTGTTTTGGTATGTTTGGATTGAAAATTGCAAATAAATATTTGGACACAACTTGCATGCCCACCTTAATTAGTTGAAGATTAAAATTAGGATTTGTATGTTGGGGAATTTAATTAAATAAATTGATTCATTAGTTCATGCGCACTCTCAAAAACTTCATCAAACACCCCACACTTAGTACTAATATTATGAACCAATCACATAAGTTTGAGTGTAATGCTTCGACCTAGATTTATGGGTTACCCGTGGTTAACCCGGTTCGACATGAACGTTAGGTGTGAAGTGAGATGAGACAACCTAAATAATGTTGCTTATCCAGTATTATTTAATTAACATGTCACTTGTTTATCATGTAATTCTAATTTAAATCAAGTTACGTGAGGGGAGGGGGGGAATTGTCCTCGAAATCCAAGCATACAGAGATACTAATGTAAAATGAAAAGAATGCTTACCTGAGTAACGCTCTCAAAATACGAAATCACATACAACTTTCCATAAGAAAGAGGAGGGAATGAGCCGAAATCCCAGTGGAAAAATACAACAATGTAATATAGAATCGAACGGCAAAAAAAAGACTCTAACACGTTTACCTACATGAATATAAATTACTTGGTATACACCACACACACACACACACACACACACACACACATATATATAGAGAGAGAAAGTCTCTTATAAGGACTCCATATGGTGCAAACTCCGGTATATATCATTTTTTAAAATAGTAAAAAAATGATTTTTTTATGAAACTTCATGGATATGATCTTCACGGTGAGAAGATCATATCCAATTTATTTCATCAAAAATTCAATAAAAAACCCGTTGAGATGAGGTGATATGCAAAAAAATGGTAAAAACATGCATTTTCAACCGTTGAAATGTTGGGTCGGTGCCAGCCGCTTAAATGATTGAATTCTTGAAACTTCATGGATATGATCTTTCCACTATCGAGGTCATATCCATTAAGTTTCATCAAAAAATTCGACCAAAAAGTGGGTGAGATGATCGCCAACATTTCAACGGTCGAAAATGCATATTTATATCATTTTTTTACATATCACCTCATTTCAACGTTTTTCTTATTAAATTTTATGATGAAAAAAAATTTGAGATGATCTTTCCACCGTAGAGATCATATACAAGAAGTTTCATTAAAAAATTCATTTTTTTACTATTTTAAAAAAACGGTATGTATCGGGGTCTGCACCATAAGGAGTCCTTACAGGAGAGGGCCTTTTTCTCTCTCTACATATATATATATATATATCACCATTCTAAAAACCCGCCTAGGCTCCTCCTGGGCTTGATGCTTTGGAGAAACACCCCGGCTTAATCTTTTACGCCTTATTCTTGGTAAAACCCTTAAGGTGCACTTTTTTCTAAAAACAACAATGCTTTAGTGGAACAATATCGCCTTTTAAAGAATTTTTTTACAAACCAGACCATTATCTCATCCAAAATAATCAAATACTATTTCAATTTGAAAATATTCAGACATATTTTTATGATTTGTACAATTTTAGTGTTTTAATAGCCTTGTTATGGTTAAAAATATTAAAATATATTAAGAAGGCCTAAACGCCTTTTCACGCCTTTTTACGCCTAAGGCCCGCCTAGGCTTCTAAGGCTTAAGGTTTGACCTCCAAGCCTCAATCACGCCCCGCATTTTTTAGAATATATATATATATATATATATATATATATATATTAATGCATGAAATCATTTTATTCCAAAACTTTACTTATTCTGATTAATTCACCATAATCTTATAAAAGAACCTTTTTTACTTGACTTGACATTTATTTCTTGATTTAACACACCCAATTAAATTCTTTAAACAAATACCTTTTTATTTAGTGAAAAGCCCTTCTGATCTCGAAATTTCCCATTTACTTACAGTAAACTTATATTTAGTACTTTCCTTGAAAATCACCTTTCAACACTCGCAAGCATGGTGTTAGAAAACACTTACTTTTCATTGGAAAACTTTCATAAACACACTCTTGTTTTAATTAATGGACGTTAGCCAATTTCTCACGTTACTTGTCCATGTTATCTTACAACCAGAACATGTATTGAATTCATTCAAGTTATGTTGTCTTTTACTATATTTGCCACACAACCCATTTGTTGACATGTTCCACTATTCATCATCTTTTTTTCGGAATCCTTCAAATAACTGCGTACTTTAACGGGGTCCATATTGTCGGCTACGCTATCATATGCTCTGGACAGTGTGCTTGGGTGTTTCACCTTGGGGCTCCGGGCCCTTCACAATTATTTTACGGTCTCATCTGAGTATATATTAATGTGCTTTAATATTTACCAAATGTCCACATTATTTTACTTTTACCGGTCAAGCAAAAATTCGAGGATTTCAACCCACCTTATGTTACACTTTAAAAATCACCATTACTTGTCCTTTATACACTTAAATTTATTTCACCCCCAAAATCACTTTCGTTTAGGACCATTTGTGTAACACCATTTTAAAAAAAATATTTCATAAAAATGTTTCACTTTATGTAAAATTACCATTTTACCCATTTATTTTCAAACTTGCATTTTCCCTCCATTTTCATTGTGTTATTTTCCCAAAAATATTATTAAGTTATATAACCCAACTCCTCCAATTTTTTTACTTATTAACATTCATTTCACACTTTAGAGTTTGCACCCTTTTCAAGTTGAAAATCGCTTTATTTCATTACTTTCTTGATTAAGAAAACCCTTTGGCATTTTGGAGACTACTTTACAAGAAAACCCCACTCTTCCTTTAATTTCACATGTAGTCTTGAAATACCCACTTACCACATTTTATACACTTATTAACACACTTTATGTGTTGAAATTTCTATTTTCTTTATTTCAAGTTAAAACTCACTAAAACCTCCATCAAACTTGTATATATTCTCAATGCCAAGTTATTATAAGTTAATATACATATGAAGAGGGATTTTAAGTCCAAAAATCCCATTGGATGGGTTTAAGGCATGGTTCATTCTAGAAATTTCACAGTATTTGCACAAACTTGCCTTTCAAGATCAAAGAAATTTTTGTTTCTCTAAAACTATAATGAATTTCTAATTTTATAACATCTCAACATTAATAAGAAAACTTTTAGACCTTTGCTCATAGAATTTGTTCAACAAGATAAATATTATTTCAACATTTTATTCCATAAAATATTTAAATACTAAGATTTCTAGAAATATATCATTTTTCTCAAAACTCTTGAAATCATTATAAACCATTTTACACAAAATTATAAGAAATGCCTTTATCTTAAATCATATATGCATTATACTCTTACAAAATTTAACTACAAGACCAATATTATGGAAAATAGAGTTCTTAAACTAAGGAGTAGAGTTTCTCACCTTCAACAGTGGGGGATGAAGTGTAGAAGAAGATGGCAAACTCCCACCTTCTAAGGTATCCTTAAAGAGGTTTCCTAACTCCACAAGCTTCTCCTTGAATGTTCTATGAAAGCCCCCTTAAAACTCCATACCTTCTTCTTCTTCTTCTTCTTCTTCTTCTTCTTCTTCTTCTTCTTCTTCTCCTCTAAAACTCCCCAATAATATCTCCATAAAAACAGATCTTGCTTAAAGTGTGGTATATTTGGGCTTTATGAGCTTAAAAATGAAAGAAGAAAGTTAATATTTGGTGGTTTAAGGTGTAGGAAGGGTGGTGTTAGGGAGGTGTATGGTGGTTGGTGAAGGGAGAGCTCCAAGATCTAGAGAGAGAGTGTAAAATCTAATTGGGGATGCCCTAGATGGCCCAAAACCCCATTTAAAAGCTCCAATAACTCAAAAGTTTACATCTAAAAAATGCCCCTAAAATAAGCGCTTTATCCATTGGTCCATCAAGCCTTTATCCCACATTTTGATCTGAGCCGTTGAGGGTTCAACACGTCATACAATCCGACTTTTCATGTCAAAATAGCACATAAAAATGTGCAGATTTTTCTAAATTTTTTCCCGATCATTCGAACGGCTTTCATCCTCGATTGAATGAGATCCCCTCTCATTCAAATGAGAGTTTAACGAGATACAAATGAGTCAAAATCATAGGGGATGATAGATCCACCTCATTCGAATGGGAAAGCACCCCTCGTTCGAATGACGATGAACCTCATTCGAACGTGATGTCTTCCAATGAGATTCTAGAGAGCGGGGGAAATTAAGAATTTCTCAGTTGTTATAAGGTCATTCGAACCTCGGTCGAATGACAACCCCAATCTCATTCAAACGATAAAGGCCTTCGTTTGAATGATAACCAAAATTACTATATAAACTTTAGGCCATACAAATCCATTTCAATTGCATCGAGGCCACTACATTACCCAAATTTGGCTTATGATCCACCTCAAGAATCCCAGAGCCCAAATGGTCATACCAAGTCACCAAATCATATGAGTACGATCAAAGTCTCGAGGGGTTGGGGGAGGGGTGTTGCATTCTTCCCTCCTTAGGGAGTTTCATCCTCGAAATTTTTAATCCATCAATTCCTCAAATTCCTAGGGTTATCAATTCTTATTCTAAGGTATAGGGGTCTTTCAAGACTGGGTTATCGAAATTACAAACCACTAGGAAATCATCATATCTTCTTTTACCAGAGAAGTCACCATAAAACTTGCAAGATACTCTAATGCTCCCCATCAGGCTAGCCATCAAATTCGCATGACAATTCTCGATTCTCCACTTATCTGATGGTCACACACAATCAAGTCTTAAGGTTTCGTTGCTAATACTCTAGGAATACGAGCACATCTATCGAAGCAACACCAAGTGATCGACACTCACCCAAGTGCAAACCGAAGCATAACTAATATCTCATCCATCATCGTAAATTATTTCAATCCTAAGGACTACACATCCTGAGTTTTCTTGAATTCTCGAGTCATCCTGACCATACAAGTTCGTTAAAACTTGATACTAACCTCGCATCGCTATTCGCTCACATCTAGGGGTGACATACCAACTAAGTGTCAAATCATTCGTCCGTCTAATGTCTCCCACAGAATCCTTCTATGAACCTAGAATCACTCTATGCACCCCGCTACTGAGCGCTCGCCCGGGTATTACACCAATCCACTCACCCTTGCAAAATAACACTACTTCCTATGTTTCCTTAAGTTATATCACTATATTATATCCTTGAATCATCATCTCGTTATTTTTAACTAGATACACTAGCATTCATGTCGGCCAATCCATAAGGTCTCTAATCCTAATTCGAAAGAATACTATGAGCAAACCGTGCGGCCAAACGCTCAACCACACGTACACAATACTTTGTGTAAGGCAAAGGATAATTCAATAAGGGCGTACCTAATTGTCGAGATGAAATGACCATGCCAGGTACAACTCCACTCTTATCGAGACAAATCATTTCATACCTATTACACTATACCATACCTAGGGGTGTTCACGGGTTGGTTCGGATCGGTTTTGGACTCTAATTCAAACCGAACCGATCGGTTCGGTTTTGGAAAAGGTCAGACCGAAACTGAACCGACTATGAAAAAACTTTTCGATTTCGGTTCATAGCAGTTTCGGTTCTGTTCGGTTTCGGGTCGGTTTCATGTTTGGGCCAATTTTTTTAAGAGCGGTTTTCGGTTTGGGTCAGTTTTTAAAGGTGGTTAATGGTTTTTGGATATAAAATATAAGTTATTTAGGTTTTTTTAATATATATATATATATTGGTTTCGGGTCAGTTCGGTTTGAATCATTTTTTCCCACATATAAACCGACAACCGAATCGACATGGTCAGTTTTTTATATCCGTAAATCGTAGGCCGAACCGGGCTAAAAAAAACCGGCAGCTTCGGTTTGGTTCGGGCAGATTCCGTTCGGTTTTTGGGTCGGGTGGTTTTTTTTAACACCCCTAACCATACCCGGCCACTACCTCTGAGGGAACATAATTCTCAACTACTGAAACTGAAAGAACATGAGAAATCCCATTCATATGAGATGGATCACGGTTCACGAGGGTAGACATATGCTTTTAAGTCTACAAATCCTCCCAGACATTTTCATCGGATCCTAGCCTATCCACACACCTTGGCTTGAGTCACCAACCGTGATGAATCAAATCATGAACCGTTCTTCCCTACAAGACGAGGGCCACATACTAACGTATTATCCCTTAGGAAATCAACGTTGGGCTTCACTGCTTAGGAGTAACGCCTCCTCCTTTCATGTTCGTCCAATACAAATTATTCCAGTCGATGAATGGAAAACCTCTTTGTCAATGCTTACTTTGTCCATCTCTCCAGTCAACGTGGCACTATAACCAATATAACACGTAGATTACTATCTACTTCATTGCGTAGTGGTTGTATCCTAACATCTCCTTAAGAAATACCCAATTTGGTGAAACTCTTACCTTATTACAACCATGAAATCATAAGGTCATCGATGTGCCTAAATGCAAATTCTATCGAAATTGAATTTACGTGAAGGACACATCGTTCGTCATTATCACTTTAATCATACTTAATATCCCATATGGTGTTCTATTCTCGGTCCTAAACATGACATCATCAATCTAAGTCTCCAATGCATTTTAAAAAATTCATTGAGATCAAATGCGATACTTTCCACACTAGTCATCCTATGATAATCTAACATCATGCCCAACCATGACAGAAGTGTCCAATTTTACCTAGAAGGTTATACCACCTACTATGACAATTCGAATGACAATACTAAGGACTTACGCTAGTCTACTCTTCTGAGACCATAACCTTGCATCATCATATAACCTTTAATATGATTATCACTGGAACACATGCATGCCATAATACTGAACTTAACCGGTTCCCTAAGGACACTGAGCATACCCTAACATAATTGTCACCAAGTGCCTAACAAAATTTCATTACCCATAATTTCCTCACAGTAGGTACATTCTACTATTTTTTTTTTTAATATCTATCCTGTGACTAGCATATATTCGCAAAGATGCAAGTATCCATACATGGAGAACTGTAATCATTTGAACAACCCAAGGACTCACAACAAGTCAATTTTTATTCCTAAGGATGCCACACACAATAAGTCCCAAGGACACTCTAAGGACTTCCTTTCAACAACTAATGGGACATACCACGTATTAAACTACAAGATAACACTACTAAGGATTCGGGAAGGATATATAAGATCGTATAAAACCTCTATGTCCAAACTACCGATGTCACAAAGGATCCTATTTCTCGAATGTCATATCATATTCTCTAAAACCACATCACAGAAGACTACCTATAGTTTAATCCCATATCACCTCAACTTCTCATCATTACACCTATGACACTCTTACTATTTGTAGAGGAGGCTTGAAAGTAATCATGAGATTAAGGATAATCCCCCCATTAACAACAGTATCTGTGGTTAAGGTAGCGTGGTAACTCAGCAAGGCAGCTCAAGCGTGGCAACTCAGCAAGGTAGCTCAGCGAGGTAGCTCATTGTGGCATCTCAGTGAGGCAGCTTAGCGTGGCATCTCAGCGAGGAAGCTTAGCATGGAAACTCATATTTTAGCTTGTTGTGTTACTTGGCCATATTGTATCTTTTGTTTTTACTGACTATGAGCTATAACGAATCTAAAGATGTAACGAGAATAATGATTATGTGTGAGGTCGAACGGTACTCGCGAGAGGCTAGGCTTGGCAGGGCCTGGGAGAGCTTTCATGCTCTATTGAATGACCTTGTCGTGGGAACTTTGGAGGGACTTGGTTTGGAGGATTGAGAAGTAAGGCACCGTTGGGTATTGTCCTGACCATCTTAGATACACCTAGTAAAACACCAAAGAACCCTAACCACGGAACATCAAGGGGAGCAGCCCTGAGTTCCATCGGGTGTTGAGTTGTGACCCAAACAAACCTCAACTTAATGTCACATCCACTTTATCTGATGTCACTAACCATTTAGGCAATGTTATACCTGCACTTGAGTAAACCACCGTGGTATTTGGGGTTGCCAAACAGTCGGTGAGCCACCTCTGTGACAACAGCCCCCTGACATACAGTGGTTAGGCAAAAGTCATGTCTTAGCATTTAATTTTTATGACGTGGAGACAACTAGTTCATCGTGTATTTAATGTTTGTGACATAAAGTGCGAGGGATGTATTTCACAGGCATTAATGGCGGAGTTGTCTCGAGGGTGGTGTGGGAGGCTATTTAAGGACCCCAATCACCTCTAAGGAGAGAATGATCTTTTTGAGAGTTCAGAAGTTATTACTAGAGATAATATAACTCAGAGAGAGAGAGTGTTATTACAAATCAGAGAGTTTACTCACCCACCATTGTCATTTACTACGAAGCGTTTAATACTTGACAGAGATTCTTTAGGGTGGTTGGTGTGTTTGACTGCCTGCCAAGGTGTATCTAGGGTGCTTACTTATCTCTCCCTCTAGCTAAGTTAGTTCTAAGTTCATTACTACCTTCTGAGTTAGACACGGGAGATTTGTGAGTTTAAACTGAGTCTATCTTCATTGAGTCGTGTTTGCATGTCTTGTGGTTAATCAATAGTGTTACTATTTAACTAATCATTATTGTACTCAAAAAGGGGTTACGCCTCCATATTATATAAACTACCCTCTTACATTTGGCGACTCTGATGGGGAGGCATTATTCTAATCAAGGAGTATGGCATAGGATAACATTAATTGAAGGCTCAACTTCGATGACATTCAACACAATAAAGAATATGCGACGAGAGAACTAGAGGCTCTAAGGGACGGGCCCCTCGAATAGAGGTACCTTCAGTTCAGGCGATGACAGGCGTTCCAGGGGTGACACAAGCTTCCACGAGTGTTGTGTTGGGACCAGCTCAAGTGACACTCCTCGTGAATAAGTTTTACGAGTTCTTACAAACTTCGGTAGCTTAAAGGGTGTTGGGATGATTTGAAGCCAACTCTTTCGTGACACTATGGGCAACCCCAACGGGCCCACCGAGTGTATGGGCAACATGAACGGTCCCACCAAGTATACCCTCTGTTGTAAATCTAGTAGTGGGAACATCGGGAGTATCAACGGCCCTAATTGTGATGATTGCTCCAGCTGCAACGGGCAATCAGCCTATGGTCCCGTTGGTTATTTCTCCAGTGGCATCACCCATGGAGGTAATGAGGAAGGACATGCAGAAAGAGATGCTGAAGTTCTTGTAAGCCTCCTTACAATCTGCTGGTGAGGTAGCTTTAGTTTATGACGACTTTCGAACACCTTACCCCCAGGAATACAACGATGACCCCTATCCAAAAGATTATATTCCTCCTATTTTTAAAAAATACACAAGGAAAGGTGGAAACCCGAAGGATCACATCAATCGCTTCGTTGAACACTTGGGGGTGCATTATAATAATAAGAAGCTCAGGTTGAGGGAGTTTTCTAAGACCTTAACTGATAAAGCATATACCTGGTATTCTCATTTGGCTCCCAAGAGCATTTTTACATGGGAGGAGATACACGTTTTGTTCATCCAGAAGTTCTTTCTGGCGAAAGATGAGTTTACTTTGACCCAACTGGGGAGGGAGAAATAACGACCCAGGGAAGAAGTGGTGGCGTACGTTCGAAGGTTCAGGGAAAGGTCCCTCGATGTGAGGGAGGAGGCCAAAGAATCCAAGTTATTGCAGATCTGCGAGGAGGGGAAGCTTCCTGAGTACATCTGTCATCTTATTAATGAGACGCGCGAGGGGACTTTTTTGGCGTTCTTAAAAGTAGCAAGAAATATCTCATTGGTGGTGCCACCAAATCCAGTGGTGGTTCCCATGATGTTTAGGCAGCCGATACAACCTGTGCAGGGGAGATCTTAGCCCCCACGGGTAGGGTACACCGAGGGAGAATATGAGGGCAAGGCATCAAAGAAGGACAATAAGAGGAAGTTTGGAAGAGACAGAGAGGACCCACCACCATTGCCTTGTATCGTGGAGGAGGTTATCAGCTGTTACAACACAATGGTCCAAGGAGGAACGATATATGAACCAAAGAGCATTCCTATTGTGGAACCCGATGCGGTCATAAGGGCAAATCCTAAATATTACCAGATTCATCGGAAGATACAGCATTCGACGAAGAGTTATTTCACGTTAAGTAGAATCATCTATAAGTATGTGAAGGAAGGGACATTACAAATCCCTTCGTAAAACGTCAACAACAACCCACTCCCAGTATATGGAACCAATTTGGTAGTGGCCTATGATGAGGAAGCAGAGAGAGAAGAAAGAAAGCCAACTACGAAGCAGGGAGAGTTCGAAGAAGCCCTGGAAGATTATATGAAGGGAATGGCCAATGTAGTATTAGCCTACGATGAGGTAAGCATTAAAGACGTGGAGGATGTATACAATGTTAAAAGGGAAGAAGCAAACCCAACAATAGAATACTGTGTAGATTTAAAATCCCCAAAGTTCACCTGGTTCTTTGACCAAGTAGGGATATCGAAGAAGAGTAGGTTAGAAATAACCCAGGCGATACTTGACATTACGAGGAAGAATGCAGTCCCCTCGCTGAGATGGAGGGGACCCATGGCCAGGTTGATGAAGAAATTTCTGTCATAAGTAACTTTCAGCGATGCAGATAGGGTCGTGAGATTCCCTCATAACAGGCCATTGTATGTGACTGTCAGCGTCAACGGAGTTAGTTTTACAAGGACTCTTATGATGGGGGAGCTTCCATCAATATCATGCCAATCAACTTTTTCCACGCAGCCAATATTCTAGAAGAAAGGTCGATCCCCATGCCTTTGGTGATTTTGAGATATGATAACCAATCTTCCAAGTCCATTGGGTACGTGAATGTTGGGATTGTAATGGGAAACCTGAGTTTCCATATCCAGTTCCATATAATAGAGAGTGCAACTTCCTACCATTTGCTGATAGGAAGAGTGTAGATGCACAACTAAGGGCTAGTTCCTTCGACGTATCACCAATGCGCCAAGGCAAATATCAAAGGTACAGAAGTAACTATTAGGTCTACGAAGAGGCCCTTTGCTATCGAGGAAGCTCACTTAGTAGATGAGGCATTTTACACAGAACTGGAGGATGATGTTCGGGTCCTAACGAGAAGAATGGAGGGAGCCTGGATTCCCTCGATCAGAGAAAGCATGGGGCCCTTGAACGAGCAGAATAAAGAGGTTGCAAGCAGCATAAGAGTAACGGCCAAAGAATCTCATAAGGCGGTCCCTCGACCCTAAAATATCTTGAAACATCTCAGAGATAGAATGAGGCCCAGAGTGGATCCGATGTAACATGAGGTCTAACGGAAAAGCGTGCTGAGCTAATTTTAAGAAAAAAGAGTGGCTGAGGCCTCTAGAGAGAAGAAGAGGAAGGCATCTAGAACTACCAGCAGACAGTGCAAGAAAGTCATTATCGAAGAAGGAAAGGTGATATATCGATTATAATGCTGTGAACGGACAACTGAAAAAGCTGACAATGAGGCTGACCCGATATATGAGTGCTTTTTGGTGGATCAGCGGGGGAAATGTATGGTGATAGATAAATCCAATATACAAGAGTTCATGGAAGATGTTGCCAAAGAACCAGATTATATGGCAAATCAACCAAAGCCACAAGCATAAGAGTTAGAGCAATTGAACCTGCCAAAAAGAGGCGAGGATCCAAGGCCTATTTTCATCTCGAAAGATCTCAGTGAGGAGAAACGATAGGCTTTGGTTGAGTTAATTCGGGAGTTCATAGATTTTTTTGTGTGGAAATACACAGAGATGGAAGGGCTGGATGAGGGAGTTAGCTTCTACAAGCTGAACGTGATGCCTTCAGCCATTCTGGTGAAACAAGCAATGAGAACGTACAAGCCTGAGCCAGATTTAAAGATAAAGGAAGAGGTCCAACACGTATTAGTGGCAGGGTTCATCAAATCGATACAGCACCTACTTTGGTTGTTTAGCATTATCCCAGTGGGAAAGAAAGATAAAAACTAAATAAGGATCTGTGTGGACTTTAGAGATTTGAATAGAGCTTGCCCTAAGGATGAGTTCCATCTACCCTCTATTTAGATCTTGATAGATGTAACGGCTGGTCATGAGATGTATAACTTCATGGATGGGTATGTAGGGTACAACCAGATCAAGATGGACCCCTCAGATGCAAAGAAAATGACATTTAGAACCCCGTTGAAGAATTTTATATACAGAGTAATGCCGTTTGGACTCAAGAACGTTGGGGTGACTTACCAGAGAACAATGATGGACATTTTTCATGACTTCTTTTATAAACTTGTGGAATTCTATGTGGATGATTTGGTCATCAAATTAAAAAAGGAGGAATCCTATTTGAGTGATTTGAGGAGGGTGTTTGCCCGATGCATGAAATATAAATTAAAGATGAACCCACTTAAGTGCATCTTCAGAGTAACAAGTGGAAAATTTCTAGGCTTCGTGGTTAATCGGTAAGGGGTACAGATGGACCAGGACAAGCAGTGAGCGATCTTGGAGATGCCAAGTCCAAGAACGGTGAAGGAGCTAAAGAGTTCCCTCCGTAAAGTCTCCAATCTTAGGATATTTCTGCCTGGATTAGCCCAGATGGCACATCCGTTAATGCAGTTGTTACGAAGGAACATGAAATTCAAGTGGGAGGAGGTTCACCAGAATTCACTCGTTGGGCTAAAGAAGCTGATCGTTTCACCACAAATTATGGTTTCCCCACAGGCAGGAATACCGTTGCAGCTATACCTCACATCTACCACGAGGTCTGTGGGAGCTTTGTTAGCATATGAGATTGATGGGAAAGAACGGTCGGTCTACTACCTCAGCAGAATCATACATGGGCCAGAGGTCAAATATAGTAGCTTGGAAAGGCATTGTTTAGCCTTAGTCTTTGTAGCACAAAAACTTAGACATTATATGTTGTCTTTTACAATTCATATTATAACTAGATGTGATCCTATTAAGTATTTGCTGAAAAGAACTATATTGATTGGTAGGGCAGCTAGGTGGTTCCTTATCGTCTCTAAATATGACTTGAAGTGCGTGGTTCCTCGCTCAATCAAAAGTCAAGCGTAAGCCGATCTGTTGGCAATCTTCCCCTCGGGAACGTTTGAGCCACCCAAGGAAAGTATTCCAGGAGATGATTTGCAGGCCAATCACCTAGATGCGACGGATGGGGAATGGACGGTGCAATTCGATGGATCTTCACGAAAAAGAAAGGAAGAGTAGGGGTCATTCTTGCAAAAGTAATGGAGGAGATTTGTCTTTCCCACGAGCTAGATTTCTCTTGTTCCACAACCTATGAAGCATTGGTGCTAGGGTTGCTAGAGTCCCTTCGAAGGGGGATTCGATCATTTTGCATTAAGGGTGATTCGAACTTGGTGATTCAACAATTGAATGGAGAATATGCGTTGAAACACCTGAGTTTGGCACCATACAGAACAATCATTCATAGGTTCCTTAGCCAGTTCCAATGAACTAAGATCAAGAGACATCCCCGAATGACAAACTTCCACCCGAACACTTATGCCACCATTGCTCAGAAGATGGTCATGAGTAGCGATACAACTACAGTCGTGATTCAATGAAGAACAACTCCCTCGGTAGTTTAGGTAATCCTGTCGATGGAGGAAGACACTGACTGGAGGGGAGAAATTAGAATACAATTAGAATCTGATGAAGGAGTGATGAGGCTAAGGGAATTATCCCAATACTTCACAAATAAGGAAAACCTTTACTTTAGAAATGCAGGAGGATGGTTGTTAAGGTGCATCGGCCTAGAAGAGGCAGAGTGGAGATTAAAAAAAATACATGAAGAGCACTGCGAGACAATAGAGATACCTCTCTACTTAAGAATCTAAAGAGGGATATTTTTTGCCTAAAATGAAACAAGATGCGACGGAGCTACAATGGAAGTGTGACAAATGCCAGTTATTCTTCGAGGTAGCTGAATGTCATTTCATGGAAGCTCAACCTGACTGGAGGTAGCCCTATATTGACTTCATTAAAGATGGAGTTATCCCAATAGAAAAGATTGACGTGATGGGACTCAAGCGAAGGGCCCCGATATTCTACGTTCGGGTGGGGCAGCTTTACCGAAGGAGCTACTTCAACAAGCCATTGCATTGCATCACAAAAGAAGAAGCGACTGAGGTCCTCAAATAGGCGCACGATCCAACTCACATAGGAGGGGTCAAGTTGTATGACCAATTAATGACGTTGGGATATTATTGGCTAACAATGGAGAAAGACTCTACTGAGTTCATTCGAAAATGCAAAGCTTGTCAACTTCATGGAACTATGATCCATGCCCTAGCGGTAGATCTACACTCCCTAGAAACGCCTTTTCCTTTTCACACTTGAGCGTTCGATCTGGTAGGGGCAATACATCCTTCTTTGAGGGGGAAGATATGGATACTAGTAGCATTGAAATGCTTCACAAAGTGGGCTGAAGCGATACCACTGAGAAGGGAAACAACGGGGGTGGTGAGCAACTTCATTAGAGAAAACATCATTTGTCGTTTTGGGATTCCAAAGGTTATTCTCTCAAATAACGGAACCCCTTTCTTCAATTTAGAGGTAATGATGCTTACAGACAAGTACTCCATTGTTCATCATACTTCGACAGTGGCATATCCAAAGGGTAACGGTCAAGCTGAGGCAATTAACAAAACCTTGGTGAACATTTTGGCCAAAACGATGGAGGATTTCCCAGGATCGTGGGATGATAAAATAACAGTTGTATTATGGACCTATCGAATAACCAAGTGGAAGCGTACAGGGTATACTCCGTTCTCCCTCATTTATGGGGCTGAGATAATCCTTCATGTGGATTTAGAAGTTCCCTCTGGTTGATATGCCTTACGAAGTATCATGCTCCCTCAAAGTAGACATGTGCAGCTGGAAATGTTGGATGAACACAGAGATAATGCAATGCAACACTTTTAAATGTATACGAAACAACTTTCCAGGGCATATTATAACTTGGTAAGACCGAGAAAGTTCGTGGAGGGAGACCTCGTGTTGAAAGCAGCAGTGAAGAACATCAGAGAGTTGCCTTACCCCAGTTTGCAGCAAATTGGGAGGGAACTTTCATTATAAAAGAAGCTCATGACTCAGGTTATTTCTTAATTTCTAGGATGAAAGAAGATAAACCATTCAATATTAACAATAAATGGTTGAAAGTCTATCATGTGTAAGCAATTATGTTTGGACCACTGATGTATCGAGTTGTTGTTATGAATACACAAGTTCTTTTTATTATAACTCAAGTGGAGATGAAATAATTATAGAACTTCATAATGTACGCAAACAGTTGTAACACAAATAAATGACATGGGAAAATATACATTTTTCTTCATTCATAAACTTTGGGGCATTTCAAAATTGGGAGCTACTGCCCAAGAATTACATAGAAAGAAGAAAAGGAAAATATTTACAACAAATCATTGACCTAGGAGGAACCAAAGATCTAAAGCATAGAAAAAATCTCCAGGAAGGCCCGAAGAAGCTACCAGGAAAGACTGTTGGGCATTTATAGAAACCTCCAACCTCATTTGCGCTAGTGTACGCTCAATAAGGAGTCTCTCTCGCTTTAGCTTGGCCAAACGCAGAGCTTCTTCGATATCCCCCACCTCTTTGTCAACAGCTGCAAGGAGAGGTGCTAACTCGACCAACTTAGCTTCCTGAGCCCGTTGATCCTCCCGATGTTTCCAGAGCAGTTCTCTCTAGCCATCCAGTCATTAGCTCTTCAAAGTTTTTAAGTGTGTAATAAGCCAGTCAAAAGAAATTCATCACGACCTAACTCCCTCAGGTAGCCCAAGAATTAGTTGAGGAGGGCTCAGGTAACATTTGAGGTCAGAGTACTGGCGATTTCAGCCACAACAGTAGCCATGCCCTGAAGCCTGTAACTCATCACGGAGATTTGGAATGCAGGAAATTACAGTGAATGTTTCAGGATGGTGGCTTGCAAGCTGCTCAACTACCAAGCGATGGTTGGCAGGCATATAAGGAGAACGCTGAAGCACCATCAGGCAGAAGGCATGAGGATCCAAGTCAGGCAAAGGAAGCTCATAGCCAGATTCTCTCTCAGTAGCAGCAACGATCGTGGAACCTTGATCGTTAACGGGTTCCTAATGGGGTGAGGCGATGGGTGAACGCAATGGTGGAGAATCCTCCCGAGCAACCTGAGAACAGTTAGAAGAAATAATGAGTTTATGAAAAAATCTTAACAAGCATTTTCGTTGTTAAGTCACCGATATAGGTGGAGTTTATGTAAGAATCTTAACAAGCATTTTTATATAGGTGGAGTTTATGTAAAAATCTTAACAAGTGTTTTCATTATTAAGTCACCGATATAGGTGGAGTTTATGTAAAAATCTTAACAAGTGTTTTCATTGTTAAGTCACTGATATAGGTGGAGTTTATGAAAGAAAATCTTAACAAGTGTTTTCGTTGTTAAGTCACCAATATAGGTGGAGTTTATGAAAAAATCTTAACAAGTGTTTTCGTTGTTAAGTCACCAATATATTTTTAACATAATTTATACTAACGGGCAACATGTTTGTAGGAATTTTCGTTGGGGACAGATCGACACTACCCTCGTCCCCTTCAACTAGTAATTTTATAGTATAATAAATATTTGGACTTTCTTTCTTTGGGACATGGAATCCTTTCATCGATGACCATAACATAACGTGCATAGTTGTTAACACATGCTTAAAACATTAGTGGAATCATTTAGAATAAATGGAATTTAGTGTTATACAAATTATGCACATTTTCATTATTTATGTCATGTGTTCACTATTTTTCCCCTGTGGTCATAATTAGGTATGGTTTGATTTGGATCTATGTTTTCATGATATGGAAGACACAGCTAATAAGAATTGGGGGTCGGCCATAGTTGCACACATTTTTTACGCTATGGATGCTTTACTACAAGTGTACAAAAAACTGTCAACTGTTTTTGGCAGGTCATAAAGGTATTATCTATGTTGGATAATTATATTTATTTTGTTCATAATTAATTAACGCGATAAAATTTTATTTTCTAAATTGCAATATTTTGTATGCAAACGCCTACACGCAAAACCCTGAAATTTCACGGACCAAGGGAGAATAGATGGCCTTGCATTACCCATTAGGTTATCACTAAGCATGGTGTTGAACTTGGAAAATGAGGTTCAAGGGTTCTGCAAATGCAAAACAATTAAACATCTGCTATCTGGAATCAATCACACAATAACCATTTTCACACCTGCTAAAAACTTATTTCCCACCCCCACCTCTCATTGGAGTTATCCCAATGTCGTTATTTGTTGCTTGATTTTTATATGGGTAGCAAGTGGTATTTTGAAGATAGGTGTCACAAAATATTAACTTAGGAAAATGTTATTTACACAAATCCCCTCTACCCAATATCATACATTCCACGTAATGTGTTCTCTAACATAATGGGCAGTGGGATCCGGATGTGGCTCACATCGCTCTTACGAGTCAAGCGAGTGGAATAAATACTGGAAAATGATTTTAAAGGGTCCAATCCTACCTCCGATATTTAAATGGAGCTATTACGATAGTATTAGTCTTGTAGTTGTTGCCACAGATAATTTGCATACACCAACAACCCCACCAAAGACTTAGGAGCCTCCCGATCCGGACAATAGGATCATCATCTTTATCATATTTAATCCTTTTGCAATGGCAAGCCGATGTGATATATTTCAATTTACATGGAACTCAAATTATAAATATGTCTCGTGTAACACTACCCACCACAAATACGTATGTAGAGCCTTTCTGAATATTATCCATATAAAGTATGAGAAATAAAGATGAAGAACCGAGAGCAACACAATTAGTTGCAAAATAACCTGGTAGCGTACAACTGGAATAAGCACACAAAGGCATCAATATAATTCACTCAATTTATTGCGTGTTTTATACGTTTTAGTGTTTTATTATGTTTTCAAATTTATTTTATTCTATATATCATTTCTTTCTTATGTACCCCTCCATTATGTTTATGGCATTACCTTAACTTGAAAAATACAATTATCTACTTAGTTTAATTATCAATTGAATCATGATAGTGATAAAAAATAACATAAACATTCATATTAAACTGCAATGACAATCTCCTCATATAAAATGTAACAACAACAATAATAATAAATTAACATGATTCAATAATTAGTTGTTGAACCAGCGTTGTGAGTTCATTTGCTAGACTTAGTTTATACGATGCATGATTTGACTCATCTGCATCTCATGTAAAGTTAGTTATTAACGGGTAATATTTGTAATGTCCATGACTGTCTTCATCTCGACCATATCCTTACGCACTAAATTTTAATGAGCTCCCTTTTTAATTTAATATTATGCTATTGGCATATCATTCGATTGAGTTTGCATTATATGAATTGATGATAAATTTGGAGTCTTCTAAGAGTGTTGTGTGTGTGGCTAAACTATTTTTTGCCTTTTTCTTTCCTTTCATTTTTGTAGCTTTACGACCTGGAGGCCTTTGAGGTGGGGTGTCCACACAGTGGTGGATGCTCTTAACAAGTAACTTTACAAATTCAAAAGGTGGATTTTCCTTTCGTGGTAGAATTTTCATTCAGTAGTGATGGGTAAAGAAGTTAAAAGGTTTTTTTTCTTAGTAAGTCGTACGAGCTACATTAGTTCGAAAGAACCCAAATAAATAGTAAAAATGATTATCTACAGTCGATATGAATTTTATTTGTTTGTATCAATTACTATGAACAAATGAAGTTCGTATGAACCATTACGGAATTTGTAGTCATTCTCTAAATTTGGAGAACCTTTACAAATATTTATACATAATTTGTCCCTTTTCATCCACCACTGCAAGCAATCAATTCTGTAAAGTTACCAAATCTATTGTCTTCTTCTCCCACCAGTTTGGATGGCCTTAGAAACATCGTTTTACCCCTAAACTATCTTTTCATGTGTATTTCTTTCTCTAATATTTTGTGGAGATTAAGCCCTCATCACTCATCCCTAATAGCTTCTGGGATCCAAAGTTTTAATATTATTGGGGCCCCAAAGTGTCACTATTACATTTGTTTTTATATGACTTTTATGGATTTATGACTTGTTTTTTTCCTTTTAGTGTTATGATATTTAGAACCGCAATCTCATAATACAAAAAACATTGAACCCATTCTTTTGATATATATATATATATATATATATATATATATATATATATATATATGAACCTAAAGTAAAAATAACCCAAAATAAATTAGGATCAATAAAATTACTTTTGAAAATGTGATGCTAAAAGTGTGACTAGAATGCGAAATGAAACATTGTTAATAGAATAGTCATTAATTGCTTGAATCGTGGCACCTCAAGTACCTAGACCTAAGTGGAAATGATTTTGAATGCAAACCCATTCCTCACTTCATTGGTTCCCTCTCCAAATTATATTACCTCAATCTTTCTTATGCCAGTTTTGCTGGACCTCTTCCATGTAATCTCGAAAATATCTCCAACTTGGGTTATAGTCCTATTCCCAAATCCCTTGGATCCATTAAAAATTTAAAATACCTTGACCTTTCCCAAGTTGGTTTTGGTTGAACGGTCCCTTGTCAACTTGGAAATCTCTTCAGGGATCTTTGTTATAATATGATCAATATAACAATTGATAACATTGACTGGTTGTTTCACCTTTCTTCTTTGACATACCCTGACATGAGTGGAGTCAACCTCAGTAGAGGCATTGAGTGGGTGGATATAATCAATAGGCTCCCTTTTCTATCACACTTGAGTCTAAGATATTATCGGCTCTCTAGAGTGTCATCTCCATATTTTTCCTTAAATAACTCCTCTGTAATTGTCTATCTTCAGCTTGGATAGAACAATCTCGAAGGTCCAATTACATATGCTTTGGGGAATATGACTTCTCTCTCAAATCTTTCTTTGTTTAGAAATGAACTTGAAGGTGTGATACCAAATTCATTCATGAATCATTGCAAGCTACGAAGCCTTTATTTACAGTATAACAATTTGAGTGGGAAACTTTCTGATAGCCTACAAAACTTATCATGTCTCGAGGTTTCATTAGATTCGCTGACGTTAAGTAATAATAAATTACTGGAACATTGTCTAATATTACAAGATTTTCATCCCTCAAGAAATTGTGGCTTGATGACAATCATTTGCGCGGGGTTTTGCCAAAAACATTAGGACAACTTTCCAATCTTGAATCCATATATGTTTCTTCTAACTATCTGGATGGTGTTATATCTGAATTCCACTTCTTGAATCTGACCAGATTGACTCGTTTGGATTTATCTTTAAACTCTTTTGTGTTAGACTTGGGTTCCCAATGGGTAGCCCCTTTTCAGCTAAAGCATGTAGAATTAAAGTCTTGCAAGTTAGGGTCGCATTTCCCAAAATGGCTTCAAACACGGAGAAACATTGAAAACCTTGATCTCTCCAATAGTGGAATAAATACCATCCTTATTTGGTTCTGGAATCAATCTACAAGATTGATGTATTTGAATCTCTCTTCAACTCAAATCAGAGGCAAGATACCAGAGTCGTATCAATACTTTCTTCCAATGTGACTTCACTAAACCTCTCCAGAAAGAAAAGAAAGTCCTTATATGGGGAGCTTCCAAATTGTTCCTATGTTCAATTATCGTTGGGACTTTAACCTTTCTTGAACACTTTCTTTTCTATGTTCAATTATCGTTGGGACTTTAACCTTTCTTGACCTCTCACACAATCATTTATATGGGGAGCTTCCAAATTGTTTGGTGCATTTTCGCAGCCTAGTCTATCTTAATTAAGCAAATAATAGATTGTTCGGAACAATTTCGAGGTCTGTGGCATCTATATTTAGGCTTGAAACTCTGGTTTTACGCAACAATAACTTTTTTGGAGAATTACCTTTGTTGATATTTATGAACCTGGGCGCAAATAAGTTATCTGGAAATATACCTTCATGGATAGGAAAACACCTAAAAGATTTATATGGTCATAGTTTACAGTCGAATAAGTTCCATGGATCTATACCTTTACATCTATGTCATCTCAAAGAGCTTCAGTTCTTGGACCTTAGTATAAACAATATCGCTGGAGCCATTCCCAAATGCTTTATAAACTTAACTGCTATGGTTTGGAAAAAGAATCCATTGTATATCGCCCATCACGCTTATGCATCTTCATTGACTTATATTGTTTCCACCTACAATGACATGGCTTTAGTTGTATGGAATGGAAGGGAGTTGGAATTTGGAAGCTATCTTGGATTACTAAAGGCCATTGATTGTCATGTAATAAATTAGCTGGAGACTTTCCCAAAGCCACTAACGAGTCTCGTTGAATTAGTGGGGTTGAATTTGTTAAGGAATAATTTTTACGGAATTATACCTCCGAAGATTGGTTAGGTGAAATAACTTATATATCTTGATTTGTATAGAAATAGATTTTTAGGTCCAATTCCTAGAAGAATGTCCGAGTTACAATTTTTGGGTAACCTAGACCTCTTTAATAATAACTTCTTGGGAAGAATTCCATCAGGCACTCAACATCAAAGCTTTGATGATTCCAAATTTACTGTAAATAGTTAACTTTGTGGGCCGCCACTAAAACCAAAATACCCCGGGGACGAAACAACTCAAGTTTCATCTACTATGGAAGGTGATGAAAATGTCCAAGACACTCTAAGAATTTGCACCATTAGCAACAATATTTAGTAACAAAAGCTACTTGTGTTGCCAAAAATACCTTTTTGGCCACAAAATCTTATTTATGTTGCCAAAAGACTATTTTACATTGTACTTTTGACAACATAAAATAAAACTTGTTGCCAAAAGCTAAAATTTTAAGCGGGATACTATTAAAAGGAGGGAGGGAAATTATTTGAACCTTTAGCAACATTGTGTGATGTTGCCAAAAGTCAGATGACTTTCTGCAACATAACCCCATGTTGCGAAAAGGGGGTGGCTTTGGCAACACGAATTATGTGATGCCAAAAGTATTTTTTTATATAATTTATATATTTAAAATATATTAAAATCTTAATAAACAAAAACCTAAAATAAGAAAATCCCCATTTTCCCTCTCTTTCCCTCCCCAAACCCCCGTTTTCCCTTTCTCAATCTCTCGATAAATCTTTCCACTGCTGAATGAATCTCTATGCCACCGCCAGATGAATCTCTGCTACACCGACCACCATAGCGGGTTCCTCTATCTACATATCACACACGCACAACAGCACACGCACACACGATGAATCTTTGTTTATTTTGTATTTTTATTGTTCATATTTTATTGTTTGTATAGATTACTGATTTTGGTGTTTATTCCTCTCTGGATGAGCTTCAATGATGCCATAATCTCAATGCACACTCACCTATTATACGTTTCAAAGAACCCACATTGTTTTTTCATATAAAACCCATGTGTTTTTCCAGCTGTAGGGGTTGTACTCATGTGTTCTTCAATTTCAGATGTAAATTTGGTTTGTTCAGATCTAATTATTCATTTATGTTTTTGTTCCAATTAATCATCAAATTTTTTATTGTATATGTTTCAGTTTCAACATTGCATGAAAGGTATTTGGCAAAATGCCCAGCTTAATGCATTAATTTTTTGTTAGCTTTATAATGACTCCTTATGGATTAATAAATTATTATAGGTGCTTGGCGAACAAAATGGCACATTTTTTATGCAGGTATGACAATAAATGCAATACCTCTAGAGTTAAGATTAAGATAAACTGTTTATTTGAACAAGTCTACCCATAAATGCAATACCGTCTATAAGCAATCATGAACAATACAGAGACTAAGAAATATGAGAAATAAGTGCCATGGATGTATCGGTAACTTTCAGCTCCTATGATTTATGATTTAATTTTCAATTTGAGTTTGTTATTTTCAACACATGCCTATAGTTTTTGGGATTTCAAAATATTGGTTTGTTATTTTCAACGTATGCCTAGAGTTTTTGGAGACCGACTGATAAAGAGAATAAACGAGTAAAGCAAATTAATTAGACAGTTCACTTGTTTGGTGATTGTGGGTGTACTAAATGCAAACTAATTACGCATTTATGACCCTATTCTACTGGCACTTTTTCTTTGCATGGATTTTGTAGCTTTCTTCTTTTCTTTCCTTTTGTTTAGATATATATTTTTTATGTTGATTGATGTTCCTTTTCTAATTTGGGTTCCCCTACCATCTCCAGACAAATGAACTTTACTAACTAGCTACGGTGGCATTTTGCTTATTATCTGCTTGGGTGAGTGCAGTACTGCTTATCTCTTATCTTCTCTTGCTTTTGCTTTTGCTTTTCCTTTTCCTATCCTTGTCTATGTAATTTTAAGTGTGTTTATTGCTGCAACTTATATTGCAAATCTTACTGTCCTGCGTCTTTTATTTATATGGTGGTCATTCCCTAGCAATTTAGGATTTAAAAGTGAACTTCAAAATATTGAAACAAAATTTCAGCGTATTTCAAGTTATACGGGGATTAATTGTTTGGGGAAACAAATACGATGCAAAATTAAGTTACGAGAGCATTCAGACATCAACAAATCGTTGATATATGTTGGAGTGGGTGTATGGACTGTCCAATATAGGGCTGTAAACGGATATTCGAAAATTCGCATCCGTCCGATATCCGAATCCGAATTTGTGGATATTTATTCAAAAAAATAAAAATGGATACGAATATGGATACTCTATAAAAATATCCGAAAAAACGGATACGGATATGGATAGTACTAGTATCTGACACGGATAATTCGTATCCGATGCGGAGTATCCATTTTCACGGATATCTGTTTTACCGGATATCCGTATCCGTGAAACATATGTTTAAAATATTACTAATAATATTAGTATTGGTATTACTAATAAAATAATATTAAAAAAAACTTAATCGTTTATTCCCTAAATAAAAAAAAACACATACTCCACTCAAAATAAAAACACCATAAAGTTATTATTTTATTGTGTATATCATAAAATGCCATGTATTATTAATTTATTGGGGGTATTATCAAGGAGTTATACTAAGGTTACAATACACCCCATCACACACAACATACACCCACTAAAGAACATATACTCCACTCAAAATAAAAAAAACTTAATTTCATTTCATTTCTCTTTTGTACAAAACAAGAGAAAAGAAACCCTCATCTCACTCCACAAAAAACCCTCATTTCGCTACCTCCCCCTCCACAGCATCAGCGCGCCACTGCTCATCAATCCCGCTACCGCTACTCATCAACCCCTCCGCTACAGATCAACTCCGCCGCTCCGCATCCCCTCCTCCTGCAACAGAAAGTGAGCAACAACAAGTACATACAAGACAAAAATAAAAATATATAACTGTATTTTTATATTGTTCATGTGGTTGTTCATCAGTTTCCTTAATTATAAATAAATGTACGAGCGAAACAAAAAAAATAAAGAGATGGTTTTAATTGTGATGAGAACTGAAGTTAACAACATGTATATTATATACAAAATAAAAATGTATACTTATTAAAATAAATATATCAGTATATTTTGAAGACTAAAAGGTCCATAAGATTATCATTCTCAATAAATTTGATTTAATCTAAAATGTGCATATTTATATTTATTGTTATAAAATCCTATTGTAATTTTTTTTGGATGGCTTTAACATTACATGGTTGTAAAGTATGGATGGATTTAAGCCATATTATCATTATGGAATGCTACTATTATTATGGAAGCCATAATTTTTTATGCTAGGAGGTAGTAATTTTGTTATATATTTATTTGGATTGGATTGGATATTTGAATAGTTATTTTTTGCGATGGCTAAATAATGTAAACGGATACGGATAGTGCATCCAGATAGCGGATACGAATATGGAAAACATGGTATCCAATCCGTATCCATCCGTTTACCACCCCTACCTATAACATAGACAAGGCCAACAATGTATTCAAGCTTCTTTGGAAAATGCATGGTAGTAATATAGTTCGTGTGCTTTGTTGAGAATTTCATATGGTTTTATCCAGTTATTTTATATATATATATATATATATATTCATCCAGCACATTCTTTTTGGGGTTACAAAATCTCAAGGTCTCTTCCACAGAATTATGGAGCCTGAAGATTATGAACCATCAATTATGGTGAAGTTGACACTGGAGAAAATTCATCTATCTGGTTACTAACATTCCCATATGTGAGAAAATACAATAGATGGTTAAAATTTCTATTCTTTTTTATGCTTTTGGTTGTTTATTCAGCCAGTAGGTATTCACTATGAATTAGTCATCTCTAGCCGAAGTCGTTGGACAGGAGTGAAGTCATGGCATAATGAGGCTGCGTTTGAGAGTTTGATTCCTATTATAGCTTAATAGTAATACGGACGTTTTTGTGGCCTATAAGTATGTATAACATCCTAAAATTAAGAGTTAGCATGAGAGATTTGATAGTGTTCATCTCAAACGATGAGACTTTAATAGAATGGATTATGATTTGTCTTCTGTTATAAAATTTCTGCAAAACGGACCCGTAAGAGTCACGAACACCTCGCACGAGACCAATGTGACTCGTAGGAACGGACCGAGTAGTCACGGGGCTTTCGGTTTGAGTGTACGACGTAAATTCACAAAAAGTTAAGACTTAAGCATCAAAACATGTCATCGAAGGGTGAAAACATAAAATACCACAAAACAGTCCCGTAAGAGTCACGAATGCCTCGCACGGGACCAATGTGACCCGTAAGAACTGACCGCGTAGTCATGGGGCTCCCGATTTGAGTGTACGACGTAAATTTATAAAAAGTTAGACTTAAGCATAAAAACATGCCATCGAAGGGTGAAAACATAGAATAAACATAAAACGGTCCCGTAAGAGTCACAAACACCTCGCACCGGACCAATGTGACTCATAGGGACCGACCGAGTAATCACGGGGCTTCCGATTTGAGTGTACGACGTAAATTTGCAAAAAGTTAGACTTAAGCATAAAAATATGCCATCAAAGGGTGAAAACATAAAACAGCCATAAAACGGTCTCGCAAGAGTCACGAACACCTCGCACGAGACCAATGTCACCCGTAGGAACCGATAGCATAGTCACGGGGCTCCCAGTTTGAGTGGACGACGTAAATTTGCAAAAAATTAGACTGAAGCATAAAAATATGCCATCGAAGGGTGAAAATGTAAAATAGCCACAAAACGGTCCAGTAAGAGTCACGAACACCTCGCACGGGACCAATGTGACTCATAGGAACTGACCGCGTAGTCATAGGGCTCCCGATTTGAGTGTACGACGTAAATTTGCAATAAGTTGGACTTAAGCATAAAAACATGCCATCGAAGGGTGAATACATAAAACAGCCACAAAACGGTCCCGTAAGTGTCACGAACGCATCGCATGGGAACAATGTGACCCGTAGGAACCGACCGCGTAGTCATGGGGCTCCCGGTTTGGGTGTACGACGTAAATTTGCAAAAAGTTAGACTTAAGCATAAAAACATACCATCGGAGGGTGAAAACGTAAAACAAACACAAAACAATCCCGTAAAAGTCACGAACACCTCGCATAGGACCAATGTGACTTGTAGGAACCGATCGAGTAGTCACGGGAGTTCCAGTTTGAGTGTATGACGTAAATTTACAAAAAATTAGACTTAAGGATAAAACAATCATGGAAGGGTGAAAACGTAAAACAAACACAAAATGATCTCGTAAGAGTCACGAACGTCTCACACGGGACTAAAGTGACCTATAGGAATCGACCGCGTAGTCACAGGGCTCCCGGTTTGAGTGTAGGACGTAAATTTGCACAAAATTGGACTTAAGCATAAAAATATACCATCGAAGGGTGAAAACGTAAAACAGTCACAAAACGGTCCGGTAAGAGTCACAAAACGGTCCGTTGTTATATGTATATATGTTAATGTTGTATATATGTTAATGATGTTATAGATACATGTTATACATGTATATAACTGTTATTATAACAGTTATATACATATAACAGCATATATGTTATATGTATATATGTTAATGCTGTATATATGTTAATGATGTTATAGATATATGTTATACATATAACAGTATGTATGTTATATGTAACAGTATATATGTTATATGTTAATGCTGTATATAACATATAGATATATGTTAATAACTGTATATATGTTGTATATATGTTAATGTTGTTATATATATATGTTATACATATAACAGTATATATGTTATATGTAACAGTATATATGTTATATGTTAATGTTGTATATAGCATATAGATATATGTTAATAACAGTATATATGTTAATGTTGTTATATGTATATATATATATATACATATAACTATTATAATAATAGTGTTAACATATACATTATGTATATATATACACATATAACTATTATAATAACAGTATATATGTTAACATATACATTAACAGTATATATATTAACATATAACATATACATTATGTATATATATACACATATAACTGTTATAATAACAGTATATATGTTAACATATATATATATATATACATATAACGGTGTATATATAATAGTATATATAACAGTATATATGTATGTTGACAATATATACTGTTATATATATATTGTTAACATATATATATATATATATATATACTGTTATATATATATATATATATATATATATATATATATATTGTTATATCACTGTTATACAGTTATATGTATATATATATTCATACAGTTATATATATATATATACATATAACTGTATAACAGTGTATAACTGTATAACTGTATAACAGTGATATAAGAGTATATATATATATATATATATATATATATATATATATATATATACTGAATATGAGAACTCATGAATATGAGAATCTTGAGAAGGGGTGTACAAATAAACATACTCACATAGCTACACGCTATCTAAACATACTGGCATCCACACCTCTCGCAATGTCACAGTTATATAGAACAATTTATATATAAATGTTTATATATATATAACTATAATAGTTATAAATTATTATTATCTCTTGAAGTCGGATAGATTATAATTTATTTTGTATTTTGTGTAGAATGAAAATAGATTTGCGACACATGAAAAAGTCAATGGCTTCAGAGGATTGAGGTACGTAGCTACTCGGATACTTATTTAAGTTTATGTAGCTACTCAAATACTATTTTTAGATATTAAATTGGTGAAAGGGATTTAATGGTGGTTTAGATGTGTCTTTTGTTTTTGGATTTATTTTAATGTTAAAAACAGGTTGGATTTCATGAATAAATAAAGGAAACTCTGCTGAAATTTTCTGAAATTAAATAGTGTTTTAAATTGATCAAGTCAAACATACATGCATTTGAAATTATACAAACCCATGTAGTAATTTATTTTTGTATCTTGTGCAGGTTATGATGGATTTTGCCTGGAGTTATTATGTTCATGGTGGCTTGGAGCTGCGGTTTCATATAGTGTAGGAGAGCGATATTGTCGCCGTCGTTTTAGTTTACGTGGATTTTTTTTAACATCTTTTAATGTGTTAATGTATTAGGTTAGATCATGTTTACATCTTTTGTTATGTTCTTATTTGGGGGGCATTTATTTTGTACCTTTATACTTGGATTGTGATGAAATATTATTTTGTAATTCATATTTATGAGATTTGCTTAAAAATTGTGGAACTTTGTATTACTTATGATTGTATGAAAAATGCGTAATGTTATTTTGGATTATAAGGTTGCACGTTTGATGAAAAAAGTGCAGGTTTAAAAGTGCTTCCAACTGCGAAAAAAATAATAGGTAATAAATAAAAATATTATACTTTTGGCAACACAATTTTTTGTCTCCAAAAGTTATCATCTACATCTATCACTTTGGATATGGCAACACATATTTGGTTGCCAAAGGTACGTCTTTTGGCAACACAAGAGTTGTGTTGCCAAAAGGTCTTGTGTTGCCAAAAGCCATACCTTTGGCAACACAGCTCTTGTGTTGCCAAAGATATTGCTTTTGGCAACACAAGACCTGTGTTGCCAAAGGTATAGATTTTTGGCAACACAACTCTTATGTTGCCAAAAGTTATAGCTTTTGGCAACACAACTATTTTTGTTGCTGTTGAGTGACTTTTGGCAACACAAATAATATTTTTTATTATAAATTTGACAAATTATAAAATACTTTTGGCTACACAATTGCGTGTTGCCAAAAGTATACCTTCATCAACACAAGCCTGTTGTGTTGCCAAAGGGTTTCCTAGACAGACAATAGGCAACAAGCTGGCAACATAGCAAAATATGTTGCCAATACCTTTTAGCAACATATTTCTAATTTAGCAACACAATTTGTATGTTGCTAATGGTGCAAATTCTTATAGTGAGATGAGGATGAATTTTGGAAATGTTTTTATATTGGTACAACACTTGGCTTTAGTATTGGATTTTGGGGAATCTGTTGCACATTATTCGTAAACCACCGTTGTAGACATGCCTATTTCCTCCTCCTACATAACTTGAAAGACTGGCTTTATGTGACACTGATAGTGCATATTGCAAAATTGCAACAAAAGTTTCCAAGGTAAAGCAAGTATTATATTTTCCAAGTTAATGATTTAATTTTTTCAAACTGCATAGTTAGTGGTTTTATTTTGATTCAATAAGTTGAGAGGGTAGTCAGTATTTAGGTGCCAGCCTTTTTACTTAATGTATACCGAATTATTTATACACCACTAATATTTATTTTTTTGCTTTTATATTCATTTAAGGGGCTGAAATAAAACACATAAAAGACTACCTTTCTTATCTCTACAAGGTAGCTCCTGATGTCATTGGAAGTTTGTGGAAAAAGCTCGGTGTTACCTTCTTTTTCAAATAGCTATGAAGACCATTTCTACAAGTTTCGAATTTTATAGTACTTAATAATTTTTAGCAATGGTATATGCACCCGAATTTTGTTCTGTGGATTGTTTGTTCTAATATTATTTTAACGGTGTATGCTTACTCTAGAATTTTATGGACACTTGTGACCTAAGATGAAATAGTTCATGACATGTGAAATAAGTGAAATTTTTATGTTCGAGTATTTATTAAATCACATCAATAAAAAATAATTATTACTGCAAATACTAATGTAGAGGAAGGTAAGGGAGGAAATCCACAAGAAAATGTATATTAAAAGAAATTGATCAATTACACTAATAACAAAAGGTTAGATTATAATAATTTCTTAAAAGGTAAATAAAAAACTACATTTGACATTCTTTTAATTATGAATAACAATATTATAAATGTATAGAAAATAATGAAATATCACTATTCCACCTATATACAAAACTCATGCAATGTACAGTAAATAATTTTGTAATCGTGTTATATACATAAAATAGCTATAGGAAAGAAATAATAATAGTAACAAGTTGTAGTTTTTGCTCCTAATATTTATATGAGTAATACGAGGCCCTTTTTTTAGTATCCAATGATGTGTCAAACACACATTGGATGGAATTTATAGTTCACGGGGGTCCATTACAAAAACCACTCAATGTGTGTTTGATACATAACCGAATCCAAAAAAAGGTTGAAATTTTAGAGTCCCCCTAGTATTATTGTATTTATATATACACTAACATATGCCTGTGTCGATGACACTATCGTAATTTCACTTCCGATCATTAAATTTGCATAAAGTTTATCACATTACTTCTTCAAGATCATTTTTAAAATCATAAAAGTACCGGCATACTATTTTTAGTCTTTTAGTCATTCCTAGACAATTATAACAACAAAAACATTATATTCATATCATTTATATTGAAATGAATATAATGTTTTTATTTCTCGATCAAGATGAAATAAATTATAACAACGAGATAAATTTGCAATAATTATTGCTCGATCGGGATGAAAAGAAACGCCCCCTTATAATAGAACATCATCACGTGAAGAAATTGTGATTAAGATCTATTAGTAATTACTTTAGTTTTTTCTTTTGATTTCCTTCACAACCCTATCTATCAGTAAGGGGAGAAGCCTGCAATTTTCTTTTGGGGGTGTGAGCATAATATACCATGGGTTCGAGATATTTTTTTTAGAATTATATATAATTTTATGTAACATTTTAGCACTAAAAACACATTAACCATAAGAATTTTGTTCCCAACAATATCATATATATGCACCATCAAAATATAAGAGTTGCACCATATGTAATATATATTTTTTACCAAAATAAAGATAAAATATTATAAAATAATTATTGGAATATAATACAAAAAGACTAACAAAAACATGTTAAGATATATCATAATTGCACACGACTTTATTTCAAATCCCAAAATCCATCTATGATTGATTTCGCACTAAACTGTGCCACAATATATTTTTCACTGTAGATAATAAGATAATTTGTAAGATAATCATCCTTCATCACGTTCGGTAGTTATCGGTGATACCGGAAGAGTTAACACAAGCCTAATCAATCTATCAATTACTGGATAAAAACTTGACTTTCTTGTTTTCACCAACCACTGACATAGATAGGAAAGAGTGGATAACTGTTGAAATTATAAATGTTACAGAATATCAACCTCATAATGTTGCAATTGTATTTTTAATTCATCTCTCTCATGCTACGTGAAGTCTTCGCGATAAAACTCATCAACATGTTTGCAAATATCATCAGCATTAAAGGTCATATGCCCATTTTGAGGATCCAATTAAGAACTAAGAACAAGTAGTCTCACTGTAGGATCACTAAATATGTAATTTACCTCATGCAATTGAGAATCAATTATAGCATTAAATATGTCAATCCGATAATACTCAGTAATTGTAAAATTGTCTTGATGTCGAGATCGACCATGTCTATTAATATATAAAGCATTCATAACCGGTACATCTATTACACGTCTTTCACATAAAGACTTCACCTTCGCAATCAAAGTGTCACAACCATCATCTATTAACTTCTGAACGAGTGTCTTTATAGTTTCATGAGTATGCATATGGATATTATTTTACAACTAAGGCTCGTAGGCCTTTCCATTCACCTCGCATATTACTTGCCTCGTTATACCCTTAGCCTCGAATATTTTGTATCCCAAGATCATAACAATAAGGTATTGAAAAAATCTTATTTTTAGAGTTAATGCCTTTGTATCGGATACATGTACAACACAAAAGAAAGGCTCCCAGACAAAACCATTTTTCAACAAATCTTAAAACAATGGCCATTTGATCCCTTTTTGCAATGTCTCGAGATTCATCAACAAGAATACAAAACTTTGAATCACCAATTTTCTCACATATAACTTTTCGAACTTTCATTACATAAACAAATAATATCTCTTTTGGGCATCGAAAGAGATATATGAGTCATTTTGACGAGCCTTGTCCAACACAACATTTGTAACATCTTTATTATAATCCCCCAAAACCTTAATTATTTCAAGAAAATTACCATGATTGATAGAACCTTTACTTTCATTATGAGCTCTTAAGATCAAACCTTAAAGTGTAAGATAACGAATCGATGTAATCGAAGCTTTGAGTCATAACCAATTATTTGTAATTTGTTCGGAAGTTTTTTTTTTAAAAAACCATCTCAATATATTGTGATTTATTCATTAAATCACCGCATGGTTTTTAAGCAATTTATGTAGTGAATTAGGATCTTTCCCTACATAATTAAAAAATGCACAATCCTTCTCATTCCTTACATTCTTCCAACTATTAATCCCATCCCGTGAAAAAGTATATTACCCATGATGCACACCCTCCTTATTAAAGAGATAATAAGGTAAACAAAATGTTGCAGTGTTTATAACCCTTACAAATTTTACAACGGTTTTGTTCTGCTAAAGCAAAGTCTCATCTAGGGATTGTTTGTGTTGGTACTAGTTTTGTTTTTGCCTAATTTGAAATTTAGGGTTTGTTCATCTTTCCAATGTTGCTTTAAAATGACTTAAGATCACTTCATTTTTTAGCTTATTGTTGAAGAGAATAAGTTTCTATTTTTGGTGGTTTTGGTTTTAGGGTTTATTTCAATTATATGCTTTTAATTACTTGTTTCGGGAGTGATTTACCGTTTATTTGGACTTTTCTGTTGGGGAAGGTTCAATTTTATGGTGCAATATGAATTTATGCAACGAAGAATTGAAGCAACTAGTAATTTTACTCTTTTGACAATTTTTTCTTGGTTTTTGTTGTATGGAAATGACAAATGGGTATTTATTGTATGTCAACTTTATAGACGGTCCTAATTTTAATCACATAGAGTATTGGCTAAAGACTCGCATTGATTTAGTCATTGCAATTTTTTTATTTGATTCACCATTTGCCAAATATTTATCTACATTTGTTCATTTTTCATATATTATGAAGTTTGATAAAAAACGTTGAAGACTATGATCAAAGTTTGAACTATTATCATATGTACTGATAAAAATGAATCTATATTATATTTACATTTTGATCCATAATTCGTTAGAATCTGGGTTACCATCAATCTATTCTGGAGAGTTTGATGTTTTGTCTTTATATTTAGGAATTTGGGAACCAAAGGTGACATCGGGTGTCTTCGCAACTGAAAAATAGTTGTCAGCGTCAATTAGTGACTAAAAATATACCTAAGTAATTTGGTTTTAATATAATCTAACCTTTATAGAACTTACTCATTTTCCCTTCCTTTTCATCATACAAGTTTGGATGGGGCTTGAAAGTTGTGGTAACCACAATATATAGTCCAGATACATGTAAGTTTTGTGTAAAATCTTTCCTTAATTAGTCGTTCTAATTTTTTACCTTAGTATATTTTTGTTGTTTCCGTATTGAAATGAGTTATTCACATTCTTCATTAGGGTACCTCTATTGGCACTCCAAGAATTCTTTTGGCACTCCATTTCAGTTAATCAATACATGCAAATGCCATAACTACCCTTTTTCATCTCTAATAGAAAACCTTTATTCATATGTGATGTTGTGTTGTGAATCAATGTTAATAAATTTAAAGAAATTTTTCTAAAGAGAAAAGGATATAATAACTCATCCTACAAATTATAAATTTATAATATTTTCATATGAGAAAATATTATGAATGCGTTGAAAATAAAAAGGGCACGACATGACACAAAATCTTATTTTTACCTAATAAAAATGACATGACACATCACGAAATAATTTTTTTACCTAACACGAACACGATCCCGGTTAAAAGCGACACGTTACAAAATATATTATTTTTTTAAAACCAAATACACACGCGACCAAAATAAAACGAGACACGACACGTCACAAAAACAATTTTTTATCCTAGAATAATAATAATAAACTGTTTTTATTTTTATTTTATCCCAGTTGTTTTTAATTTTTTAACAGAAAAAACGGTGACAATCCCAAAAGGGGTTTTTCTTCCATTTCCAGTTTTTCTATCAAAAATTGTTTTTAGATATTTTTAATAAAAAAACGATAAAATTTTCAAAATATTTTTTTTCTCTATTAAAGCAAAGAAAATCAGTAAAAATATTTATTCTCGTATTTTTTCTTTAATATTTCGCGTTGTGTTATGTCATGTCCTGTTTTATGTGGTTTATATTTATGTTTCGTAAAAAAATGATATTTCGTATCGTACCATGTCACGTTGATATGGGTCGTGTTCACTATACGTAAAAATAATATTTTGATGCGTGTCGTTCCATGTTGTGTTAATTTTATTTTGTTCGAGTTCGTGTCAAGTAAAAATAATAATATTTCGTGTTGTATCCACTTTTATTAGGATCGTGCTCGTGTTTGGTTAAAAGTGGCAAACATGAACACTATCTTTTTTTTAACCAAACACGAACACAATCCTAATAAAAGTGGCAAGACTTTTAACCAAACACGAACACAATCCTAATAAAAGTGGCAAGATACAACCCAAAATATTTTTTTTTACTTGACATGAACTCGAACAAAATAAAATTAACACAACATAGAACGACACGCCTCAAAATATTATTTTTACGTATGATGAACACGACCCATACCAAAGTGACATGGCACGATACGAAATATCATTTTTTTTAGAAAACATAAATATAACCCGCATAAAACGCGACATGACATAACACAACATGAAATATTAAAGAAAAAATACGAGAATTAATATTTTTTCTGTTTTTCTTCGCTTTATTAGAGAAAAAAATATTTTGGAAATTTTATCGTTTTTCTATTAAAAATATCTAAAAACATTTTTTAATAGAAAAATTAAAAATGAAAGAAAAACCCGTTTTGGGATTGTCACTGTTTTTTCTGTTAAAAAATTAAAAACTCAACTCAACAAAGCCTTTTTTCAATTATTTAGGATCGGCTACATGAATCCTATTTTTTCATTTCATTCTGTCCAGTGTAATATCTTCGGTTAAACTACATGACATCATGTCCTTTTTTATAATATCCCGCCAAGTCAATTTAGGCCTACCTCTACCCCTTGTGTTACCATCAATACTAACTAAATTACAAGAGCATCCATTGGTCTACGCTTGATGTGTCTGAACCATTTAAGTCGATTTTCTCTCAATTTATCTTCTATAGGAGCTACTTTTACCATTTCACGAATTTGTTCATTTTTAATTTTATCCTTTCGAGTTTTACCACAAATCCATCTTAGCATTCGCATCTCCGCCACACTCATTTTCTACACATTTTGTTTCTTGGTTCCCAATACTCTGTCCCATATAACATGGTGGGTCTAATGACCATCCTATGAAATTTACCTTTTAACTTCAAAGGTATATGCCTATCACACAAAACGCCGGTAGCACTTCTCCACTTAACCCAGCCTGCTCTAATCCTATGAGTAACATCATCACTAATATCTCCATCTTTTTGGATAATCTATCATAAATAACGAAAATGATCTTTTCTAGGTATCTCTTGACCCTCTAATTTCACCACATCTCCATTTGTCCTCCTATTACTACTAAAATTGCACTCCACATATTATGTTTTAGTTCTGCTTATTTTAAATCCTCTTGTTTCTAAAGTTTTCCTCCACAATTCCAATATAGCATTAATCCCTGTCTTAGTCTCATCCACTAAAATAATATCATCTGCAAATAGCATACACCATGGCACCTCATCTTGTATTTATCCAGTCAACTCATCCATAACAAAAGCAAAGAGATAAGAACTTAATGTTGAACCTTGGTGTAGACCTACCGTAATTGAAAATTCACTACTTTCTTCGGTTGATGTTCTTACTGTAGTCATCGCACCATCATACATATCCTTGATCACATCAATATATCTACGAGTCACTCCTCTTTTATATAGAACCCACCATATTATATCTCTGGGTATCCTATCATACGCCTTCTCCAAATCTATAAAAATCATATGAAGATCCTTCTTTTTCTCTCTATACATCTCCATTAATCTCCTCAATAAATAGATTCCTTCCATTGTTGACCTCACAGGCATAAACCTAAATTGATTCTCAGATACTGTTGTCTTTAATCTCAATCTATATTCAATCACTCTCTCCCAAAGTTTCATTGTATGACTCATTAACTTGATACCACGATAATTTAAACAACTTTGTATGTCCCCTTTATTTTTATAAATAGGTACTAAAACACTTTTTCTCCATTCATCGGGCATCCTAGTAGTCATTAAAATTCTATTGAATAATTTTGTAAGTCATAATACTCCATCCTCCCCTAAGCACTTACAAACCTCAATAGGGATACCATCTGGTCCTAAAGCCTTTCCTGTTTTATCTTTTTTAGAGCAATCCTGACCTCTGTTATCCTAATTCTGCGAAAAAATATATTTTCAGGAGTCTCCCTAAGTTCCTCTATATCTAACCTACTTCCATTATCTCCATTTAATAACCTCTCAAAGTAGTTTTTCCATCTTTCCATAATTTCATCATCTTTGAGTAGGACTCTCGAATCATCACTTTTGATACACTTAACGTTATTAAAATCTTTTATTTTCCTATCCCTAAGTTTAGCAAGACTATAAATACTTTTTTTCCCTTCTTGTGTACCTAATTTTGTGTAAAGATCATCATACGCTTTTAACTTAGCATCTCTTACCGCTTTCTTAACTTCCTTTTTAACCCATTTATATTTCTCAAAATTTTCTTCATTTCTATTTGTTTGCCATGTTTTAAAGCACTCCCTTTTAATTTTTACTATATTTTGTACTTCTTCATTCCACCATCAAGTTTCTTTAAACTGTGACCCCTTGCCTTTCGATTCTCCAAGAATTTCTTTTGATATTCTCCTAATGCATGTGGCCATCTTATTCCACATTATGTTAGTCTCTTCTTCAGTATTCCATGTTGATTCATTTAATAATTTATCTTTAAATAATTCTAATTTCTCTCCTTTTAAGCTCCACCACCTAGTTCGTGGGTTAGTCTTCACTTTTCGCACTCGTGATTGATTTTTAATATTTATATCCAACACCATTATCCTATGTTGTGAGGTTAAACTCTCTCCCGGGATAACCTTACAATCTTTACACGTTAATCGGTCTCCTTTTCTAGTAATGAAAAAATCTATTTGGCTCTTATGAGTTCCCTTTTTATAAGTTATTAAGTGTTCAATCCTCTTTTTAAAACATGTATTTACTAGCACAAAATCATAAGCCATCGCAAAATCTAAGATAGACTCTCCCCCGTTGTTCCTATCTCCAAAACCATATCCTCCGTGCACTATCTCATATCCTACATGATCCTCTCCTACATGGCCATTAAAATCTCCCCCTATATAGATTTTCTCACCTACGGGTATTTCTTGAATTAGTTCATCCATTTGTTCCCAAAATTGTACTTTAGTGTGCTCATTTAATCCTACTTGAGGTGCATAAGCACTAACAATATTAATTATGTTTTCACCTAATACCAATTTTACAAGTATAAGTCTATCACCTTTCCTAATAACGGTTACGATATCGTCCTTAAAGTTCTTATCTACTATTATTCCAACTCCATTCTTATTTCTATGTTTTCTTGTATAATAAAATTTAAATCCTGTATTTTCTATTTCTCTAGCTTTCTCACCGACCCATTTAGTTTCTTGTAAACAAGTTATGTTAACTTTTCTTCTTATCATGGTATCTACCAACTCCATCCATTTTCCTGTCATAGTCCCTATGTTCCAAGTCGCTAACATAAGTCTAGTATCCTGGACTAGCTTCTTTACCCGCAAACGTCCAGCTTGTTGCAGAAACCCTTGCATATTTATCGTCGCATCCGGGCGCCGATGCGACGCCCCTTGCCTATTTTTCGAGACACCCGGTGGCAGGCGCAACGCATCGCTTAAGGGGAATGCCCTAGCATTAACACGTATATTCATAGGATTCATGTTCTTAAGGATCTGACAAAGTTTTTGTGACGTGTTGTGTCTCGTTTTATTTTGGTCGCATTTGTATTTGGTTTATAAAAATAATATATTTTGTAACATGTCGCTTTTAACCGAGGTCGTATTCGTTTTAGGTAAAAAAATTATTTCGTGATGTGTCGTGTCATTTTTATTAGGTAAAAATAAGATTTCGTGGCATGTCGGACCCTTTTTATATTCAACACATTCATAATCATAATATTTTCTCATATGAAAATATTATAAATTTATAATTTGTAAGATGAGTTATTATATTCTTTCCTCTTTAGAAAAATTTGTTCAAAATTTATTAACATTTATTCACAACACAACATCACATATGGTTAAAAGTTTTCTATCAAAGAGAAAAAGGATAGTTATGACTTTTGTATGTAATGATTAATTGAAATGAAGTGTCAAAAGAATTTTTGAAGTGTCAATAGAGGTACCTTCGTTATTGTTTACGATTTTCATTATTGTTTACAGTTTACTTGTAGTTATATGTCATAGAAAATACTTGCCTCCAACCAGACACACTATCAAATTCCACACGCCGAGATGGAAATGTTTGACTTGAATAGTTATCATCACATCCAACTGAGTGCCTTGAAAACAAATGATGAATTATCATTTGCGTTTCCCCTACGCCCCCTCCACGATATATCGGATATGAAACTATTTTTTTATGAGTCTGTGGTTGCTTATTTCGGCTATATTCTCATTTATATTCGGTCGGAGCAAGATCATTTATTTCATTTCAAGCCAATGTGATGGTTCTTCATTCTGAGAACTTTTATTCGTAACTGGAAAAGTGTTCTTTTATGGTTCCACCGTTGAATATTCTATGGCATGTCGTCCAACAGGACATAGTTCAAACTGCTTAGACCCAGGTTCAAGCTATTCTTGAGTGACCTACCCCGAGAATAGTGGCACACTATGTAGATTCCATCAGTTGGCTATAAATTCTATTTTGGTAGGGGATCAGCGTCAGAGTTCCATCGTGTATGATTGAAACTCATGTGTTAGCCCAAGTGCTCAGCAAAATGGAATGAATATCATGTTGTTCATTGTTTCTAGTGATAATCTTGCTTACTCAACCTATAATCTGGAGTTTTGTGCGATTGGATATAAGCACGAGTACTTCGTACAATGAGAGTTTGTAATGAAGTCTAACCTGAGGCGTTGCGATTCTTGAAAAGCCAAAACAAAATTAGCGATTGGCACTCCGAATGATCTAACTTCATGAAGTGCTATATCTTTCACTTATAAGCAATGCAAGGAGAATCAGGTTGCGGACACTCAGAGTAAGCGAGCTCATATATTGTAATGGTGCGTACTTTATTTTTTGGTTCGATGAGGTACGTGTCTTGTCTACATCTGGCGATACTTTGGTGAGTGTTGAGGAGTGAGGCCTACATCAGTACATTACGAGGGTTTTCAGTGAGTTCCTCTTATAGGATGGGTTCCTTTTCGTGGTTCTCCTCAGTGCATTTGAATATCATATGTTTTACGCATCCAGACTATATGTGTCATAAGTTGGTGATCGGCTCATTTTTATTTCCTCCATGATGTTCGTATACTTATTAGAATGAAAAGATTCGATTTACTTGAAGCGTTGGTTGTTGGAATTCTGGATCCGGCAATCGAGGACTCCTTTAAATTGTAGCATATTGGAGAAATTTATTGCACATTATTTGTTGAAACACCTTATAAAAGAGACCATAGATTAATGATGAATTTTTCCTTCTTATAAAGTCACTTTTCCTAATCAATTCACTGTTTTCAACCAATATAATGAACATATTTTGAAACATTATCTGTTAACTTCTTTTAATTCTTATCAGCTAATTAATAAATTTTGCTCCGATAATGATAACAACTTTGTTATTATTATCAACATGCGTAAAGAAAATTAGCTCTCCGTGGCCTTCATTGTATACTTCTGCTTTTCAAGAGCTGTAAGAATTTGTCTATTTATGCTTATAACTTCTTCGTTTTTAGATAAGGGTAATTTTTGTTCTAGGTTTCATTGTATATATCTTTGGATGGCCTTTGAAAAAATATATGTGTTTGATTTATACACACTATTAAATTGTTAGTCCTAAGAAATTTGATCAATTCTTTATTTTCTTGGTGTAGGAACCCTGAAGTGATCCCACGGGGCGAAGCCGGAGTCGAGTTTATGGTTGAATCTACATGGAAATTTAAAGTGGATCATAGTATGTGGTCCCAATTCACGAGACAAAGATATAGACAGTTTCGAACAGTTAATGTTTATATGGATTTCAAGAAGATTTAAGTTGGCTGGTATCAAGTGGAGCATACTTCTTTAGATTTAGATGGGTAAATTATATGGTCTGTATCTGATGATGGTTATTTGAATTTTAAATCATCTTTTGAGTGAGTTAGAAGGACCACATCAATTTCAGTGCTATGTAAGTATGCTTGGAGCTCTCATGTGCCTATTAAGATGTCCATTTTATGTGGGAACGCTTATATAATTATGTACTTTTGGAGGAAAATGTTAAAAAGTTGGGTGTGAGACTTGATTTAGTTTGTAAATGATGCTACATGGACTTGGAAGATCTGAACCATTTATTTATAAATGGTCCAATTGCTATAGGGCCTGTTTGGTTGTCTCCAAAATTATAAATTAGCCCATTTAAAATTAACACATTCATAAATTGTCTTATTATTAGTGTTTGGTAACAAATTCAAAAATGCACCACTCCCATAGATACTTAAATTAGTTTATTTCACCAAAAGCTTGAAATTGCACAATTTATAATGACAACATGAATCTTAAATGCACCACTCCCATAGAGTACTCTCACCATACTATTCTCTCTCTCTCTCTCTACACACACGCACACACACACACAAATATATCAAAAGTAAATAACTTCATTTTTCTTTTCCAAACACACCACAAATTAGATTTAAACCCATTTAAAATTAATACATCGACAATCTATTCATTTCAAATTGATCAATTTATAAAATTAAATAATTTACGCAACCAAGCGGGCCCATAATGTTTGGAAATACTTTGGGTGAGTAATTGGTATCAAGCTAAGTTTCAATTGTTTTAATGTTGTGCAAATGAACTGGTGGCTTAGATCTTTTAAGAATTTAGTCATTAAATTTCTCATTTCAGTGTTTCCAGTTATAATTTTTTGGGAATTGTGGAAGAGAAGGAACATGGTTGTGTATGATAGTATAGTTATGACTGTTAATGCAGTTATTCAACAGGTATTTCAGTCGGTGAAATAATTTAGTTCCCAGCATTTTTATAAAATTTAATGGTGAAGATCTTTTGAAACCATTTTCTATGAAGTGTTCAGTTCTTGATTCTTCTGCTGTGAAAATGTCCTACAAATTCAGATTTGTCTATTCATGGAGATGAACTAAATTTGATGCTTGGTTTGCAGTTTCCAAGATACTTTAGCTTTCTAAAGGGCGTCATGGATTCAAATGATCTTCCACTCAAAGTTTCACAAGAAAGCAGAATTATAAGGCTAAATCTTCTTGTTAACGATTCTCAAAAGATTGGTTTCATTATACGGGGTGTGGTAGGCAGCTATTTATGTCCATATAATGTACTTATTTCATTATCTTTCAAACTTTGTCTTTCTTTACCAGGGCAAACCCTACAAAAACACCCACCTGCTAAACCCCCAGACCCCTTTACAAGTGCCCAACCTCCCTTCTCCTCTGACACCCCACTCAATAAGGGAGGCCTTACCTTTTACAAGGCTCCAATTTCTTCTCAAACTGATTCGTACAAAGATAAATTGAAAAATCACACCAACCATATTTACTTCCCCTCATGGATGGATCTAGCGGCAGCGGACGACATGGATGAACCGGAGGCCGAGGATCCATCATCTAGTGAAATGCTTGCCATTTCTCTCACCACAGAGGAACTATAAAGAATAAGGGCTCCTTCAAGGAAAACATTTATTATCAAATTGGTGGGTCAACGATTGTCCCTCTTCAACTTGACTACACGATTGAAAAAACTGTGGAAAATAGATGGGGACCTCTCCATCACTGATTTGGGTTATGAATTTCTTCTCTGTAAATTTTTTAATAAGGAGGATTATCTCTTAGCTTTGATTGGAGGTCCATGGTTTTTGAATAACCATCACCTCTCGGTTTTCCGGTGGAAAAAGAATTTTCGGCTAGCTACTGACTCAGTCCAAAAATATGAGTTTTTGGATCCAACTCCCCCAACTGCCTATAGAGTATTATGATCCAACTGTATTGTTCAAAATAGCTCTTGCACTTGGTTCTCCTATTAAGATGGATTTACATACTGGTTCCATTGATAGAGCTAGGTATGCCAGACTTTGTATTGAATTCGATATCTCCAAGCCCCTTCCATCGAAGATTAAAATTGGTCATTTGGTTCGATCTATTTCTTATGAGTTGAAAAAGTCAATTTGTACGTATTGTGGAATGATTGGACCTGTTAAAGAAGCTTGTGAAGATGGTAATAAGGCTGCAGTTGGGAAACCTCATATGGAATATATTCCAAGCTCCAAGACGGCAGATGAATGGAATGTGATCAGGAGGCGCCCTTCCCCTACTCGTATAGGGCACAACTCAGGCACCGGATCTGTAGCTTCGGTGAACTCCCAGGCAGGTCTACATACCAGGTCAAAAGATGGACCTATACAGTTGGGTAAGCCCACGGTTATAATGGGTACTTCTTACACACATGGGTCATCAGTGGGGCCCAATGGCTCATGGCAACCCAAACGCATGCCCACCTCTCAGAAGCAGACCAGTCAGATTAGTCTTTCTAATTCGATTGATATTTTCACCCAAGCCCACACTACCCCACAAAACCATTTAATGGACCTAGATAATAACACCCCCCCCCCCCACAATATCTGCCCAACGTACAAAGCTATCCCACACTAAAATCTCTATTGACAACTGTCCTACAGACCCACATGTGTCACAACCTGGAAGCCCTACTACTGCCAGCTGCCCTAAACCTGTACAAACAGTATATCCAATACACGATTCCTCACAAAAATCCATTACATTAAAAAAATCCTATCCTTCTTACTCGTGCTAACCATATTAACTCTAACTTACCCTTTTTTACTTACCATGCAGCCTAAATTATCTCTACTTACCCATCCTACTATTACAACAACAACTAATGGCTACCAATCCGACAACTGCTACAACAACACCTGTGATTCCTATCCTGCTAGACGATGGACCCAGGAGGATGGCGACCCCCCTAACAAACAACCTGAACATACCCTTTCAATTTCAGCTGGGAATAACTCAGACCCCAAATACCCCCCGGGTTTGAATTTACCACACCCAGAAGCCACACCCCCACAACACTAACCCATTCCCCCAAACCAACCTCCATTTGTAGGTCTCGAAAATCCACTCCTTGTCCCTCTCTACCAACTGCTAATTCAAGGTCAATAAACCTTTGTCTTTCAACCATTTCATGTTCAACCCCATGCCATCACTTACCAAATGGGCCTTCATCGACTACTGATAAAACTATAAAGATTAGATGATCAAGTCATACAATATCAGGAGCAAGTGTACATGTTTTAAGCAAGGCATGAGTTAAACGTGATCCTTCAACAATTTACCTTCAACATCCTAAGAAATTTTGCGATGCCATGGCTACCAGAGAATACATTGCAGGGCTTCGCAAGTCTATTCTCCATCCAATCAATGAAAGTTCTATTATGGAATGCTAGGGGTGCTTCTCGGCCTCTTTTTATGGTGGAATTTCTGACTTTCTATAATCAGTATCACCCTGACCTTATGCTCATGATGGACACTCGTTTGGATGTTCCTAATTCTCAATGTCAAATTCAAAGGTTTCCTTTGGTAAGCAATCATATTGTGCCGGTTGTTGGTCTCTCTGGGGGTATGTGGGTCTTATGGAATCCTAACACTACGCATATTACGATGGTTTTTCAAGCTGACAGAGCAGTGCACTTGCTCGTAGATATGGCCCCACCTTTGCCTCCCCTGATGTTGACGTCGGTATATAATTATTCCCAATCTAAGCGCAGAGGGAAGGTATGGGATATTCTCCATTCGCTTTTTACTAATATTCGTATGCCTTGGGCTTGTTTTAGGAGATTTTAACTCTATTTTATTTCCCCCTGAAAAAATGGGTGGGTTGCCTTTTAAACTATACAATGTTAAACCTTTTAACTCTTGCCTGGAAGATTGTGGTTTAGGGGATTTGGGGTTTAATGGTCCTACTCCTACCTGGTGTAATAAACATGGAACCCATAGTCATATAAGAGAGATTGGATAGATGTCTCTCTAATGATGAATGGAATATTGCCTTCCCTTGGACCAAAGTCTCTCACTTATCTAATTCCACTTCTGATCATTGCCCTCTTCTCTTGGATTCTAATCCAACTTCTAAATTTCAAACTTATGGGCATATTTATGACCATGCTTGGTCTAGTGATTTGTCTTGTAAATCCCTCATCAAGGACTGTTGGACTCCTTACGTGCAAGGTTCTATTGCATACCAATTTGTACAAAAGTCTAAATATCTCATGTTTAAGACTAAAATTTGGAAAAAAAAATACTTTTGGCAATTCAAAAACTTTGATTTCCCAGACTCAAGCGCACTTAGCTTATGTTAGAAGCGCATTAGATAATACCATCACGTTTGAATTAATACATTCTGAATTATGTCTTCAAAAAAAATTAGGGGATTTACTTTGGCGGGAAGACCTTTATTGGAAGCAACGAGCTAAACACAATTAGCTAAAAGATGGCGATTCTAATACTAAATATTTTCATTCGGTGGTGAATCATCGGAAGGTTAGGAATCGTATTTCAGCAATTTGTACTGACAATAACACATGTCTCACTTCCCAATCTGATATTGAAATGGAATTTCTTTCATTTTATAAAAATTTGTTTACCTCTACTAACCCTAGTATGGACAATATTACTTATGATCATTGTCCTCCCCAGATAACTAGTGAGGACTTAAATTTTCTAAATAAAGCGATCACACCTTTAGAAATTAAAAATATAGTGTGGAACATGGCCCATCACAAGTCACCGGGACTGGATGGCCTCACAACTGAATTTTACAAAGACCACTGGAACGTCGTGGGATCTTCTATTACTAAGGTTGTCCAATCCTTTTTTCACTCGGGTTTGTTGCTCAAAGAACTTAACAAAAAATTTCTTGTTTTTATACCCAAATGTGACAACCCTTCCAAAACATCCCAATTTAGACCGATTAGACTTTGCAATGTGAGCTATAAAATTATCTCTATTATTTTAATTAACATAATTCGACCTTTCTTATCAAAAATTGTGACCCCATTTCAAAATGCTTTTTTCCTAGGAGACATATTTAGGATAATATTTTAATGACGCATGAAATGCTTCACACTATCAGAGGTTCAAAATCTAAGCGTGGTAGTTTCGCTCTTAAACTCGATCTTTCTAAAGCGTATGATAAATTAGAATGGCCTTTCATTAAATGGGTATTACATCAACATGGTTTCCCCGAATTTTGGATTACTCGAATTATGTCATGTATTACCACTCCTACTTTTTCCACAATTATCAATGGCCAATCAGGTGATTTTTTCAAACCTTCTACGGGTTTAAGATAAGGGGATCCTTTATCCCCATTTCTTTTCATTGTGGCCTTGGATGTATTTATACGTTCACTAACAAAAGCGAACAGTGATAAAATTATATCTGCATCAAAAGCATCTAGGTTTGGCCCTCCTATTCCTATTTTGGCCTTTGCTGACAATTGCATTATTTTCTTACAAGGTTTTATTCGAAATGTGGTTAACTTAAAACGATTCTTAATAAATTTTTTCGCCTTTCTGGTCAAAATTTGAACTCTGATAAATATGCCATTTTATTCTCTACTAATATCGCTTCCATTAATAAACGTAGGATTAAGGATGCCCTTAATACTCCTCTAGCAATGAGAAATATTTGGGGGTGCCGATGATTAATGGGAGAGTGACTAAATATATTTTTCAAGACATTATTATTAAACTAGATAAACGAATTAATCTATGGTATAACCAATTCTTATCCTACTCTAGTAGGCTACTCCTCATCAATTCGGTAACTAATTCGCTGCCTATTTACAATATGTCTTCTTTTCAACTGCCTAAAACTCTTCTTGACGAATTTTTGGGTAAAATTAAAAGATTTTTTTGGAGGGCCACTCCTAACTCTAAGAAAAAAACTACTATCCAATGGAGTGTGATGATTCGGCCTAAAATATTGGGTGGGTTAGGAATAAAAAATATACATACGCTCAATCAAACCTTTATATTAAAATTAGGCTGGGATTTACTTAATAATCCTAACTCCCTATGGGCAACTATTATGCATCACAAATATTACCATCATACTACATTTCTTAACTCTAAACTTAAAAATCGCAATTCTTGGGCCTGGCTAAATATTTCTAAAGGAATTTTACTTTTGAATGAGGGAATTCAATGGTCCTTACATGAGGGAAAGGTTAAATTTTGGACAGATAACGGGATATCCAATAATTAATTACAATAAATTCTTCAAAAATCTAGTTATGACGACTATATTCGGGTAACGCAATTCCGACTCAATGGCACTGACAATTGGAATATAACTGAATTACTGAAGTATATTCCATTACAACTTGTTTCTAATATTATTAGTATTCCTTGGCATGATAAGAATTCATTAGATATTGCGTTTTGGAGTCCTAATAAAAAAAGGGTTATTTAATGTCAAAACCACGTATAAATGGATTACTAATAAAGACATGAGAATTAGTAGGCCTTTACTCCCTTGGCTCCGATTATGGAAGTTACCTTGTACTAATAAGGTCAAAATTTTCTTCTGACTTTTGTCTCACAATGGCTTACCTACTGGCGATGTTTTAAGGGTAAAACATATATACCATTCGAATAAATGCTCTTTATGTCAAAAAACTGATTCCAATTATCATTTCCTAACTAACTGTACCGCTTTTCAAAATATTTTAGATAACACTAGATTACAATTTTCTACGGAAATCCACTTTTTACTTGCTATTAATACAAGCAATAGAACTGGGAATCATTCGAACATTTTGACCACTACAAAAAACCTTTTCACTTGTTGGCGAATATAGAATTCCCGAAATGAAGCAATTTTTAACAATTGTCCGATTCAATTAAATCTAATAAGGCATCAGGTTAGTGAGGATATCTATAATTACAATACAGTTCATACCTCAGAAACACCGCCTCAAATTAAGCATGTTAAGATAAATATCGCTTGGCATCCTTCAGGTAAAACTATTTACAAACTAAATACTGACGGATCATGCAATACTACGAATCTATCTGCGGGCATTGGAGGTGTCCTCAGATATGATAAGGGCATTTTTATTTGGGGTTTTGCTAAAAATATTGGATACAATTCCAATGTTATAGCTGAAATATGGGCAATAAAAAATGGCTAAAAATTTGTTATTAATCGAGGTATTCGTAATATACATATGGAACGGATTCTTTTTCTACTTACCAACTATTTTGCAGGGGCCTATGTTCGAGCCACCATATTCATGAATTACTCAGGGACTGCAGTAAGGAGATTCAAAAGTTCAATACTGTGTGGATATCCTTTTGTTACAGAGAGGCCAACTCGGTAACTGGCGTCTTGGCCAAGATCGGAAATAGTTGTCATTATATGAATAATTTTTTTGATGTAGCACCTAGATTTATCTACAAACTGCTTTTGACAGATAGTACTAGTACTATAGTTAGTAGGTTTGTGGATAAACCTAATTGTTGTAATACGGTTATGATATAATATACTGTTTGCATTTGTTTAAAAAAAAGATTTATTGGGACAATGGTCGAATTTAGGATTCTCATGTTTGAAAATGTAGTAGTGAGCTCTATTCGAGAGCCTAGTGTCAAACCCATGGGTGGCGAGAAAATAAGTAGCAGCGATAAAAAAAATGGGTAATCTAGAGTCCTAGTTTGATATGAAAATACAAAAAAAAATTATATAATAAAAGATTTACTTAATTCAAACTATCACTAACACCACTAATTCAAAAGACAACTAAGATATATTAAATCAAAAGAGTGTATTCCACATTCCAATAAAATTTGGTTTAGAAATCATTCAACCAGAACATATTTCACAGTTCTAATCACCAATCACCAAACGTTATTCAATTAATGTTGGTGGTAACTCAACTTTATTCATACACAAGGTATAAAACATTGCCAAAAGTGGCTATAAATCACCACAAATTTATTCAAGGAACTTTACAAAGACAAAATTGTCTAAACTAGTGGAGTACGAGTGACATAAACCACCACAATGAATCCCTTGGCTAGTAGTCAGCTAGCGCTAGTGCTTAGTATTTGTCTGATTCATGCAATTAAATGTCAAAGAAAATAGTAGCAGTTGCATTTCTTGCAACTGATTGGTCCGATTCAAGCAGTAAATAATATCCTTTGGCCCAATTCATCCCTAGTGCTCACTATTCCTCTGGCCAGTAACTGTTTTTTTCTTTATTCGGATATGATATTGTTATATAGTTCCTATCGTATGATTGATTTGTGAGCATTTAAAATACAATAATTATTGTTGACTTCTTCACATTAGTCATCCTATGATTTCAATTTGTAGCTAAATGATTTTAGAATGTTAGTTACTTCGCCATTTAAATCTTATATTATTTTTACCCTTCTTGATATGTTTCAATAAAATTTTGATTCATTTTATTTGGTTACTATTAAAATTTGAGGTTATGAATTGAGTTGGATAAAGAGTACAGTTGAAGTGGTAGAAGCTTCGCTTTCATTTTTTATAGAGTCGTTAAGCGACTAGGCGATGAGTACTGCTAGTGGTCTCTTGAGGGAACTAGTGTCATTGCTCTTATTAACACGATTTCCTTGCGAAACTAATAGGGTTGTGGCACGTGTTTTTGGATACAATAACTAGGTGGATTATGAAGTTTGTTTAGGAGAATATTCAATATATATCTTTGGTTCTTGATGCCTTTCTTGATGAGAGCGTTTGTTTATGTCAAAAATACATGTCGTATTGTATGAAAGTGTTTAATTATAATTGTTATGTTTTTAGCCAATTTTATTGTATGCTATATGTGACGCTACCTAGTCAATGAAGTGAAGAAAACTGTTAAAGGGCGTGCTCAACTTGGTGATGAAGCATTTGTTGATGCCCTTCTTATGGTGCCCAATACATTAGCTGAAAACCCTAGACTTGACACTCAAGATGTGATAATTTCTCTAACAGGAGAGAACAATAAAATAAGTAGCATCCATAAAAAAATTTGGTAACCTAAAGTCCCAGTTTGATATGGAAATACAAAAAAAAAATTATATAATAAAAGAGCGACTTAATCCAAATTATTACTAACACCGTTAATTCAAAAGACAAGTAAGATATATTAAATCAAAAGAGTGTATTCCACATTCCAATAAAATTTGGTTTAGAAATCATACAACCAGAACATATTCCACATTTCTAATCACCAATCACCAAACGTTATTCAATTACTGTTGGTGGTAACTCAGCTTTATTCATACACAAAGGTATAAAACATTGCCAAAAGTGGCAATAAATCACCACAAAATTATTCAAGAAACTCTATAAAAATCAAAAAGACAAAATTGTCTAAACTAGTGGAGTACGAGTGACATAAACCACCACAATAAATCCCTTGGCTAGTAGTCAGCTAGCGCTAGTGCTCAGTATTGGTCCGATTCAAGCAATTAAATGTCAAAGAGAAGAGTAGCAGTTGCATTTCTTGCAACTGATTGGTCCGATTCAAGCAGTGAATAATATGCCTATCCTAACCCCTTTTTTCAAGAACTCGACGAAGTTAATATCTTTTGGTCCAATTCATCCTTAGTGCTCATTATTCCTCTGGCTAGTAACTTTTTTTTCTTTATTCGAATTTAGTACTGTTATATAGTTCCTATTGTATGATTGATTTGTGAGTGTTTAAAATACAATAATTATTGTTGACTTCTTCACATTAGTCATCCTCCCATTTTAATTTGTAGCCAAATGATGTTAGTCACTTAGCATGTTATATTGTTTTTACCTTTCTTGATATGTTTCATAAAGATTTTGATTCATTTTATTTGGTTACCATTAAAATTTGAGGTTATGAAATGAGTTGGACAAAGAGTACAGTTGAAGTGGTAGAAGCTTCGCTTTTGTTTTTTATGCACTTGGGATGTCGTTAAGCGACTAGGCGATGAGTACTGGTAGTGGTCTCTTGAGGGAAATAGTGTCATTGCTCTTATCAACATGATTTCCTTGCCAAACTAATAAGTTTGTGGCACATGTGTTTTTGGATACAATAACTAGGTGTATGAAGTTTGTTTAGGAGAATATTAAATATATATCTTTGGTTCTTGCTGCCTTTCTTGATGAGAGTATTTGTTTATGTCGAACATATCATCTCGTATTGTATGAAAGTGTTTGGATATAATTGTTATGTTTTTAGCCAATTTTATTGTATGCTATATGTGACGATGGTGGCATGTGATGGATAATTTTTTTTTTAATATTTTAATTTATGTTGCGGTTCATAACAATTACAAAAGTAATAAACTATTCTTATATATTAATATTTGTAGTGTTTTGAACCGTTACAAAAAAATACATAATTTATCATTTGCAAGTGTTTAGAACCGTTGTAAAACAAAAATGCTTAAAAAAAATTGCAACATTTTTGAACACGTGCAAATGAAAATTTTGTAGCAAAATTTTCATTTACTAGTGTTCAAAACCATTTCAATTTTTTGTACGGTTATTCAGAACGGACATTTGTTCCTAATAAACCGTTGCGAATTGCAACGGTTTTGAACACTTGTAAAAATTTTGTAACGCGTTGATTTGCAAGTGTTTTGAACCGTTGCAAATGTCATTTGCAAGTGTTATAACACTTGCCATAATTTGGTGTAGTGTCATGTCGTCCAAGCACTCATCTATATCGCTGGTACCTCCTGTAGTACGGGGACTAGACTGATTATCTTCTTACAAGAACTGTGAACTTACGATTGACATGTTATGTTTCAAAAAATCTTTGAGTACGTCATAACTATCGTCAAATGCAAAGACATGCCTTAATTCACATTTAAAATCCGATCATTTATTAATGATTCGCACAAAAATAAAAAAGGTTAAAAACTCAAGCGCATACACAATGACAAAATAAATGTAAAAAAATATTCTAACACTTACCTAGTCTATTTGTGATGTCCCGATCTCGCGCCCCAATTCATAGCACGACTCAATTTAGCAACATACAACATAAATCTTTATTTATTAATCTTAATTTTCCCTGAAAAGCATTTTCGGTGCGCTCGTACACAATACCGTTGCTATAACTATACATATGTGTGATTTGACCCCACATCGTACTCCTTGATTGATTTGTGCAGATTTCATCATTTATAGAGTAATTTATATACACCTCACATAATATTAACTCATCATTTTGAGTAAAATAAGGTAACCTTGTTGAATTTGAAGGAAATGCCATCTAATTGTAAGAAAAACTAGATTTTACCAAAAATAGGAGGAAATGGTGTTGGTTTAATTCCATTGGTCATTGGATATAGTCGTTTAATTAATGCCACTTGTTTTTACAGACTCAATATGTCAACTGGTAAAATGTTTAGTATAAAGGAGGTGGTGATATCGGTTTGCCTAATGTCTCTAGCTAGGAGTGTGAAAAAAGAACCAACTGAACCGAAAACCAAACCGAACCGTCCCGAACAGAATCGAAACCGATAATTTTTTTAGCCCAGTTTGGCCTATGATTGAAGGATTTAGAAAACTGACCACGTTGGTTCAGTCGACGATTTAAACAAGGAAAAATTGATTCGATTCGAATCGAACCGATATCAATATTTATATTTACAAACCCTTAAATATCTTCGATTTTTATATCCAAAAACCATTAAATGACCAAAAAAATCGATCAAAACCAAAAAATGATCAAAATCGACCCGAAATCGATGTGGCATGAAATCGACATTTTTCTCATCGTTGGTTCGATTTTTGTTCAGTATCCAAAAATGTTTTTTCTCATCGATAATTTTTCTCATCGTTGGTTCGGTTTTGGTCAGAGTTACCAAGTCCCATTCACTTGGTTAATGAGGCAAGATATCCTTTGACTGAGTCAATGGTGTTAAAGGTCCTATTTCGACAACTCACAACATTAAAATGACAAATACACCCTCAGAATATTTTTCACAACTGTTACGCCGTTTTTTTGAAAAAAAATATCAAATCTTTAAAAGTCCATAACTTCAAATCTACAAATTCAAAATTCACAAAATTTATATATTTGGAATCTATTCTTCAAGATCTATCAAACAACACCCATATTCAATATTTTTTTATGAAAACATCGAAACAAATAAATTTATTGTTTCTGTAAAACCTCCATTTTTCTAGCGAAAACTCTTCTTCACCAACTCAGACGATGGTGCCGCTGGCGTGGACCAGATAAAACAAAGAAATAGATGGGGAGAGAGAGAGAGAGAGAGAGAGAGAGAGAGAGAGAGCTACGCCTAATTAAAGTTTAGACCAAGTTGTTAATATGTTAATACTAGAAACATAAACAAAATAAATAAATGTGATAAAGTAAACATGTACACACCCATATGTGTAACCAAAACACGCTATAACAACTATATGATCCATAAGTAATATCAATACTGAATACAAAATACCCAAACATAAGGGCCCAAAAATAAACTGGGTAAAGTGTATAATGTAAACCTCTCAACACTCTCAAATCCCTAACTACTGGAAATCTCTAATAGCAAACTCTAAGGAAGACTGACAAAACAAGATAAGGATCAGCGTTCACCACTACAAGATCCTAAGAATATATGTGAGGTCGTCCAGCTCCACAGTCTACTATTTAGCGGGGCGAAGACCTGTATAATACATATATGTAAGAAAGGGGAGAGGAGACATAGAAACGGGTGTCAAGAGAAAGAAAATTTATACAGTTATAAGATGTGCGTATGATAAACGCATACTCAACATAACTTGTCTCTAGTAATTAAGTCGTTCAATTACCCAACCAATGCTCATATATCTTGACTACTCAACCCTAACCCGAGTAATGTGAAGTCTCATATAGTATCGTGATAAATCATTATTAATCTCATTTCAGTATTTAACATATCAGAATATTTCCTTCAAGTATAATATCAAGTGTTTCGATTCGGGATATTACTTTAAAACACAAGCATAATATCTCACACAATAAATCATATCAGGTCACTGTAGTTACCCAGGAAAACAAATCGTAACTCTAGGCCTATACATGAATATTTCCCAATATTACGTGGCAAGGGCAATCATATTTTGGCCATCCTGAGATCTTCCCTCTCGCGCAGGGGTGGGGAAGAGGAAGATAAAGGCCTCACGTCCTTCCTCGGGGCTCTTCGATCGTCGTCAATTTTGGGGTGATATAAATGGATAGAGTCGCTAGCCTATTTTTCACAAAACAAGCAAAATAACATGTTGCCGCCTCGATAGAATGACATCAAAGACAAATTGATGCTTGAGAAATAAGTCAATTTAGAGGTTCATGGGCTAAGTTATAGAATGGGAAGGTGTTAGGCACCCATCCCGCCCTTTTGGTCTCTCATGGAATTATGTTACTATTCTCCTTAATTTCTTCGTGAAGTATGTGTGCGTGTATATATAAGTGGAGATCGGAATCGTTTGAATCGTGTCATAGAAAAAGACGGAGTGAGGTCATCCATAGGAGTGTTCCCCAAATAGTAATAAAAAATATGATGTGTGCACTTATTGAGATATTAAACCTCATGATGAAACGATAATATGTGTTAGGTAAATGCGGGCAAGAATCACAAGTATAACATATAATAGGTTCTAAAAAACGTGGGTCGTGACCGAGGCGTGGAAGCCAAGGCTTAAGCCTTAGAAGCCTAGGTGGGCCTTAGGCGTAAAAAGGCGTTTAGGCCATTTTTTAATGTTTTTAACGATAACAAGGCTATTAAAAAATACTAAAATTGTACATACCTTAAAAATATGTCTGAATATTTGCAAATTAAAATACTATTTAATTGTTTTGGATGAGATATTGGTCCGGTTTGTAAAAAAGGTCTTTAAAATGAAATATAGTTTCACTAAAGAATTTTCATTTTTTAAAAAAAGTGCGTCTTAAGGATTTTACCAAGAATAAGGCGTAAAAGGCTTAAGGCAGGACGTTTTTATCAAGCCTTAAGCCTAGGCGTGCCTAGGCTAATGTATGGATAAAATAGGGAAAAGAGGAAAAGAGGACTCAAGTCTCGGGATTTATCCCAAGACGCCTACGTAGCATAGAAAGACATCAAAGTCCACGTAGTTCGCATGTGACACAAGGGTAGGGTTTATCCCATAAATTCAAATGGGGTTTTTATTATATGTTTGTATAAGAAAATTGTATTTTCAGTTTAGAGAAAATGTGGTGAAGAATCCCGTTGGAATTTATAGGTGTAACCCTTTTTTTCTTGTTTTGGTTTTTTTATAGAAAATATATTATGTGCAATACTACTAATAAGGGATTGGATAATAGTATGCGCATGATTAAAAGTAAAAGCTAAATTAAGAATTCATATAAATAATGCGAAAATAAAGAAATTTAAAGAGGAAGAAGAATGTTTGGACCTTCTTTGGAGACTCGGAGATTGATCTTGATTGTTGATGAGCTTCCTTACAAGTGGATGAGGAATGTAGGATGATTTTGATAAATTGGGTGTGGAAGTGATTGAAATGAAAGGTGGAGAAAGGTTTCAGACCATGAAACTTCTCTGAATTGAGAAGAATATTGTTGAGATCATTGAAGTTGATGTTTATGAGGTGCATTTTGAACTGATCTCATGCTCTCCTTATATAGGGTAAGGTCACTACCGATCGACATTGTCCTTGTCCTGCTTATCGGTAAATAACCCTAGACACACTATCGATAGGCAGGGAAATGGACCTGCCAATTAACAGTTTCGTGTAGATTATTCGGAAAAATAATCGTAAAACACAATTCATAAGTCCAAATCGCGCACGGAGCATACCATTGGAAAGGTTATTCATAGACCTTTGAGAATCCTTTGGGAAATCTCGAGTACAGGAGTTAACTTTGGGTCAAATGGGTATCGAAAGCACCTATCGGTCCTTTGGATAAGAGGTCGTCAAACGACGATGGATCATTCGTTCAAATCGTAAGTCTGAATTGCGCACGGGATAAACCATTACAATTTTTATGTAAGGCACTTCAATGTTTCAAAGAGCTTTGATCTGTTCGAAAAGTTGACTTTGGTCAAATGGGGTTCGAAAGTGCCCAATGACCCTATGGAGTAAAAGTAGTCGTTCGTCCGTACCGTAAGGCTTCTTCACGCACGGGCCAGATTTTTGGAAAGGGTATTCAGTGCCCTTTGAAGATTCATTCAGTCTCATTCAAGCTGACGAGTTTACTTTAGTCAAATGGAGCCCGAGACTGCCTAATGGCCTTTGGATCAGTTTTTGGGGGAAAATAGTTCGTTCATCCCAACCGCTATGCCGTTTTGAGCATAGGACATACCGTTAAAAAGGTGATTCAGGGTCCTTTGATGATTCATTGAGATTTCACTCTGATAATGGAGTTAATTGGGGTCAAATCGAGTCCCGGGAGCGTTGGTGGCCTTTAGATCAGTTTTTTATAGTCAAATGGACCTTTCGTTCAAACTGTTAGAAAGGGGATTTAAATCCCTTTGATGATTCATTAAAATTTTGCTCAAATGATGTAGTTTACCGCATTCAAACGGAGCTCGGGAGCGCCCGATGGTCTCTAGATCGGTACTCGGAGTATGACCTAGGGTTTATGGTAAATGGGGCGGTACTAGGGACCTAATGACAGACTTAGGGGGTCCTATAATGTGGTGTCTACAGAGCCCCTCGAGGTGTGATCTTAAAATAAGTGAAAGACGTCGAATAAACACCACATCGATGTTTGGGAAAGAGGTCAATTATGTGGACTGAAGGGATGTGGATGACCTGCACAAAGGGTCAAACTCAATTTGAGGACCTAAGGTGGTGCTGGGGATGATCGATTTTATGGGTCAAGATCAGTTCTGAGGACCTAAATTTGAGGCAACAAATTTTTCAAGTCGAGGTCAATTCTGAGGGCCTAAAGTTAGGGCGACCAATTTCTGCGGGCCGAGGTCAATTTCAAGGACCTATAATTGGGCCCACCAATTCTTCACGTCGAGGTTAATTCTGAGGACCTATAGTTGAGGCGACCAATTTTGCGAGTCAAGGTCAATTCTGAGGACCTATAGTTAGGGTGACCAATTCTGCGGGCCAAGGTAAATTCTGAGGACCTATAGTTATGACGAACAATTATGCGGGCCGAGGTTAATTCTGACCTATAGTTGTGACGAATAATTCTGCAAGTCGAGGTAAATTTTGAGGACCTATTATTGGGGAGACCAATTCTGCAGGTCGAGGTCAATTCTGAGAACATATACTTAGGGCAACTAATTATGCGGGTCGAGGTCAATTCTGAGGACCTATAGTTGGGCGACCAATTCTACGGGTCAAGGTCAATTACCTGTAATTGGGGCGACTAATTCTGCGGGTCGAGGTTAATTTTGAGGACCTATAGTTAGGGCGACTAATTTTGCGATCGAGATCAATTCTGAGGACCTAAAGTTATGAGGACCAATTCTGCGGGCCAAGGTCAATTCTGAGGAACTAAAGCTGTGATGACCAATTCTGCGAGCGGAGGTTAATTTTAAGGACCTAAAGTTATGACGACCAAGTATGGGGGTCGAGATCAATTCTAAGAACCTAACGTTATGATGACCAATTATATGGGTCGTGGTCGTGGTCAATTCTTAGGACCTATTATTATGGCGACCAATTTTGTGAGTCGAGGTCAATTCTGAGGACCTATTATTGGGGCGACCAATTATGCTGGTCGAGGTTAATTTTGAGGACCTGGAGTAAGGGTGACCAATTCTGCGGGCCGTGGTCAATTCTGACCTTAAAGAAGTGATGACCGGGAACCAAAGTCAATTTTGACCTAGAAAACATGAGTTATTCTCGGGGGAGTCTTTAATTTACCCTTGGGGGTTTGGATGCACTTGTGGTTCCACTGCGAAGTGTGTTTCTCTAAGACTCTGATGGGGAGAGATATCAGATTGGGGCTTATAACTCTATCGGGGAAGTTGAAATTTCTCTGGGTGAAACTTTAATTTGGAAATTCTTCTAGGGAAATGGGTAGGATATTACGTAGTCCTGTTGGGGAAGCATTTGATTTCTTGAGTTTTGCTGAGGATGACTTGAGGTTTTAGGATTTCGCTGGGGAATTGTAGTGGACTTGGGGATGCGGGCGCATCATTTTTTAGGTTTAAGATGGGGATAAAATGCGATATTAATCTGGCTATGGATTCTGGGAGCTTGAAAAATGGTTCTCTTAGTGAAGAAATGTTCCAATATTTATTTTGGCAATTTTAGGAATTTTTTGGAGAATTTTTGGAATTTTCTGACATATTCTGATATTTTTGTACAAAATTTAAAGGGGTATGTCGATCGGTGGGTGACAGAGGTTGTCGTTCGATAGTGGCACGGTCTTCTGGGCTGCCTTAGGAAGGGGAAGGGGAAAGTGCCAATCGGTGGGTGGCAGCAGCTGCTGGGGATTGATTGCGATGATTTTTAGATTGAAGTGGATCATATACTGAAGGTGATGCCGGAGGCGGTGCTGGCGACATTGGGGGATATGGGTAGGATTGCCGAATCTCTGTTAGTGACCTTTTACCCTTGGGGTTAGCTCTTCGAGATTTTCTTACAGATTCCTCGTTGACTGTGGGAGCTTGGCGTTGGCCATCTTGATGTAGCAGCAATGCACATGAAAATAGACTCAAAAAGGCAAAAATAGATGCATATTTTGTTTAATTATCTTGATTTAATGGTTTATTCTACATGCTCTTTAATTTGCTAGTGTGTTGTTATTTTGAGAAAAAGTAAGAGAATGTGTTTTTAGAGCCTTTCGAATAGAGAGAGGCCTTGGAGACATGGTTAGTATATGAATCAGGGGATAGAAAGCTTGGTTGTAAAGTGGGGTTTGTCGCCTTTGTTAGATTGTGCGTAATCTGGTGTGTTGAATAGGCTGTAATAAAGCTAGTATTGTTGGAGTTTTTGCCTTGGGCCTTACTTCGAGGCTCTTGCTGGTGAAGGGGGACTTAATGGTGGACCCTCAGTTTGCTGCAATCACTATATGAATGTCCTATCGTCTCAATCATGCGACAGTGACATTGGTAAAGACCTTGAACGGTTTTGATGCTTGGAGGGAAGGTCATTACGACTTTTTGAGAGGGAGCCCAGTGATGTTGTTATGTGACTGGATGAGAGATTCCGTTTGGCGGTTCCTCCTGAGTATCCCTTGGCAGCCATGTTGAATTTCTTCACCTGGTACTTTACCATTTCTTGCCCATCCATGAAGAACTGGGTTAAATGGTTCGTGGAACATGGATCTTGATGCATTCGTTGGTCAGTGCCATGTTAGGGAGATCTGTAGCATGTTCTAGAGTTGGGAGAATATCGGTGTGCCCGACTAGTTGGCCTTTGACAGACTTCATTATACTTTCCTTTGCGGCTTCTGCGCTAAGTTGGATTGGAACAAATTATGTTTCCCCATACCCTGAATTTATTTCCTGTAAAAGATTTGACTGAAGCTCTGCGTATGCGGTTAGGTTCTCTGTGGGAGAGTCGTCGATCGGCCACCAGTCCATCTCAATTTGTCGGCAGGGTTTGGCATGTTTTTAGAGATTATCTGAAATGGTTGTGGAAGAGGGCAGTGGAAAAGATTCTGGTAGAGGATACCGACCAAAGGTGGTTCGTCTTGTTTGACACTATAGAAGGGGGAGTAGTGGTTTTATCCCGACTGGTCCGGGCTTATTGCTCCATGGAGCATCTTCAGAATACCAACCAAAAAGGGGAAGTATGGGGACCTCCGGGAGCCAATGATGATGAGGTGAGATCTTCCAGCAGCTGCGAATAGGGTCTAGGTTTATTTTTTGAAGATTTTTTGTGATAGAGGTTTTTGTATGTTTTTTGGTTTTTGTTTTTAGGAATAAATTTGTGGGGTTTGGTTTTATTTTTAGGAATAGGTCAGTGGAAAAAGGGGTGGTTATTTTGACTCCCTTCGCTGATACTTAATGTAATATTACTGTACTCCCCTATTTGAAATAAAAAAGATTTTGATCATCTGGTTGTGCCTCTTGATGAGTTTTGTATTTAAATTATATATACTAATCGCTAAGGCATACATAATCCTCTTGTTCATGTAAATGATAAAATAAAATCGTCGTTATCGGAGATTAGAAAAGAACAGCATTTTGTGAAAAGAAGGGGATTGTGCCCACGTAAAGGGTATGAGCTGTTTATGTACCTCTGAGAGTTTTCAAAATTCATGAGTTCCATTTTGAAAGGAAAAGTTTTTTTATAGGTTTAGGCCCCACATAGTTCTGGGTAGAGGAAAATGAATTTTTTCTTATTTTTTTAAGAAAAGAAGGGGGATGAGAAGAGTCGTAGCACGTCGAGATTTCGGACTAAGGGTAGAACTTCTTGAGATGGTCTAGGTTGACTGGGCGTGCCATCTATTCTTCGTCAAGGTCAGTGAGCATAGCGACGCCACTAGACAGGATCTTCTTCAGGATGGAGGGGCCACTCCAATTTGGCTTGAATTTCCCTCTAGGGTCCCAGACGGGTTCTATGATTTCTTTGAGGGCTAAATCCGCTTCTTGGACACCACGATCCTAGACTCTACGGTTGAACAATTGCGTTATCCAGTGATGGTACCCTTGTATATGATATAGAGCCTTTAGCCTCCTTTTATCTAAGAGTGATAGCTCGTTAAAATGACTATGATGCTAGTCTTTCTCGCAGACTTTGCTCTCAAGCATAACGCGTAATAAAGGTATTTCTAGCTCAATGGGTAGGACTTCTTCCATGCTGTATACCAGAAAGTAAGGGGTAGCCCTAGTAGATGCTTGGACTAAAGTGAGGTAACCCTAGAGGGCATAATGGATCTGATCGACCCAATCTCGACAGCTTTCGATCATCTTAATTATGATGGCTTTGAAGTTCTTGTTAGCGATTGCAACTGCACCGTTGGTTTGTGGTTAGTAGGGAGAAGATTCGTGTCTCTAAATTTCGTACTTGTCGACCAATTTTGTGACCTTTACCTCGAAATGTAACCCGTTATCTGACACTAACTCATGAGGAACACCGTATCGACAGATGATGTTCTTTCAGATAAATTTGGCTACTTTATTGGCATTTAATAATGCATATGACTCGACTTCGACCCATTTGATGAAGTAATCGATGGCGACCAGGATGAACTCATGCCCATTAGAGGTTTTGGGTGTGACTTTCCCTATGATATCGATGCCCAATATGGATAATGGCCAGGGAGAACTCATGTTGTATAATTCCCGTGGAGGTAAGTGTTGGAGATTGGCAAATTGTTAGCATTTGAGGCATCTTCGGACATTTGCGAAGCAATCCTGGACCATGGTGGTCCAATAGTACCCGTGACGAATAATCTTCTTAGCGACCAAATGGCCATTCATGTGAGATCCACATTCTCTATTATGGATCTTCTGCATCATTTCATCAATGTCAGCCCCTGCGATGCAGTGCAAGTGGGTTCCATCAAAGTTTCTCTTGAATAGTGCTTTGTCACAGATAATGTATTAGGTAGAAAATTTCCAAAGCGTCGCTTGATCTTTTTTGTTATCATCTCGGGGATACCTACCGTGCTTTAGGCGGTGCCAAATATCATAATACAAGAACTTGGCCATATTAGAATACTCTTATGTGACGAGCTCAATGTGGTAGTAGTGGGTTGGCATAACTTATTTTTGGACTAGGAAAGGGGCCATCGTTATTCCCTCGGACATGTTAACTATGGAGGCGAGAGTAACAAGAACATTGGCTAAGCTATTCCTTGCTAGGGGTAAGTAGTGGAAGGTGATATCTCAGAACTAGGAGGCCAACTCTTTAAGGTGGGCAAGAAAGGGTAAGGGCTTTTCATTTTTTACTTTATATCTTCTAAGGACCTGGCTGATGATGAGGGAAGAGTCCCTTGGGACATCTAGGCATTAGATACCTTTCTTGAGAGCGACTTTGAGTCCTACGGTGCACGCCTCGTACTCAGTCATATTATTGGTGCAGGAAAAATCTATCTTGATGGCAATGGGAGTGTGAGAGTCATCAGGGGTGATCAGGAGTATCCCAATACCATATCCTTTCTTGTTAGCAGCGTCGTGAAAGAACATTTGCTATCAGAGGTCTTCCTAAGAGGTGCAGAGGATATCTTCATCCTAGAACTTAAAAATCCAAACGTCGGCTTCTTTCATGGGGTAGTCGACAAGGTAGTCAGATATGGCTCTTCCTTTCATGGTTTTTCGTAACATACACAATATCGAACTCAGTTAAGAGCAAAAACCATCGAGCCATTTGGTTAGATAGGGCAGGTTTCTCGAGCAGGTATTTGATAGGATCCATTTGAGACATAAGCCTGATGGGAAAAGCGAGCATGTAGTGCCGTAATTTTTTAGTGGCCCAGACAAGGGAGACATATGCTTTCTCCAAGGAAGTGTAATTGACTTCGTACCCTGCCAATTTGTGACTAGCGTAGTAGATGACCATTTTTTTACAGGATTCTTTAATGTATTGGGCTAGCAAAGACCCAGGTACAGTCTATGGTACGGTCAAGTATAGGAGTAGAGAAAGGCCAGGCTGCGGTGGCATGAGTACCGGAGGTCGGGTAAGATATTTCTTGATTTTTTTGAAAGATTTCTCATAGGATTTATTCCATACTTTGGTGGAATCTTTTCTGAGGATTTTGAAGATAGGTTCGCAAATAGAAGTCAAATGGCTGATGAACCGGCTGATATACTGTAATTTTCCCAAGAATCCCTACACTTTCTTCTTCATTCGGGGTGGTGGCATTTCGAGTATGGCTTTTAGTTTGGTAGGGTCTGCATCGATTCCCTTCTCGCTAACCATGAATCCCAAAAGCTTTCCTTTGGTGATGCCTAAAGTACATTTCCGTGGGTTAAGACACATTTGGTATCACCGTAGTCGTTCGAAGAACTTTCGAAGGGTTGGAACATAACCTTCCCAAGTCTTAGATTTAATGACCATATCACCCACGTAGACCTTGACCTCTTTGTGTATCAAATCATGCAAGATCGTAGTGCAGCCCTTTGGTAGGTAACCCCTGTGTTTTTTAGCCCAAATGGCGTAAATTTGTAACAGAAGGTTCCCTGGGGGTGATGAATGCATTTTTTTTATGATCAAGGTGCATATTGATTTGATTATATCCGACAAATTCATCGACAAATGATTTGAGAGTGTGATTGGTCGTGTTGTTCATGATCATGTTAATGTTGGGCAATAGGTAATCATCTTTCGGAGATGCTTTGTACTAATCTCGGTATTCGATGCACATGCGGACTTTTCCTCCTGATTTCGGCACGAGTACAATGTTGGCTATCCGTATGGGATATTCGATCACCCGGATGAATCCTATGTTCAGTTATTTGATTACCTCTTTTTTAACCTTGAGTGACCATTCGGTACGGAACTTTCGCAATTTTTGTTTGACCGGTTTGCATTCCGAGAGAATGGGAATCTCGTGTTGAGATAGTTTGGGGTCAATGCCACGCATGTTGTTGTAGGACCATAAAAAGATGTCCACAAATTCCTTCAACAGTTCTTCGCGTTGCGCCTGGTCCTACTCGTCAAGGGTGGACCCTATCCTAATCTCACGCAGTTGGCTACTAGAGCCGAGAATGATAAAAACAGTTTCATCCTCATTAATTTGAACATGATTATGTTGTTTGTTATTCACCTTATTAAGATTAGTTAAAAATTATTCATTTGCAAAATCATTATCGATGTCAAAAAATGGACCTGATCCAATTTAATAAGCACAGATAAAATATATAATTGTAATGAGATAATTAAAAGAGAGACACGAGGTTTTAAAGTGGTTCGGCTATGTAAGAAAGCCTACGTCCACTGTTATGGTATTGATTTCAGAGATTACAGAAAGCCAGGTACTCTTGTCAATAAGAATATCCTAGAATCCGTTCTATCTTGCCTTTAATAAAATGAATATAATGTATTTATAGTGACCCGGAGATCAAGGGTTGAAATGCCTTTATACATTTAAGCATTTACACAGTACATAATGAATGTGCGGTGATAGAAAGAACTTTTGCGTGCATATTTTTTTTTCGTCATTGCTTGAAAAGCTCCTCTAATCAAAATCCTCAAATACCTACAAATAATAACAATCTCAAGTGTAGAGGTAAATAAGGGTATCAATCCACATCAAGGGGGTAAGCTTGAGACAAAATTCAATTGTAATTCACTTTTTATTTTCTTTTTGTGCCTTTTTTACTTTTTCTAATTTTTTAGCTTTTCAAATATTAAAACAATTGGGTGAGGTGAGGTGAAATAACACTAAACTGTATGGAAGATGAAAACAACTAACTAGAAAGTGACTAAAAGCGAAAAATAAAGTCTAACACTAAAATATGAGATAAATGAGGTAAATAATTGTGAGAACAATCAAGGAGTGAGTCTACACCACAAATTTTAGCTATTCTAATTAATTTATTTAATTATTTGAATTCTCCCAAATTAATATCAAAATTACAAATCAACTCTCGTTGCAAATGTAATTATAATACTAATCTTGTAGAAAATTAAGTTTAATACTCCAAAACTCTAGAAAATATATCTATACTACTTTTAATTAATCACCCGCTAGGATCGATCGATTAAAATTTATGTAAATCTTAGAAAATAAAAATAGAGTTGAAATTCAAGTAATAATACCCTACTTAAGAAACTCATATCTCTAGTTTGAATCTAAAATGAGTATTATAACTAGAATTTCGATTTTCTCTCGAAAATCATTTACCCTCTCTCGAGTCGTAAATTTAAGGGTGAGGGATCAAAATTAATATTCAAAGGGAATTTTCAAGTAATCAAACTAATTAAACTAAAATAACATCAAATAAGGGTTTCCCCCACCCCTTGAAAGGGGATTTAGCCTCACATAATACAAAGCATGATAATCAAATAATCAATAAGCATTTAATATAAAAGAGAAAAGAGAAGAACAATCAAACCAATCTCTTGAATTTAATTAACTCCAATCATCCAATTTGAAGTATACAACCCTCTTAATTGAGCATCCAAGTAGTTTGCAATAATATAATCACTCAATTAAATCTCTTATAAAATTTCTCCTCACAAATCTCTAAAAAAAATAAAACTAAAACTATTTACAAAATGTTTCTCTACCTAATTTTCTACTCTAACTATCTCTCCCTATTTTCTATGATCTCTCCTTTAAAATGGGGTCTTGAGTCTTCTTTTATACTAGATGCATGGCACACATGGGCTAAGGGGTATTTTTGATAAATGGGCTAGGGTGAACATGTGGGAGAGGTGTAAGCAAATGTGCATGGAAATGGGGTGTGTACACATGAGGTAAGAGAGGTGTGAGGTCATGTGGGTGAGGGGATTGAAATAAAGCAAATAAGATTTAGTTAAGGGTTATTTTTGGAAATGGTTTAAAGTTGGTAGTTGGGGGGCATTTTGGGAATCGGGGGTCAAAGGGTTAATTAGGCACATGGGGCTTTGTTATTTTGGTTTGGCTTGGGTTGGTCTTTGGAACATTGGTAGGTCATAAGTCGTGGCTTGGAGAAGAGGATTTGGGAAGTGGGTGAAATGGGTTTTGAAGGTTGACTTTGAGGTCGGGTAAGGTGACGGGTCTGCGGCCAGAACGGGTAGGAGCATCGCCGGACACTCAGGGAGGTCGCCGGCTCGTGGCAGATGGCCGGAGCAGGGGCGTCGACGACGGAGTAGCTTGCGGGGGAGGGGTTCGCGTTGATGGTGTTGGGGTTTTCAGGGTAAGGGTCGCCGGAGGTGGTAAGGCTGGTCGCCGGCGGAGCTTGTGGGTGGATGAGGTAGCGGGTTTTGTGGACCTGCGGGTTTGTGTGTGAGATCGCAGGTCTTCACGGGTTTAGAGGTGCGGGGTCTCAGGTCTGGTAGCGCCGGAGTGGATGCTCGCGGTTTGGACCGCGTTGGCGGTGGGTTCGTCGGCAGGAGCTGGTGGGGTTGGAGGGTTTGTTGGTTATTGGAGGAGAGAGGAAGTGAGGGTGTGTGATGGGGAAGATGAAGTGGAAGGGATTTGCGTGTGTGTGGGTGTATGGGAAGGTAGGTTATGGGTGAGGAAGAGTTTGGGTGTAGGTGAGTTGTTTTGGTGTATGGGAATGTAGGTTATGTGTGTGTGTTTAAATTGTGACCGAACTAAAATAATAAAGACTCAACTAAACTTAATAAAACTAAAATTAAAAATAAAATCTAACTAAAAATAAAACAGACTAAAAACAATAAAAATATTAAAACTTTAAAAAATATGATCCTAAGCTATATAAAAACTAAAATAAAACATAAGAAATAAAAACTTAAAATCTAAATGAAAACTAAAGTCCTAAAAAATAAACTAAAAAAACTAATCCTAATAAAATAAAAAGTAATAAAAATAAAAATAAAAATACACTAATAAAATAGAAAATAGAAAATGAAACCTAAAAATTCTAAATAAATCTAAAATAAATCCTAAAAATAAAAATGACTCAAACTAAAAATTTTAAAAAATATATAAAAAGACACAAACTAAATACACATAGGATTGGGGTGAGTTTAGGCTAGGTTTAGGTTCGGGTAAGGTTACGGGGGAGGGAATTTAGCTCCATTAAACGCGCATTTGCCTTGATATATAGCTTTTGACACCGCAAACGGACATTTAACCTACAAGATAAACATTTAAGCACATAAGACCCATATTGCCGAGAATTAGCAACTAAAGTACATCTATTCGGGAGTATAAAATGTACAATTTTGGGTGCTTATCACACCACCCCCAAACAGAGCGTTGCTAGTCCTTGAGTAATAAGATAGAGAGAAAGAGAAAGATAAGAAACCAAAATTGTACCACTTTCGCGGGCACTTGCGATTGCACTTAGCATATGCAACAAGCCTTTAAACCTATAGGTTTCCCTACAGGACGAGTTGTGTCTCGTGAGGGTTTGCAGGGAATATACCCACAAAATTCTTATTTGCAAAAGGCAGTCAATCTCTTATTAAACGTAGAATAATCGCACAATTCATCACAAGAAAAATATTTTCAGAAATACAAGCTAGAAGCGTAAAAAGTTTGGCTAAGTAAATACACAAGGCACATCCTTCCTTGAACTCAACATGTGTGATGTGAATCAGTCAAAACGGGTCGAGTATCATCAAAGTAATTCCTAGATTGCCATATCAGAATCAACGTATCAACTTCAAATCTCAGGGATATATCTCTCTCAAACGAACTCTCGAGATTAGGGTAAGTGTATCGCTCTTGTGTATGAGGAGGTGAGTAAATGTAAGCAAGTTCAAACGTCTCACACACACATAAGAAAGAACGAACAATTAGAAAGAAAAATGATCTCATGAAAGAATGCTAATCACTATAGTGAGAACGTCGAGTTATTTTCATTTGCCTGAACACCTAGGGGAAATATGGATGATTATGGGTGAGGGGGAAATAAAATGAGAAGGATGGGATATGAGGTTGGAAGGTGATGGTGATATGAAGGATGAAGGATGATGGATGAATGTATGAAGGATGTGTGAGAAGGGTAAAAGATGGATGCGAAATGGAAGCGAAAGAAGAGTGTATACACTTTAGGCACAAATGTCTTTATTACATAAAAATTAACTACAACTCTCTTTTTCTTTTCTTTTCTCTACTTTTTTTTTCTTTTTCTTCTTTTTTTTCTTTTTTTTTCTCGATTTTTTTTTCCAAACCTATAATGAAGACATTGACATTTGAAATCACACTCTTTTTCTCAAAATGATGGATGATATATGAATGGAGATGATAGGTGATGGTGTGGGGAAATATGTGAAAAATGGGAAAGTAATGGGTGAATGAATGGAAATGTGATATGGAAAAGTGGTAAGTGTATGCATGAAAATTTAGTATTCGGGACAAATTTCAAGACACGCGTTTCTTACAACTTGAAAAAGATGTCATTCTCAGTGATCAAGCCAAAATTTTATGAAAAATAATGAGATCATGCAACAATTTAAAGTGCGGACCCAAACGAACTTGAATCAACTTGTGACTCGGAGATTGCATAAGACACTCAAAAAGGTGAAAGGAACAAATCTCACAAGCTAAAGTTTCTACTAGTGATCCTTAAGGTTTTCTTGAGAATTATAGTACTCTTAAACTCTAAACCGTAGTGACGTGATAAGTGTGCAAATTTTTGTTGAGTCTAGAAATTCATGGTGCAATATGCTTTGTTACGTATTACATAAGCTATTTGAAAAAATATTAATCCTCTAACTTGATTCCGAGACTTAAAAGATGGATGATTGAAAATTCACATCAATGAGTGAGATGAAAGAAACTGCACGAAATTTTAAAAATCAGGTTTAAAACTCAAAATTTTTTAAAAGAGGCACGATTTTGATAAAATTCCCCACCCCCAAATAAAAAGGAACATCGTCCTCGATGTTAAGTAAAATGATTTTTAAAATTGAGAGCATAAGGAAGGAAAGAGATTACCAGAATCAACCGCTAATGAAGTGGAAAGATGTAGCCAAGAATAAACCTAAATAAAGGAGAAGATAACAAAATTTTACAAGTCTATAAACATGATAAAGCATTGGGTGATGGAAACACCACCCCCAAACAGGATGAGACTAGTACAAGAAACGCGGGCTGCCTCCCGGTAGCGCTAAGTTTAATGTCTTTAACCAGACCAAAGGGATCTCACCCTAAGGATAAGAACTATGAAAGAGCGCGGCGACAGAAAAATTGGGTGATGAGAATCACCCACAAACAAGACTAAAGTGTCAGTCTTGTTGGATAGAGGCTAAAATGGGTCAATGCACTTGTATAGCAAAATGCATCACGCGATACAAAGCATCGGTGGACCAAGGGCGGGTGGGTATTAGGGTAAAGGTGAGGGTGAATAGGCACCGGTCATGGGCCTTGTTGAGCCGGAAGGTGAGGGCTATAAGGGCCCTATAAGAATGGTGCACTAGTTGGTGAGGGAGGCAAAAAGGTGTGGTAATGGGAATGGGGTGGGGCTCATAGAAATCACACGACCATTCTATAAATGGGCGATGATAATGGTCGCACCGTGACACACCGGGGAGTTGTCGATGGGAAAAGTAGAAACCACAAGATAGTGGCAGGCATGGAGGAATAAGCTCGATGTCACGGAAGTAGAGAGTATCACCACAAATACTCTCGTAGATGGTTGAGGATGGTTTCAGGTGAGGATCTAAAAATGTAGATGGAAACATTAAATGTGTAAAATCAAGATCCAAACCAAGTGATAGGGTGGAAGGGATAATGGGTGGGTCGGGTGGGATAAACAGTGTATCAGGTGGGATAAATGGTGGAGGGAGAGGATCCAACTCAAGAGTGGGAGACACACATTCCTCAGGAGGCACAGAGTGATCCTTAACGTCACTCACCGGAGGAAGCGTGGAAATAAACGAGTGAGTGATCAACTTCTCCACAAGGGTAGCATCAGTGAATGTGGTGGGTGGGTAGGACGAGGCACCAAGATCTAAGATAGAGGAATCACTAGAAATATCGGTCTCAAAGGGAGCCGTGCATGGAGGAACAAGATCCATATCCAGATAGTTAGGAACTATCGTGGATTCTATCTCAGGAAAATGGTGAACACTCGTAGCCGGAGCTAACCTAAAAGATATGGGCATATCAGAGACATATGCAATTGGGGCATAAGGTAAAAGCTCAGGCATATTTTTGGATTCTATGGGAAAGTGAGTGGGAACCACAATGATGGGTTCATGTGGAAATGGTAGGATTGGATCAGGCTCACTATCGAAAGGTAAGTCAACACAATTGTCAACTTGGGACCCGGACCATGAGATGGTCTCAACTTCGAGATTCTCGGGGTGGTAGGGTTGGTCACACTCAAAATTCGTGTCACAAGAGGACACATGATCGTCACACTCGATTGTAATGATGGGTGGATCCATGGAAATGTCCGACTCTCTCGTACACTCTAAATCATTTAACCTTTGTTCAAGCCTTTGGAGGGCTTCATTTTGGATTTGAGTGGCTTGCTCTTGCTCGAGTATGAACTTTTGCAAGAGGCTTTCAAGAGCGGATGTGGGTGGTGTTGGTGGTGTGACAGGTGGTGGCGGTGGGTGAGGTGGACACAACACGTTACTATCATGACTATACGGAGAATACTCAAATAAAGTGTGTGGAGTGGGGACAAGTTCGTCATACACAAAACGATCGATTTCGTGATGGACAATTGGTTGATACTCATAGGGTGCATAGTGAGGGAACTGATCATGAGTGGGTGCACAAGGTTGCCATGACGACTGTTGAAACGTGTGAGGATCCACAACATCGGGTTGGGATTCGTATTGCGTGGAAGGGTGATCAGGGCTCCATGAATAACTAGGGTACTCACACAACTCGGGATTGGGTGTATCGAAATAGTAGGCCGAGGTGGGTTCCGGAACTGTGTCATATGGATACAGATGTTCCATGGTGGGTTTAGATGGATATGGAATGTAAGGGCACTCATGGGACATGTGATCGGCATAATAACAGTGGGTGCACAACAAAGGATGAGACACGCCGACACTTGACACCGAGGGTGATAGAATATGAGGTGCATGCAAGGACGGGTCAAGAGTATCAAGGGCACTCGTGAGAAAGGTGAAACCACTAAAAATATCATAAAGAGACGGCTCAAGATCACTCTCACACGTGTCGCGTGACAATGAAAAATGACCAAAGTAGTCATGTAAAGGACGTTCTTCGGCCATGTGGATAGAAATATTTTTTGGAGTTTTTTAAAATTTCTTTTAAATTATTTTCAAAAGGAAGGAAAATAATTTTGGATTTTTTTCTAAAATGAAAGAAAGAAAATATTTTTGAATTTTTTTTTTTTTTGAAAGAAAAGGTGGGGAAAATAGGTGGACTCTTTGAATTGGACGAACTAACTAAAATCGTCTACCAAAAAATAAATTGGAAACACACACAGGTCAAGAAGATTTCCTAACTAGCACATAGCCAATTTTTATCTTTAGATTTAGTGAAAGGGGTAGTAAAATTTTAATTAAGTCCGCGGGCGATAAAAATCACGAAAATTATCTTAATGATCGCCTTTATAAAAATATTCTCCTATTGGGATGCCTAGTTGATTGATTTTAAATTTAGTGATGGCTAGGGTAGCACACAATTGGTAAGCGAGTGAGTCGGGTGATGAAATCCCTTCTCGTGAGTGACTGGGTGTAGGTCTTAGTCAATTAATTCATCACCCCATTCGAAAATAAATGCGAGAATAAAATCACATAAGAGCACACACTGCACATACAATAATGGACTCGCTAACATGAGAGGCGCGAGGGTGTAAGAAATGTACCTCCCACGGTTTTTAGGCCGTGGGGTGCAAAAAAATTTGAGTCGACCAGGGGGAGATCACGCCTATCTCAGTCGGCCCCGGGAGTCCGATCGACCCAAGGTAGAGAGGCTTTTAAATTCTCGCCTTTTGACGCCCTCTCTCTACATTGTTCGGTTTCCCTATCACGCTTGTCTTCGATTATTACAATTTTAAAATGAAAAATAAAATAAAAGTGTCTCTATGCACCACAATACGAGCAAAGAATAGAATAATCCTAAATACAAACCTTCTAATAATATAAAAATGGTACAAAAATAATAATAATAATAATAATAATAATAATAATAATAATAATAATAATAATAATAATAATAATAATAATAATAATAATAATAATAATAATAATAATAATAATAATAATAATAATAATAAAGTGCAAAAAAAATGAACTACAAGTTGAAATCCGCTCCGAGCTTCACGGTCCTAAGAATGGCAATGGCGCCATTTGATAGAAAGAACTTTTGCGTGTATATTTTTTTTCCGTCGTTGCTTGAAAAGCACCTCTAATCAAAATCCTCAAATACCTACAGATAATAACAATCTCAAGTGTAGAGGTAAGTAAGGGTATCAATCAACATCAAGTGGGTAAGCTTAAGACAAAATTCAATTGTAATTTATTTTTTATTTTCTTTTTATGCCTTTTTTACTTTTTCTAATTTTTTTAGCTTTTCAAATATTAAAACAATTGGGTGATGTGAGGTGAAATAACACTAAACTATATGGAAGATGAAAACAACTAACTAGAAAGTGACTAAAAGGGAAAAATAAAGTCTAACACTAAAACATGAGATAAATGAGGTAAATAATTGTGAGAACAATCAAGGAGTGGGTCTACACCACAAATTTTAGCTATTCTAATTAATTAATTTAATTATTTAAATTCTCCCAGATTAATATCAAAATTACAAATCAACTCTCGTTGCAAGTGTAATTATAATACTAATCTTTTAGAAAATTAAGTTTAATACCCCACAACTCTAGAAAATAGATCTACACTACTTTTAATTAATCACCCGCTAGGATCGATCGATTAAAATTTATGTAAATCTTAGAAAATAAAAATAGAGTTGAAATTCAAGTAATAATACCCCATTTAAGAAACTCATATCTCTAGTTCGAATCTAAAATGAGTATTATAACTAGAATTTCGATTTTCTCTCGAAAATCATTTACCCTCTCTCGAGGCGTAAATTTAATGGTGAGGGATCAAAATTAATATTCAAATGGAATTTTCAAGTAATCAAACTAATTAAACTAAAATAACATCAAACAAGGTTTTCCCCCACCCCTTGAAAGGGGATTTAGCCTCACATAATACAAAGCATGATAATCAAATAATCAATAGGCATTTAATATAAAAGAGAAAAGAGAAGAACAATCAAATCAATCTCTTGAATTTAATTGACTCCAATCCTCCAATTTGAAGTATACAACCCTCTTAATTGAGCATCCAAGTAGTTTGCAATAATATAATCACTCAATTAAATCTCTTACAAAATTTCTCCTCACAAATCTCTAAAAAAAATAAAACTAAAACTATTTACAAAATGTTTCTCTACCTAATTTTCTACTCTAACTACCTCTCTCTATTTTCTATTCTCTCTCCTTTAAAATGGGGTCTTGAGTCTTCTTTTATAGTAGATGCATGGCACCCATGGGCTAAGGGGTATTTGTGATAAATGGGCTAGGGTGAACATGTGGGAGAGGTGTAAGCAAATGTGCATGGAAATGGGGTGTGTACACATGAGGTAAGAGAGGTGTGAGGTCATGTGGATGAGGGGATTGAAATAAAGCAAATCAGATTTAGTTAAGGATTATTTTTGGAAATGGTTTAAAGTTGGTAGTTGGGGGGCATTTTGGGAATCGGGGGTCAAAGGGTTAATTAGGCACATGGGGCTTTGTTATTTTGGTTTGGCTTGGGTTGGTCTTTGGAACATTGGTAGGTCATAAGTCGTGGCTTGGAGAAGAGGATTTGGGAAGTGGGTGAAATGGGTTTTGAAGGTTGACTTTGAGGTCGGGTAAGGTGACGGGTCTGCGGCCAGAACGGGTAGGAGCATCGACGGACACTCAGGGAGGTCGCCGGCTCGTGCCAGATGGCCGGAGCAGGGGCGTCGACGACGGAGTAGCTTGCGGGGCAGGGGTTCGGGTTGATGGTGGTGGGGTTTTCAGGGTAAGGGTCGCCGGAGGTGGTAAGGCTGGTCGCCAGCGGAGCTTGTGGGTGGATGAGGTAGCGGGTTTTGTGGACCTGCGGGTTTGTGTGTGAGATCGCAGGTCTGCACGGGTTTAGAGGTGCGGGGTCTCAGGTCTGGTAGCGTCGGAGTGGATCCTCGCGGTTTGGGCCGCGTCGACGGTGGGTTCGTCGGCAGGAGCTGGTGGGGTTGGAGGGTTTGTTGGTTATTGGAGGAGAGAGGAAGTGAGGGTGTGTGATGGGGAAGATGAAGTGGACGGTATTTGTGTGTGTGTGGGTGTATGGGAAGGTAGCTTATGGGTGAGGAAGAGTTTGGGTGTAGGTGAGTTGTTTTGGTGTATGGGAATGTAGGTTGTGTGTGTGTTTAAATTGTGACCGAACTAAAATAATAAAGATTCAACTAAACTTAATAAAACTAAAATTAGAAATAAAATCTAACTAAAAATAAAACAGACTAAAAACAATAAAAATATTAAAACTTTAAAAAATATGATCCTAAGCTATATAAAAACTAAAATAAAACAAAAGAAATAAAAACTTAAAATCTAAATGAAAACTAAAGTCCTAACAAATAAATTAAAAAAACTAATCCTAATAAAATAAAAAGTAATAAAAATAAAAATACACTAATAAAATAGAAAATAGAAAATAGAAAATGAAACCTAAAAATTCTAAATAAATCTAAAATAAATCCTAAAAATAAAAATGACTCAAACTAAAATTTTTTAAAAATATATAAAAAGACACAAACTAAATACACACAGGATTGGGGTGAGTTTAGGCTAGGTTTAGGTTCGTGTAAGGTTACGGGGGAGGGAATTTAGCTCCATTAAACGCGCATTTGCCTTGATATATAGCTTTTGACACCGCAAACGGACATTTGACCTACAAGATAAACATTTAAGCACATAAGACCCATATTGCCGAGAATTAGCAACTAAAGTACATCTATTCGGGGGTATAAAATGTACAATTTTGGGTGCTTATCACACCACCCCCAAACAGAGCGTTGCTAGTCCTCGAGCAATAAGATAGAGAGAAAGAGAAAGATAAAAAACCAAAATTATACCACTTTCGCGGGCACTTGCGATTGCACTTAGCATATGCAACAAGCCTTTAAACCTATAGGTTTCCCTACAGGACGAGTTGTGTCTCGTGAGGGTTTGCAGGGAATATACCCACAAAATTCTTATTTGCAAAAGGCAGTCAATCTCTTATTAAACGTAGAATAATCGCACAATCCATCACAAAAAAAATATTTTCAGAAATACAAGCTAGAAGCGTAAAAAGTTTGGCTAAGTAAATACACAAGGCACATCCTTCCTTGAACTCAACATGTGTGATGTGAATCAGTCAAAACGGGTCGAGTATCATCAAAGTAATTCCTAGATTGCCATATCGAAATCAACATATCAACTTCAAATCTCACGGATATATCTCTCTCAAACGAACTCTCGAGATTAGGGTAAGTGTATCGCTCTTGTGTATGAGGAGGTGAGTAAATGTAAGCAAGTTCAAACGTCTCACACACACATAAGAAAGAACGAACAATTAGAAAGAAAAATGATCTCATGAAAGAATGCTAATCACTATAGTGAGAATGTCGAGTTATTTTCATTTGCCTGAACACCTAGGGGAAATATGGATGATTATGGGTGAGGGGGAAATAAAATGAGAAGGATGGGATATGAGGTTGGAAGGTGATGGTGATATGAAGGATGAAGGATGATGGATGAATGTATGAATGATGTGTGAGAAGGGTAAAAGATGGATGCGAAATGGAAGCGAAAGAAGAGTGTATACACTTTAGGCACAAATATCTTTATTACATAAAAATTAACTACAACTCTCTTTTTCTTTTCTTTTCTCTTCTTTTTTTTCTTTTTATTCTTTTTTTTCTTTTTTTTTCTCGATTTTTTTTCCAAACCTATAATGAAGACATTTACATTTGAAATCACACTCTTTTTCTCAAAATGATGGATGATATATGAATGGAGATGATAGGTGATGGTGTGGGGAAATATGTGAAAAATGGGAAAGTAATGGGTGAATGAATGGAAATGTGATATGGAAAAGTGGTAAGTGTATGCATGAAAATTTAGTATTCGGGACAAATTTCAAGACACGCGTTTCTTACAACTTGAAAAATATGTCATTCTCAGTGATCAAGCCAAAATTTTATGAAAAATAATGAGATCATGCAACAATTTAAACTACGGACCCAAACGAACTTGAATCAACTTGTGACTCGGAGATTACGTAAGACACTCAAAAAGGTGAAAGGCACAAATCTCACAAGCTAAAGTTTCTACTAGTGATCCTTAAGGTTTTCTTGAGAATTATAGTGCTCTTAAACTCTAAACCGTAGTGGCGTGATAAGTGCGCAAATTTTTGTTGAGTCTAGAAATTCATGGTGCAATATGCTTTGTTACGTATTACATAAGCTATTTGAAAAAATATTAATCCTCTAGCTTGATTCCTAGACTTAAAAGATGGATGATTGAAAATTCACATCAATGAGTGAGATGAAAGAAACTGCACGAAATTTTAAAAATCAGGTTTAAAACTCAAATTTTTTTAAAAGAGGCACGATTTTGATAAAATTCCCAACCCCCAAACAAAAAGGAACATCGTCCTCGATGTTAAGTAAAATGATTTTTAAAATTGAGAGCATAAGGAAGGAAAGAGATTACCAGAATCAACCACTAATGAAGTGGAAAGATGTAGCCAAGAATAAACCTAAATAAAGGAGAAGATAACAAAATTGTACAAGTCTATAAACATGATAAAGCATTGGGTGATGGAAACACCACGCCCAAACAGGATGAGACTAGTACAAGAAACGCGGGCTGCCTCCCGGTAGCGCTAAGTTTAATGTCTTCAACCAGACCAAAGGGCTATCACCCTAAGGATAAGAACTATGAAAGAGCGCGGCGACAGAAAAATTGGGTGATGAGAATCACCCCCAAACAAGACTAAAACGTCAGTCTTGTTGGATAGAGGCTAAAATGGGTCAATGCACTTGTATAGCAAAATGCATCACGCGATACAAAGCATCGGTGGACCAAGGGCGGGTGGGTATTAGGGTAAAGGTGAGGGTGAATAGGCACCGGTCATGGGCCTTGTTGAGCCTGAAGGTGAGGGCTATAAGGGCCCTATAAGAATGGTGCACTAGTTGGTGAGGGAGGCAAAAAGGTGTGGTAATGGGAATGGGGCGGGGCTCATAGAAATCACACGACCATTCTATAAATGGGCGATGATAATGGTCGCACCGTGACACACCGGGGAGTTATCGATGGGAAAAGTAGACACCACAAGATAGTAGCAGGCATGGAGGAACAAGCTCGATGTCACGGAAGTAGAGAGTATCACCATAAATACTCTCCTAGATGGTGGAGGATGGTTTCAGGTGAGGATCTAAAAATGTAGATGGAAACATTAAATGTGTAAAATCAAGATCCAAGCCAAGTGATAGGATGGAAGGGATAATGGGTGGGTCGGGTGGGATAAACAGTGTATCAGGTGGGATAAATGGTGGAGGGAGAGGATCCAACTCAAGAGTGGGAGACACACATTCCTCAGGAGGCACAGAGTGATCCTTAACGTCACTCACAGGAGGAAGCGTGGAAATAAACGAGTGAGTGATCAACTTCTCCACAAGGGTAGCATCAGTGAATGTGGTGGGTGGGTAGGACGAGGCACCAAGATCTAAGATAGAGGAATCACTAGAAATATCGAGCTCAAAGGGATCCATGCAGGGAGGAACAGGATCCATATCCAGATAGTTAGGAACTATCGTGGATTCTATCTCAGGAAAATGGTGAACACTCGTAGCCGGAGCTAACCTAAAAGATATGGGCATATCAGAGACATATGCAATTGGGGCATAAGGTAAAAGCCCAGGCATATTTTTGGATTCTATGGGAAAGTGAGTGGGAACCACAATGATGGGTTCATGTGAAAATGGTAGGATTGGATCAGGCTCACTATCGAAAGGTAAGTCAACACAATTGTCAACTTGGGACCCGGACCATGATATGGTCTCAACTTCGAGATTCTCGGGGTGATAGGGTTGGTCACACTCAAAATCCGTGTCACAAGAGGACACATGATCGTCACACTCGATTGTAATGATGGGTGGATCCATGGAAATGTCCGACTCTCTCGCACACTCTAAATCATTTAACCTTTGTTCAAGCCTTTGGAGGGCTTCATTTTGGATTTGAGTGGCTTGCTCTTGCTCGAGTATGAACTTTTGCAAGAGGCTTTCGAGAGCGGATGTGGGTGGTGTTGGTGGTGTGACAGGTGGTGGCGGTGTGTGAGGTGGACACAACGCGTTACTATCATGACTATACAGAGAATACTCAAATAAAGTGTGTGGAGTGGGGATAAGTTCGTCATACACGAAAGGATCGCTTTCGTGATGGACAATTGGTTGATACTCATAGGGTGCATAGTGAGGGAACTGATCGTGAGTGGGTGCACAAGGTTGCCATAACGACTGTTGAAACGTGTGAGGATCCACAACATCGGGTTGGAATTCGTATTGCGTGGAAGGGTGATCAGGGCTCCATGAATAACTAGGGTACTCACACAACTCGGGATTGGGTGTATCGAAATAGTAGGCCGAGGTGGGTTCCGGAACAGTGTCATATGGATACACATGTTCCATGGTGGGTTTAGATGGATATGGAATGTAAGGGCACTCATGGGACATGTGATCGGCATAATAACAGTGGGTGCACAACAAAGGATGAGACACGCCGACACTTGACACCGAGGGTGATAGAATATGAGGTGCATGCAAGGACGGGTCAAGAGTATCAAGGGCACTCGTGAGAGAGGTGAAACCACTAAAAATATCATAAAGAGACGGCTCAAGATCACTCTCACACGTGTCGCGTGACAATGGAAAATGACCAAAGTAGTCATGTAAAGGACGTTCTTCGGCCATGTGGATAGAAATATTTTTTTGGAGTTTTTTAAAATTTCTTTTAAATTATTTTCAAAAGGAAGGAAAATATTTTTGGATTTTCTAAAAATAATGGAAGAAAATATTTTTGGATTTTTTTCTAAAATGAAAGAAAGAAAATATTTTTGAATTTTTTTTTTTAAAGAAAAGGTGGGGAAAATAGGTGGCCTCTTTGAATTGGACGAACTAACTAAAAGCGTCTACCGAAAAATAAATTGGAAACACACACAGGTCAAGAAGATTTCCTAACTAGCACATAGCCAATTTTTATCTTTAGATTTAGTGAAAGGGGTAGTAAAATTTTAATTAAGTCCGCGGGCGATAAAAATCACGAAAATTATCTTAGTGATCGCCTTTATAAAAATATTCTCCTATTGGGATGCCTAGTTGATTGATTTTAAATTTAGTGATGGCTAGGGTAGCACACAATTGGTAAGCGAGTGAGTCGGGTGATGAAATCCCTTCTCATGAGTGACTGGGTGTAGGTCTTAGTCAATTAATTCATCAAACCATTCGAAAATAAATGCGAGAATAAAATCACATAAGAGCACACAAAGCACATACAATAATGGACTCGCTAACATGAGAGGCGCGAGGGTGTAAGCAATGTACCTCCCACAGTTTTTAGGCCGTGAGGTGCCAAAAAATTTGAGTCGACCAGGGGGAGATCACGCCTATCTCAGTCGGCCCCGGGAGTCCGATCAACCCAAGGTAGAGAGGCTTCTAAATCCTCGCCTTTTGACGCCCTCTCTCTACCTTGTTCGGTTTTCCTATCACGCTTGTCTTCGATTATTACAATTTTAAAATGAAAAATAAATAAAAGTGTCTCTATGCACCGCAATACAAGCAAAGAATAGAATAATCCTAAATACAAACCTTCTAATAATATAAAAATGGTACAAAAAAAATAATAATAATAATAAAGTTCAAAAAAAATGAACTACAAGTTGAAATCCGCTCCGAGCTTCACGGTCCCAAGAATGGCAATGGCGCCATTTGATAGAAAGAACTTTTGCGTGTATATTTTTTTTCCGTCGTTGCTTGAAAAGCACCTCTAATCAAAATCCTCAAATACCTACAAATAATAACAATATCAAGTGTAGAGGTAAGTAAGGGTATCAATCAACATCAAGTGGGTAAGCTTAAGACAAAATTCAATTGTAATTCATTTTTTATTTTCTTTTTGTACCTTTTTTACTTTTTCTAATTTTTTTAGCTTTTCAAATATTAAAACAATTGGGTGAGGTGAGGTGAAATAACACTAAACTATATGGAAGATGAAAACAACTAACTAGAAAGTGACTAAAAGGGAAAAATAAAGTCTAACACTAAAACATGAGATAAATGAGGTAAATAATTGTGAGAACAATCAAGGAGTGGGTCTACACCACAAATTTTAGCTATTCTAATTAATTAATTTAATTATTTAAATTATCCCAGATTAATATCAAAATTACAAATCAACTCTCGTTACAAGTGTAACTATAATACTAATCTTTTAGAAAATTAAGTTTAATACCCCACAACTCTAGAAAATAGATCTACAGTACTTTTAATTAATCACCCGCTAGGATCGATCGATTAAAATTTATGTAAATCTTAGAAAATAAAAATAGAGTTGAAATTCAAGTAATAATACCCCACTTAAGAAACTCATATCTCTAGTTCGAATCTAAAATGAGTATTATAACTAGAATTTTGATTTTCTCTCGAAAATCATTTACCCTCTCTCGAGGCGTAAATTTAATGGTGAGGGATCAAAATTAATATTCAAAGGGAATTTTCAAGTAATCAAACTAATTAAACTAAAATAACATCAAATAAGGTTTTCCCCCACCTCTTGAAAGGGGATTCAGCCTCACATAATACAAAGCATGATAATCAAATAATCAATAGGCATTTAATATAAAAGAGAAAAGAGAAGAACAATCAAATCAATCTCTTGAATTTAATTGACTCCAATCCTCCAATTTGAAGTATACAACCCTCTTAATTGAGCATCCAAGTAGTTTGCAATAATATAATCACTCAATTAAATCTCTTACAAAATTTCTCCTCACAAATCTCTAAAAAAATAAAACTAAAACTATTTACAAAATGTTTCTCTACCTAATTTTCTACTCTAACTATCTCTCTCTATTTTCTATTATCTCTCCTTTAAAATGGGGTCTTGAGTCTTCTTTTATAGTATATGCATGGCACGCATGGGCTAAGGGGTATTTTTGATAAATGGGCTAGGGTGAACATGTGGGAGAGGTGTGAGCACATGTGCATGGAAATGGGGTGTGTACACATGAGGTAAGAGAGGTGTGAGGTCATGTGGGTTGGGGGATTGGAATAAAGCAAATCATATTTAGTTAAGGGTTATTTTTGAAAATGGTTTAAAGTTCGTATTTGGGGGGCATTTTGGGAATTGGGGGTTAAAGGGTTAATTAGGCACATGGGGCTTTGTTATTTTGGTTTGGCTTGGGTTAGTCTTTGGAACATTGGCAGGTCATAAGTCATGGCTTGGAGAAGAGGATTTGGGAAGTGGGTGACATGGGTTTTGAGGGTTGACTTTGAGGTCGGATAAAGTGGCGGGTCTGCGGCTGGAACGGGTCTCGGGTAGGAGTGTCGACGGACTCTCAGGGAGGTCGCCGGCTCGTGGCAGATGGTCGGAGCAGGGGCGTCGACGATGGGGTAGCTTGCGGGGCAGGGGTTCGGGTTGATGGTATTGAGGTTTTTAGGGTAAGGGTCTCCGGAGGTGGTAAGGCTGGTCGTTGGCGGAGCTCGTGGGTGGATGAGGTAGCTGGTTGTGTGGATCTACGGGGTTGCGTGTGAGATCTCAGGTCTTCACGGGTTTAGAGGTGCGGGGTCTCAGGTCTGGTAGCGCTGGAGTGGCTACTCGCAGTTTGGTTCGCGCCGACGGTGGGCTCGTCGGCCGGAGCTGGTGGGGTTGGAGGGTTTGTTGGTTATTGGAGGAGAGAGAAAGTGAGGGCGTGTGATGGGGAAGATGAAGTGGAAGGGGTTTGTGGGTGGGTGGGTGTATGGGAAGGTTGGTTATGGGTGAGGAAGAGTTTGGGTGTAGGTGAGTTGTTTTGGTGTATGGGAATGTAGGTTATGTGTGTGTGTTTAAATTGTGACTCAACTCAAATAATAAAGACTCAGCTAAACTTAATAAAACTAAAATTAAAAATAAAATCTAACTAAAAATAAAACAGACTAAAAATATTAAAACTTAAAAAAATAAGATCCTAAGCTATATAAAAACTAAAATAAAACAAAATAAATAAAAACTTAAAATCTAAATGAAAATTAAAGTCCTAAAAAAATAATCTAAAAAACCTAATCCTAATAAAATAAAAACTAATAAAAATAAAAATAAAGATTAAATAAAATAAATTAAAATAAAAATACACTAATAAAATAGAAAAATAAAAAATGAAATCTAAAAATTCTAAATAAATCCTAAAAATAAAAATGACTCAAACTAAAAATATAAAAAGACAGAAACTAAACACACACAGGATTGGAGTGAGTTTAGGTTAGGTTTAGGCTCGGGTAAGGTTACGGGGGAGGAAATTTAGCTCCATTAAATGCGCATTGCCTTGATATATAGCTTTTGACACCGCAAATGGACATTTGACCTACAAGATGAACATTTAAGCACATAAGACCCATATTGCCGAGAATTAGCAACTAAAGTACATCTATTCGGGGTATAAAATGTACAGTTTTGGGTGCTTATCATGCGGTTATATGAAGCATGTGTGATAAGACCTTTGGTTGTACTTCCCGTGTGGTGACTTTTCATTTATATTGATGGTCTGCATTCTCCATGTTGGGCGGCAGGCCTGCCGAGCAACTACCTGCTAACTATGATTTTTGCCATGTAGGGAGACACTTGTCCACTTCTGATTGGTCTACGTAGATGGATAATTTTTTGTATCAATAGAAGTCCCAAATACTTAATTCTTGATGCTTTTGCTGAAAGGATGGAGTATATTTTCTTCATAGTTGGTCGGCGTTTGCCGACGTGTGGGACTTGTACAAATTTTTCATGTTTTGATTTTGCAATGGCATTTTTGTAAATAATTTGAAAATTAGCGAACCACCAAAGGGTAAATGGGTATTTTGCATATTTTGTACTATGAAGCCGTTGAAATGTCAATCGTTGATGCGAAGTAATCATTTCTTGCACAATTTCCCAGGTAAGCTATAAAGGGTGAGATTTTTACCGAATTTTCTTTACCAAACCTTTTTCAAGTTTTCGAACTCTACTTCATCCCCAAGTTCTCTGTTTCTGAGCTTTTCCTTGCATCATTCCTTTGCTTTAGTCTTCATTTTTTTGTAAGCTTTTTTCTCCCCTTTAATTTCGCTTTCTTTCTTTCTTTTACTATAGCCATGGTTTATATCGTACATGGGGATTCTTTAGTAAAATTTAGGCGGGAACGAAATATTCGTGATTGGGTTGATTTAGAGATGCCCATGCCACCTCTAGACATGTTTTCATTGTCTGAGGGTCACTGGATTCCCTCTCTCTTCATTGCTGAATGTGGCTTCACATTCCCCACCCCCCCCCCCACCCCACCCCCCACCCATAGGTTTTGTTTAGAATTTTGTCAATAGTTTGATGTCGTCCCAACTAGGATAGCTCCCAATACTTGGAGGGTAGTAAATGGGATTCATAGGGTGAATCTGATACATGGAACCCACATTGGCATCCCTGAGCTGATCTCCTGTTACAAATGGGTCACTAGTGACAGTACATATTATTTGAAGACTAGGTTTGTCAATAGGGCCTTAGTTGTCAATTTGCCAGACTCTAATAAGGACTACTTTGATTATGGAGTTATTGCTAAAAATTGGCAACATGCTCCTTTACAAATTGGAGAAGTATATGGTGGACCAAGATGCCCTCAAGTGGGTCATGGATTAGGTTGTCAACTTCTATAACTGTATTCTTTTGTTCTTGTTTATCATTTGTTTGAAGATATGTTAATCCATAATTTCTTATCTTATTGCTATTTTTTACAAAGTTGAGAGTAAGAAAAAGTATCCCAATGAATATGACGTGAACATTCGTGAGTTGAAGTTCCTTTAGAGCATCCATCAGACAATTAGCGAGGAACATCCCAGAGCTGCCTCTTATCTGCTGCAGTATAGGATCTTTATAACTTAATTTGTTGCTTGGCCCACCACTTCTACAGTTGTTGATCCCATCAATCTTGAGGAGGAACCAACCCCTACCTCCCCTACTGAAGAATTTGCTGGTGCGACTTCTTCATCTTTTGAGTCTTTGGATATTTCAGCCATTCCCTCCTCTCCACTTGCTTCCACGGGAAAGAGAAAAATCCCTGACTTGATTACTGGAGCCCTGTCTCCTCCTGCCAAGAAAGCTAATAGGAATGCTAAGAAGCTAGAAAAAGTGTCCAAGGCTTCTGAGAAAGAGAAGGTTCCTCAGGTCATCGTTTCTAAGGAAGTAAATATTATTGCTCCTCAATTTAGGAGGTTGAAAAAATGTTTGGCCGAGAAGCAAGTTGAAAAAAGCTCTACTGCCGCCCAGGATTTGGTCGAGAAGATTCAGGAGGACTTGACTATTGCTGAGTCCTCCTCCATCACTATCCATCATGGTGTTGCCAAGAAATTGGTCAAAACTGGTACTCGTTTTACTGACAGGGCAGCTCTTACCCCTCTGCCAAGACTGAAATTGGCAAAAAATACTTGCCAGAGTTTGGCAATGGGAATTATCTCTTCTTTATTAGTTACTTCTTGATATCTTTTTCTTTTGATGCTCCTTATAATCTAATATTGTTCTTTCTGCAGTTTTTAGAAAACTTTTAATAAAATGCTTGAGAAGGACGAGCAGGTTCATTCTTCTGGTGCAGAAGTTGAAGAGGCCCTTGAGGGTCTGAGGAAGTCTATTGAGGCTTCTAGGAAGTTGTTAGAGTCTAAGCAGAAGGTTTGGGGTGAGGAGATGCAGAAGGCTGTTAATAGAGCCACTTTAGCTGAGGGAAAATTGGTCATCGCTGAAACTAATTTGATAGATGCTAAAGGAAAGTTGGCCACTGCTAAGGCAAATGTATTATCTACTAAAAATAAGGCCAAGTTGTCCAAGGAGAAGTTGGATACAAATCAAGGTCTCCTGAAAGCTGCCGAGGAAAAAGTTATTGGTTTGTCATATGAGTTGGTCGCAGAGAAGGCTTAAAATAAAAACCCTAAGAAGGACTCCTTCAACAAGGGTTGTGACAAGTCCTTTTTCGCAACCTCTACTCAGATAGAGTTCATGAGGAAGAAGACTTTCAAGGACAGCTGGTCGGAGGAACTCAAAGAGGCACCCCAGTAAAATCTGAATTGTTTTGAGGCATGATCCAAACTTTCCTCCCAATTTGGATGAGGAATTTGATGATGACGAGGGATCTGGAAAATCTTCCCTTCATCCTGTTGGGTCTGCTTTAAAGACTGTTGATGAAGCTGATCCTTATGCTGACCAGCCTTCTGGAAGCAATGCTCAGGACAAGGAGAAGATTTAACTCCTTGTTCTTTTCTTTTCACGTTTCTCTAATATGTAATAGAACCAACATTTTCAACATCTTATAACACATTTTTGGTTATTAATGTAAGCACTTTTTTCTTTTCTGCTATATATGTTGTACTTAGCATATTTTTGGCTTTTCTTACTTGGTTGAATGGATACTTATACTTGTGTGTCATTTTTGCTCAGTAATCATACTTGCATACTTACACTTGTAATTTTTAGTTTGATACTAGGAAGCATGCCATAGTTTCTGTTGAATACGACCTACTCACGCAGAGTAGAAATTTATTAAAAGCAGGTCATGTGCCTTTGACTGAAGAAGACTTAGTCGGCCTACTTAAACCAGAAGTATCTACTCAAGTAAAAGAGTCATATATCCATCTCCATTGTTTGTTGGACAGAGCTGTAGCAAATAATGCAGCTTACTATGAAATGATTAAAGATCTACAGGAAGATCACAAATTTTCTTTGGATTCACTTCACTTCGATTATGAGGCTAAATACAAAGCTCTGAGTGAAGGTTAAGGATTTGAGAAGAAGTTGGAGGAATATGCTTCCATGTACAGAAGAAAAGAATTTTTACTGAGACGTGAAGTTGATGAAGCCAGGGATATTTCCAAATTGCTTAAGGAGGAAAATAACAAACTCATAAATGATTTAGATACTTTAAAAAAGTCTTCTGCTAGTGGTGCCGATGAAGGGGCATCTTTTTTGGAGATTGAGAATGCCAGACTTGTGGAGGAAGTTAAAGCTCTGAAGAAATCTAAGCCTGGACAAACTTTCAGACAGCAAAGGATGAGCCGACCAACTGCTGATGAGGCCAGGACTAAGAAAACATTAGCCGACCAGCTGAAAGCTAAGAGTCGAGATATTATTGATTTGTCTACAAAACTGGAAGCTAAGGATAGGCCATTTCCAACCAATTTGTGCAATTGAAGGTGAAGAGTGATGTTTTGAAGAAACTTTAACATCAAGTTGAAAGGTTAACCCTTCAATTTCACAAACAGCCCATAGAGGTGAGGATGGAAGGATACAACGAAGCTCTTGGCCATGTTGATGATCACCTTGTCCAAAGTCACTACGAAGGCTATAAGTGGGGGTGGACCAACTACTTGACTTTGCTGAAGCATGATAGTAACAACGAGCTATGGTACTGGAATAAGCCTGGTCTGCTAGATTGTGATAATCCTCCTTTTAAGCTGGAAATATCATGGATCCCTGGTGATGTTATTCCTCAATGCTTGATCATTAAATATTTGGGAGATTATGGTTTACATGATGTTCATGAGATAGTTCATCCTCCTCATCTAATCAATGCGTTGAGCAGCAACAACAGGAGAATGCTAAGAGATTTTAACTTTATTAATTCTCCTTATACTTTGGATGATCCTCCTGTTGGAATGGAGAGAATGCAGCCTACTCATCCAACTTCCAAAGCTCAAGGAAAATGCCTTGCCGAATAGCTTTTCTATATTTTGTTATTTGAGTGTAATACAGTCAATATATGAATACAAATCCATATTTTTATGTTGTCAACTCTTGATTACTTAATCAATTAGTCAACTTAGTTATTGTTTAATAATGAATTATTAAATTGTACTTGTAAGGCCATATATTCTACTAATGCACTTAGATTTATTAATCCAAGTTTATCATTACTTATCAGTGGTGACCAAGTGTATAAGGAATATATATTTGTATTTCAATTATTAGGAATGTTTACCTGTCTTCCTGCATTTAACTTAGTTGGGTAAAACTTGTTTGTAACTTTTTAGTTGTATACAAAGTTTTACAGACTTCTTGTTCTAGGCTTGTCAATAACGAAGACATACATGAAGTCTTATGCCCGACCAGGTGTTCTGTAATTAACTTAGTCGGAAAATACTTCTTGTTCGTGACTTGTTGGGCAAACAACGAGTGTGCCTTAAGTTGTTGGGGCATCTGGAATTTGATAAATTCAACCTGATTAAGTATGTTTTGTTGATCGGTAAATTAGCAGATAAATTCAACCTGATTAAGTATGTATGTGTTGTTGATCGACAAGAGCTGAAGACCAAAAGACATTTTTTTACTTGTTGGTGGTGGGGGATGTATATCGCCGTACTCCGAAAAAAATTCGAAAAAATTAAATGGACAGAAATCAAAAGTTTATTGAAACTTAAATAATATTTATTGTAAAGCAAAAGAATTACAATAATGGCAATTCCTTGAATTATTGATAATACTTTCAGAAGTGCTCGGTATTCCAGGGGATTTTAAATTCTTTGCCTTCCAAAGTCTCAAGTCGATAGGTTCCTAGTCGGATGACTGCTGAGATGCGATATGGGCCATGCCAATAAGCCTCAAGTTTGTTGTTCTTCTTAATGACCTTCTTAAGGTCGAAGTTGGTCGTTTTAACCCTTTTGTTACAAAAATTAATTATCTTGTGTTGATACGCAGCATTTCTGAGAGCAACATCTTCTCGGACTTCTTCCAATATATCTAAATCTAATCATCGCATCAAATCACTGGTTGGAGAATCAAAATTCAGGACCATGTGAGTTGGTAGGCCTATCTCGACTAGCACCATTACTTCTGTCCCAAATGCAAACATGTATGTTGTTTCTTTCATTGATGTTCTCGTTGTTATTCAGTAAGCCCAATGAACAGAATGTAATTCATAGATCCAGTTTCCTTTGGCAACATTAAGCCTTTTCTTCAATCCATTGAGCAAAGTTCTATTTGTGAATTTGTTTGATCATTACTTTATGGATGACCTAGTGCAGAATGGAGTTTTTGGATCTTAGACTAGACACAATATGCTTTAAGATTATCGTTGTCAAATTGGGTTCCATGGTCTGTAATAAAAGCATAGGGCAACCCATATTTACATATGATATTCTTCCAAATGAACTGATACACTTTCTCATATGGCGTCTCAATCAATGGCTCTGTTTCCATCCATTTTGTGAAGTAGTCAAATGTAATGACCAAATACTTGAACCTGCCTTTAGTGGTCGGCAGTGGGTTGACTAAGTCAATTCCCCAAATAGCGAAGGGCCAAGGCAAAATTAGTGGGGCTATAGTAGTGTTGGGTTCTTTGTGAATTATAGAGAACTTCTGGCATTTATCATATTTTCTTACAAAGACTTTACAGTATGCCCTCATAGTTGGCCGGTAGTATCCCTGAGTGTTGATTCTTTAAAGCATAAACCAACCAGCCGAGTGATCTCCACATGAACCTTCATGCACCTCTTTGATCAACTCTTCCACCTCCATTGTATGAATACGGCGTAGCAAGGAGATCGTTAATCCCCTTCCTTATAACACCCCTTTGTCCAACATATATCTTGATGCTTTATATCAGAGATTTTTAGCCTCTTTGGGATCAGGTGGTAGGATTCATCTTCAATATAGGCATTGATTGGTTCCATCCAAGAAGGTCCCAAATCTACATTAATGAAATTAACCATTAAATCCTCATTAATGATTCGATTAGCCAAGATTTATATTGGGATTGTTCTCCCGAGCTCAATTCTTGTCCTTGATGCTAGCTAAGTAATGGCATCAACTCAGGCATTGCTATTCTTAGGATCCTATTCATTTATACGATAGGAAACTTGGCAATGACTTTCATAGCTTTGGCAAGGTATCTAGTCATCAACTCTCATTTGACTCCATATAAATGAAGCACTCGGTTGACCACAAACTGTGAATTACTGTGCGCCACTACTTGCTCGGAGCCTAATGAATGGGCTAAATCTAGTCCAACTATCAAAGCTTCATATTTTGCCTCGCTGTTTGATGCTTTTAATCGAAACATAAGTGCATACTCAATATCAATATCATCAAGAGTATTAAGTATTATACCTGCTCCACTTCCAGTCGCATATGAAGAACCATCCATATATAAATTTTATAGCGAGACGTCATTATTAAAGATTTATGTGGATATTACTCCATGATGGAATATCTTCTTATTATCCTCTACATATTTCTGAGCCATTTCTTGAGTTTTAGATGATTTCTATTGATCGGCTGTAGTTTCAGCTTGCTTTTGAGCTGAGCTCTCGTCCTTAGAAGTTTTCTCGGCCGACAAGTTTTATTGGTCGGGAACCTCTGGATAGGTCAACTCAGCGATAAAATCTGCCAAATCTTGGCCTTTCAATGAAGACCTAGGTTCGTAGATAATGTCATACTCCCCTAGTTCCACTGCCCAATACATTAATCTTCCTGACTTTTCAAGATTGTAGAGCGCTTGCCGAAAAGGTAGGTCAGTATACACAATTATCGTATGTGCTTGGAAATAGGGCTTCGTACGCCTAGAGGCTTTAATGAGTACTAAAACTAACTTTTCCAAGCATGGATATTTGATCTCACTCTCCTGAAGGCTTTGCTGGTGTAATAAATTGGTTGTTGGATCCCATTATCCAAACGAACCAATACCGAATTAACTGCAGACTCAGAAACACCTAAGTATAAATATAATTTCTCTCCCAAAATAGGTCGAGATAGTAAAGGGGGTGATCCCAGGTACTTTTTCAATTCTTAGAACACTTATTCACATTCTGCATTCCACTCAAAAGTCTTTCTCAATACCTTTAAAAATGGCAAACACTTGTCTGTTGCTCGAGAAACAAATCTGTTTAAAGCTGCCACTCTACCAGTGAGCCTTTGTATATTTTCTTGCAATTGGTGACTGCATTTCTATCAAATCTTTGATTTTTGCTGGATTAGCTTCAATTACCCTTTGAATGACTATGAATTCGAGGAATATTACCTCCTAGACTCCGAACACACACTTGGTCAGATTCAGCTTCATCTGATGCTTTTTCAGCTGGTCAAACGTCTGACTGAGATCGCTGATATGATCTGAGGCCTTCTTAATTTTTGTCAGCATATCGTCCACATAAACCTCTATGTTCTTACCTATTTTCTCTTCAAACACCTTGTTCACCAACCTCTGGTACATCGCTCCAGCATTTTTGAGTCCAAATGGCATTACATTGTAGCAATAGGTTCCTTAGTTGATGATAAAAGTTGTGCTTTCCCTGTCTTCTAGTTTTATTTTTATCTGGTTATATCCAGAATAAGCATCTATGAATCTTAAAAGCTCATGTCCAGACGCTACATCCACCAATTGATCAATTCTAGGCAAGGGAAAATGGTCTTTTGGACGAGATTTATTTAGATCGATGAAATCTGCACGCATTCTATACTTATCATTTTTCTTTTTTACCATCATAACGTTGGCCAAATATGCTGGATATTTCACGTCCTCAATGAATGGGGCTTTTTAAAGTTTCTCCACTTCTTCCTGAATAACTTGATTCTTCTCTAAACTGAAAACCTTGCGTCTCTGTTTGATCGGCTTGGCATCCTTATTGATGTTGAGCTTATGACAGAGGCAGTTGGGGTCAACCCCAGACATATCCTTTTGTCTCAAAGCAAATACATTTCTATGCTTCCTCTGGAACATACTTAATTCTTATTTAAGGATTGGATCCAATATTGAGCCGATCTGCATAGTCCTTCTTAGCTTGTCATCGTCCAAGATAATGCTCGCAGTAGCTTCCACATTCTGCCCTTTGACTAACTCTGTCTCATCTCATGGATCTAAAGTTTCAACATTCGATTCACTGTTAGGCTCAGTGGTATCTACCTGATAAGTGTTAGTCTTTTTCTTCAACTCAATCAAGTCTTCTTACTCGGCTGAAGAGTAGTAACACTATCTGGCCACCTTTTCGTCGCCTTTCACAACACCAACCCCAAAATGAGTTGGAAACTGCAAGCATTGATGGACTATTGACAGTACAACTTCAAACTTATTCAATCCTACCCTGCTGAGGATCACATTATAAGTAGATTGAACGCTTTTATCCATCACAAAAATCGTATTTTCTTAGTACGGCTCGCCGGTCAGGTGCCGAACAACACTTTTAGCTTTATTGTTCCCAGTGGGTAAAATTTTTCATCTGAGAAACCTATTAATGGTCTATGGTAAGGTTCCAGTTGGTTGAGTTTCAAATTCAAACTCTGAAAGCAAAGGTAAAACGTAATGTTTGTCGAGCTTCCATTATCAATCAAAACCCTGGCAATGACGATATCCTGGATCCTGAATTTGACGACCAATGGATCATCGTGGGGATAAAGTACCCCATGGAGGTCGTTCTTAGAAAAGATGATTACTAATTTGTCTTTGTTGACTTTCCTGAGCTGATCATCTTCGTTTAGATTGATTCTCTGGACATAAGAACAAGCCTGAGCCTCATTCAAGTAAGTTTTTCTTTCAGTAGTATGATTGCCTCCTCCTTCATCGCCACGTGTAATTACATGACAGTCAAATGAATCAAAATTTATCATAGCTACCTCGCGTTCTGGCTGTCGGGGCTTCTTCGGCAGGTTGAGATCATCTTCACAAATATTTTCATGGTTTCTCTTCCTGTCATGTCGGGACTTGCATAGAGAATTTGACCTTCCTCTTATTTCTCTACCTTCTCCCCAATCAACAAACTTGTTCAGTTTTCCTCGACGAATAAGATATTCCACTTCATTCTTTAAAACAACACAGTTATCTGTTGTATGGCCATGATCCTTATGGAACTCATAATATTTAAATTTATCCCTCCTATTAGGCGGTCCCCTCAATCTTCCAGGCCATCGCAAATCCTTATTGTGTTTGATTTCCTCTAGGACATGGTGAATGCTAACAGTCAATGAATTATAAGTTCCATACTTTTTTATCCTTTCATCCTTCTTTGGCTTCTACTCGTTCTGCTCCTTTTGGTCCTTCTTATCAGGTTTAGTGGTTGGACTCTATTTTTCTAACATTGATTCCTCGACATTCATGATTTTTCCTTCCTTAGCCATGAGTTCAGTCATGATTTTAGGAGGATCTTTGGCCAGAGCATAATATAGTTTCTCAAGAAGCAATCCACTCATGAGAGCGGTAATGGTCATGTTTTCTTCTTAGTTAACCACTTCCAATTTCTCGTTGTTAAAATGAATGACGTATTCCATTGTTATTTCCCCTACTCGCTGCCTTATACTCAAGAGATGAGCCACTCTCCTAACTAGTTATGCTCTAAAATAGAAATTGCTAATAAACAGCTCGGCAAGCTGGTTGAAGTTGGTAATTTTTCCTCGGGGTAAGTTATTATACCATATTTAGGCAAATCCTGTAATGGTGCTTGAGAACGCTCTACATCTCATCTCATCGGGAACTGAATCAATGTCAGGAGCATCTTAATATTGTTCAATGTGCAGAACTGGACTACTTTTGACATCATATTTGGGGGGGGGGGGGGACCACAAGAGCTTTAAACTTAGATAGAGTTAGAAAATCTACAATCGCCTGAATAAAAAAGGATCCTTTAACGAAACTCCTCTGCAAGGGATTCTTTGCTTTTGCCATATCTCCCAGTCGGTTTTCCAATCGTTGGATTGATCCTTTTCATAATGGATTGCCTGTGTCAGCTTTATATGAAGTAGATCGACTGTTCCGGCCATGTGTCTGCGCTGAGCTCTCTTTCAGAGAAGTCTGCTTAGCATGTACAGATCTTTGGACGCTTGATTTTGACTTGACTGAGGCTTCACGATGGTCAGTTGGATGTTGAGTGTTCCTGGATAACCCTCTAGGAGGATTTATGTTTGCTCGGTGTCCCAAACGGTCAAAAGGCGATGCTCTGCTTAACCTTTCTAGGATGCTTCACTTTTCAAGAGAGAAAAAATGGCCATCATAAAACCTTAAGGCTCTGATTGATGAACTGAATCCTAGATTACAAGTCCTATCAGGAGATGATCTGGAATAGCTATATCGGCTATGCCTAGGAGGTGAAGGCGATATTTCTCTCCTTGGTGATGTAATTACTTGTTGCCTAGATTAGGTTAGAAATATGGCTTGTATTAACTGCGCCAATTGTCTCATTGTTTCCTACATAACATCTTGACCCCTAACAATATTGGCAAGAATCCCATTTAGGTCAGCTACTGCAGGCACAATAAATGGAATGGTTGGGTTACCTTCGTTCCTGGCACCGGGCTATGGATCATTCATTTTTCCTTAAACAAGGATGCACGAGATTGAGAACGACTATTAGACACACGTTCCCACAGACGGTGCCAATTTGTTGATGTAAAAAAATGGACTTGATCCAATTTTATAATCACAAATAAAATATAAAATTATAATGAGATAACTAAAAGAGAGACAAAATGTTTTAAAGTGGTTCGGCTATGTAAGAAAATCGACGTCCATTATTATGGTATTGATTTAAAAAATTACAGAAAGTCAGGTACTCTTATCAATAAGAATATCCTAGAATTCGTTTTATCTTGCCTTTGATGAAAGGAATGCAATGCATTTATTGTGACCCAAAGATCAACAGTTGGAATGCCTTTATACGTTTAAGCATTTACATCCATACATAATGAATGTTCGGTTGGTTATATGAACCACATGTGATAAGACCTTTGGTTGTACTTGCCGTGTGGTGGCTTTTCATTTATATTGATGGTCTGCATTCTCCATGTTGGTCGACAGGAATGCCGAGCAACTATCTGCTGACTATGATTTATGTCATGTAGGGAGACACTTCTCCACTTATGATTGGTCCACATAGGTGGATAATTTTTGGTATTAGCAATCATCATCATCAATAATTTGATTAGAATCAAGACAATTAATATAAGGTACATCAAGATACTCAAAATCCTCATTTATTTCACTTTCGAGAAAAACAACGTTGAGAATCTCGTTAAAGGAGGTCTTGATTGCATTATTTTTAGAAAAAAGTGGAATAATAAAAGATAGAGAGGTAGGATAATCAGCTAGGTTGGGTTGCATTTCAGCGGGTGGAATTGGTGTAGCATTTCAATTGAGGAGGGTTTCATTAGCGGCCTTTATTAGAGTGGACATGTCCAACGATTTAGCACTTGAGTGGATCATGCAGAGTGTCAACCCCAGTGTATGCAGATTGAATGAGTCCTTAGAGTCCCTTCCCTCGAAAATCTTGGCATTAATTTAAAGCATCTAAGTGGGAGGTTTCACATGATGCTGGTAGTCTTCAACCCAAGAGTAACTGTCTTGAAAGAAAATCTCCATCCCTGGCTTTATTTTCTTGTCCACGTGTTCATGCTATGGTTCGAAAAAGCCACAAAAGAGAAAATATTCGCCATCTTTGATGAATCTCTCGTTCAAGGAATCCCTCGATACAGTTTTGGTGCTTTCTAAACTTCTCTTCAATCGTAGTTGGCGGAGCATTTTGAGCTCCTCCGATGATAATTTCTAACCCATGACACATGGAGAAAAGGCCTTCTTCAAGACTATGAGTTCTAGTATTCCCTGTTGACGTCGTCCCAGGACCAATCCGGGCATAAAGTGCATATTCTGAACATTTATATCACATTGACATTGCCGTGAGGGATGTGCTCTAGACAGACTCAATCTTTGAAATCATCCCTTATTAGGATTCAAAGTGATTCGACCCAAAAGTCAAAAAGGAGAATGTCACTCATCCCATGTTGTATCTATAGTATCGAGTTACTAGTACGTGAATTCTCAGTACTATCATCTTCTCCTAAGATGGTGATGACTTACCTCTTAGCGAAAAACTTCAATTTATGATGAAGAGAGGAAGACACCTCATTGATGATGTGAAGCCATGCTTAACCAAGCAATAGATTAAAAAAAGCGAGTATGTCGATAACTTGGAACTCAGTAAAGGGTTTGATAGGACCAGCCCCTATTATAAATTTTATGGATTCCATCACCTCTCTGCACGTGTTATCATAGGCACGCATGACGATGGAAGTTGAAGTAAGGTCATTTACTTTCAGACCCGGGCAGTTAAAGGCTCTTAACGGGCAAACATTGAGTTTTGGTCCATTAATGAGTGAGAACGAGACTGTCTTCCCCATCACCTCAACGGAGATGTTAAAAGCATAATTATGATTAGGACCAAACTTTAAAATTTCTTCTTCGGATAAAGAAATCAATCTAGTAGAGGTCAAGGACCCAACCAGGTTCACGGCTTCTTCTGAAGTGGTGGAAGGAGGGACCGTGGGCTCGGTAAAGAGCTTTATCAGAGAGTTTCGGTGTAACTAGGAGGACATAAAGAGTCCCCATAAGGTAATATTGGCCTGATTTTTATTGATCTGGTCGAGGATCTTGCTTTCCCCGCTGATCATTTCTGGCATAGGGAGCTTCTCGACAACTCCCTTTCTTTTATATGTCCCTACTTACTGAGGATTAGAACTCCGGTAGTGTCTCCCAGATCTTGTCATATGGTTCATGGAGGAGAGGAAGAACAGAAACCCCATTTCTTTAATAACTTCGGGTTGTATGGCCACTTTGTTAATTTCCTATAGCATATTTTCATGAGATATCATCCCATACATACTGATTATCGATCTAACCTTTTCTTGGCTTGGTTCTTCGTCTGAGCTATCAAACTCTCCCCCTATGCGGTGACAATGATGTCGTCTTGCAATGAGAAGTCAATGCATTTCACAACCTCAACGACCTCTTCATATAAATCCTCCCACTCAACGGGGAGGTGCGAAAGTCAACGGACTAACCACCGTTATAGCTTCAAGGCGTTAAGTAGCTCGGATATACTGTAAATCTTATTGGTCTGTCAGAATATGTGTGCCATAAATTGTATTGCATCGTCCAAACTGACTTCATCGACATGTACCACCCAATTATATAACTCCCGAGCCCACTTTCGGGCTTTCATGAATATGGTGCTGAACTTCTAACATTCAACGGTCATTTCGGAGGGCAATTTTAGCCCAAACTCTATGATCTAGTTGAGTCGGCTGGCAATTCCATATCTTTCCCTATGGACAGGGTACAAACGACAATACACGTCCTTGTGACAAACGATAGAGCTTGGTGAACACCCCGCCTAATTAAATACAGGGTGGCCAGCCCCATATCAAATTAAAACATAATATACAGTTGGCTCATTCTTAGCATCACTGTCGAAAACATTTACAACTCACCCAATACTCAATTAAGCTGGTGTTAAAAACTTTTCAAATTTTAATTTAACAAAATCCATTTCCAGTTTAAGAATAGCACAACACATTTTATTCTACAACACTGATAACCAAATAGATAACACAAAAGAATTTAGATGCAATTGGAATAAACATTCCCAAATAATATTAATCCATTACAGTAATCCCAACAACATTAAATGTATTCAAATGACACGAACACAATAGTATTTGACCTCGATAGAAAAGAAAACTGAATCCTTTGGGCGACATGCCCTAACTAGAAGATCACTGTGAATCAAAAGAAGATAAGCGTCTAAGCAACACTCCCTAGCTCCATAGCTTATCGTAATCCGCTAAGGTTGGCGTCCCTGTTGCTGGACACCTGATATAGGAGATACAATAGAAAAGAAAATATGCAAGGAAACGGGTCAGAGCCCGAATGTGTAAATGATTTTTAAAACAGCAAGTATTTAACAAGTGCAATAAATCTTTTATTATGTACATGTTAGACCCAACTCTCACTTGCCATTCTCACCTCTCAACTAGAGTGCACACTTAACGTCTCCTATTAACCTCCTAGTTAATGGTTCCTCCTTACTAGTTCCATAATATAATTCCATTCCCATATCATAACCCCGTATGTCCCATACCATACGTTATATAATTCTTCTTGTACATCTTTCATTTATGATTTGTTTCTCATTAACATGAAACAAGCTTTTCAATTCTTTAAGAATAAACATTCATTAACTTACTTCAGTTCTTTATCTCAATTTGCCATTTTCTACATTTATCACACAGTAGATGACTTAACCACAATAAATCCATTCATTCATTTAATTCATTATATATATATATATATATATATATATATATATATATATATATATATATATATATATATATATATATATATAATACAACACCCCGAGTCACAACTGCGGTGCAATGCATTACTCTGTTATCATGTCCCATCATCGCTGGTCGTCGAATAGTGGACAAAAGGTTCGGTAAGGATTCCTCGAACCATAAACAACAACACAAACATTGCAGGCGAACATAGTTCTCGTATCCATGGGTCACGCACATACCTACATAACCATAGTCAACGGACTTATCAACTCCCCGATAAGTCTTTCATAGACCTATGTTCTCGAGCGACAAATCAAAGATCCCATGGATTCATCAGGATATGACTTCCCTCACGCGTAAACCTCCCGTCGATAGAAAGTGAGCTAGGTATGTCATACACATAATCATAAATCAATCAAATAGGCATTATCATACCTATAATATACTAATAACAAGGTACTCACATTAACCTTAGATTATACGTAGCATTGTAGCTCTTTAAATCCCACGTATTAAAATGTCATATCTTTACTTCATAATTTAATTATCCTTGCATCCTATAACATATCTCCACTCCCGACATCGTTAAGGTTCATGCGCGGAGCGTCTCGCAAAGCAAAATCCAAACAAGGAACCCCTCCAATACACTACTACTTAACTTTGTTGTAAGGACATTTTTTCTCATGTCCAACATGTTACATTTGTGTATGTCGTACGCCGCTACATTTGGCACGTCACCTCACGATCTCACATGACGGCCTCTATTCGAATTTCGGGAATCAAGCATTCAACATCTCCATTAATATGTCCCACATCTGCCTCAACGACTTCACGGTCCAAGATTTTAGGGACTTAATGCAAGTGGTACGCAAGGGAAGTCAAAACAATGAAAAATAAGGCAAGATAGGAGTGTTCAAGGTCATTTTTGTAATTTTACATCCATAGTTCGAAGGTCTGGTCAACTGGAAAGTTGAAGAGCTCTCCGCAACGAAGATACTGGAAAAAACGGCACCTCAATCCGAGCTACGGTGAAGGAGTTATGACCTTTTGAAGATAGAGAAAATTCCTTAAAGAATGCTGTTTTTTTTGTACGCTGGATAGAATTTTAGAGTTTTAAAAACATGGGACTCTTCATATTTTTTCCTATAAATACCAACTTCGGGGGAGTTGTTTTGCAAGACTTTAGGAGACGAATTTGAGAGTCCAAATACATCTAGTCTTCATATTTTTGAGTCCCAAGACTCATGTTTTGATTCACACATCATTGCCAAACCTTTGTGAATCCTTTTGCAACCCAAGAACACAACTTTGGTTTGTTCAACCCTTGTGGAGGAGACCGTTCTTCTTCTTCATTGCAGTCCTACTGGAAAGGGATAATTCCAGCCGCGACTACAGAATCCGATACCCGAGGGTAATTCTTAGTCAACTTGTATTTTCATTGTAATCCGATTGTAAGCCGGTTTCTTACAAATTATAGTGAAAATAAATGGTTTTGCCCCTGTGGGGGATTTTTCCTTAATTGCATGTGTTTGAATATTCTTGCGTAGATTATCAATTTATTCAATCACATACTGCTGCATGTTTAGGGTTTGTTTGTGAGAAAAGGGTTTTATATTTAATTTGATCATTTGAACGCGAGCACACACGTTCTTCAAATTGGTGTTTGTTTTTTATCCTATATTTCATTTGATAAATCATCTAGATGCATGTCTTAGAATTTAACTAAAATTTGGGATTAATTAAAATTGGTTTTTATTTGAGAAGTCGCAATATTTCCGCTGTAGCTACTCTCTCAAATTGGTATCAGAGCGGGTTACGCTAATTTATCGCGTGATCCTGATTTTTTGAGGATTTACTTTCTGATACAATTTGTCTACTCACGTCGTCAAATTGGTATCAGAGCCTGTTGCACTAAGTTATTGTGTTTTGATCCTGATTTTGCACAAAAATGGCTTTTGATGGTTTTGATGATCTTCGATGTCAAATTTTTGAAAAAATTAATTGGAAAATTCACATGAACTCTTGTTTTAAATCTTCTGTTGAAAACGAATCTGAGAGGTGTCCTTGTTGTGAGGGTGTTGGTCACACGTTACATGAGTGTACCACAAATTTAAAGAAGAAATTGAATAAACCGATTTCTCATGTTTCTACCCTTAGTGATTGTGATTCGGAAGAAGAAGTTTTTTATGCTTCTAGGCGAGAGTTTCCCATCCATGTGATTAGTGATGATAGTGAGGGTGATGGGAGTGTGGATGAAAGTGAGGAGGAAAGTGTAGATGAGCATGACTTGCAAACTGCTTTCAATGAACTTTATGCTGAAACTTTGAAAACAAAGAAAGAAAATTTGAAATTGAAAGCTCAATTGAAAGAGTGTGCCATAAAAAATAATGATTTTTTAATTAAAGAACTTAGGGCACATGAGAAAATTTTGAAAGAGAAGCTTGAGTACGTCGAGGGTGAGAGAGATAGTCTTAGAGGGTTGATGGAGACTATGAAAAAGGAGCTTTTAGAGTTTGAGGATTCTAAACTAGTACTTGAATCTAGGATAGGTGAACTTGAGGTGAAATTGAAAGATTCAAGTAAAGTGAAATTTGATTTTGAGTCTAGGTCTGAAAAACTTGATAAGATTTTAGGCACAGTCGAGATCAAAATGGATAGGGGATGGGATTGGGCTTGAAAAATATGTTGCACCCATTCCCACACGTGTGAGAGAGCCTCCTAGGATTGTTAAGAAAGAGGCACCTAAGTTTGTTAGGAAAGCACCCCATAGGAGCATCGTGAGAGAACCTCCTAGGATCAGTAGGAGAGACCCACCTAGGCAAATTCGGAGAGAGCAACCGAGAAATTTGAGGAGAGGGCCACCTTTAGGTAACACACACCGCCCGATTTACTCTTGCACACATTGCGGTAGGCAAGGTCATCTTAGGCACTTTTGTTACAAGCTTTTAAATGGACCTAGGAAGGTTAATGAAAGAATAAATTCGATTCCCAAAACCCCCACACTCCGTTACACATCAATTTGGGTTAGAAAATCGGATTTAGAGGCTTATGGTTTATTATCCCACGATTCCCGTTTGCTTGCACGTAATTCACCCCATGTGAAATCTTTTGGTTGATTGTGATTGCATGTTTGTCATACACTAGTTGTGGTTTCATGATGTATTTTTACTAGTGTGATAACTTGTACCTTTTGTATATATTTTTTTTGAAAATTTTTGAAAAATACAAAAAAAAATTAGTTTGTTAAAATTTTGAGAAAATCCAAAAAGATTTTTGTATTTTGTTTGCACCTTTTATGGATGAACACTTAGGATGACCGAGTCACAACATCATTCCATTATTTTCATGTGACTATTTGATAGTGTTTTGAGACAATATGTCAATTCATCCATGTGCTTTATAATGTTTGGAGTCATTAAGATGTAATTAATTGTTACTTCCTACATGTTTGACTCATGTATCCTTTATTGCACACATGCACGGATTTGTTTGATTATTGTGCTTGTCTTATCACATGTTGGTTGGGTGTTTTCACTTCAATCATGTCCTTAAAACAAACCAAGCGCGAAAAATTTTGATAAGGAAATTGTGCATATAAAAACCGTTTTGTGAGTTTGTGTGCTTTGTTTAAGAACGGGGAGGGGCTGCGAAAGGTAATTATCTCTTCTTTGCGCAAAAGCCACCGTTCCAAAGGACCTAAAAAATGGAGGAATTTTATTATCCGGGGTCCAAAGAGGTTAAAAGAGCCCGAAAAAATTGAAAGGCAATAAAAAGAAATTCATGCCAATTATGGACCATATGAGTTTTTGCACAAATTCTCCAAAGTTTGAGAATTTAGTTTAACACCTCTAAAAGAAAATATATATGAGGGAGTTTGGTTGGAGAATTTAAAACGGGTTTGCACGTCCTTGAAATGCTTGAAATAATGCGCTACATAGTTTTGGACGTTATTGGGGTGGAAATCATTTTGACTTTGATTTGTTGATTTGCATAAGACGATGTCATCTAAATTCAACAAATTTTTACACCTAAGGATACCTTTGATGTTCATTCGTTAGGAGTACACGTATGCATTGTGCACATATGATTGATTGAGTTGATTTACCTATCGAATGTGTTCACACCCATACATTCCGTTCCCATGACTTGGTTGTTTGAGTCTAAATCCATGGTGTGATTTTGGTATCATGTTTTACATTTTTTTTTCAAAATGGTATCTATTTTTTGTATAAAAAATTGAAAAAAAAATCAAAAATAGTTTGCGAAGATTTTTTTTAGCATCTCCTTTCAAGAGCACGTTTGTCATTTGATTGATGCCTTGATTTGTATACCGTGACGCCCCGATTTTGCTTGCTTGTCTGATTCATTCTTCTTATTTGTCTATTTGGGGACATCATAAAAAGGGGGAGAAAGAATTATCATTTTATGGGGGAGTTTGAATTTTGGGGGAGTTTTGAGATTTGACGTATGCTTATCATATATTGGTATCTATGTTTATCTCATTTCAAACTCGATACGTCACTTGGTATTTTTCTTTATCTCATGTGTGTAGGTACTACATTGATGATCTCTGAATTGCACACCCTGATGAGAAAAGATTTGAGATTCCTGAAGATTTGAAGATCAAACGATGAAGACTATTCATTTGTACCTTTTCCAGTTTTGGGTTCATGGGAGGGTAGATTTGTATAGGCAATTTCATATTTGATAATTCGGATTTTTTATGTATGTACCGGCATAGACATAGGGGGAGATTTGTAAGGACATTTTTTCTCATGTCCAACATGTTACATTTGTGTATGTCGTACGCCGCTACATTTGGCACGTCACCTCACGATCTCACATGACGGCCTCTATTCGAATTCCGGGAATCAAGCATTCAACATCTCCATTAATATGTCCCACATCTGCCTCAACGACTTCACGGTCCAAGATTTTAGGGACTTAATGCAAGTGGTACGCAAGGGAAGTCAAAACAGTGAAAAATAAGGCAAGATAGGAGTGTTCAAGGTCATTTTCGTAATTTTACATCCATAGTTCGAAGGTCTGGTCAACTGGAAAGTTGAAGATCTCTCCGCAACGAAGATACTGGAAAAAACGGCACCTCAATCCGAGCTACGGTGAAGGAGTTATGACCTTTTGAAGATAGAGAAAATTCCTTAAAGAATGCTGTTTTTTTTGTACGCTGGATAGAATTTTAGAGTTTTAAAAACATGGGACTCTTCATATTTTTTCCTATAAATACCAACTTCGGGGGAGTTGTTTTGTAAGACTTTAGGAGACGAATTTGAGAGTCCAAATACATCTAGTCTTCATATTTTTGAGTCCCAAGACTCATGTTTTGATTCACACATCATTGCCAAACCTTTGTGAATCCTTTTGCAACCCAAGAACACAACTTTGGTTTGTTCAACCCTTGTGGAGGAGACCGTTCTTCTTCTTCATTGCAGCCCTACTGGAAAGGGATAATTCCAGCCGCGACTACAGAATTCGATACCCGAGGGTAATTCTTAGTCAACTTGTATTTTCATTGTAATCCGATTGTAAGCCGTTTTCTTACAAATTATACTGAAAATAAATGGTTTTGCCCCTGTGGGGGATTTTTCCTTAATTGCATGTGTTTGAATATTCTTGCGTAGATTATCAATTTATTCAATCACATACTGCTGCATGTTTAGGGTTTGTTTGTGAGAAAAGGGTTTTATATTTAATTTGATCATTTGAACGCGAGCACACACGTTCTTCAAATTGGTGTTTGTTTTTTATCCTATATTTCATTTGATAAATCATCTAGATGCATGTCTTAGAATTTAACTAAAATTTGGGATTAATTAAAATTGGTTTTTATTTGAGAAGTCGCAATATTTTCGCTGTAGCTACTCTCTCATTTGTCGATCGAGGAGGTAAGTCAACTTCAAATACGCGATCAGGATAACCTCATACCCTCTTTCAACCAAATGTGTTCTAAATATCCCATCTCTATCCATGAGCCATACCACTACGCTCTTGTATTACACTCCGTCCTTGCGAAATCAATAATGAGCTTAAACTCAGTCCTTGATGTTCAAATTGTAACCCTAAGGCTACCCTCACTCAATACACAAGATTAAAATAGGTTTTTCCTCAACATATACTCAGTAAGAAGTCATTAATATCTTACTGGTCCATAACATCATTTCTCCCGAATTACTACGAATTAAACTCTCCCTTTCAATAGGGTTAAAACCGATGGTTTCAAATCTCTTATAAACACATCTTCTTTTACTTAGGATTAAACCCTCTTGTAAATGTAAGGATACCTAGGTGTTATATTAAATTACCCCTACTGGTCCCATCTTTAATCCTCATACTTCCCCATTTAGAATTCAACAAATGAATCTAACAACCGAAATTCCTTTAAATTAATTATCATTATTCTTTATCAATTAAATCCCAATCAAATTAGTCCAAGTCTTATCAAGGGTCTACTGATATTTTCTAAGTCCCATAATATCCAATTAACAATCACCAAAGATCTACCAAAGTTTTGGGATAAGAATCAACATTTAAAAGAAACAACTATAGAAATTCTGGGGAGGTCGATCGATCGATAACTCAGGTCACAGCCTGGTGCATTTCTGCAACTACGGGTTTAGCCACTTTTATTCATTTTAACCTTCACATGAAAATCCCAAATGATTTATAATCCTTACTACATGATATACCAACATATATGAACGATTTATAATACTTTAAACATCCTAGAATCATCAAGAGATTGGATTAAAAAACATGTTTCTCTCCTTATTTCCAGAAAATTATAAAACTAATATCTTCAAGAACACAACCATGGTTTTCAGAATTTCCTCAATAGATATATGATTATTTTGTGTATTATTATCAACCTACAACATGAGTTTGATTCCTATATATTTTGAGTTTCCAGAAAATCCATTAACAACTATATCCTTTCATCTTCCAAGCATGAAAATCATCTCTTTTTATAACTATCCTAACATGAACAATATACGAACTTAAATTGCAAATATCAAACACTTGCCTCTAATGAAGGTCTGATCCTTTGGTGTAGTATATCTCAGGTGGTTCTCCCTTCTCCGGTCAACCTCCGGTGGTGGTTAGTGGTGGTGACCTTTGGTTCTTAGTTCTTCTCCTTCCCAAGTAAACTCTTCTCTTCCCAAGCAACCTTTCATTTTTTCTAGGAAGATGACTTTTAAATTTTGTGTAGAAGAGATGAAATGAACCTACGTACACTGATCTCCAAATATTTATAATAAGACAAAACCCAAAATCACTATTCATTCACCTTGTAAAAATGACCAAAATGCCCTTTTGGGTTGTCTATTCATTTCCAAATGACCCGAGACTCAAATCCAACGTCCCAATAGACTTTTCTGACTATTTCGAACCTTCCGGATGCAACGAAGCATTCGAAATGACTATAAGGTCGATAGAAAATAAATTTTCTTTTTAATTTAATAAATTAGTCCCGACACGTCCCATACCGCGTCTGACTAAAAATTCAAATTACCGAATTTATATCACACAACTATATCAATGACATCACACTCATATATTGCCTAAATATCTTTAAGTAATATTCAGAATCATCCATTTTAATATCCACAATTCGGATAAAACCCAAATGAATTAATTTATAATAAAATAAAATTAATCCATTAATTTAAAATATAACCCATTTTAAAAGTCATTAAAATTACGGGGTATTACACTTGGTCGGCAAAATATGTAGGGTGTAGGAGAAAATGTGGGCAAACTTTAAGGGGCTTGGGTGAAAATATATGTGTGATAAGTGCTTTATGTAACACCCCGTGTTTTTATAATTGATTTATTTAATCAAATGGAAATTTTTATTTGTAGTGTTAAAGTGGGATTAGGACTCCTGATTAGTATATAACACTAATAATCCGTATGGAGACTTCTCATAATCACTTTTTCACAATTTTTTCACCAGAGAACTCTTCCAAAAGTTTTTTCTCTCCACCATAATCATCAACCTCCAACATAATCAAGTTTTTGTCACAAGTTTTGGAAGGCTAAATTGAGGTTTAATCAAGTTTGTTCATGAAAAATTCTTTGTTAATTTTTCGAGAGGAATCCAACCGTACTATCAGTTTTTCTTCAACTTAATCTCATGAATGAATACTCTATTCCTTTCCTTTAGTATTATGCGTTTTAAGTGTGGCCTAAATACTTAATTACATATTCTCTTAAAACATAATTAGTAACTTAATTAGATAAAGTGGACACTAACTATGGGGCTGTTTTTATAAAATCTTGTAATTTGAATAATATTCATAACCCTTTGGGTACGTAGGATTGATGAGTGGATTTTGGGTTTTATTAGTATAGGTTGTATATAGAAAAACCTTGATTTTCAATTAAATGAATTTTGGGAAGTATGACTCATGTAAATTATGTAGAGATAATGAAATTGGAAATATGATGTATTAATGATGAATTCTCGGTGTATTTGATTTAAAATAATTAAATGGGATTAATTGGGTGTTTATGATGATGAGGTAATTAAATTAAGATTTAATTTAATTGGAGTATCATGTGTAGTTTTGTACGATGATTATATTGTTTGTTTGTGTGAATTATTGGTATTATTATTGTGCCCTTTTATGACGACGGGTTGTTGGATATTTTTTCTCTTCCTATAATTTAGGATGCCCTCTAGGCATGGGACTAATGGGTAGGCCTTTAGATGATTTACGCTTTCTAGTTATGGGACTAGTGAGGGTAGATTATTGCGATTTTATCATTTTTGGGGTGGGCTAATTTTTGATATTTTATCGTCGCTGTGATAGTCTAGGCATGAGACTAGGTAGAGTTTTACGTTAGAAATTCATCCTATATATAGGGTAGGACATATTGATAACTTGGGGACCCTTAGGCATGGGACTAAGAGGTATTTGAGGATCTCACATCGAATAAAAGGGTGGGGTAATTTAAAATTGTAAATTTGAGAAAATAAGAACTAATGCCTAAGATAAAAACAGGTATTAAAATTTGTGGCGACATAATGTGTCGAGCCGACAGTTTAAACGGGTCAGAGGGCGATTTATGTCGTGTCATGTATGGAACCTTGTCATGTGTCGGGGTCGACGGTTTAAACGGGTCCAAGGGCGATTGACAAGGGGAAGTGTGACACTTTGGTGGATTACCACCCGGGACGGGAGGACCGTCATAATAAAAAGTGAGAACAAAAATAAAAATTGAGTTAAGTTAATAAGAGATTAACTTCGTTGGACTTGGGAATTTAAAATCATATTGGTGTGCCTTTATAAATGGGGATCTCTACGAGTAGTTAGTAATTTATATTTATAGCGTTTAATTATCCCGTTTAATTTAAAATATTCTATTGTGATATTTATTGCGTATAATGCTACTGTCTGGATTTAAGGATCTTATTTGAGGGGATTAGTGTGTATTCATGCTCGGGGCTTTGACCTCGTGCGTTGATTAATATTTCCAGGTTTTAGTGCTGAAGTTATTGCAGGATTTTTGGATATTATCTTGGAGGCGCAACCGGAGTATTTTAGTTGAGTTTAGTAGTGTAGATAAGTTTTCCATTCCTTCGCATTTGTATTGAGACTCAGTTTATGGATTTGGTGGACCATTTGGTTCCACGGTTGTACGATCTTACTCAGATATTTATAATGGGATTTTATTCAGTTTATATTATTGGAGATTGAACTTATTTGAGTTTTAGTATGAGATGGATCTTTTATCGCTTAGTAGGATAGTTTATCTTTTGGGATTGATTGTCATTTATCTTGTGGATTAATTTTAGATGTCTCATATTTGTCTCATGCTAAGAATGGTATTTTATTTACTCACGCCCGACATAGTTTTGGTGGCGGCCGATGCTAGAATTGAGCAGGGTGTGACAGATGGTATCAGAGCATGGTCTTAGATCTCGTAGGTTATGAGTTCGTTTAGCTTTCGTGTTTCTAATCTTTGATTCCCTTTATTAATTCGTATTCCTTAAGATAGAGGGTCTAGCATACGTATTAGATGTGTTTCTTGGAGATATGAAGTTTTGAGTTAAGGACGTTATAGGCATTAAGTTTAGAATTAGTAAGCTTGATGTGAAGATCCTTAGAATGAATTATGGAGAAGATAATTATTTTGGAGATTTTAGTACAGATGTTAGGTATCATATGTATCGATTTTTGGTGTTGAGATTTAATTTGAGGACGTTAGCATTTTGATGACTTTCAGATATAGGATCGAGTGGGGGATTTGTGAGAGCGTGTGGTACGCCGTTATTTTCATAGTTATGCGTATGCTTATATATATATATATATATATATATATATATATATATTATTTTGTTATTCATGGGGTAGGTGCGCGTAAGATTGGGTGTATGAGTGCCTAATTATGACATTCTACGGGTAGGCATATGTGAGCCTTATTTTTTTTACGATATTTATGCGTTGATGTGTATGCTTCGTCTAATTTCGAGGACGAAATTCTTTGCTAGTGGGGAAGTATGTAACCCCCTGTGTTTTTATAATTGATTTATTTAATTAAATGGGAATTTTCGAGAAAAATAAAATTTTAGATTTTTGGATTTTTATTAATTAATTATTTTGGTTTTATTATTTGGAAAGTAGAATTTCAAACGGAATCGAAATCGGATTTAAAATGAAGTTTTTATGAGAGTTTTAAGTTTAGTTTTAAAAAAAATGAAAAAAACATTTCTCACGGATTTATGCCGTGACTAATAAAAAAAATTTATTTTCGGTTAAGTGGAATTAAACGAAGGGGAATGGTAGTGATCGCGTACCTGATCGATCGATCGACTGTGCCAGATTTGAGGCGGTTCGGTGATTTTTATTTGTAGTGTTAGAGTGGGATTCAGATTCCTAATTAGTATATAACACTAATAATCCGTAGGGAGACTTCTCATAATCACTTTTTCATAAGTTTTTCACCAGAGAACTCTTCCAAAAGTTTTTCCTCTCCACCATAATCATCAACCTCCAACATAATCAAGTTTTTGTCACAAGTTTTGGAAGGCTAAATTGAGGTTTAATCAAGTTTGTTCAAGAACACTTCTTTGTTAATTTTTCGAGAGAAATCCAACCGTGCTACCAGTTTTTCTTCAACTTAATCTCAGGCATGAATACTCTATTCCTTTCCTTTAGTATTATGCATTTTAAGTGTCTCCTAAACACTTAATTATATGTTTTCTTAAAACACAATTAGTAACTTAATTAGAGAAAGTGGACACTAACTATGGGGCTATTTTTATAAAATCTTGTAATCTAAATAATATTCATAACCCTTTGGGTATGTAGGATTGATGAGTGGATTTTGGATTTTATTAGTGTAGGTTGCATGTAGAAAAACCTTGATTTTGAATTAAATGAATTTTGGGACGTATGACTCATGTAAATTATGTAGAGATAAAGAAATTAGAAATATGATGTATTAATGATGAAATCTCAGTGTATTTGATTTAAAATAATTAAATGGGATTAATTGGGTGTTTATGATGATGAGGTAATTAAATTAAGATTTAATTTAATTGGAGTATCATGTGTAGTTTTGTACGATGATTATATTGCTTGTTTGTGTGAATTATTGGTATTATTATTGTGCCCTTTTGTGACGATGGGTTGTTGGATATTTTTAATCTTCCTATAGTTTAGGACTCCCTCTAGGTATGGGACTAGTGGGTGGGCCTTTAGATGATTTACGCCTTCTAGGTTTGGGACTAGTGAGGGTAGATTATCGCGATTTTATCATTTTTGGGATCGGGCTGATTTTCGATATTTTATCGTCACTGTGATAGTTTAGGCATGAGACTAGGTAGAGTTTTAAGATAGAAATTCTTCCTATATATAGGGTAGGACGTATTGATAACTTGGGGACCCTTAGGTATGGGACTAAGGGGTATTTGAGGATCTCACGTCGAATAAAAGGGTGGGGTGATTTAAAATTATAAATTTGAGAAAATGAGAACTAATGCCTAAGATAAAAACGGGTATTAAAATTTATGGCGACATAATGTGTGGGGACCGACAGTTTAAACGGGTCAGAGGGCGATTTATATCGTGTCATGTGTGGAACCTTATCATGTGTCGGGGCCAACAGTTTAAACGGGTCAGAGGGCGATTGACAAGGGGAAGTGTGACACTTTGGTGGATTACCACCCCGTACGGGAGGACCGTCATAATAAAAAGTCAGAACAAAAATAAAAATTAAGTTAAGTTAGTAAGAGATTAACTTCGTTGAACTTGGGAGTTTAAAATCATATTGGAGTGCCTTTATAAATGGGGATCTCTACGGGTAGTTAGTAATTTATATTTATAGCGTTTAATTATCCCGTTTAATTTAAAATATTCTATTGTGATATTTATTGCGTATAATGCTACTGTTTGGATTCAAGGATCCTATTTGAAAGGAGTAACGTGTATTCATGCTCGGGGCTCTGACCTCGTGCATTGATTTATATTTTCAGGTTTTAGTGCTGGAGTTATTGCAAGATTTTTGAAGATTATCTTGGAGGCGCAACCGGAGTATTTTAGTTGAGTTTAGTAGTGTAGATAAGTTTTCCATTCCTTCGCATTTGTATTGAGACTCGGTTTATGGATTTGGTGGGCCATTCCACAGTTGTACGGTTTTACTCAGATATTTATAATGGAATTTTATTCAGTTTATATTATTGGAGATTGAACTTACTCGAGTTTTAGTATGAGATGGATCTTTTATCGCTTCGTAGGATAGTTTGTCTTTTGGGATTGAATGTCATTTATCTTGTGGATTAATTTTATATGTCTTATATCTGTCTCATGCTAAGAATGGTATTTTATTTACTCATGCCCGACTTAGTTTTCGTGGCGGTCGACGCCAGAATAGAGCGGGGTGTGACACTTTACTGGGTACAATCTAAGTAGATGGATCGAATTTTGGCTTATTTTCTTAGAAGATGGCATTTTTATGGTTTGGAAGTGGATTGTAAGTGGTGTTAGGTTTAGGATTGGATGGTTGGGATTTGATACCCCAGTCAATTAAACCTTGGATTACATTCTGAATATGGAAGTACTGATCAGTGGTTTGGCCGATAATTTAGAGAAAATCGCAATGGGCGTCGAGTTTGAAATTTTAATGGAGTGGGTTTGGTAGTGGTCGAGGGTTCAAAGGTTTGATGAGATTTCGGCTCAATAAGGCTTGGTATACTTTAGAGAGGGGAGCATGAAGCTCGGTGTACACTTTTCTAATGGGATTAGCACAACTTTCTGGCGCCCAAGAGATAGTGGGCTCAAAGATGTTGTTAATGGTTGAGACTGTAGCAGGCTTCTTATATTTCCTGGGAGTGAACTGTCCGGACACTTTCTTTGGCTCAGTTTTTATCTTGGCAACACTTTCTTCAATCTCCACGTACGCTTCCCGGAGAGTTCAAAAATGCAGGTAATACTGTCCTCCCATCGTCACTCGGACAAGGGGTAAGAAGATTTTCTTCACAATACTAACTTGATCCTCTTCGGAAGGCCGGTTGGTCTTAGGGGCCCCTTTCTCCATCCACTTTGTTATGAAGCTGCTAATGGATTCCTCAGTCTTTTGTTTGAGAAGTCTAGATTACTACATGTAACTTCCAACTCCTCATTGTATTTGTATTGCGACATGAATTCATGGGTAACATCCACCCAACTGCTAATTCGGGAATCCTCTAAAGACGGAAACTAACGAAGGGTACTTTCTTTCAGAGTTTGCAAGAACATTTAGGCCATTATTTCCTTAGAGGCACCTTAGAGAGTTATGGATTAGTGGTAGCTTTGAAGATGAACAATTCAATGTTAGGTATCTTGAACTTTTTTAGCAATCTTGCTTTGGGGGCAGGGAGACATATAGGTGTAATTCATGTAGTTACCGAAGATTCGGGACTAGTTAAACTTCTTGGTCAATAGCTTGAGGTCCTCCTTCACCTTGTTTAAATCTTCTTCCTTCAGGTCAATGAGTACTGGCGGGTTGGCCCCTGGCTGGGCAAGATTCGTCATATGGAGTTGAGGTAGTGGTGGCCTATTGGCATAAGGGGCATGTGGAGCGTGTTGATATTCTTTTGGGACCCAAATAGGCTCGGGACTAATTGAACCCATGGAATGAGGAAAGTGGACTTCAAGCTTTTCGAGAATCTGGACCCGACTTCATTGTATCTCATGAACCTCGGATTGAAGGTTATAACCTTGGCGGTAAGCTAGACTAGAACAATCATCAAATCAGGTTGCACATTCGGCATTTGGTTTGCGTTCTCCATAGAGAGTTGGTGATGGTGGATTCTGGACTCGAAAGAAGTAGCAGGAAAACTGACAGAGCTTTGAGACGGTTCGATGAAAGACCGAAGCCAATAGGGAGCCAGGCCAAGGGCGAGGTATGCGATCGACCCGAGAAGAAAAATTATTCGAATTTATTTTTGAAAGAGAAGAGGAAAAATTATTTTTATCAAAAAAGAAAAACAATGTTTTTGACATTTTTGGTAAGGAGAGGAAAAAAATTTTTTGGTATTTTTTAATAGAAAGAGGGAAAATATTTTTGACATTTATGATAAAAAGAAAGAAAAATGTTTTTGGTATATTTTTTTTATAAATGGAGGAGAAAAGAGAAGATCGAGGGAAGAATCTCAGCATTATAATTATTATTATTGTTGTTGTTGTTATTATTATTATTATTATTATTGTTATTATTATTATTATTACTATTACTATGTTCTCACTTGTATTAGGTTTACCTAATGCAAAAGAAATACCGGACGAGACCCGAGCCTGGAAAAATTGGGTTTGAAAAATATGTAAAACATGGTTTGACTTGTTATCAGGCTCATGGATAGGGTCCCATTTTGAAAAATGACAAAATCGAGCGAGAATTTAGGCAGCATGCTGACTTAGTATTTCTGCAGAGTTTCGTGTAGTAATCGGTGGACTAAATATGAGTTCCCTAGGTTTGACGCCTATACAAGGGTATGCAGTTGTTGGGTTAGTGGAAAGGTTCCACCATTTGGCATGACTTCCACGATATACTTCTTGCTCTTTAGGGTAATCGGTAGTTGTGGACAAGACATTTGATATACCTGAGTATACGTGAATTGCCTCACTATATACCTTGTGGAGACAGTACGTGTGAGAGCGAATTCGATATAGTCGACGTACGTGAACGAGTCCCCTACTATATACCTCCCGTCATGAGTTTGGTCAAGCAACACAATGCGGGGGGAACCATTCGATATACGTCGAAGGTACCAAGGCAATGGAATGTGAGAGTCATATCACTTAGGATTACTGTGCCCTATTGGACCAGCGCCCATCACAAAGTGACCCTCCAATACAGGATAATTTTCGTCAATATTGAAAAACCGAATAGGTTCGGTGTGTGATAATTGATTTAAATAAATTTCGCAAGATTCCAAATAACCCTTATTTAATTAGAGTCTACTTTTAAATCAAATAAATTCAACCCTTAAACATGCATCTAAATCAACCCATCAAATATAAAGCATGCGACACAAAGTTAAGGAAAAATTCCCGAAGGGCAAAACCTTTTATTTCTAGAACTTTGAATAATTTACAAGACCATTGACTTACCTACAACCTGATAATCGCCCACAAGTGTAACGCACAGTGTCTTCGGTAAACCTTCAAAGCAACGGCTAGAAACAGTGTGACACAGAAATACTCGCAGGTGTCGGTTCCTATGTCGGCGGCTGGAATTTTCCCTTTCCAGGAGGGCAGCAATGAAGAAGAGAATGGCTTCTCCACAAGGGTTGAACAAACTCAAAGTTGTGTTCTTGGGTTACCAAAAAGATTCACAAAGGTTTGGCAATTATGTGAATCAAAACATGAGTCTTGGAACTCAAAAAATATGAAGACTAGAGTAATTGGGACTCTAAAAAACGTCTTCTAAAGTCTTGCAAAACTGCTCACCCGAAGTTGGCTTTTATAAGGAAACCAAAAGAGTTTTAAAACTTAGGGACTCTTGCAGCGTCAGGTACCCCGAACCGGTTCTGGGGTACCCCGAACCGGTTCCCCATGCGGTTTGGGGTACCTCTCTGGTTTGGGGTTAAAAAAACAGCATTCTTCAAGGAGTTTTCTCCAACTTCAAAAGGTCATAACTCCTTCACCGTAGCTCAGATTTAGGTGCCGTTTCTTCCAGTATCTTTGTTGCGGCGAGCTCTTCAACTTTCCATTGACTAGACCTCCGAACTATGGCTGTAAAATTATGAAAATTCCCTTGAACTCTCTTATCGTGCCTTTTTTCACTGTTTTGACTTCTTTTGCGTACCACCTGCATTAAGTCTATAAATCGTGGAACGTGAAGTCGTTGAGGCAGATGTGGGACACATTAATGGAGATGTTGAATACTTGATTCCCAGAATTCGGATAGAGGCCTTCATGTGAGATCGTGAGGTGACGTGCCAAATGTAGCGGCGTACGACATACATAAATGTAACATGTTGGACATGAGAAAAATGTCCTTACAAATCTCCCCCTATGTCTATGCCGGTACATACATAAAAAATCCGAATTATCAAATAACAAAATTGCCTATACAAATCTATCCTTCCATGAACCCAAAACTGGAAAGATACAAATGAATAAGTCTTCATCGTTTGTTCTTCAAATCTTTAAAACTTCAAATCTTCAATCTTCAAAATCTCAAATCTTCTCTCATTAGGGTGTGCAGTTCAGTGATCATCAATGTAGTACCTACACACATGAGATAAAGAAAAAATACCAAGTGATGTATCGAGTTTGAAATGAGATAAACATAGATACTAATTTATACAAAAAGCATAAGTTAAATCTCAAAAACTCCCCAAAATTCAAACTCCCCCAAAATAAGATAATTCTTTCTCCCCCTTTTTATGATGTCCCCAAATAGACAAATGAGAAGAATAAATCAAACAAGAAAAATCGGGGTGTCACGGTATTCAAAAGCAAAGCATCAATCAATATGGTAAACGTGCTTTAGCAAGGAGATGCTAAAAAAAACTTTGACAAACTATTTTTGATTTTTCAATTTTTCGAACAAAAAAAATTGATACCATTTGAAAAAAATTGATACAAAAATCACACCATGAATTTAGACTCAAACAACCAAGTCATGGAAACGGAATGAATGGGTGTGAACACATTCGATAGGTAAATCAACTCAATCAATCATATGTGCACGATGCATATGTGTACCCCTAACGAATGAGCATCAAAAGTATCCTTAGGTGTAAAAGATTGTTGAATTTAAATGACATCGTCTTATGCAAATCAACAAATCAAAGTCAAATGATTTCCACACCAATAACGTCCAAAACTATAAAGCGCATTTTCAAGCATATCAAGGACGTGCAAACCCGTTTTAATTCTCCAACCAAACTCCTTCATATATATTTTCTTTTAAAGGTAATCTAAATTCTCAAACTTTGGAGAATTGGTGCAAAAACCTAAATGGCCCATAATTTGGCATGAATTTCTTTTTATTGCCTTTCAATTTTTTTGGGATCTTTAAACCTCTTTGGACCCCAGATAATAAAATTCCTCCATTTTTAGGTCCTTTCTAACGGTGGCTTTTGCGCAAAGGATAGATAATTACCTTTCGCAGCCCCTCCCCGTTCTCAATTAAACACACAAACTCACAAAACGGTTTTTATATGCACAATATCCTTATCAAAATTTATCGCGCTTGGTTTGTTTTAAGGACATGATTGAAGTGAAAACACCCAACCAACATGTGATAAGACAAGCACAATAATCAAACAAATCCGTGCATGTGTGCAATAAAGGATAAAGTGAGTCAAACATGTAGGAAGTAACACTTAATTACATCTTAATGACTCCAAACATTATAAAGCACAAGGATGAATTGACCTATTGTCTCAAGACACTATCAAATAGTCACATGAAAATAATGGAATGATGTTGTGACTCGGTCATCCAAAGTTTCCATCCATAAACGGTGCAAACAAAATACAAAAATCTTTTTGGATTTTCTCAAAATTTTCCAAAAAAAATAAAACATACAAAAAGTACATGTCAGCACACTAGCAAATATGTAACATGAAACCTCAACTAGTGTATGACAAACATGCAAACACAATCATCTATATGATATGGCAAGAGAAGAATCATGTGCAAGCAAACGAGAATCAACTTGTCTATAATCTAGTGCCTCTAAAAGTGATTTCCTAACCCAAATAGGTGTGAAACGTCGTGTGGGGGCTTCGAGAACCACGGGAACACTAGACATAAACTTCCTAGGACATTTTCCAAGATCAAAACAAAAACGCCTAAGGTGACCTTTCCTACCACAATGTGAACATGTGTAAACGGAAGGAATGTTACCTAAAGTGTGATCTTTTCTAATATCCTTGGGATTAATTGACCCTCTAAAACAAATAATGGTTTTGGCTTTAGCACTAGAAGCATGAGAACAAGATGAGCCATTACCATCACAATAAAACCTACTTGAATCGTTTAAATCATTTTTCATCTTCAAAATATTTGATTCAAGCAACAAATTAGACTCTTCCCAAGATAGGGATTGCTTTTTCAAATTTTCAACAATTTCTAAAAGGGTATCCCTCTCCCCCTCAATTAAAGAAAACTTTTTCCTAAGAGTCTCTTCACGTGCCACAAATTCATTAATTAAAATATTTTTTTCATCTTTGGCACAAACACAAACCATTGAATTTTTAAGGTCCTCCAATTCCTTTTCTAAAAATAGGACCCTATCATCACTCTCCTTTTTGGACAATTTTAAAGAAACAAAGTCATGGTCCAAGGAAACAACTTTTTCACGATAAAAATCTAGTTGATTTTGAACCGTTTGCAAAAGATCCATCGCGGATTTAAAACGAGCATTTTCTTTTTCCAAAACTTTAATTCTTTTGCAAAGTTTCAAATTCAAAATTTTTAAATTTTCAACATGGTCGTGAACTTTTTCAAAAATAGGCTCCTCATTAAATGGGCGTTCCATTGGAAAAATTGCGATTTTTCACAAAACTGATTTTAAAAAATAATCAATATCACACAATTTTGCGAAAAAAGGAATACGCGTTAAATTAGCGTAACCTGCTCTGATACCAATTTGAAAAACCGAATAGGTTCGGTGTGTGATAATTGATTTAAATAAATTTCGCAAGATTCCAAGTAACCCTTATTTAATTAGAGTCTACTTTTAAATCAAATAAATTCAACCCTTAAACATGCATCTAAATCAACCCATCAAATATAAATCATGCGACACAAAGTTAAGAAAAAATCCCCGAAGGGCAAAACCTTTTATTTCTAGAACTTTGAATAATTTACAAGACCATTGACTTACATACAACCTGATAATCGCCCACAAGTGTAATGCACGGTGTCTTAGGTAAACCTTCAAAGCAACGGCTAGAAACGGTGTGACACAGAAATACCCGCAGGTGTCGGTTCCTATGTCGACGGCTGAAATTTTCCCTTTCCAGGAGGGCAGCAATGAAGAAGAGAACGGCTTCTCCACAAGGATTGAACAAACTCAAAGTTGTGTTCTTGGGTTACCAAAAAGATTCACAAAGGTTTGGCAATTATGTGAATCAAAACATGAGTCTTGGGACTCAAAAAATATGAAGACTAGAGTAATTGGGATTCTCAAAAACGTCTTCTAAAGTCTTGCAAAATTGCTTCCCCGAAGTTGGATTTTATAAGGAAACCAAAAGAGTTTTAAAACTTAGGGACTCTTGCAGCGTCAGGTACCCCGAACCGGTTCTGGGGTACCCCAAACCGGTTCCCCCCCGAACCGGTTCCCCGTGCGGTTTGGGGTACCTCTCTGGTTTGGGGTTAAAAAAATAGCATTCTTCAAGGAATTTTCTCCAACTTCAAAAGGTCATAACTCCTTCACCGTAGCTCGGATTGAGGTGCCGTTTCTTCCAGTATCTTCGTTGCGGTGAGCTCTTCAACTTTCCAATTGACCAGACCTCCATACTATGGTTGTAAAATTACGAAAATTCCCTTGAACTCTCCTATCGTGCCTTTTTTTCACTGTTTTGACTTCTCTTGCGTACCACCTGCATTAAGTCTCTAAAATAGTGGAACGTGAAGTCGTTGAGGCAGATGTGGGACACATTAATGGAGATGTTGAATGCTTGATTCCCGATATTCAGATAGAGGCCGTCATGTGAGATCGTGAGATGACGTGCCAAATGTAGCGGCATACGACATACATAAATGTAACATGTTGGACATGAGAAAAATGTCCTTACAAATATAGCAATGCTCTTAATGATGTAATATGCAAAAATGCATGAATATTAATTAAAATATTATGGAGAGAGTTTTTTATTTACATGATGAGTAAGAGGAATAATAAGTAAAAGTAAATCTAGCATGGGGTTTGAAGATTACACTAAGAATGGATACATATGAGTGATTATATCTATAAGTGAGTGTGTGATAGCGAGCCTAAGCATGGATTAACTAAGAGTGGCATGTGTAAGTGAGCATGGATATGTGCAAGTGTGATAAGTGGAAGTGTGTGCTAGTGAAACCTAAACATGGATGTTCTAAGTGGTGTGTGAAGCGTGTGGGTATAAGTGACCCTAAATGCAAGTGTAAGTAGTGTGAGGTGTATATGGAGGTTATTTAAAAGTATGTGAAGTAAAAAGTGATTGAGAGGTGATATTAACATGAGGTAGATATATGCAATAAGTAATATAGGAGAAAAGGGAATATACATGTAGGTGCATATGCACACAAGAAGAAAATCATAACACCCATGCAAACATAGTCTAGCCCTCTTATGACAAGTATTCCCTAGCGGAGTTGCCGTTATGGCTATATCGAGATCTTTTCTCCCGTGAGAGGGGTGGTTTCGGCGTTTGTGCGCGCGCGGGTAAGAGGAAGATAAAGGTCTCGCGCCCTTCCTCAGGGTGCTTCGATCATCGTCGATGTTTGGGTGATGTAAAGAGATAGATTCGCCAACCTATTTCGCACAAAATAGGCTAATAAACATGTTACCGCCTCGAGAGAACGACATCAAAGACAAACTGATGCTTGCAAAACCAATTAGTTCAAAGGTTCAGGGGATCAGTTACGGAATGGGAAAGTGTTAGTCACCCATCCCGCCCTTTCGGTCTCTCATGGGCTTATGTTATTATTCTCCGTGAAGTGTGTGTGCGTGTATATATAAGTGGAGATCGGAATCGTTCGACTCGCACCATGAAAAAAGATGGAGTGAGGTCATCCATAGGAGTGTTCCCAAAATAATAATTAAAAATATGATGTGTGCGCTTATTGAGATATTAACCGTTATGATGAAATGATAATATATGTTAGGTAAAGGCGGGCATGAATTACAAGTTTAATATATATAAATAATGTATGGATAAAATAGGAAAAAGAGAAAAATAGGACTCGAGTCTCTAGTTTTAGCCCGAGACGCCTACGTAGCCTATAAAGGCATCAAAGTTTACGTAGTTCGCATGCAACATGAGGGTGGGGTTTATCCCATAGATTCAAAAGGGTTTTTTATTATATGTATGTGTAAGAAAAATGGGTTTTTAGTTTAGAGAAAATGTGGTGAAGAATTCAATTGGAATTTATAGGTGCAACCCTTTTTTTTCTTATTTTTTTTTTTTTATAGAAAATATATTATGTGCAATACTACTAATAAATGATTGAATATTAGTACTATGTGTATGATTAAAAGTAAAATCTAAATTAAGAATTCATATAACTAATCCGAAAATAAAGAAATTTAAAGAGAGCGAAGAATGTTTGGACATTCTTTGAGGATTTGGAGATTGATCTTGATTGTTGATGAGCTTCCTTGCATATGGATGAGGAATGTGGGATGATTTTGCTAAATTGGGTGTGAAAGTGATGAAAATGAAAGGTGGAGAGAGGTTTCAAACAAGGAAACTTCGCTTACTTGAGAAGAATGTTGCTGAAATCACTAAAGTTGATGTTTATGAGGTGCCTTTTGAAGTGAGATCATGCTCTCCTTATATAGGGTAGGGGGATTATCGATCGGCATTGTCCTTGTCCTGCCTATCGACAGGTTACCCTAGACCCATTGCCGAGAGGTAGGGAAATGGATCTGCCAATTGGTAGTCTCGTGTAGTTTTTTTGAAAAAATTATTGTAAAACGCAATTCGTAAGTCCAAATCGTGCATGGGATAAACCGTTGAAAATGTTATTAAGAGACCTTTGAGAATCCTTGGTCGCTCTCGGGACTGGGAGTTGACTTTGGGTCAAATGGGGCTTGGAAGCGCTTGTCGGTCCTTTGGACAGGAGTTCGTCCAACGACGATGGATCGTTCATCCAAATTATAAGTCTAAATCGTGCATGGGACAAACCTTAGAAATATCATGCGAGGCAGTTTTGTTGCAAAGTGCTTCGCTCAGTTAGGAGATTTGACTTTGGTCAAACGGGGATCGTAAGCGCTCGGTGACCCTTCGGAGTAAAACAGGTCATTCGTTCGTACCGTAAGGGTGATTCGCACACGGGACAGATCGTTGGAAAGGGGATTCAGGTCCATTTGATGATTTATTGAGATTTTGCTCTGATAATGGAGTTGATTGGGGTAAAATAGGGGCTCGGGAGCGCCCAGTGGCCTATAGATCAGTACTCGGAGTATGACCTAGGTTTATGGTAAATGGGGAGGTGCTAGGGACCTAAGGAGAGACTTAGGGAAGTCCTAGAATGTAGTGTCTACACTTACTAAGTTCGAAATCACATGGCGTTCCAAGGTCTTCCTAATCAACCCGCATTACAACCACGTGTCCGGTTCTGACGGTTTATCTTCGACACGACACTCGAACGGAACCTAACCGGATCAATCGGAACAAATTTCATTCAACATATGACTACGTCGACTGAAGGGCTAATCTAGCGTCTACTCGATAATATACATGTAAAATAATTTCACCCATATTTATATATCAATCGTATCAAGTCTCTTACTTGAGTTATACAATAGTCATTATTTATTATATAATATAATTTACATAATTAATTTACTAATTCAACATCAAAATCATTTAAAGGTTATATATCTCTAATAATCATAGTATATGATCAAGTTGGGAGATTAGGCACACCACCACCATTATCTTACTAAAAACATGAAAAACCTTAGCACTCTTATTTCAACAACGTTCTGCCCAAAAATACAAAACGCATATTTGAGGCTTTTCTGATATGTTTTTTAAGAAACTTAAAACTATAAAAGTTGTTCAGAACATGATTTTATATATGAACTCGCGAGCACACTACCATTTCTTGCTTAAAACAGACCCAAAACCAACATACAATGTTCGTATTTGTTTTTAACAACTTTCTGCCCAGAAATGTAAACTGCAAATTTGAGGCTTTTTAGATCCGTTTTTAAAAAACTTAAAACTACAAAGTTATTCAGAACATAATTTTATATAGGAAATCGTGACCATGCTACCATTTCCTGCTTAAAACAGACCCAAAACAAACACATAATGTTCGCCCCTTTTTATTTTGGATTTGTATGAGTTCAATTTGTTTCTAGTTGGATGCATCCTAAATATTTACATATTAATTCCATTTCATCAATATCAATATTTAGGGATTTAACTCATGCTCATATACTTTTTCAGCAAACATTCAAGATTTAGCAATTTAAATTAACTTGCCTTTATTTTGTGTATGAAGGTGTTGGTGAAGCAAATGACTAACTTCCAAGAGTTCCAAGATGCAACCTTCTTCTTCTTCTTCTTCTTCTTCTTCTTCTTCTTCTTCTTCTTCTTCTTCTTCTTCTTCTTCTTCTTCTTCTTCTTCTTCTTCTTCTTCTTCTTCTTCTTCTTCTTCTTCGTCTTCTTCTTCTTCGTCTTCTTCTTCTCTTTGAGATCTCTTTCTCTCTACCAAAACCCTACCCCTTTTTTTTGTGTCGAATGAGAAATGAAGTAATCTTCTCTAATTTTTCTATACCGAGGGTTAGTTTAATTACATAAATGCCACTAACCCAATTTAATCCTCTTGATCCTTTTATGTGTTAATTCGCTTCCAATATTTAAGTTGCGTATTCTTATCACAATGTTCATTTTAAGTTTTCATTTTCAAACATTTCGAATATATATACGGATATAAATTTCGCATTCATTAATTATTCACTTATTAATATTTTATTGCAAGGTATTGTAATTAAGTTGGGATTTTAATCAATTAGTTCGATTTCAATTCGGTAAAAAATATGGGGTATTATATTCTCCCCCTCTATGAACGGGGTTTCATCCTCGAAATCCAAAATAAAGAAATTAGTTCGATTCAAGTCAAGTAAGGTAGTTTTGCATGAACCTTCCGTGAAGAGATATGGGTGACTAATTCGCAAGTCATCCTCTCTCTCCTAAGTGGCCTCAGATTCATAATGATGACTCCACAGAACACGAACAAGAGGAATACATTTTGAGATCAACTGCTGCTCACGGTGATCTAGGATCCTAATCGACCTTTCTTCATTGCTCATGTCGAGCTACAGCTCAACCCTATCTAAATTTATGTGTAGGTGTGAGTTATTGGGATACAAGAGCTTCCTCAATATGTATACATGAAAAACATTATATACCCGCTGGAGATGGTTAGGTAGGGCTAAATGGTAGGCAGCTGGCCCCATCCTGTCCAAAACTATAAACGAACCCACGTATCGCGGTGAAATCTTCCCTTTAGCATCAAAGCGAACAACGCCTCTTGATTAGGCATAAATACTCCATATTTATCCCTTTAATTTCGGTCTTGTTATGGTCATGTGCGGTGTAAATAGACTGGATTTATCTCATATTCATGCTACTAACCCTTTTTGGTAAGTGTTTCGTGTTTTGTGTGTCTCCTATGTGTTTTACAGGTATTTCATGCAAGATAGTGCGAGAGAAAACTCAAACCAGTGAAAGAAACCAAGAAAAAAGTAGTTGAAGGGAATTTTCGTAATTTTACACCCTTAGTCCGGAGGTGGGGCCCTGGAAAGTTGAAGATCTTGAAGTTACAAGCATACTGGGAAAAAACGGCATCCCAATCTGAGCTATGGTGAAGAAGTTATGCCCGTTTGAAGTTGAGAAAGAAATCCAAAGAAAAGTGAGGAAACAAGCCAAGGTAGCAAGTTTTTTCGAACCAAACCCCGAACGGGTTTGGTGTCGAACCGATTTGCGTGTTCCCCCGAACCGGTTCGCCATTTAGTAACGCTACATAACCGTGATAAATTTTAGTTACGCTTTACATCCGTAACAAATTTCCAGAAGTGGGATTTTTATTTTGTCCTTATCTTTTAGATAAAAGAGTTTTATGTTTTGGGGACTCTTCTAAACGTCCTATAACCTATATATTTATTCATTAGGGTCCTTTTAATTCATATTTCATTCATGTAAAAGCTTATAATCAAAGAGAAACGTCTAGGAGAACAATTTACATATTTTGCACCTTTAAGTCAAGAGTTTTTCGATTTTTCTTCAAGCACTAATTTCTTCTTGCATGTTCTTGTTCTTCAATCTTGGTAACCTTTATTTCCAGCACTTTTATTATTATTTCTCATGTTTGATCACACTTTTAGCGTAAGAATGATTCCAAGCTACGTAGATTTCTTGTTTAAACATAATTACACAATGTTGGACTAAATTTCCAAGGGCTGGGATGCATGAACCCAACCCTAAATAGTTCGCATGGGGCATAAAAACACGTTCTTGAAATAAATAGTTAATTAGCACGTGTCGGTTCGTTAGTACAAACATCGTAGGACTTTTAACCTCGTTTGCCCTAGGTAATCGAGTGGTTTAAGAGTGCGATGAGCTTATTAACCAATTGACTTTGTACGTTATTTATATTCTTGATTATGTATGAAGCGGGCTCGTACCCTCATATATATAATGCTTGAGTTAAATAATGTCGTTGTATCAATTAAATATTTAATTCGAGACTAGTTTTCATATCCGGTGAATTCAATAGGGTTGGGGGATTGTATTTCGACCTTATCTCTTTCGTAGATAATCTAGATAGGGCTTCATTTATTTTTTTAGTAGAATTACATAATCTCAAATCCATCATCTTTTACATTTTTTTTCCTTCCCTAAGTGTTAAGACAGTTTAATCCTAAATACCGTTCCCTGTGAATTCGATACCCAGACTAGCCGCTATACTTCATAAGAGTGTAGTTAAAGTTTAGTTTTTTTTTGTATTGCGGTCAGAAGTCGATAACAACTATTAGCGTATTTACACGGATCATCCGTGTAAATACATTAACATGTCATATCGTACTTTAAACATGTCGTATCATTCTTTTAAATCGCACTTTTGAGTCGCTCCTTTTCGTTTTAAGAAAATAAGGGTCCGTTTGATAGGTAGTTTTTGCCATGGCAAATGCTATTTCTCCACTTTTTTGCCCACATTTGGAGTGGTTGTTAACCATTTTTGTCTAAGGAAAATTTTGCCCAAAAAAGCTCACGTGACCTCTATTTGCCCAAAATTGTGGAGAAAATCTTGCTTTTCACCTTCGGTGGAAAATATTTGCCATGGCATTTGCCTAAAACTGTATATTATTCAATAAAAAACTGTAAATAAAAAACTGATATTTTGTATTAAAAAAAGTGTATATTTTATTAAAACAAACTGGACATTTTTATAAAATAAGATTTTCTAAAATGTTTATTTTTTATATCAAAATACAATGTTTTTAAACTGTTTATAAAATTGTATTCGTTATAAAGCTGTTTTCACCATTTTTATAAAACTATTTTCGTTATTTAAAAAAAAATGGATGTTACTAATATTTTAGATAAAAAGTTTAACATTGTTTATAACGTTATTTTAATTAAGAAAAAAAAGTGGGACATTTTTTTTTAAATTGCTTGATTTAACTTAAAAACAGTTTTTTAATATAAAATATAAACTTTATATACTAAAAGTATTTTTTTTATTTTTAAAAGTCCATCAAATATTTTTTAATATACATTTAGTTCAAATTTTTTTATTGGTTATAATGCAAATGGGTAAAAATGACAAAAAATTGCCAACAGTATATGACAAAATTTGTATTTATCAGGATAAATTTTAGCTATCAAACAATATGAATAGATAAATAAATGTCTTTCACTAGGCAAACTAAGTATATCAAACACAAAAAAATGACAAATACAATTTTTAACAGCGTGCAAATAAAGCCTATTAAATAGTACAAAATTATTTTTCGCACAATAAAATTTAATTAAATAAATTTTATCATGTTAACACTTTTGTCCAACGTCAATGAAAAGCCCTATGTGAAATTATTTGACAACAAAAATAAGTAAAGATTAATTTAGTATATTCTCCGGTCAATGGGGAAGACACATAAGTCTCTTTCTTTATTTCCACGAGAATCGAGAACTTTCTGGTATCTCTCATATTCTTTACTTGGATCTATCTCTTCTGAGATTTGAAGAGAAAATAATCCAACCTAGGGTTTGATCTTGATCTGGTTATAAATTATAAACCCTAGGGTGGGATAACACATAATAATTATAATAGAGAGGTTTGATTGAGAAATGGAGCCAGAGAAGCAATCGTACACGTACTGGGTGAGGGGAGTTACTCAAGACGCTGCACCATTACCACTCCCTAAAAAACTCACTTCTCAGGATATCTCTAATCAATCTCAGCCCTCCAATCATCTCGGCTCCGTTTGGAACCGGGTACTCATTTATTCTCTCTCTCTCTCTCTCTCTCTCTCTATATATATATATATATATATATATATATATATATATAATAATAATAATAAGGGTCAATTATTAAATAGTCCCTACTATAAATATATATTTTTTAAAAAGGACACATATTTTTAGTTTAACCCATTTAGTCCCTCAAGCACTCAATATCCTCTTATTTTGAGGTCCGCGCCAGCGGCACTCCCTCTCCAAAATATGTGGCAAAGGACTTTTTGATGCAAAATAAAAAAGTTTGGACTAAATGAGTATTAAAAAATGTCCGAGGGACTATTTGGTATATGTCCCTAATAATAATGATCCTGTGCGAATTAGTTCGCATTTTAAGAATGCGAATCGAAAATGTGTCACCTAACGGTACGTTTAGAAATTATCCCCTCTCTTTTCTGGGTCACCGCTAGGTGACACATGTCCTGTCCGCACTCTTAAAGTGCGGAGTAGTTCGTACATGAGTATATATATATATATATATATATATATATATATATATATATATATATATATATATATATCAGTCCTGCTCTTGTGCGGACTAGTCCGCATTTTAAGAATGCGGATCGGACAAGTGTCACCTGGCGGTGAGCCCAGAAAAGAGAGAGATAGTGCCTATAATTTAGGCGATAATTTCTAGACGCACTGTTAGGTGACACATGTCCGGTCCGCATTTTTAAAATGCGGACTAGTCCGCACAAGAGCATTATTATATATATATAAGAAAAGTGTTGTCCTAGTTTGAGTTTTTGAACGAGGTGATGTTTATTTTTTTAAAATAGTAAAAATTATTTTTAATTATTTTTTAGTATTTAAACAAAATGCACCTCGTTCAGCGTCCTCAAACTTGGGCCTCATGAGATCCGCTCTGTGTGTGTGTGTATCTATATACATGTTCTTTTATAATCTGAAAGAATCTCTGAATGGATATTGTTTGTTTAGAGTTATTTGGTTATGAATGATGAAGAGTATTATTGGAATAAAATTTTATTAAAAGAATTTAGAAGGGGAGATACTTCTTAATGTTTAATACTGAATTCTAGTTATTTTTCAATATTATCTTTTAATGCTGAAACCTGACTAGAACTCTCAATTCAGCATTAGTAGGTAAAAATTAACCCCCTCTAAGTATGAGGTTCAATTTTTTTTTTAAAATAGTAAAAAAATATTTTTGTGTTTTTTTTTGCGTGGTATTTAAACATTTCGGGAAACACTTAAAAAAGTTGAGTCCAAATGATTTTTTTTACTATTTTAAAAAATTGATTTTTTTTACTATTTTAAAGAATTGATCAAAATATTTTGTTTTTAATAAAATGTTTAAACAACGACATATTTTGGCTGATTGTTTAAAATTGCAAAAAAATTCATTTTACGTTGATTTAAATACCACACAAAAAGTCGACTCAATATAAAAAAAATTGGTCCGCATACTTGGTTCGCACAAGAGCCTGATTGTGTATGCGTATATCCTTGTTATTATTTCCTTTTAATTTGCGCAATTTTGATGACATAGTGATATTTTGGGTGACACACTGACGTGTTGTGTTTCTATTGTTTGTTGTTTTGAATGATAATAATGAGTGAACACAAAATGCCAAATTAATGGACATATGACACTTGAGTGTGATGTCCAAAATGTGTAGGAGATTTACTCATACTTCATAAAGTACTACTGGATAATAGGTCCTGTTTACGAAGTCAAATAGGTCCTACGTATTTTTTTCACTCCATTTAGTCCAATTAGAAAACATGTACGAAATATTTTCTACACGTGCAACTTCTGCAATACATATAGTATATATTTAATACCCATGTAAAACATGTAATAGGACCTATTGGAAAAAAATTCTTTTAATGGGACGAATTGGGAAATATTTTATATATTTGTCAAGCACCCTATATATAATACTTTGATACTTTCTCTTTTCCGACGTTTCAAATTATTTAGTCATTTTCCCTTTTTTATTTCGGGGCAAAATCAAATAACTAAATTCAATTCTGTGATAATAAACAAGTATTGATCATGGACAGTTTTTAAACTGCATAAAAACTGACATATATCTTCAGTGTGTTTATATATACCAATTCTCTCTCTCTCTCTCTCTCTCTCTCTCTCTCTCTAAATCTATTAAAATATCCAAAAAATAAAGTTCGTGATAGAATAATATTTTTTATCCCTGTGCCTCAGTGAGGTGAGCTATGAAGCACGGACTCGACACGTAATACGGGATACGACTCGATTCGGGATACGGGATACGTGATTTTTCTAAAATGTAGGATACGGATACGCTAGGATACGTTAAATATTTATTATTTATTTTATATATATTAATGATAAACTTGATAAAATGAAACTAAAGCATTAAACACCATTATATTAAAGTGCTCAAATATGTTGATTGTTGTCACCAAACAAACACCATTACAATAAAACATCATTAACATAAAAGGTTGTTCCAACAAAAACATAAAGCAAAAATAAAGATAATATCCTTAGCATAAAATAAGATAGAGAGAAGCCTCCCGAGAGCATCCCGGCTTCGTAGTATCTCAATCACTAAGTAGACCCAATATCAACGGCATCATCATCTCCGTCAACCACATCATCAAGTACCATAAAAAAGGATTCAAACAGTCAGATGTAAAGGTTAAAAATAACACAGCTAAGAGTGAAAACAGTTCAAGAAAACAATACAGTTAAAAACAACATAGATAAAAAAAAGAATGAAAACATAAAAATAGTTAAGAAAAAAATCAGAAAACAGTACAGCACAAGCAAAGAATGAAAAACAAACAACACAGTTAAAAAAAAACATAGTAAAGGAAGAAAAATAATTAAAGAATGAAAAAAACATAGTTAAAAAAAATAAAAAAAATACAGTTAAAAAAATAAAAAAAAACGTATCCAAAACGTATCCTAACGTATCCCCAGCGTATCCCAGCGTATCCTAACGTATCCTGACCATTTAACAAATAAATAAATATTAGGATACTCTAGGATTCGCGTATCCTAGCGTATCCTAACGTGTCCTAACGTATCCCGTATCCTATACGTGTCCAACAAAAATTCGCGACCTCCCGAGAGTATCCGTGCTTCATAGGAGGTGAGGCATTGAGGTGTAAGCTTCATTTTGGCCTTTGAGGCTTAAGCCTCATGGTGATTTTTTCCGCTTCGCCTTGAGTCGTCTCGAGGCGTAAGTCTCAAGTGATTTTTTAAACATTGCTCATTAGAAAATATTTTTTCGCCAATAGGTCCCATTAAAAAACAGATAGTAAACATTTACTACATGTGCAACTTGTGCAAAACATATAGTGTATATTCACTAATTGGTACAAACATGGAATGTAGTGGGTAAAACATGTAATATGACATATTGAGAAAATTTTCTTTTAAGGGGACAAATTGGGAAATATTTTATATAAACAGGGCTTATTTGTCAAGTTCCTTATATAATACTCGACGATACTTTCTCTTTTGGGACGCTTCAAATTAATAAGTTATTTTCCTTTTATTTTTTGGTCAAAATCAACGAATCAAATTCAATGATAGTAAGTAAGTATTGATCTTGGCCATTAATTAAGCGTATCCTTAATCTTAAAACCTGTCATTTTTAAATAAGGATTATTAATCTGCGACGGAGGGAGTATATACCTTTTAGGTTGTTGTATATGATAAATTGTAATACAACAATTTCATATTGCAAGGGAGGAGGGAATGTAATTTAAACCCCGTAAGTTGTTTGATTGCACATCTAAGTGAGAGGGGCTTAAGACTACATACCCCTTTTTAATAATGAGCATTGAAATTTTATTAATTACAAAAGGGGAAAAAGTTGATAGTATTGGAAGTCCAAAGTTGAGTCTTCTTGAGTATATTAATTTTAATTCAATTGGTAATTGTACACGACATTATAATTAACTCATACTCAAATTTGGAGTTATAATTCTTTAGGAAGTATAAATTCAATTCGTAGATTGCGTTTGTTTTAAAATATGAATTCAAAGTCAATATGTAAATTAATGGACCCCTGAATAAATTTATTCATTTTAGAGTTGAACACCTCTTAATGGGGTTTAGAGGCAAAATTATCCGTTATAATATTAAAATGCCAAATAATATATTTAACACATTTAAACTCTGAATAGATCCACAGTTGAGGGGCAAACTACACCTTAGTAGGATTAGTTTTTTGAAATTTTAGTTTTTTAATTATAGCCCGGTAGTTGGAATGTTGTTCAACTATGATTTCAATTTGGGCGGAAAACTATGTTTTTTATTAAAAAATAAGATGTTCGTGTATATATATTTATATAACCTGGAGCAACGGGAAGGTTGATCCATTGTGAGGTCACAAGTTCGAGTCGCGGAAACCACCTCTCTGGCATATGCAGGGGTTAGGTTACATACATTTAAGCCCTTTAGTGCCCCGCAGTGGCGGGAGCCTCGTGCACTGTTTGCCCATATATATATATATATATATAGAGAGAGAGAGAGAGAGAGAGAATCTTTTGATAGCTTCATCTCAAAGAATAGAGATTTTGGATATCGTATTTAAGAGATTCATCTTTAAAAGATTTTTTTTTTTTTTACTTAAACCCCACTTTTTGACATTACCTCCACCTTGCACGAGGGGTTTTCTCAAAATATTTCATAAAAATAGGGGGTTAAGCCTAAGGATTTCTTTGACTTTGTTCTTTGTTTATAATGCCGGATCAGACTTGACTATGCCGAGGGTAAAGTCAAAGGATTATGAAAATGAGGGCGCAAGTCAAGTTAGGCATTAAAATTTTGGGGTTAAGTCAAAATGATCTCTTAAAACAATTAGATCTGAGCTCTTGGTGTTATTTTTCTGAAAAGATGGTGTTTTTTTTATATTGAACTGAAGAGAGTGAATTTTGGAACATTAATGAAAAGAATTGTTTGTGTTCCTTATTAAAATTTGTAAATTTGTCTCAACAAAAAAGGGTACGTTTACTGGGAATATTGTAGCATTCCTGCATTTTGTAGGAGAAAGAAAATATTCAATTTGGGGGGACCAAAATTCACCCCTCCTCTACACACAAAAGGAGAAAATAATAAATTCTAATTCAACATTGTTATTCTAAATGAGAGGAATTCTATTTTTCCAGGAATCGTAGTTTCGGCACAAAACCTGAGCAAAACGAGCTCTAAGAGTTGAACAAATGCTCAATTGTGATACAGCAGATTGGGTTATGCATCTCTATTCGATCTTAATCAACATGTGTTGATGAATATTAGCCATCCAGAGATTTTACTATGGATATGTGGTTGACATTTTATTCTACACGTTTCACATTTATCTATTTGGTTAAGTTCTCAAGTTGTTGACTATATTCTACTTCTTATAGGCTGGCACGTGGGAGGAGAAGAATCTAAACAAATGGGCAACTGATAGGATTAAGGTTGAACTTCTAGTCTTCAACAAATTCACATATATATATTTGTTGTGCAAATATTGTTGGATGGTTTTCAACTTTGAAATTGTTTTTTGGGATTTTTACCAATAGGTACCGTTTACTAGGTATGTAGATAAATAGGTCCTACATTTTTTTTTGGCTTCAATTGGACCCATTAGAAAACATTTTTGCTCCAATAGGTCCCATTAGAAAACAAGTAGTTAATATTTAATACTGGCACAGATGGTAAATATATACTACCTGTGCAAACAAATACTAAATGTGGAATATAGTAATATTATTACATGTGCAAAACATTTAAATGGACATATTGGGAATTTTTTTTAATGTGACCAATTACGAAATATCTAAGCTCCCTTTTATTTTGTTTACATTATTCTTGTCTAGTTTGGTGAACTGGTCCATCCAGTGGTTTGCTGTTTTTTTGGGATTCAATTGCGTACAATGCTGCTTAATAACATGATCTTTAAAAATTTAGATGCCTCTGCTTGTGTACGCATCTATATTATATACTGCGCACGCGCACATGCACACGCATACGTTGGTATACATATGTACTGTTTTGTACGTTTCCATCTGAAATTGGTCTTAATTACAGGAATTGCTCATTTCGGTGGGGTCTTTGGAATTCTCTGATGGCAGCGCAGAGATAGCAGAAGTATCAAAATGTGTAGGCGATGTGAGTGCTTGCAAAGATTATTTGATGTGCAAGATGAAATGTGTGTTGGGCTTACAATTTTGTTGAAATTTCGCAAAGTATGCTTGTGAATGTTTGAGAGAGACTTAAAAATTTAGGGCGACTTCTTGTCAGTTTGTCTATTCTGGTGTTATGATTTTAAATTTTGTTTCTGGTTGATAGTATTTGAAAATTGATGCGCAGGCAACTTTAGTGACTGTAAGGAACAAGAAACGAGTTGGCTACAATTATGAGATAACATTGAGAGTGAAAGGTAACTTGTCTAAAACTAAAATACTGACCACCTCATCTTGCCCACCCCCACCCCAAACACACACACACAATTTATTTCAATTTCAGTTGTTTAACAATAAAATGGTGATCAGGGGAGTGGCTTATTGGGGAGGAGAGAAAAAAAATCAAGGGGCACATAGATTTACCAGAGTTCTCTTTCGGTGAACTGGATGACTTGGAGGTACATTCGGCACTCTGATCTAATTGTGTAGTGGAAAGAACTTTCGGTGAAATTCCTGCTTAGATGATTGGGTACATGTGGCAAAAATGCGTGACTGCTGGTTCACTGTCCACTGTAAATCATTAGTTGTTGAGTACATTTTTCCTCTTAATTCGCTCTTCTGGTCTAATTTTTGTGTTACGCCCCCAATTTAAAAGAATTAGGGGACACCTCCCAAGAGCATTTCTAAAACACCCAACGTGTTATTTTTTGAAGGGAGCTTCTACTTGAACCGCTTGTGCATATTTCATGCAAACCATATGCCCAGATGTCCTCTTCTGATCATTCTCTCACTCACAAAACTCCACAATTTAAGGGAGAAGAGAGGAATATCCTTTAGCCACATATACATGCGGTTTCTATGCGGTTCAAAAAGGCGGTACAATTAGATTTGTTCTTTTTTGAAGGTGTTTTAGGGCTCTTTATAAGCTCACCACACCTTCCCTTTTGGGGGTGGATTTTGAATTTTCAAAAAAAGGTTGTGTGTGTGTGGGGGGGGGGGGGGGGGAGGTTTGTAAACACGAATGTTGGAACGAAAGCAGGGGTGAAAGTCAAACTTGCAAGAGAAAAAATCGTAGCAAAACTCCTGCCTAGATGACTGAAAATATCAGTGAACACTTGCCTAGATGATTGATGAGCAGGCTTAGATGATTACCTTTAAAAAAGTGAGTATGATTAGATGATTAACCAGTGCACATGTAGCTCTTTGATATCTGATGTTGAATGGGGCAGAGATGTCTTAAGCAGAGCATTCGGTTAATAGCCAGCATTTTTTTTGACTCTGCTATAAATTCATAAAATAACTCTGAATTTTAACTGTTGAAATGACTGTTGTTTTTCTATTGTTCTGGACACCTTGACTGCCATTCAAAAAGTTTTAAAGGCTTGGTGATTTTCCCTTTGCTTTACCCCAAAATGATTGTCACTTCTTAGTCTGGCTCTAGCTCTGACTGAAGCTTGACCTGACCTCCGACCAATATCAAAGTTGGGCTTTGAAGTTAGTTCAGTCCAATTTGTAACCATAGAGACCATACTTCATATATTTGATATAAGTAATTACCTTGTTTCTGGTCAAGAAAAAAAATCCTTTGATTCGACTTCAATTTAAATTAAAAGAATCACACCATCCACAGAGAGGGAGAGATATATGAAACCGTTGGGGATTATAATGGGGAAAGAGCGAGGAGTGAGTTAAGAAGGGCTATAAAAGGTTTCTGGTAAAATATTGAGTTAGTTAGTTAAGGGCCCGTTTGGTTGTTCCAAAATTGTAAATTGGATCATTAATAAATTGATCCACTTACAAATTGACCCATTAATTGTGTTTGGTTTCATTAATGAAAGGATTCATTAATTGTTCCATTTTAGCTCATATACAAAATCTTAAATTGAATCATTTCATAAAAAACGTGAAATGAATCCATTTGAAATAGGAGTCACATAAAGTGCATGTACACTCTCCCTCTCCCCCTCTCCTTCCCTCCCCCTCCCCCTCTCTCTCTTGATTTGTTTTTATCTTTTTTTCATAAAACCTTAACATCAATTTCAAATTACCAAACATTGTATAAAATTGGATTTAACTCATTTCAAATTCACTCATTTACAATTCACTAATTCACAATGAACCAATTTACATAATCAAACAATTTGCGCAACCAAACTGGGCCTAATTGAATGGGGTCTCGAAGCAGAAGAGGTATAATTGAGGAAGTAACTAATAAAGAAAAACCTTATGTTTATGCTAGAAACCAAGACAAATGTGATTGATATAATACTCATATGTTTATATATGGGGTTGAGGTTTTAAATTTGAGAATTTGTGGCTACTGCATAGGGATTTAGGAAATAGGTAAAAGGAATGGTGGGGAAGTGGTGATTTTGAGGGATTGATTGGATATAGATACATGTAGGCCTGTAAATTGAGCCCCCGAGGCCCGAAGCCCGCCCGTTCGGCCCGCTATTTTCGGGCCGAGCTTTATTTGAGCCGAGCCGAGCCTGAGCCAAAATTTTAAGCCCGAATGAATTTCGGGCGGAGCTTGAGCCGAACCTTGCCAAGCCCGAATTGGGCCCGAAGCCCGAACTTCATATTTCCAAATAAATAATTTATATAATTGCTCAAGTCTAGGCCTTTCTTAGTGATCAAATTTTGCTAAATGTATGAAATTTAATAGGCATTTGTAGGTTTTCACTCTTATTTCCCTTGTTTTAATTTAATACATTTCATAATTATATATTTTATTTCATGAAATATCAATTAGATTTTAATGTGTAATTTTTTCCATGATGGAAATACAAGAAAAAAAAATTAATTCGAACTTTTTTAGCAAAAAAATTGAAATCGGGCCTGCCCGTAATATATATGAGCCGAGTTCGGGCCTAGGTGGGAAAAAATAATTCGGGCCGAGCTCGGGCTTGAGCATGGGTAAGTGAGTTCGGGCCGAGCCTAAGCAACCCCAAGCCCGACTCACCCAGCCCGATTTACAGCCCTAGATACATGTTGATGTTGAGGCGAGTCAGGCTCAAAAGTAAATGAATGGAACAAAGAAGTTTATTGTTATATTGGAATTGGAAAAGAGGAGTATCAAAAAGAAATAAGGAAAATGATTAATTGGATTTGTATCAAAGTTTGGACGAGTTGGGTTGAGTGGAATATATATGAAGATGATATCATAATGGTCTTCAAATGAGTTTCATAGGAATGTTGTTGCTATTGCTTGAATATATGCTACGTACATGTGAAGGGACTACTTTAGGCAAATCAACAAGAACAAGACATAACTCATGAAGTTAGATGTCCGACCTCGTGTCGTATCAAACCTTACTCAAGAAGTTAGATAGGGAAATAAAGGAAGAAGATACAACCTTGTTACTTTCTACCTATCTTTTAGATTCATATGACAATAGATGGAAAAGATACGGTGAAGTTGAAAGATGTTTAATCAACTCTATTGTCTAACAAGAAGAGGAAATCTTCGAGGGAGGAGAGTTCGCAAGTCGTCTATTTGTGCTCATGGTGGAAATTGGGAAAGGAATACCAACCAAGGGATGCAGTGAAGGTAGCATATCTAAGATTAAGGGGTGGTGGAAAAGGGCGGTAATGTTTTGAGTGTAGGAGTGGGTCGCATAAAAGTAGATTTTCCTTTGAAGAAAGATGGAGGTGGCTTTGATTGGGCATTAGTGATATGCAAATGGCGAATATTTTGGAAAGGCCCTCACAGTTTTTGAAGATAACTCTCTATCTTTATCTCACTTTGAATGGATATTGGATTTGGGATCTTCGAATTATGCTTACTTTAAGTGAGATATTTTCAGTCGTTTCAAGATACGGAAGAAAGATTTTTGTCATCGAGGAAAACTACGGCCTTAGGGGTGTAGTGACAAGAATAAAATATTTGATAGGGCAGAGTGCATTTTGGGGATGGGACTTGTGTCCCAAAGTTGCGAATGAACTTGATACCAATTAGGCAATCACATTCCAAGGGTTGTTGGGTGTCGATATCGTTCTAGAACATGAACAAGACAATAAATGATCGTATCGTTTGAAATAGACTTCAAGGGCAATGGGGAAGTGGCGTGCACAAGTTTTCGATGTATGTCTCGATTGTGTATTCGACACCTAAAGATGGTAGGGATGGGGATGGGTTCTTTATCCCTCTCTAAAGACCATGGATGGGATTTTTACTTGGGGTAGGGTAGTTTCACTTGCACAAATGCATTGGCCATTTTGAATCAACAGGTGTTAGAACCGTATTTTGGTTTTGGGGGACTGTAACTAGTATAACAAATATAATGGTGGACTGTTTGCAAGCGGGGAGTCTCAGTAACAATAATATGATGGATTAACGAGTTACACTCATCAGATCTTTTTGGAGACACCATCAACCGGATGAGGGTTCGCAGATTTGTTTAAGTGAGAGTGTGTTGAATATGGTGTTTGTATTTATTATTATGTTTTATGTCTTGGTTATATCTCCAATAGCTAAGGGTATTTAGGTATATTTAGTGTCTCTTATGTTAGGTTACGGTTTAGTGTGTGTCCAATTTATATCCCTTTAAGAATCTTTGTAATGTAATATTCTCAACATAATTATATCCATATATAGTTCATTTTGGGATATCTAGTTGGTATCAGAGCCTTGAGATTTAGCTTCAGCCGCTGGCGTGTGGCACACCAACGCCTCCCGCTGGACTACCATATTCCTTCAAAGTTTGGTGGTGTATTATTATTTCTTCTCTGTTCGTTTTCCTTATAGTTCGTCATATAGTTATTATGTTTCGTTCTTTGGACTCCGTGTTATGCGTTGATCGGTGGCAGTATAGTTGTAAGGGTGAGCTTAGCTAAATACGAGTGTTGCCATTGCTATCCTATTTCGGGTCATTAACTTCGTTGGATGTCAGCTTAGTTCTCGCCGGTGGAATTTCAGTAGCCTCACTTTGCCATCATTCTGCTGTTCATCGTCATCGGGCACTCGATTCCTGGTAGCGTCACCGATGGTTGCGCTTTTGTCTCTCCATTTTTGTGCTCCGACGCCACTGTTGTTTTGAGCCGCTGCTGCTATTGTTTCCAGTTAGGGTTTGAGCATTCCCTAATATTTGAAGAAGACTAGATAGGTCCTCCATTTATTTTCTGCCACTGCAATAGAACGATAGTAGTGCAAACCCTATTTCGAAGAAGATTATTGAGAAGATGGGCCAAATCTTTACTTCTGCTTGGTCAGTTTTGGATTTATCTTGTTTTGGTTCACCTTAATTTCATTTATTCTGGGCCCATTTAGTGGTACCCAGTTTCAAGTCCAGTACAACAATACAAATTTTCTGGCCTAGTTTGAGATATTTTGTGCCCAGGGTCAACATGATCAAGTTGAAATATCAGGACTCCAGTACTTTTTACGTTAGTGTCCCATGTAATTGGGTTTGGTTGGCATATGTGGGTCGAATTTCTGTTCCAATTTGTTTATGGTCTGCTTCAGTTTTACGAATCTGATGTGTGGAGCCAAATGTAGTTTCGAGCTTTCTTACTGTTGCTACAGTGCAATGTCAACCCTCTACGTGCATATCAGCAAAATTGTTAAGGTGATACTTGTCACGCGCCTCTGTATTTTCACTGGGTATTGATGTTGGATCGGGTTGCTTCAAATTATTAGTATTTGACTTCAATATTGGTATGATTTGTGGTGAAAAATTCTAGGGGCCTCTTTCCTTCTATGTTACTGTTGCTGTCGATGTTGTCTGGCCCGTTGTGGTCGTGTTTGGTGCTGCTGATGTTTTTCGGCACATGGATGTTGTGGGCCGTCTGGGTCTGTTGCCGGATTGGTCCGTTTTTGTTTCGAGATCAACTTTCAATTTGTGGTCTGATTTGAGGACTCCTATCTCCTGTGTGGTTCGTGGTTCATTTGGTTTGAGTTGCTCGGTGGCGTTGAGCATGCCAGATTGGTTTGGTTTCATCTCGAGATCAACTTTTGGTTTGTGGTCCCAATGTTTAAAAAGGCGCCCGAGGTCTCGAGGCGAGGCAGAGGAAAAAAGCCTTGAGGCTTAAGCCTTATGGTTGAAAGATGAGGCTACCGCCTTTGTTGTGTGAGGCGTTGTGCCTTGAGGCAGTGAGGCGTACGCCTCTTTTCCGGCGTTGTTTTGTTCATTTCGGTGTTGATTCTGATGTTTTGTTCATTTCGGCACTGATTTGTTCCATTCCGACCCTCGTTTCTCATTTTGCGGCCTTCGTCTGGCCCTAGGTAAGAACACCGGACATCGTTTGCTTCTTAATTTGTTTTTTGTTACTAATTTGTTTGAAATAACTGTTTGAAACTATATTTTTATTATAAATTTAGTTTTAAGTAACTGTTATTTGTTTTTTTTTTAACTGTTTTTCACTATTTTTGAGTTTATATCACTGTTTGTTAAATAATCTTGTTTTTTTTAAACTTAAAAAATTTACTAATTTGTTGAAATAACTGTTTGAAACTATATTTTTATTATAAATTTAGTTTTATATAAATGTAATTTGTTTTTTTTACTGTTTTTTTCACTATATATGAGTTTTAATCATTGTTAGTGTAAAAAAATTGTTTTTTTAACTTCAAAATGTTACTAATATGTTGAAATAACTTAAAAGGGTTACTAATTTGTTGACATAACATAAAAAGGTTTCTGTTGTTTTAATTTGTCCAAATAAAGTTGCTGTTTTTTTTTATATAAAAATTGTGTTTTTTCCACTTTTATGAAAATTATGTTTTTTCAAATTAACATCAATATGACTTTTTTTTAAAAGGTTTCTGTTTTTTGGTTTTCAACTTAGATTAATATGTTTTCTTTAACTAAACTGAATATATTTTAAGAAACTAATATATTTTAAAGTTTTTTTTTTTAATAAACTTAGGTTGATATGTTTTTTAATAAAATTGCTGTTTGTTTTTAATCTTAGCTTGAAAATCAATGTTTTTTTTAATAAATTTGCTTGTTAAGTTGCATTGATTAATTTATTGTCATATTATAAAATAACCAATATGTGAATGAAGCTGAAAAAATGATTTTGCGAATATGATTTTGCATTGATTAATTTATTGTCATATTGTAAAATAACCAATATGTAAAAATTGATTTTTTCAAATTACTTATTTTAAAAAAGTCTCGGGGGAACAAAAAAAATGTCAAACTATGTGAGAAAGTCTTCAAGGATTTATTTTTTTGTAGTTTTATTTTACATTTTTTTGTTATTTTATTTTTATGGTTTTATTAGTATTTTTTTTAATATTATTTTGCTCTTTTTTTTTTCTTTTCAGTGAGGCTTATGCATCAAACGCCTCGAGGCTTACGCCTCGCCTCGCCTCGCCTTTCGCCTTATTAAACATTGTGTGGTACGATTTGATTTGTTCGGTGGCATAGCTAGATCGGCCCTTTTGTCTCGCGATCAACTTCGTATGGGTGAGTGTCGTTTTTGGCACATGTATTGTGATGGATATTATTCTCACATTTCGTGCATTGCATTTTAAAGGCAAACTGGTTTCACCTTCACCTCTTACCATGTTTGCCTTTCTCTTCTTCAATGCTTCTGTGATAAGCTTGACTTGGTTGATATCTACGTGCTAGCTTGACGGGGAGTGTTGTGTGGGTATTATTGGTTGTTTGCCTTCATGCCGATGTTTTTTCTGGCAAGACAATTGGTTCGGCCGTGAGGGAGAGTGTTGTCGTATCGTATCGCACGTTTGGTTGGGACCCACACATTTTCAAGCTTAATTGAAGCATTTTGATGTTGATTGGAGACCCATGTTCAAGTTGCAATTTTCAACATCAGAGTAACATATCATGGTGCAAATTGACTTTGGTTTGTCACCTCCATCAATTTGAGAGTTTTTGTAATATCTCCAATAGCTAAGGGTATTTAGGTATTTTTAGTGTCTCTTGTGTTAGGTTAGGGTTTAGTGTGTGTCCGATTTATATCCCTTTTAAGAGTTTTTGTAATGTAATATTCTCAACATCATTTTATCCATATATAGCTGAATTTCTAGTGGGTGTGTTGGATGTTTGCACATGTATCACTTTATGGTATAAATAGAACAATTTGAGTCATTTTTCATTAGTGTTTTATCGACATTGTGAAAACTATTCATCAAAAGAGCAAAAAAAGGACGAAGCAAGAAAGGTTTTTGGGTTTGTTAACTTGATTTCAAGGTGAAATTTGAGCGTACTTGGGCCTTATGGTTGAGAGTAAGAAGAACTCTTGTAAGAATTTTCCATTATAACCTCGTTTTATAAATAGTGGAATTGTTCTCTTTAGTGGATGTACTTGAGGTAATTTTGTCTAACCATGTTAAATTTCTCGTGTTCATCTTTGTTCTTGTCGCTTGTTTATATTTCTATGATTTTTCACACATTTTAGAAGCTTCTGTTTCCTAGCTTACACAAACGTAAATGACACTCTTACATAAGTAATCCTTCCATAGTCAAGAAGCAGCAAGATATGATCAGTGGCGGGTCCCTACCGAGACGCATCTAGAAAAAGTCCTTAATTTTTGAAAACTTAGGGCTGATAGTTTTTGTCTGTCGTCTTTGGGTTCTGTACACTAATTTGACTTGTAATATTTTGTGAGAGACAATGCATTATTCTCATTTTATGTTTTACACTAATTTGTCTCTCACACGCATAACCTTTTATTTTTAGATATTAATAACAAACGAGTAAAATTTATCTAATTCTACAAAATATTATACAATAGCAGAACAAGATATGAAATATTTTCTATGTTCTTTTTTGTACTGTAATATTTAAATGGGTTTATTCATATTGACTTCGGTTCTTAGTGTTGACTCTAACCTGACCCCTTTATTTTTCGTGTTTGCGTGTTGTGTCAATTTCTGGTTCATGTTGTATTCGAGTTTTGTTATCGTGTTGTGTCAAAATTGCCACCCTAAGAACCGGTCGAAGGACAAATCAAACCCATCTCCGAATAACTGCTGGTGATTAGGCGTACTTCTTGGGCTCTGGCCTCTCTTTCAATTGAACTGTTGAGAACTGAATCCTGGTGTGGTCCACTGCTAATTGGGGTGTCAAAAACCCACTGTGAAAGAAGTTTCGTCTTCCTAGATGATGCCTCCACACCTTATTCGAATGACCCCTTAAAAGTTCCTCACCCCATGTCTTTTATCCAGACTCGGTTCCAGTTTTGAGTTTTTTTTAACGCAATGAGAAAAAGCATGCCACTGAACGGAGAAACATTCCAGTTTTGAGTTTTTTTTAACGCAATGAGAAAAAGCATGCCACTGAACGGAGAAACATAGACTTCATGGTCAACCCACCTCCCATGCAAATCAATAATTGTTTTCATGAAATTGATGTGATGTCTAATTATTTGATAAAACCGGGGTTAAGTCAAATATTGTATTATCAAATTGGAGTTTCATCAAAATGACCCCAAATTATTTTCACCTATTCAAAGTTATATTATGTGTGTAAAATTCAAACAAGTGTACAGGATGGCTGAGGTGTAAATTTGAAAAGATTTTTTTTAAAGAACTTTAGGGTAAATCTGCAATACTTAAAAAAATAACTTCTACTTTGATGTTATTGTTTTATTTAGGGTTTATTTATTATGATTTGTTTGTTTTTTAGGGATGTGCAAGTTGTTTAGTTTAGGGAGAAGATAGTATCATGTGTGGAGGACACTACTTGTCTGTACTCAACACAAATAAGGATACGATACGTATTTAAATTCAAAATTCTTGTCTTGTATAGTGGGTATTTAAATACGTATCGTGTCCTTATTTGTGTTGAGTACGAACACGTGGTGCCCTCCACATATGATAGTATTTCTCTAGTTTAGGAGTTTGATTAAAATACTACGTGCATTTGTGCTAATGTATTCGAGCTTGTATTATTTGAGTTATAATTATCTAGAAGTGAAAATTATCAATTGAATATTTGTAAAAATCTAGAAGTAACTCGAAAAAAATTCGGCTCGGGTGCTCCCGCTCCCAAAACTAGTCGATGTTTTCTACATAGCGGTGCCTCACCCAGAATCTTTTTTTGGGCTCTGCCATTGAATGCGCACGCCATAATTGTTATTTAATGTTGTACGGAGTACAAAATAGCGAGCCAAATTTAACTAACTCCCCATAGGCGAAAATACTTCTCAGCAGGTTACTTTTCATCTAAGTGAGAATTATAACCAAATATTGACAGTTTATGTTATTGGGTAAAACATTATGTTTGTTAACCAAAACTTTGCAACGAATAATAGTTGACCCTACTTTATTTAAATTATCTGGTTTTGTAGATTGAAGTGAGACTAAGTGAAGAGAAGGATCTTCAGCATCAACACAAGGTCAAAATCAGCCAGGATTTGAAGCTGTTTTTGCAGCCTGTCCGTGAAAAAATGCTCCAATTTGAAAGAGAGCTCAAAGAGAGGTAGAAAAGAGGCAGTTAAGTGATCATTTTTACTTGTTTGGACTGTGTTTGTGGCCTATCATTGTTGCTTAGAATTGTTTTAGTAGCACAATGGTTGTTGTAATAGAACACAAGGAAGCCTGTTTTTGGAGGCGAAGCCTTCAATAAGATGTGTTAAGACTGGTGGTCTTTGGATGTTTTAGTTAGACACCTTGAGTTTGGATTTGATTATTATTTCCACGACTCATTTTTTAGAAATTTGTTTTTTGGGCTTTATAATGACTAGCAAAATTTTATCACATTTAATATTGACTATAGATCAGGTGTGGTGTGGATGGGTCAAATGACACACACACACACACACACACACACTTATAGCAGGTCATCTCAGATGCGGACCGGAGACGGTGAGGATCATTTTTTTCAAATTGTAAAAAAAATGTATTTTTTGATGATTTTTTTTTGGGAGATGATCTTCATAACGAGGAGATGGTGTACAAAAAAGATAATCAAAAAATTTAATTCAAAAGTTGGTAAGATAATCATCCAAAGTTTTGACGGTAAAAAAATGTGCATATTCGTCATGTTTTTTTAAAATAGTATTTTTTTTTTAATTTGATGAAACATTCTGTGAATGAAGTTTAAAAAGTTGTTTTGTGCTGATTCAATATCAGTAAAAAAAGCAGCCCAAAATAATTTATTTTATTATTTTAAAGAACATGATCGATATACGTTCATTTTCAAGCTATTTAAAAACTCAAAATATCTTCTTTATTTTTATTTTAATATATATATATATATAATCCTGCTCTTGTACGGATTAGTCAACATGTTAAGAATGCGGATCGGACATTTGTCCCCCGACGGTGACCCAGAAAAGAGAGAGAGTGACTATAATTTAGGCGATAATTTTTAGGCGCATCGTTAGGTGACACTTGTCCGGTCCGCATTCTTAAAATGCGGACTAGTTCATACAGGAACATATATATATATACAAGTGAAGTCCTTAAATGAGGTCCTTAATAAGACAAAAGTAAGATCTTTAGCAATATTCTATTTTAGACCTCAATATCTTTAAATAACGATTTTGCATTTTAAGCTTTAAGACTTTAGAAATAAGAAATCCTCCGAATTTCGACCAAATCCCAATTCTGGTATCAGAGCCATAAGACGTTCCTTTTAGACTTATAGTAAAAAGACATTAATGCCTTTGGGATTTATCCCTCGCATTTATCAAGATATTTTTGGAACCAATTCAGACTACCAACCTATATCCATAATTGATTTAGACTCAGTAGGTTGTTTAACCTCTCACATAATCGGTTGTTTACACATTAAACATATCCCAGCTAAACACGCAGACAGTAGACAAGTCACTGCTAGTGCTATTAATAGCTTAATAGATCAAAATAAGTGTATACTCATTATATTAAGACAATTAATAAAAGACACCCAAACCCTAGAAACGGAGATAAAAAATATCTCTAAAAGATTATTAGACATAGATAATCAAATCCCAATAGACATTGTACACGTTTTACAAGAAATAAATATTAACACTAATCATATAGAAGTCCTTAACAAAGATATTTTAGAAATTAAGACTTTAATTAAAAATCAAGACAGTGAGTTAATTAAACTTACTAAAGAACAAGCTAAGCTTATCCCTAGACTAGATAGTTATCTTCCTAATGGAGATAGTTAGATCAAACTGGAATGAGGTACCAAGAGACCTCTCCATTCAGACTTTATCAAAATTTTACCAAAGAATTTTAGAAAAGATAAATGATGATAGATTTTATTATAAGATAAATGAGAATGAAATTGTCAACACCGCTAAGGCAACTAGACTTATATTAGAAAGATTAAATTTAATTTCTACATCTATAGCAGCTACCCAAGACTATAACAATAGCTTTGTTAAAGACTTGCATTTAGACTTAAAGGCTAAGACAGAAGGATTAACCACCTTCTATACAGACTTTGTTAAATTTTATCAAAATTTAGCAAATTACCTTAATAATAGGGAAAACCATAACCTATCCAAACTGGATAGTATTATTAATGAACTTAGACCAGATATGACCTAAGTAGAAGAAAAATATGCAGAAATTATAAACGAAATTAAGGCCGTATATAATAAACCATCCCAAGCAGAAATAGACTCTCCTTTTATTCTAACCCGGTTAGATAAAATTGAAAAGACTATAGAAGCCATAGAAATTAGATATATGCAACAAGAAAAAGACAATGAAGTAAAAGACTATATTACTAATATTGGTAAAACCATTGTTAATTCTCTAGCTAGACATAGTGAAGAAACTTCTAAGAAGACTAGAAAAGAGAATAAGAATTTTAAAGAAGAAATCCTTAACTAGATAAAAAGACAAAAGGATTATTCAGACTTCTTAGAAAGAATTGAAAAAAGACTTGAACAAATACAGGAAACCACCTGTAAATTTAGAGAAACACCTCCCATAGAAACTAGAGAAAGGAATACCATAGGTAGACGAGTCATAAATGGCGGATTAGATAAGACTAGCAAGATAGTTAGCTCTATCCCAAATATTGGACAGAGTAATCATATGCTCCAAAGACTTAAGGATTCATCCTCCAATGTGTTAGGACATGGTGAAAGGAGAGAAATTTCACCAATCCTCTCCAATGGAAATAGTGGGGTGAAGTTGACTGGAAGATTGTTGAAGATTCCATTCATAATGGACAACTTCCAGCAGTTAGATACATAAACTTGTTTAAAGAAGGTGCCACTCCTAAGACTCCCAATTATAACATGACCTACCATTGTAGAAATCATGTGTTAGACAAACCCTATACTGAGCTTCAAGTATTTGACTAAGATTACATAGACCTCAAAATAATATCAACATATTATGTTGTTTAGTAGACAAAAGATAGAAAGATTTTGAGAAAAGCCTTATTAGGATAGTCCAATTGGATATGTCAGACAACATAATACTTTAATGTCATTCCGGCATTTACAGTAACTGTAGACACATCCAAACATTTTAAGTTAATCTTATATGCTAGTGGCTATGAAGACTATATTATCCCAGACGCTAACATAAATATAGAATTCCAAAGCTATGTGAAGTTTTCCCAATTTTCTTATGAAGGAATGCAATCGGGAATTCCTAGCGGTAGACTTAATGAAGAAATCTTAGTTAGAACCAATGTTTCAGACTATAGTCATACTTACAGTATTAGGAATACTGGACCTATGAAAGAAAAAGCTAAGACCCTCTGGCAATTGCCAGAATTTCAAGAAACTTAGACTATACAAAATAAACCTTTATTTATTAACCAAGACGACGTCACTGGAAATGTTACCATCCAGTTTGGTCCTCCTAAGATTGTCAATAAGAATATCCAAACCGAAGAAATTAGATTTAGGAATATAGGAGAAGCCATAATCAATGATCCTTCAGAAGGAGAATGTAGTAGTAAGACTAGTGCTAGTTTACTAAGACAAGCCCCGATAATTAGATCTAAAAGATCATTTGAACAAAAAGACTTAGTTAAAGAAAAAGCTAGGATCCAAAACTTTGGACATGAAACCTCAGAATTAGATATGAAGACATTTAAAGATAATCTTAAGAAAAGTCATTCTGTTAGGTTTAATATGATAGCACAAGACCGCATATTAAAATTAAAAGAATCTAAGAATACAAAAGAACTTCTTAGAAACTTAAGACTAATAGAAGAAGGAGAACAAAGATTAATGCCAGCTACACAAGTAGAACCTAGTAAACAAGAGATAGGAAGTAGTAGTAGGCTAGAAGATGCTCCTAGACTTTTTAGTAAACCAATAGGAATAAATATTCCTATATACTCAAGCACCGTAGTTAAGACTAAACCTGATTACATAAAAGACTTTCCTACCAGTGATAAAAGTTTCACTCCTGTTAAGACTATGGCAAGCCAAGCCATAAATCCAGTAGGTATATACCTTAACCTAAACAATGTTCAAGATAGGAAGAAGGCCTTGGACGAATGGCGTAATCAGATGAACATGTGTTTTGCATCTAATGAACAATGGGATGCAAGTTCATGTAAGCAGTACGCTGAGAAATCCATTAGAGGTATTGCAAAAGATTACTTAGATAGTTTAAGAAAGGCTACAGATGAAGACTCCTTAGCTAAGGTTGAGAAGATGAAGGAAAACCTAGAAGAAAGATCAATTGAAGAATATATTCAATTGTTCACATCAGAATTCATTGGAGCTGGACATCTAGCTTAAATCAATGAACAAGACCTAACAAAAACTAAGTTAGCCCTCATTAGCATTTGCAAATTAGATAAGATAAATGAATATAGCAATAATTATGAGCAGCTATATTACCAAATTAAAGAATTTGGAGAGACCCTAAAAGATGAATACTTTAGGAAGATACCAGCCATTGGACAAATCCTAATTAATGAATATAGGAACTGGCCAGGAGTAGCTGGAGTTCAGAATAACTCCCTTGGTGAAAGAATCAATTTCGCCAAAGACTATATCATATCTTAGAGACGTGATATAACCCAAGGAAAGTTGATAGAAGAAACTTTCAAGCAGATCCCTCCAATCAAAGACGAAAGAGACATCGCTCCAATCCAATGGGGATGCGGAAGTGAATCTAAGAAATTCAAAAAGAAATTAGAATGGAAGCATATGAAGTTTAAGACTAGACCTTTAGGATTGCCAAAGAAGTATAAATTTAGAGAATCTACTACCTTTAGGGAAAAGAATCCTAAGACTAAGAAAAATAGATTTAACCAAAGAAGATATTTTAAGAAGAATACTAGTAAATATAAGAAAGTTCCTAATTATAGGAAAGAAAAAGATGTAGCTCAATCTAAGACTGCCACCAAAGAATGTTGGACTTGCGGCAAAGAAGGACACTTTGCTAAAGACTGCCCTAATAAGAAAGATAAAGAAGGTATTAAAATCATTAATATGATATTAGACTATGCAGATCAAGAAGAATTAGATATCCTATATGCTATAGAAATATCAAACATAGAAGATGATGATAATACTAGTATTGATAGCGTATATACAGCTAGTGATTCAGAAGATTATAGTGATACTGATGTGACACCCCGCCTAATTAAATACCGGGCAATCACTCATTTATTAAATTAAATCAAGGTAAACAGTTGGTTCATTCTCAGCATCACTGTCGACAAAAATAAATTTTCCAATTTAACACCCTAAATAATTAAGCTAAGTGTCAAAAATATTTTCATACAAACCTTCCAAATTTTAATTAACGAAAAAGATTTATTTAATTAAAACAACATTTCTACATTTAAGAATCACACCACAATAAACTAAATAACATAAACCATTTGTCAATCGAATAACAACATATGAAACTAAAATCACAAATCCATCCTGAATAAATCCCATAGGACAATACTGGAAAACTGAAATATAAATGTCCCAACAACAAATGAAATAATGGAAAGGGCGACACATGCCCAATAAATGAGAATGCTAGAAGTGGAGTCAACAAAAGAAGCCGTCTACTCAAGTGACCTGCAACTCCCACCTAAGCTGCAGCACGTTCCTCTCAAGGGATCCTAGGCAAGACGCCCCTGTGGCTGGGCACCTGAAAATATACATATATATATACAAGAGAGAGAGAAAAAAAGAAACGGGTCAGAGCCCGAAAGTGTGTTTGATTTTAAAATACGTTTAACAAGTATTTAAATTGATACAGGCCAATGCAATAACATATTAGTACGTCACTCTCTTGAGAAAATACTCACCTCTCTTCTAATGTGCACACCTATCGCACTAACCTTCCCCACGGTTTCTTATCATTTAACGAACTAGTCTTTCTAAAAGATTTAACTTCACTTAGATTTCTCACAAGATTTATAATTCACGACTCCATTTTAAAAGAATGTTCCAAACAGTAATCAAAGTCCTCCATTTTAACTTTATAAAAATCAATAAAGTTTTTACAGTGACATCTTACACTTTTTCAAAACAAGTATTTAATAATTTGAGTCAACAACCATGTCCTACTTATCAAATCTCAGTAGACAGTTTCAAATATCATAATCTCATATATATATTAACTACTCGTATAATATATATATATATATATATATATATATATATATATATATATAACATCACCCTGAATAACACTATGGTGCGTGCATACTCTACTATCCAAAGCCCCATATCACTCATATTAAGGGGAATACATTCGGAATCACTCTCGAATTGTATTAATCGAAAAACACAAACAATTGAGGCGAAGCATAGATTCCAAGTCTCTAAGAGGATGGAACATACCGGCGTCTCTTAGGACCGTCTGAACTATCACATCGATAGCCTGTACCAAGGATATCTATCTCCTAAGGTACAAGTCAATATCCCCCATAAAGGTCCCATCGAGATAAGACTTGTCCCAGCGCGGAAACCTTAGGGATAGTAAGTAGCGTGGGTATGATTTTCACATGCATATAATATATGTACACACAATCATATAAATATACCACTTTATCATGTTAATATAGGTTCTTCTCATCACCCATAATTATACCATATATCCTTAATTTCACAGTTATAGAATTTCGTATAAGGTTTTATTCCTAACCTTAACTCGAAGGGTTTTCTCACTTATTACCTAACACTCATGGGCTACATCCTCACAAATCTGAATTTCAGTAAGTGTCTTTATTAGGTTCCAACGTAACTCTCTTACGCACCTCACCCTTTAAATTCATAAGTCCACTAACCTAAAGTAAATATCCCATAAATACCATTTTCGATAAAGATAAAGGTTACAACATTTATTCATATACCGTACTGGTCCTCAATGTCTCCCAAATCAACTTATCAAGAGTGCCCAAGAATTATATCACGCCAATTTGAATTTAACGCATTTAAAGAGGGAATTAATAGTCTGCCAGGAGGGGTCGATCGATCGAAGCTTGGGGCTCGATCGATCGATCAAGCAGGTCTGGGCAAAATTCTGCAGAATGCAGTTACGGGTTTCATCCAACTTCTTCATCTAAAACGATGTGTTTCCATTCTAATCGCCCCAAAAATCCTACTATCATCATTATAACATTATACCAGGTGTTTATAACGTAAAGCATGCGTGTAACTATCATTAAACATGGGTTTTCAACCTAAAATCATATCTAATTATCAAGAACCCTAAAGTTTTCTTAAACAGATTTCTAATGAATCTTTCTCCAATATTTCTTTATTATGATCACCAAATTTCGTGGATTATTACCTCTACATGGCAAGGGTTTCCAGAATTTACATATACCTCAATACTACATGGGTTCTCCTATCAAAAATGGGGTTTTCTTCCATAGTTTATATCACAATTTATTCCTAAGCTAACATGAAGATTGCATCAACGAAAATAGCAAGTTTAAACACTTGCCTGGGATTTTGGTATGCAGATTCTCGGATGATTTTGGTATGGCTGCGTTCCTTGTCTCGTGATCTACGCGGTGGTGGTGGTGGCGGTGAAATCCGGTGACTTTTTGGCCTTGGTTTGCCTTGGAGCTCTCTCCTCTCTTCTCCAATGGCCGTCACTTGATTTGTGAATGTTCTAACCCTAAGAGGCTGACCTAATGGCTGATATAGGTTGGCTGAAATTCGTGGGTTTAATTTCCCACTTAAGTAAAATGACTAAAATGCCCTCCCGGGGCACCAATTAGGCCTAAAAACGTCCCGAGACTCAAACTAAACCCCCGGGTACACTTTTCTGACTATCTCGACCCTTCCGGACGCGTTGACGCACTCAAAACGACCATATGAACAACTTATAAAATATTCACTTTTTATTTAACAAATTTAGTCCCGACGTGACACGGGCACGTCCCAACTTAAATTTCTGAAATAGTCATTTAATTCACGTATGACATTCAATATAACCAATATAGTATATCACTATGCTCATTAGTAATATTCAACAAGTTTTCCATAATTACTGACTCTCGTCACGTTAATAATTATAACATAATTAATTTCCGGATTTTTATTAAATAAACATTCTCATTAAATTTAATAAATCCCCCCAAATTATAATAGCATAAAAATACGGGGTATTACAACTGATGAGTACGAAGACTCTCAGGACACTCTAGACTTATATATGATGCAGACTAATCAAGATAATTTAGATGATGAATATATAGACTTTGAAGAAGCTTGGTATAAGTGTGTATTAATCCCCTTTTTAAAAGAAAAGATGGACAGTTAGTAACCCTGAGTTACTAACATATATACCTAGATGTTACTTTGATTAAAGACATTATTGCACATTTGAAATGAAATGTTGCAAGAAAGACTTTAGATGCGTAGAATGCTTTGAGATTATACAGACATAATTGTTTATGGTTTGTGTTATTTGTACACTACCATGAAGACTGTTGGAGAACTAGATTTAGAGCAATTTATACCAGCCAGTATGATGCTCAAATAAACTTAGATATTAAAACATATTATCAAGACATTGATAGAAATATAGCCAAAAGATTGCAAGAAAATGAAAACTTCAAAGGAAAGGGAATTTCCTATGATCTAGAAGAATACCATTCTGATAGTAGTTCAGAAGACCAAATACCCCTAGATTTTATAGATAAACCTCAGAAAGGAATATCTATTTTAGAAAAGAATAATTTAGGAATTTCTACTAAACCACATGCTTATTTTGTTGAATTATTTGTTCAACATAAAGACTATCCTAAAAGACTTTCAGCTTTTATAGATACAGGGTGCTCTCAGAGTATTTGCAAGGATAATGCCTTCCCTGAAGACTACTTTTTAGAAAGTACCCAAGAAATCTATTGTAAAGTGGCTAATGGAGATCCATTTACCTTATATTTCCAGACTATTCCTATTTATTTTAAATTAGGAAATCAGACCAACAAAACCGTTAATCATCGGTTTTGGATCATGGACCCTCGTCCTAGTTTCACAGGAAACATTATTTTAGGACAAGACTTTATTAGTAAATATCATCCTTATACTCAGTATAATGATACGATATTAATTAGTGACACAGAGGAATTTAATATTAAAGCCCCTCTAATAGATTATAAGACTGCCTTTGACCTTATGCAGGTTAAGCCCAATTATAGATCCATAAAACATCAGAGTTCTTCAACTGAGCATGGTGGAACTAGACCTACAACCCAACAAGAAGCCTTAGAAACCACTAAACCCTTACAAAAAGAGTGTAAGTGTCCAGACCAAAAGTGTTATAAGCAAATAGCGCTTATACAACAAGACATTTTAGATCAAGCCCAGCAGACCTTATTACAGGTTCAAGCTATATCCAAACAGAAGAAAATGGATATAAAAGTAGAAAAGGAAAAGATTAGGCAACTAGCTGAGCCTACTTTAGGAGAAAATCCCATCGCTAAGTGGGATAAAGACCAAAGCTATTGTGAAATCATCCCTATTAACCCAGATGCCACTATTAATGGTGGAACCTATAAGAAATGATACTCACAAGAAGACAGGGAAGAATTCAAGAAAGACATAGATGAAATGCTTAAGTTAGGCATTATTAGAGAAATTAAAATTAGACATAATAGATTAGCCTTCTATGTTCAAAATGAATCTGAACGTAAAAGAGGAAAAAACGCATGGTTATAGATTATAGATAATTAAATAAGAATTGTGAATTTGATTCTTATAAGATACCAGACAAGAATAATTTGATCAACTTGATTGAAGATAGAATTATATTCAGTAAGTTTGATTGCAAATCAGGCTTCTGGCAAATTAAGATGCATCCAGACAGTATTACTTGGACAACCTTTAGTGTGCCCCAAGAAAAATACGAATGGCTAGTAATGCCATTTGGATACTTGAATGCTCCTCAAGTTTTCCAAAGAAGAATGGATAATATATTTAGACCTTATTCGGAATTTTGTCTTGTTTACATAGATGATATTCTTGTAGCCAGTAAGACTGAGATAGAGCATGTAGACCATCTTAAAAAGATTATTTTAGAATTAGACAAACATGGTATTGTTATTTTCGAAAGGAAAATGCAATTATTTCAGACTGAAATAGACTTTGTGGGAATGCCTATTAATAAAGTAAAATTATCCTTAGCAGAACACATAACTAAAAAGATTTTGGAGTTCCCAGACCAACTCAAAGATATAAAACAATTACAATCATTTTTAGGATTTCTTAATTGTGAAGCAGACTTTATTAAAGACCTTGCTTCAAAAAGACAAAGCTTAACATCCAAATTAAAAGGAACAGACAAAACCAATCCCTTTTATTGGACTAAAGATGATTTTGAAGTCATAAGACAAATTAAAGATGCAGTCAAGAATATTCCTTTACTTGAATTGCCTAATGCAGAAGACCAGTTTATAGTTGAAACAGATGCCTCTGATAAGCAATAGGGAGCAGTATACTTTGCCATTGATCATCAGACAAAGAAGAAGAAACTTTGTAGACATAGTTCTGGAACCTTTACAGACCCATAAACAAGATACACTGCCCATGAAAAAGAAGTTTTAGCCATAGTAAGGGCAATAGAAAAATATATGTTATTTCTTAGACATAAACATTTTACTGTTTATACTGACTTTTCTTATGCAGTAAAATTCCGAGATTTAGACTTATCCAAATCAAGGACTAATAGACTAATGAGATGGCAACAATTTCTTAATGGTTATGACTTCTCTGTTATACATAATAAGGGAAGTAATAATACCATTCCAGACATTATATCAAGAGAGCTAATGTTTGCTAACACTAATATGATTTCATGTTTTATGTTGCAAACAGAAGATCTAGAAGACATGAGTTCCTCTGGAACAAATAGAGTGAACAGGGAAGACGCAGCAGACTATCTTAGACGCGTAAGACCAAATGCTGGTATAACGCAAAGACTGACTCATATTCAAGACTCTCAAGAAAGGCCAATCCTAGAGAACTTTGATGATATCTTGGTTCCTCCATGAAACTCTAGACTAGAGATTATTGCTCAAAATAGACTCATTGGGAAGATGTACTTTCCCCAATATAGACCCGATCAAAGATACCCAGACTTAATCAAATATAGACAAGAATTTTCAGAAGACGAAAATACTCTTATAGACGCCATATGGTGGAATGTGAAGAATAGACTATGGATCGACTTCAAACAAAATCTGGTAGCCATTGCCAAATTCATGACAACTCAAAGACTTGCAGTTACCCAGCTTAGTGGTACTGCTGTGCCTAGACGTCAGACTGAGACTTATGCTCAGACTCTTGGAGAACCCTAAAAAATTAGACCTACTGATTTCTGTTATCAGAAAAAGACTTTTAAGACTAAGATTGTTATACCATTTGGTCATAATAATCTTCCATTAACAGAAGACTTTAAAAAATAATCTAATAACATTATTGATCATTTTAATATGTTATTATCAGAAATAAATGGAGATGCCTTAATGATTAAGGGTTTCTTCAAAGACGTCCCAAAAATATATATTTTTGGATAATCAGACATGGCTCATATAACTCTTGCAGACTACGGGTTCATTAGACTCGTTCAAATAAAAGATATTGAAGACTCTGTTTCTCTTGGAAAAATAGTCCATGAGTATGTTAAGAAAGTAGAAGACTTCCTTCCTCTATTTGCTAGAATCTATCAGATTGCTCCATGTTCCTGTAGAGGAATGAGAGTTGAAGGATTTAAACTTGTTAGATTTTCCAGTTATATATTTGAAGACGTTGAGATTTTATCAGAAGATGAGACTAAAGAATTAATTGTTGATAAGTCTAAGCTCCAGATTGCTCAAGCCACGGAGACCATAGAAATCATGGAGTTATTGACAGGGGAAGACAGGTGGTACACTACCTACCACAAAGAAGACCTGATAATCCAAGCTGACGAGCCATTCAATGGAAGGCTCAAGAAAGAATCCAAGGAAATGGTAGAGATAGCTTTGCCAGCTAGCGTTAGAACTGTAGGTCTCATTGATGAATTTTTCAACAATGCCCTACCAAACCAAGACAAGGAAGAAGAAGACACAGATGAGACAAAGATGGGTCCCTCGTTAGCACAGGAATTATTAAAGACAGAAGATGCTCTGCACTAGACCCCTGCATTATTGGAAGAAGACGAAAAGACTCCATTATTTAGACTGATGATACAGCTCAGACATGACCCATACGGGCCCAGACATCCTCTTTTCATAAAGATAAAGGAAGACGGTGAAAGACGTTAGGTGCAAGAGGATTACAAAACGCCAAGATTCCTTTTGATAAAGTAGAAAAGTAAAGATTCGAAAGATTTCAAGACTGAAGACCTTTAATAATTATGCTTTCAACCGGATCTCTTTTGATAGCCGGTTACCAGTCATTGTAAGTGCCCTAGTGCTATAAAAGGAAGCGTCCATTTGTGTTTAGGAGAGGGGGAGTAAGAGAGTGAGAGATAGTTAGACTTCCAGTATTAGAGAGAGTATGCTTGTAATAAGTAATATGTATATGAGTGAGTAAACCTCTCATAGTTAGGGGAGAGTTGTAACCGCCGTCAGGTGTCGATTAGCCGTGAGCCGTTACACAGGGGGCATTAGGCGTGAAGGCGTACAGGCAGGAAACGAATCAATCGCCAAAGTAGTGGATTGAGGTGCGACACATAAAGAGAGAGTTGTAGGAGGCCGAGACCGGAGAAGAATAGTGACAAAGCTGAAGAGACAAAGGGAAGAAGATAAAGATATTGCAAACCAGAAGGAAGGTATAACTCGAACCAAACCCTTAACTATTTTTACATACTATTTCTTTAAGAAAAATCTTATATGAGCTTACAAATCACTAAAGACTTTTTAGAATTTGTTAATCAAACAAGTTTAGACTTAACCAGAGAAATTCAAGACGGGACTCTTACAGACCCTATAGATAAAGAACTTATAGAATCTGCTTTAATATACGCAGGTGGTACGTTTAAATACATAAACCAGATTATTGAATGGTTAGGAAGAGAAGTACATACAATAGAAATAATTAGAACAGGGATCCGTGATCTCTTTAGACAAAAGTTAAGAACTGAAGATTTTGCAGAAGAATTATCAAGACCTGAAAAATATCAAGAATACACTAGGATACTTGAAGACAGTATAGACGTATTAAAATTTATTAGACGTAAAAGGTTAGCTGAAACAAAGGCTACTTTAATTAGAGCCGGAGGAATCCGTCCTCTCCTTAAAAACGTAGAGACAGCTGCCCCTAGAACATACCGTAGATTTTTGTTATCTTATGGTGATAATAATTTAGACGAATTTATAAATAACGATATAATTGATATTATTAATCAAATATATAAAGAACTAGACAGATAAACCCACGATACCGTATAAGGTATTTAAGACTAGAATATTTTCCATCAAAACCTCTTTCAAATTCTAGACTTCCTGAAGAAACAATTTATATAGATAATCCTCGCTATTCAGAATCCCAGTACGATAGTGACAGAAGAAGCTTAAGAAGTAGCAGTAGCCCTGAAACTTCTATAATTAGACTTCCAGATTAATTAAGTTTTAAAATAAGCTTAAAAGACTTTAGAAAACATTGGGGTAGAAATTCTATTCCCTAAAATTTTAGAAAAAGACGAAAACATATAAAGACAAAGGTGGTCCCTAGGTAAGTTTTGGACTGTAGCTAGTCCGCATACTTAGTCCGCAAACAAGGTCCGCACTAGATCCACTCTCTCTCTCTCTCTCTCTATATATATATATATATATATATATAATTATATAATTTGGGTTAATTTTTCTACATGGTATTCATAGATGTTTAGACACTAGGGAAAAAAATAATCCACCATTCTTTTACTATTAGAAAAAGTTATGATTCTTAAGGTTTTCATTTAAAGGCCTCACAGGAGCTTGATTGAGAGTCTCTCGTAAGAATATTATCTATTTTTTTTTTTAATTTTAAAAATTGAGATGCAAGGATGAATATTCATATTTTTGACCATTATAAATGATATAATATCATTAAAAAAAATTGAGAAACAATTTAATACTTTATTCGCATGGGGTGTGCCTAGTTACAGGTTATATATATATATACTAGCGGATGCCCGTGCCCGAGGGCACGGTAATAAATTTGTCCCCGTGATAAAACTCAGCGCATAATAACCCTTCATTTTTTAGAAAAAAAAAAACTTCAAAAAAAATAAAAAAATAATAATTTTTTTTTAAATATTTTAAGAAATTATTATTTTTTTAACTAATTTAATAAAAAAAATAATAAAATAATAATGTATGTATGTATGCATGCAAGTATGCAACACATAAAATGCCATGCATGTTTATCATGCATGTTTTATCATACATAAGTTACTATTCATAACACCATTGTCCCATATTATATATATATATATATATATATATATATATATATATATATATGATTAAGTGAAGTTTCACTTTGAGGATCCTGAATGAGAATTATTTTTTAAAAATAGTTTGATTTTTTTTAATGATTTTTAAACATTTCAATAGGACCATAAAAAAATAATCAGCTCAAAATGATTTTTTTTCTATTTAAAAAAAATCGATTAAATTTTATCAGTTTTTAAGTTGTTAAAAGTTAACAAAGTTTGACCGATTTTTTTAAAATAGTAAAAAAAATTATTTTGAGTTGATTTTTTTTATTTCTACTGAAATGTTTAAAAGCTATAAAAAAAGGAACATATACCAAATAGTTCCTCAAACTTTTTTTAATACTCGTTTAGTCCAAGCGTTTTTATTTTGCACCAAAAAGTCCTTCGCCATGCCAAAACGGATTTACCATGTCGCCGGCGCGAACCTTTAAAGATAAGATAATAAATGACTTTTTTGTATAAAATAAAAGGTTTGGACTAAATGTATATTAAAAAATGTTTGAGGGACTTTTTGATATTGAGACTCTATCTCTCTCTCTCTCTCTCTCTCTCTCTATATATATATATATATAGTCAGGCTCTCAAACATACCTCATAGCAACATACTTATGAACATACCCATTTTTTAAAATAGTAAAATTATTTTGAAATACTATTTTTTATGAGTTTATGACATTTCAGTGTGCCTCTGTAAAAAAATCAACTGAAAATAATATTTTTTTGTTACATTTAAAAAATAGGTCAAGTGACAGTTTTTACCCTTTAAAACTGTTAGTTTTTTTGCCTATTATTTAAAAATTACAAAACACATTATTTGACTTGAATATTTTTACAGGGGCACATTGAAATATCATGAACCCATAGAAAAAATATCAATTCAAAATTACTTTCTTTACTATTTTAAAAAAATAGGTATGTTTAATGAAGTATGTTGGAGGGTTTGACTCTTTCTCTCTCTCTCTCTCTCTCTCTCTCTCTCTCTCTCTACGGGTTGGATGTGTCACTTGGCTGTGAACTCAGAAATTATCGACTAAATTATAAGCACCCTCTTTTTTGGACTGACTGACTGTTAAAATGCGAAACAATCCGCACGAGCAGTGCTGTATATATATATATATATATATATATATATATATATATAGAGAGAGAGAGAGAGAGAGAGAGAGAGAGAGATAGACTCTTGTGCACACTGAGTTTGTATACGTGCTGGCGCTGACTGATTTTTTTTAAAATATTAAAAAAAAAATTGAGTTGATTTTTTATGTGATATTTAAACATTTCAACGGACCCATATAAAAAAAACAAGTTAAAAAGTTTTTTTTGCTATTAAAAAAAAAATCGGTCAAACCTTGGCCGCTTTTAAAGTGCTTAAAAGCATCGAAAGTTTGACCGATTATTTAAAAATAGCAAAAATTTTTTTTTTGAGTTGATTTTTTTATACGGGTCCCTTGAAATGTTTAAATATCATACAAAAAAAAAAAATCAGCTCAATTTTTTTTTACTATTTTAAAAAAATGATGTGCAAATTTAGTGTGCAAAGGAGCCTGACTCTCTCTCTCTCTCTATATATATATATATATATATATATATATATATATATACACACACACACACACACTTCAAAAATTACTTTTTACTACTTCAAATGGTCAGTTGTGTCCACATGTGTGGATCTCACGGAAGTATAAATTGGTAGGGAATTTTAAATTGATAACTTAACACTTCACCCCCAAACTTATAATTTTATCAATGTTTGCCTTTGACTTAAAAATGTTGTTAGGGGTTTTCACTGGAATTGGTCAACTAATAGAATGAACCAACGTTAGATTGGTTTTCAATATTGATAGTTTGGTTTTGGTTCTAAATATCGTAGCGACGTGTGATTCGGTTCTGGTTCCAAACATCATAGAATTCGGTTCCAAGAATAATAATTTTGAGAATTGAGCAAAGATTCAAATGAAACTAAACAAATGATGAAACTGAACGCAAATTGCATACATATCACTTTTATTTCTGTTGTATGTACATAGGGGTGTAAAAAGATATTCGAAAATTCAAATTCGTTCAGTATTCGAATCCTTTTTTGTGGATATTTATTCTAATAGAAATTCGAAAGAGTAGATTCGGATACCACACTTTTAATTATCCATGATAAACGAATACAGACACGGATACTAAGGTATACATCATGGATAATCCGTATTCAAAGCGGACTATCCGTATCCGTAATACTATAGATTATTTTAATTATATATATTTATAATTTAATTACTTGGATATTTTTTTGGGAAATATAAACCATTAACTATTTAACGTATGAACACAATATGGGTGTAAACTTATATTAAAAAAATCTGAATCCGTCCGGTTTCTGAGTTTGAATTTTATGGATATTTATCCGGAAAAATATCCAAAAGAGAGGTTACGGTTAGTGTGTTAAAATATTCGGGATAACGTATAAGGGTACAAATAGTATGTGTATCCAACAAGGATAATCCGCATTCGAGGCAGAGTATTCGTTTTTTAGCATATCCGTATTTGTATAATATTATAATTATTATTTATAAAATTTATTATATGTAATGTAAAATATAAATATATAATATAAAAATATTAATCACCCATTTAAAAAAAGTAAAAAATAACACTTTTTAAAAACTCGAAAGAGAATGAATGGCCTAAAAAGAAAAAAAAGAAAAAAAGGTCCTTTTTTAAAATGGTTTAAAAAAAGAAACAAAAAGAAAACAAATTACAAAAAGGGATACAAACCCAAAACAAAATCGATCTCTTCCTTCTCCACCCAAAACTTAAAAACCCTTTATCTTTATTTTTACCCCACCGAGCTTCTTCCTTCTCCACCCATAGTGGTGCTGTCTCTCCTCCATTCGGGTATGCCCTCCTTCTCTCTCAGAGTAACACACACACACACACACACACACACACACACACACACACACACACACACACACACACACATATATATATATATATATATATATATATATATATATATATATATATATATATATATATATAGAGAGAGAGAGAGAGAGAGAGAGAGAGAGATGTTGCACCCATCAACACACACACAATAACACAGACACATACACATAAAAATACACACATAGATGCACACACACATAGTGAATATTGTTGATTTCAGTAAGTTTTAGTGTTAATTTCAGTAAGTTTTAGTGTTGTTGATTTATATGGACCGAATATTATTGATTTTTCAATAAGTTTTAGTGTTGTTGATTTATATTACCTGTTAATTTCAGTAAGTTTTAATACCGTTGATTTATATGGACTAAATATAGTCGATTTTCAATATGTTTTACTTATAATTATTAAACAATTATAAATATTTTCACAAATGCGTCTTCCCTCGCTCCACTTAGTAGTGAGAATCAAGGTGTTAGTAATGATTCTCAATGTAATACTCCGTATTTTTATGCATTAAATTAATTGTGAAATTTTCTTATATGCCCGCGTGACATGTGATGTCACTAGTTAAAAGTTTATATATGTTATATGAATAAATATGAAATCGAGCTTAATACACGTTAAAATATTAATTAAATATTTAAACGTGACTTTATATTATGGGTGACTAAGGAAGAGGGGGTATTGAGGGTTTCCTTATTTGGATTATCCCCATGACGTAGGGTTCTACCAATCATGAAGTAATTCCTTATAATGTCATGTCGCACCACATTTATTGAAATAATTGACTTTCAGAGTTGTATTGGCTTATTTAACGAAATTTTTGATTTAGTTAAATAATTGATGATGCCATGTTTTGGAATAGATTTATGATACATACAATACCTGCTTTTAGCTTAAAACAATGAGGATTAAGCCTATTGGCTTATTATAGGGCTTGGGTAATGTTTAAGTCATTAGGTGGTGATTTTGGGCTCTTTTAGATGAGGCCCACTTAGGGCCCAAGTACAATTTTGGGATTAAAGGGTTTAAATGTGTCATTAGGGATTTCATAAGTCACATATTATATTTGGGAAGCACCTAAAGTCTAGAGAGAAGAAACTTGAAGAGAAAAGGAGGAATTGAAAGGATCTTGGCATAGTTTTCTCCACATATTGTTTGAGGCAAGTTTATTTAGAATTGGATTATAGTTGCTTTTATGTTAGATTATATATATATATATATATATATATTGAAATCTAAACTTAATTATGTTATACTCTATGTTTTAGATGATTTAATAGTTAATTTTCATAATTAACATAGTCAAAATGTTAAACATGTTAAATTTCCCTTATATGGATTGATTTTCTCATAAACTTGACTTGTTATTGTTAGAAAAGTGAGAGGATCCATTTTAGATTGCAAGTCCTTTAAAATCCCTATAAATAGCTAAATTAATTCATGAAAATCTGAAGTCAACTAAAGAAAATTATGAATCTAGGGTTCTTAGTATTTAATTTGAAAATTCCCTTTAAATTTTGATAGAAACTTGTGTAATTATTGTTAGAATTATGTTTTTATCATATATATGATATGGTTTTATTATTTAAATGAGGGTTGGGGCTTGAATGAAGCTTTTGAAGTCTTTAACAACATTTTAGATAGATAAATTATGTTTCGAAGATGATGAATCCCACAATTAGGGAAGTTTTCACTTTATTGGAGCCATCAGTTGATCGACCCTCGACCATCAATCGATTGATGCTTCCAGGTCTGACATAATTTGGATTTTTGTTCGTTAAATTGGTTTTTGGTAAATATGGTTGATTTAGGATGACCATTAGTTTAATTATTCAATTATGAGCATGTGAATATTATGAGTTGAAGGTTTCGAATATGGCATAAGGGATAAACACCTAACTTTATGAGATGTTATGAAATTTAATAATTATGTTACAACTTAGACTTCCATGAATGAGTAGGGTTTCTGTTGTTGTATTCCTTGATAAATGCATACCATGCGTGAGTTCTCCTGGGTGATGTACTAGGAGGGATTCCATTATGGGGCATGTACGACGTCGATTGTGATGATATCTTGATGATATATATGGGTTTTTCCATGGTCATTTTATCCTGGGTTCTACTGCTGACATACCCGTATTTCGAGGAGATTTCATGGGTGTAGTCTGGTAGGTTATACGAATGATCAGAGGGCATATGAATTATCCTTCTGTTGGTGATGAGGTGTTATGTGGGGGACAACCTAAGACTATACCTAGTGCTCATGAGTGATCACCGAAGGCGATAGGGATACGTTTTCGATATTTGCGGGCTTGTGTTAGCCCATCCAAGTATATGTTTTAGGGTATGTACTTATGTAATAGTAGAAATTTTGACTATCTTTACTTATTTTGTTTATACACTTGAGTTATTTAGTGTATCTTTATTGTGAATTCATTAATGATATTCAGTTGTGTAGAATAGTGTTTAATTATGGGTTCACTTAGGTTTGGGTCTTTAGATGCATGTGATATTTAGGATTGTTGGGTTGAGATAATCTTAAAAACAACAAAATATAAGAGGAAGATGCATAACTATATTTTTTCCCAAACTCATTTATAGTCTTATTCTATGTAAACTTGATGTTAACGTTATTGTTTACTTTACATTTCATGTACTAGTCCACTATTGTTGCTTCAGCCTCGAGCTTATGCTTTGCATCTTATCCGGATCTGCTATTCTAGATTTAGATGTTGGGTCTCCGTGCCCATTCTATTACTGCTATTTCCACTTCAGACGAGTCGGATTATGAAGTGGTTTTATATTCAATTGTTGGTATTATTGAGATACTTATAGTTGTGATGTATAGACTTTGCTACTATCATTATGGTATCAAATATGATTGGGTTTTCGCTTATTGTTGTTCATTTATTTACTTTATCATATTTATCTATTGTGTTCATTCTTAGAATGGTATAGGCTCCTATATTATTTATTTTAGACCTGATCAACCTATAATTAGATTATACGTGGTGTCACACTCAAGCAGTAAAACAAGCAAACAAGAAATACACATCTGAGGCATGTAATCATTTTACTCCTGAGGTGCATCTAGATAATACCGCTACAACCACTTGTAATTATTGTAAGAGAAAGTTCGATGCTAGAAGCTCGAAGGGGACCTCTCACCTAAATAATAATTAAAGATCATGTAAAATAAATCCATGGGATGGTGGAGACATTCGACGACAAATTCTCCACATTATTAAGTCACCCATTGAGCTAATTCTGAAATTTGGCAATCATAGGTTTGATTCCGATATTGAGAGAATGATATTTTCTTAAATGGTTGCACGAGACAATTATCCATTTCTTATGGCTGAGCACGAGTACTTAAGGTATTGGCTTTCTTATTATTGTCCCACATACAAATTTTGTTCAAGAGCCACGGTGAAAAATGATTTGGAAAAATGATTCAAAGTTATTAATGAAACAAACACTTTACAAAATTTTTGAAATCTTTCTTCAAGAGTTAGCCTCACCAGTGGCGTATGGACTCCTAAGCATCAAGGAACTTGGTATTGTTGTTTAACATATCACTACATTAATGATGAATGGAGTTTGTATAAAAAGATAATTGACTTTTATTAAATCCAAGGCCCACATGATGCTGAGAATACGACCGAGTGGGTGAAGGCAAGAATATTAGAGTGGAACATTGATAAGTAACTAATGACCATTGTGGTTGATAGCGATAGATATAATAAGCCAATGGTTGGTCATATTAATATGTGGTTAAGTGGTAAGAAAACTCTTCTAAAAAATGGTGACATGTTTCACATCCTATGCTCCACACATATAATTAATATAGTTGTGAATAACGGTTGAAAGTAATTGATAATTTCATTGAAAGAATTCGAAATAATGTCAAGTTCATCACTTTTAAGAGGTCACACATGGAATGTAGCTCTACGACAAACCCAATTGGATTAAAAAAATGATTGTCAAACTAGATGGAATGCTACTTATTGGTAGCGGAATTTGAGCATTTAGCAAAATTAGATAGTAAATATAAATGGCTTCCAAGTGGATAAGATTGAGAATGCGGTGTTGTGAATGTTTGAATTTTTTTTATGACATAACAAATCATCTTTTTGGAACAAAATATCCAACGAAAAACTATTACTTTAATGATGTGTGTCAAATTAATTATCAGCTGATGCTATGGAAACAAAGTAACACTACACCAAATCCTGCGAATGGTCACGCCCAGTGGGTCATGGCCCAAGTCCGCGACCATCTTGTCGCGGACTTGGGCCGTGACCCACTCAATATTTGGCGTGACCATATTTATTATCACACTAAATTATCGATGCTCTAGAAGTGGTCATGGACCAAGTCCATGACCACAATGGTCGTGGATTTGGACCGTGACCAGTTCGTGACCATCTTAGCGCCAAACTCGCGCCAAAATTCCCTCCAAGCTTGGTCGCGGATTGGTCACGGACTTGGGCCATGAACATAGGCATGACGAAGCACAAAACACACACATTGAGGGCCACGGCTGGGGGACGTGACCATTTCTTGGCATGGGCCACAGCTATGGGCCGTGACCATATGCAGTTTGATGGGTCTTTTGGTTTTGTTGGTGTTTCTTCTGGTGGGTCACGGCTGAGAGCCGTGACTAGGTTCAATCTTAAAAAATAAAACGCTGCATTGGTTTTCTCATTCAGTAGCCTTCGTTTCTTTCATTTCCCCCAATGAAATAGCCGCGCTCAAAAAAACCCTTATCGATGGGACTGTGGCTTTTCTGGCAAACCAAAGGTCGAGACCGCCAGCGGTAAGTTGGTTAAATGGCAAGCGGGGTTCAACTAACGATGGCGGTGTTGGACTGTAGGGTTTCTTTCATTTCTATTGTTGTAAATGATCTCAGAAATAGAAAGAAGACTGTAGGGTTCTTTCACCCATACACTAACGACGGTAGTGGAGGAGAGAGAGTTCTTTGGTGTTCAGTGAAAGCCATACAAGAAGAAAGTCTGATTTGGTTCCATACAAGAAGAGTTCTTAAACAATAGGATCTCGATTGCGTTGTGTACACGGGTGATGGCTCGAGCACTCGATCGCTTTGCGATAAATTTACCCTCCTCAGGTACCCCCATCTCTCTAAACAAGCATGTATCAATTTCTTTTATTTTTTAAATTTAATAGTTATATAAATTGGTAATATTACTGTTTAACACTATAATTTTAAAACAGGACACTCTCACACTTTAATATTAGGAGGTCTCCTTCTAAATAAAGAATCTTTCTCAGTTTTTTAACTTTAAGTTGCGATTGATTATATACGTATAAAGTGCGGATGCAACCTCAAGTATGATAGCCGAAAGGTCAAGTGGAGGATCCAAGATTTTTGGTAGGGGGCCAAAGTTTTGAGTGTTGTTGGGTTAATTCGAGTTTTATACAAATGACACCTTTTGTTTTTATGATTTATTACAATTAGTGCCCAAGTGTTTGAGTAAATACCTCAAAGTTTGAAGGTCTTCAAAATGGCTTAATTACATATTTCTTATCATTGAAGCATTGTGCCTATTCGCAAAGATGAGTGATGTTCTGTATCTTTGTAGAGTCAAATTTCACTAATTCATTTTGAAAGTGGGCATATATATGCATATATCCAATGTTCTGCATTTTTTTAATTCATGTCCTGCAATATCAAATGCGTATTTGCTCGGTTTAGATTTATTAAAGTGGGAGACTGACTAGCCACTCTCGCTTTGCTGATATGACTTGGGTTTAATCGGGTATTATTCGAGACTTATTTATTAGTGAAGGTAAATAGAAAGTATAACTATAAGTTTTTTAAAGCAAGTAAATGAGTTTTATTTTTATTTTTTATGTACTATATGAGTATTTAAGCTTTCGGTAGTTATATATTCTCATCTTTTATATCTGATTTTGTCCCACTTTGTAAGTTATCAATTTGACTATGTATTTGATTGGATTATATTGAAGTATCCTCAGATTGGTGCCAGTAGTAGAGGATGAGTCAGTGTTTGTATAATTTTCTTTCGTGTTTTTTTCTACTTCCAAGAATGTTACTTATTTAATGCTTTTGTTTTCAAAATCCCAATGGAAATGCAGGTTTAAATTCAGGACCATCTGCTAAAAGGGCCTTAGGTACTCTCTCTAAGCATATTCAGATTCGTCCGCGAAATGTCATGTCTTTATATAATCATTCTTCTAATTATTCGATTTAGTGTTGTGAGTCTAATTTGAACTTTGCGGAATGGCTATGTTCCTAATTCAACCAAGATTGTAGTTTTACTGGAATGGATTTTTTGGATTCCGTTAGATTTTTCTTGATAAAGCTAACTATGCTTCTGGGGAATATATTGTATATTTTGTTGGGACTCATTTTATTATCAGTGTGATATAGCTCCAATTTATATTTCTAAAAAATCTTGTGTTATGCATGCTAGACGGACAGTAAAAAATATTCCCATGTATGCTCCAGCACAGTTCTACATTGACAATGTGTTGTTTCGGATCAAGGAGAAGAACATTCCCTATTGCTATTGTTGCAGGTTAGATCTGCTGTGCTTTACTTTAACAAAAGTAGTTATATAATTGATATGCATTATCTATTAAATCTTTTAGAAGATAAAAGGAGTACGGGATAATTATTGGTTTTGTTTGGTTTGGCTGTTGGATAATTATTAGTTGTTGCTTGTTGTTGGATAGTATGTTAGAAGGAGTATGGGATAATTAGAAGGAGTACGGGATAATTATTAGATAATATGTTGAAAATATTTTAGACTCCCGGTTTGAGAATACGACGATAATTTGAAAATGTGTAGACTTAAGCTTAAAAGCATGGCGTTAGAGGGGAGAAACCCGAAACATCCCCCAAACGATCCCGTTAGAGGCATCAACACCTTGCACGGAACCAATGTAACTCGTACGAATAGGCCACACGATCACGGGACTCCCGATTTGAGAATACGAGGATAATTTTACATATATCAGAACTTAGGTTTAAAAACATGGTGTTAGAGGGTGAAAACTTGAAACAGCCCCCGAACAGCCCTGTGAGAGGCACCGACACCTCGCACAGGACTAATGTAACTCGTAGGAACTGACCGTGCGAACACGGGACTCCCGGTTTGAGAATACGAGGATAATTTGAAAATATTACGATTTAGGCTTAACAACATGACGTTAGTGGTGAAAACCCAAAACAGCCCCCGAACGGTCCCGTGAGTGGCACCCACACATCGCATGGGACCAATATAACTCGTAGGAACTGACCGTGCGATAATGGGGCCCCCGATTTGAGAATACGATAATAATTTGCATATTTTGAGACTTAGGCTTAAAAACATGACATTAGTGGGTGAAAAGTCGAAACAACCCCCGAACGGTTGTGGGTCACGGATGAGGGCCGCGACCATTTTTAAATTTTTTTTTGTCATGATTGTGGGTCGCGGACTTTAGCCTCGACCAATTTCTCACGGTTGTGGGTCACGGATGAGGGTCACGACCCATCACGACATGGGTCACGACCTAAGTCCGCGACCATCTGCCGTGACCCCTCTCGGCCGTGACCATTTTTTGGTCACGAACTTGGGCCGCGACCCACGAAAATGGTCACGCCCGAAATGGTCACGGCCCAAGTCTGCGACCCACAACTTTGATTAGGGATTTTGGCCGTGACCAATTGCTAGTTTTGGTGTAGTGTAATGTGGATTATATTGGTTTGAGGTCATTGAAGATGCAAGTCAGTTTTGAAAAATACTGTGAGGATTATAGTTTGGTGTTGATATTTGGATTGGTGCTTGATCCTAGGTACAAAATGAAGTTTGCTCAATTTTCTTACCGTGAGATATATGGCTGTGTGGCAGAGAGTTACATACATAGAGTTTGCGCAGATTTGTATGCCAAGTATAAGAACTCAAATGCTTCATCTTATTTTTCTCCCACAACATTTGAGAAATCTTCTCGTACAGGCGATAGTGATGGTGAAACAACAAGCTAAATGATAATTGGATTTACTAGAGGATTTAATAGGTTAGGGAGTGATCTAACACTTTATCGATTCTAAAGACAGAGTTAGAGTAGTACTTGGAGGAAGCTTTGTTTCCTCTTGATTATTCAGATAACCTCTCTTTTGATATCTTAAATTGGTGGAAACTTAATGGGCAAAATTTACCAATACTTGCGAAGATGTTTTCCGACATTTTGACTATTCTAGTTTCAACCGCTGCGTCAGAGACTGCTTTTAATTGGAGGTGTCGGATTGTGGATAACACACGTTCATCATTGGCTTCTGAGACTGTGAAAGCTCTTATATGTGTGAAATATTGATTGCCATCAGTTAGTGAGAAACTAAGTCAATTAATCATTTATTTATTTATCATTACAAATTTACAAATGAACACTATAAGAAAAATGGTGATTTATGTCAGTTAAAAACTGAAATAAATGACCATTTATGTCAATTTTAGAATTTTTCAAAACTGACATATAAACCCCTGACATAAATGTTCGTAAAACTGACATAAATAAGATCACATTTATCTTAGTTTTTAAGAACACACATAAAAACTACGATATTCACCATGTTTTTAATCGCATTTTCATAAAAAACTGACATAAATAACATCACATTTATCTCAGTTTTAGTAATTTTATGAGAGTTTTATCAAAACTGACATAAATGTTGATATAAAAATTAAAAAAAAATTATTACCCCATCAATAGACAACTATTACTTAAAATTAAATCAATCCTTGTAAATAGATAATAAATAGTCGAACAACGTTCAAATAGTCTAAATTCATCAAACAAATTCACATATAACTTGAAATATACAATATTCATGAAAGGAATTCACATGGTGCCTCAAAGAAACAAAGTGTCAATTTTTTTTTAAAAAAATGGACAAAATATCCTTTGTTTATTGGACTATCCACCCAAGGGGTAACAAGTAATCCAACAAAATGTAAAATTTAAATACAGGGCAACCTTTTAAGAATTCTCTTACAAAAGGTAGTTGCGGTCATCTTTGAATCAACACTTGGCAATGCTTGGTCCCTTTTCACTTGGTAGTGCCCGATCCCTTTTCACTTGGTAGTGCCTGGTCCGTTTGGTTTCACTTATCATTGCTCCGCTATGCTGCTGCTAGTCCGATTTCAGTCATTGGGCTTCTGGTCCGTTCTGCCCCATTTGTTATCCGGTTGATCTTGCGTTGCTAAAAATTGAACAAATAAAAAAATGGGTAAAAATAGAATACACAAACTGCAGAATCATTACCTAAGAAAAAAATAAACATATAAGTAACGCAGAAATTTTATCGAGCAACTAATTTGAAATAAAGAAACTCAAAATGCGAACTTTTAAATTAAAATCTTTAAAGAAAAAACAATAAAAAATAGAAGAAAAAATAATGAAAATCAATGAGATCATTGAGATTGGACAATGAAATAAATGTGAGAAATCTTTAACTTCTACTATTTGAATATCAATTAGCTTCTTGTACACTAGTAGATGTTGGTGTGGCATGTGATGAATATCAATTATCAAATAACCCCTTATGACTTTAAAAGACTATTTTACTGTTAAGTGAGGCAGATGTGAATATATTTGGTGAGTTGTATAGTTGATGTGAAAACAAGATAGTGTAGGTACAAAAAAATGCTACATAGCAAGCCAAATATTTAACATGCATTTAATAAAATGTATGAAAGTTGTATAGTAGACATAAATCTCAATACCTATATGAATGCAAGATGAACTGTTCACACCAAGTTTGGGACTCTGCACTGAATTAACCAAGACGAACACAACAATGTTAAAATTTTGAAAGTCATGAAGAAATACAGAAAATTAGTGAATTTAGACCCCCCTAAAAAATGCATTAAAACTTCATATACAAAATGGGTGGGGATAGATCAAATTTCTACGAGTGTACAAAGCACAATCAAAATAATTTGAAATTAAAAATTCGATAAATTACAACAATACGCATAATGTAAGTAACATTACCCAACAAACATGCCAAATAGTTCATATAATTAATTAGTTGTACCTAAGAGTGCAATAGTATAAATGAGTGACTATAAATAACAAATATTTTGTGGTTGATCCTCTCTACAGATACCTGGCTTTGTCTCCTTTCAAATAGGGCAAAAAAAATCAGCTAGGAGATCCCATTAACTAAAGCAGTTGTGGGATACAATTAACGGTTATAGGACTTTTAACTAAGGAAAAAAAACATAGGATCGACTCCAAAAAGTAGTTTCAATAGGACTAAAGACAAAATATCTAATAAAAAATATTGACCCACACAACCCAACAAAGTAAATATCCTAACTCTTTACATTTTGAAAATTTTCGACAAAGTCTCCTTTATTTTTACATGAAACCAACCTGCTCAATTTATCAAAAATATGTTCTTTAACTAAGGAATAAAATAACTATATAAACATCAATCATAAAGGAACTTGTGTCTATTCAATCTTTCTACTTTTTCTTTAGTTCCGTTGTTTTCAGATTAGATTTCCAAAAACTGTACAACATTAATCAATTCAAAATCTAACAGGTTAATAAAATAAGAACTGAGAAGATGCACCATTATGTTCATGTTAAATATGCGGTCAGTACGATAGGTAAGACATTAGAAAGAGGAGTGTGTTGCTAAGGAGACACAACGTGATGTGGGGACTCAAACAGAGACATTGTAAAGAGCAGTTTGTCGTACCTTTTTAGTGACTCAAATTGAGTTCTTTTGTCATCCCTCTCAAGTTATCCACAATTTTGTACTCACCACATGCTTTAGCCACAACTTCTACCTTGAATTCCTCTCCACAAGAACAATAGACCATATGTGAAATTCCTTATAAAGAAGAGACATTTATAAATAATATGATTGTAAGAGTTTTCATAAAAACAAACAAGTGTTAGATGTCGGTGTACTGTAAGACACTATGCTAGATGAAAAAAAACTCTTAAATAAGGATATCTAAGGGAATTGAAGCCAAAATTTTGTTCCAATATGTAGTCACATCCCTTACTACTTATCTTATGCAAGAAATTTGTCAACACCTACATGTTCAAACAATATCTTCAGATATACATAAATACATAGTGTTATACTCATGTAGGCTCGTAAATCGGACCGGGGGAGGCGGACTTGGGGTTACTCAGGCTAGGCCCAAAAATATCCTACCATCTCCCAAGCCAGAGCTTAGCCCGAATTAGTATAGCATACATAGGCTTAAGCTCAGCTGACAAATATTACGGGCTTCGGGCTATGTTTTGGGCATACCCAATTTTAATTTTTGTATCCCCATTTCATAATATAAATTACCCTTTCCATTGGCACACATTTTTATCACACAAATTGACACTTTTTTTTAATAAATACTAATCAAATAACATGCTTGTTGTTGCATCACACACAAAACACACATGTACAAAAGCTACCTGTTGAACAACATAAGAAACAATATGGTTGATGTTGCTTGCATCACACGTTCACACGACCACGCCTCACGCCTTTTAGAACCTTGCTCCACCTTGGAAGGAAGCAATGAGCTACAAAACGGACTAAGAATGCGACTGCCAGTGCTAAATGTACTCTCTGATGCAACGAAAGACACGGGAATAACTAAAATGTCGCATGCCATTCTCGATAAGATAGGAAACTTAGAAGAATAGCTAAATGATTCATTGAATTTAATCTAACTTTCACATAGATAAAATCATATAAACAAAGATCTTCTTATATATACATATTTTCTTACATCCCTCAAATGAGTAGTAAGAAATAAAATGGCAGAATGGTTGAAGTCTTGAAATGAAATCTGCAAAAAAGGGATTGAAATCTTGAATAAAATGGCAGAAATCTAAAAAAAACTAACTTATGTTGTTTTTGGTTTCAATCAGGAAATAACTTTACAAAGTTTGGCCCAGGACAGTATTCACATATGCATAATTATATAGGTATATACATTCACATATGCATAATTAATTGATTTTGATAATAGTTTATCTCTTAAAGTCCTAATCACTTTGACGAACCTGATTTTCTTCTACCGTGATATTTAACAACATCAACAAATTTGAAGGGGGAAACTTACCACCCGGGTTGATTACACAAAAGATCTTCAATTAGATTTAGCTTCTACGGTACTTGAATAATCTCATTTTCAACTTAAACAAGAAAGATATTTACAAATACAAAAAAACTTAGTAAATTCTAAAAAAAATCAACCAGTGATCAGAAAGACCAGCAACTTTTAGACTAACATTGCAATGAAAAGCTCTGTTATTACTCAAGTGTACAATAGTGTACAATAGTTCTCAGCGTGATCCAATATTTAAGCATCAACTATATGCAAATGAAACGACTGATAAAAAGAGTTGAAAGCTTCTAGAATATAAAGCATTTTGAGTAGGGGAAAATTCCAGTGCCTCCACTGAAATATACATCACTGAAATATACACCCCTATTGATCTTGGAATTGACTACCATCTCTAAAAGACCATACATCTACTAAAATATCAATCAAAGATGTACACTTATGGTAGTACCACATTTTTTTTACACTAGAAAAAAGTATGATTAAATTTATAGGGGGAAAAAATCACGAGTTCTGCATTTGAGTTTTGCTTACAAGAACAGTATTTGACAACTTATAAAAATGAAAAAACCAAAAATATTCAAGTCCGAAAAATACCTAAATGTTTCCAATTAAATGGGCAAATGGTATTAGCCCTAAGATTGCGATGAGAATAGCAAATATAGCTTCCCCAATAATTGTGCTTGTGGACAAACTATGGCCATATGAACTGCAAGATAACATAATGCAATTCAAATTTTAGCACCTATTAAAGGCTCAGAAAGTACACATTTCAGCTGCTCAACAATTTTAGCACCTATTTGTTGGGTTTTTCAATTAATGGTTGAAAAATATATGATTTTAGAATAATTATATGGTAGTTATGAGGGGTTAGTTGGAATCAAATCCCCGACATCTAATGTTGATAGAGGCATATTTGTTGATCAAATTAGAAGAACTTTAAGTATTGGTATCAAGAAAGTGTACAAAGATTAGCCCCATACGCCTTCCCACTGATAAACCCCCTAAATATGGTGAGTTTTGATTTATTTCCTACTACTTTGAACATATTTTTCATTTCATTTCTGTATAATTGACGGGACTTTTGAATTCAAAATCTCTTTCCCTTTAGAAGTCCTTTAAAATCCACCCTTTTAACATCCGTTCTCCCGTCCTTTGATTGTTATAAAACCTTGGCCTAAAAATCAACCCCCATATTTCTTCGCTTCCCAGTTCTAACATTGCTCAAGTTATCTGCTTCAGCTGTAGATCTCTCCAAAGTTTCTTCGACACCTCAAGTTCATTCGCATTCATTAATATGACCAAGATGGACTTTTTTTATTACAATTTTATCTCTCAACGTGATTGCAGGGGATATTGTCACCAATCTTAAAATATATAAAAAATAATATTCAAAAGAAGACTGAAACAAGCAAAGATTCGTATAATTTTGACTATCAAGTGAAGAAACATACCACAGAGGCACCTGCAGCCTTAGCAGCAACAGGGAGCAAGTCCTCCTTCCGAACACGTCATACCGTAATTGCACCACCCTCCACAATGTACTGAAATATTTGAGTGAACAATATTTATAAGCATATCCATCATTTCATGATAAAATTACATAATACATCGGATAAGCATGTCCTTTAATTGAATAAACATGCTAAAAACATTTCTGAAAAACATTCCTTTGAGGGATGAAAGACCTCAAAGAAGAAAATGACTTAAGGTATATAAGATAGGAAACATCAATAAAGATTGAAATAATACCATAACTACTTATTTAAGAGAAGAAGTCCAAGTCATCATTGTCTCCAGTAGCCTTATTGTTTTTGGCTTCGACCACATAAAGGGGAAGTTTCTAGACCACCGGCACCTGCAGTAAGGTGTGCAAAGATCTCAAGTATTATTTACCTTCAAGAAACCAAAAAATATTTTAGATAAATTATGAATTTAATTAAATAGAGATAAAAATTAACAATGGTGATGAGCTCTGAGAAACTACAAATCGGGAATGTATAAACAATGAACGGTAAAATGGTAGAGAGATTGTGGTAGATAATGAACGCTATAAACGGTGAACAGTAAAACCCAAAGAAATGAAGTTGTGAACTCTTCTAAGTGTATTGGGCAACAGATAGATTGTGATTTACAGAAGGACAAATTCAGGTAGCGAGATACATTGCTTTATCAATTCTATGTTTCCCTCAAAGTTATTTTCTCTTTATATGTCGTACTATAATTTAAGAACACCAATCAAATACAAAAAGTTAGCAGCTACACACGTATTTTAATATCAGTTTAAATGCATAAATTACAAATAAATGATTGTTCCTTTTAACTTACAACAATAGATCAATAAAATAGACTTAAATTATTACCAAGCAGTAAAGCCCAAACTAATAAACAAATAGTAAAAATATACAAACACCCAGAATGAAAGGAGAAATTCAACAACAATCAATATTGAGAATACGTTTTTTCATACACTGAATGATTCAATTCTTCATACTTGACTATATATTGACGGTTAGCAATTGTTCAATCCGTTTTAAATAGAACTATATATTAATAGGATCAAAGTCCTCTTCTTTGCAACAACGGAGACCCCCCCAGAGCTAGAGTATCACTGTTTCTATGTGGTGATGAATATTATTATTTTAAAACAGATTAAACATAAGATTTAATGTGATTGAATTGTAATTCCCTTAAAGAGATTGAATTGTTATTCCCTTAAACAGGGCACTTTGCCTCGCACTGTCAGCTTACGGGTCAAAATGAATTATCTATGTATCTAATCAACTATCTAATGCTAATTGAACATGGGAGAAATAAAATGTATACCAATTAGGTCTGCAAGTTTCACATCGAAGTAATCCCCAATCCGATAGTTTTTGTATTAACCTAAGTTTCTAACATGAAATTTCCAAGTAAAAGTTGAATTTCATATTATAACATGAAATCATGAGTTGTAACTTAATACTATAATCTTATATGAATAATAGTTCAAACACAACAAAATTTTAGTCCCTAAATTTAAAAGACATGTTTGTTTGTATAGTTAAGAAGGTATCATATCTATACAAATTTCATATAAAAACTGATTGAAGAGAGGATGAGTAGTCATAAAAAACTAACAAATTGCATATACAAACTTATAGTGGTCTACTAATGTGAATACCATTTAACTCCAATGTGAAAACTAAACACCAAAGCATCTTGAAAAGTAAAATAAACACAAAATGTAAACATGAATAATTCATTGAACTGGAAAATCATAAAAGTTAAAACACAAATTGTAGAGGTCATACCTATGATATCTTAAAAACCAAAAATCAAAACAGCAACAAATTAGAGAGACACCAAACTAGTACCAGGAAAATCAAAGGCTAAACAAACCCATGATCATTTCATTTAAATTTGGGTTGTGTTACCCTTCTTCCACCAGTAGAGGTAATTACTTCTTTAAACTAGAGAAAAACTCATAATAGTAATAAATTGTTATTTAAAATCACACACACACACAGACACACACACACACACACACACACACACACACATGTGTGCGTTGTTTATATGGTCCAAAATTTTTGAACCTTTACTAATATATCCAGAAAACATATGTGCAATATTCTTGTAGATGTAGATAAAGAAAAATATAAAACCACATAAATCGAGCCATAGTCTTTACTGATATCAACAAAATCGAAGAAATCCCTAGTGTAAATGCAAGTTCAATTGGATATAAACAAATCGCACAAAATTATTTGCAGAAGACCCATATCGCACACAATTATTTGCAGAAAACCCTAGTAACTATAAAACTTCAGTAAAATAAAGAGAGAACATAATAGAGAAAATCCACAGATATAAACCCTAGCAACGTTATACAATGAACCATAGGTTGTTTTATTTCTTACCTGTGTATGCTTCTATGGAGACAAAGTTATACAATGAACGTAATAGCACCGCCTGTTTTTGGGAGATAGAGAACGAGGGATGGAAGAGAGAGCGGGAGAGTTGGGGTGTGAGAGAGTTGAGGAAAGGCAAGAGCCCGCTTTTTTTGTTTCACACTGTCACTTTTCCCCTAAATTTTTCAGTGTAGCGGGAAAGGAGCGCGCCTCTTATTTTTCATTTATCTCAGTTTTAGATTTGAGAAGGATAAAACTAAAGAGGGTAAATCATAGTTCTAAAGAAATGTGACATAAATAATTCTTTTTTTTATAGCAAATTTATTATAACTGAGATAAAAATTAACTATTAAATTAAAACTGCCATAAATATAAATATTTATGTCATTTAAATTTTAACTGACATGATGTTAATTTTAAAATTGACATAAATGACTGTTTTTCTTTTAGTGAAACTCAACACTTGTTGAATATATTTCCTTTATTTCACGCTTCGTTTTTCCCCAGAAAATTTGAAGGTTACAATGGGTACTGAATAGCGAGATGTTGGAGACATGTGATTTTTGGAAATCCGGATTTTGGTGGCGACAACCTTTATTATTATTATTATTAGTTATTTTTTGTAATTGAGTGACTTACTTAAGTTTGTTGATTTGGCCTCTATATTGTGGCACCTCATTTTTTTAGAATTTAGTGACTTATTAGTTTTTATTTCCATCACACACATGAATTACTTGCGATAGTGATTTATTAATTTTCTATAAAGTGTCTCCACTTGGCATGTTAATGTCCAACAGGTTTATTTGGAAATTATGTTGCAGTTATGGTTTAACGAATGAAAAAATTTTGTGATCACACATAATAAAAAGATATTATTGTTGTTTACCTATTTAATTATTTTCATTGACTAAAGTAGCGTTGGTTCATAGAGTTAAGAATTTTGATGTGTATCTTCCTTTTTTAACATAACAAAAATACGTGTTGAGGATCTATGGTCTATTCAATAAGAGGAAAAAATAACTCATGATTCATGAATATGAACATTAAAATCTAGTACTTGATTTCAAACATTCTCTTAAGAGTTAATATTATTGTTTTTTTAGTTATTTATAGCAAAATTCTCTTTGGCTTTGATCGTATAATTTTTATTCAATACGAATTTTAGTTAATTTCAAAATTAGTGTTAATTGCAATGGATAAACAACGTAAATAGATACAAATATGATTCAAATTTAGGAAATCCGAGAGGATACAAATATGGATAGTTTTTTTTACTATCCGGACATATATGGATAGGAGTACGGATAGTTCATTCAGATAATGGATATGGATAGCATGGTATCCTCTCTGTATCCTTTTGTTTACCACCCCTAGAGCACAACACAAAAAATCTATCGATTTGTCACTTGTCTTTAATACCTTCTTACACACTATGTATCTATTTTATATTAGTCGTCTTCTTATCCAAAGTCAATATAACTCTGAATATTGTCCAATTCGGTTGACAAATTTGTAACGATGAATAAATAATGGTCTTGCCAATGTAGAGTAGTTGAAAATCAATCTTTATTCCACTATGTATTCCCTAAAATGGTTTTACAAACACTTTTTGACCCGATATGACTTGTTATCTGGTCAATAAAGGGCCACTTAGTACACAATAAATGTTAGCACTTATTTTAAAGCCTCTTAATTTTTATATTCTCTATTTTTCTATAGTCATATTTAATAATATATTTTATCTTATGTTGTGTAAAAAATATATTGGTTAGTAGTTTTTCAAATCAATAGTTGATAAGAAAATTGTATGTATATTAAATAATATAAATAGATACGGATATTATCCGAATCTGGGATATTTGAAAGGATATGAATAAGGATAGTTTTGTATACTATCCGGGCAGATATGGATATGAATAATGCACTTGTACATGAATACGAATAATGTATAGTATGATATCCGCTCCGTCTCCGTCCGTTTTACCCACCTACGTATTTACATCCTTTTACCTTTTGTTTAACATGTTAAATTTTCATTTCACGTGTCTTTATATGTTGACATTAATGATATCACTACAATTTTATTTTTCCAGAGTTATTTTTTGTAGGTTAAAGTTAGTATGAAATTTTTTAAAAATGATTGCTTTGCCATTTATATTTTTATTTAGTCAAATTTAAACAACACGATACTCTTTTATGACTAGTAAATTATCTAAATTTAACGTGAGTATTAAAAACAGGGTTCATTAATGTTTTGTCTTATAAAATTGTTCATTCAATGTTCAACTCAACATATTTTGAATTTAACAAAAATTCATAGTGACATTAGTTGAGTAATAGTGACATTAATTTTGTCAATTTGAATAGTTGACGTGGCATTGTCGTTTAATTGTCGACAGTTACATCACCACCAATGATTACGTGGTACTGCCACATCAACATTGTGCGATGGCTTTTTCAGCGAGGGCATCAAAAAATAATGAATTGGTAGTGACACATCATTACCAATGTTAATACGACATCCAATATTGATGAGATGGTGTCAAGTCAATAATCCCACATGTCATTATTTCTTACTGTTGTCATTTTAAAGGACTAAAAATCATTTTTGAAAATATGTTGGACCAAAAATTAAATAATAAGTAAATAATAGTATTTTTAGATTATGCACTTTTAAGACTTAAAATAATATTGATTACGGATATATGCCAACAGATATTTTGTTTCCATTTTTACTCCCTATTTTTAAATTATCGGCTGACATGGCATGCTGTGATTGGTTGACGTTTTATGGATATGGGTCCTCGCCAGTGACTTTAGTAAAAAATAGGGAATGAAAATAGAAACAAAATATTTTTTATCCTATTTATAGAATACATATTATAATATATCCTAAATTTACAAAAGCTCTAATTTTTTAAATATGCCTTTAAAAATATGTGGAACGAACTCGAGAAACGAGGGTATGGGATGGTTTTGTTCCCATAGGTGCAGTTATAGTATTAGCTACATAGGTTTTGGTTTTTTGTTTAGACATGAAACCCAACTAAACTGACCAATAAAAGTACATCAATACGGCGTGACAAAGTACGCTCACAAATGATCTAGCCCCTCCAACTTGTTTGTTGTAGGTTGCAGAGAAGAGAAAAGGAGCATTCGTCAGGCTAACTTAATGAAGTTCTTTCTTTATGGTTTACTCTTACTTCACTCTTGATTGACCTTCCCCTCTTCTTAACAGTAGTACTTCCTTCATCTTCCTAACAAGAGTCCTTCATTACACTCACATTAACAAAACTTATGACTTATAAGTTATAAGTCATATTTAGTCAACTCTTGGTGGTTATGTGGGTATTTGTTTTACCTTTTTCTCCTTTACCTTTCAGTTAGTCCAAGAGTTTGTGAGGGGTGAAGTTTACGTTCAGGGGAAGAGTTGTAATTATTTACATGTTTATTTGAATCATTATAATTTTACTCGCATTAAAATTATCGAATTGAAAGTATGTAATCTATGAACAACTCTCTTGCACACCACCATATAACCGCTTCCACCACCCTGTCTCTTTCCTTTGTAAAGAGCATCATACAAATCACTCCCTTATTCCAAAACCACATAACAAATTCTCCCACCCTTATTCGGATATGGAAAACGAGGCATGGCCCAATAACACGACTCAAATCTTAACAGGTTGGAGTCACTAGTGGTTTGATCGAAAATATATAGTATACAAATCTGTGATATTAAAATGATAATATATAATGAAACTAGATATGCCATGATTGAATTATGCATAACTATTAACAAATCAGGTATGTGAAAATGACATTGTTTATTGTTGGGTACTCGATTTGAGATGACAAATGTGTTTCTAGAATCATTCCTTTTCACCAACTCAGAGTGTCGTCTTCTGCCCTCGGAGGATCAACTTCTCTCTGCCTGCACTCAGACTGAACTCCCTCTTTAAGCACCATATGTTATGATCTAATGCCAAGAAAATGAGAATAGTCTTTGAGCTAGTCCAAAATTTGTTGAATAATAACTCCCAATTGAGATATTTAGTTTTTGAATTTACTACTAATGCGTTCCTTCCAGAGTTTCCAAACTACAAAATTAGGAAGCATATACATGGTGTAGCCAACTTAGGATTTCCTATGAGATCTAGGGTCTTCTACGAAAAGTATTTCTTCAGTGGCACCATCTTGGAGTCAACCTTGATGAACTCCAACATAAAGAGATCGACTTCCTTCATCACATTCTCCTTGCAGGCGGTCTCTTCCTTGAGCTTGCCCTCAATGTTTGCAATTCCATTGTTCTTGTTGATCAAAGTATTCATCATGGCATTGTCTTAATCATAAAGAATGCCATTTTTACTAGTGGCCGCCTCATGCATCGCCTGAATGGCTAGACAACAAATGAAAAAATAAAGCCAGTAAGTATCAAATTTCAAGGATTCAAGAATGAATAAAAAATCTTGAAAATCACATAAGATATGAAAAAAAGAAATATATTGAATATTTGTTCCTTCTATAAAATCTCTCCCTTCAAAATAAATAAAGAAGAAGAAGGCTTGCAAGAGTATGTATAATACTTGTGTATGAAGAAAAGCGGGTACACACTCAAGTGAAGCATTCCTATTGGCTAAAAACCATTCTTTGTTGGCTGCATGTGTCTAGGAACAACTTCCAATGAAATATTACTCAAAAGAACTCACAAAGTGAAGAAGTTAGGTACAACTCGCTAGCACCTTCATTATAGCGAATATAGTCTTCACTATCACGAAGGGGTAGTAACCAAGGTCGCGAATGTAACCTAAGAATTTTAATCTACAATTACCTCAAGTTGGGACCAGTAATAATGGTACTATCGCTGATGCAAAGCCCATTTCGTTGACAAGAACTACTAACAATGAAGGTCGCAAGTTGTGCCAAACTTTTACACTGACTTAGTTTCCACATGGTCGCGACCAACAAACCGTAACTTCATCGACACAATGCTTTATTTCCTTCCAGTGAGCGTCCATTGAGTGAGGCCGCAGATGGAAATAAAAAAAGCCCCGTTTTGCCAGACAAATAAAATTCTAAATACAAAGATGCATTAAAAACGTAGTTTTTGCATAAAAATAATATAACATTTTCAGATTTGGTAATTTCAAGTAAAAAGAATCACAAGATTAAATAACAACGATTTTTTAATTATGAAAATTAGCTTAACCAAGGGTGAGTCTAAGTAGACATATAACATTGTCCTCAGTGATTAACTCAGAGCAAATGACATGCATGATCTGGTATGAGTTTGATGAAGATTTCTGAAGAACTCTTGAACTAGGCTTAAAATGTATTTTGTAGCATAAAATAAGATAATCTAGTGATGTGTGGGGCACATGAGTATAATATACTCTTACAATATACACCTTTGTCTATTATGTGACAAAAATACGTAAAACAAAAACTATAAGCAACTACATCAAATTTATCACATACGCTATGACTTGCCCAGTCAAAGGCGTAAGATAGATACAACTCAATAAAAAGTAACTAAAGACAGACGCTTAAAGGCATTTTTTGTACCTATTTTGTGTCACCCTCCCAAAACTTATTAAATACTAATGTTTAGTGATAACACAAGTAAATAAAAGAGTAATACGGTAGAACATGTGCATATAATCATATGTACATGTGAACATCAAATTACTAAAGTAACTCCATTAAGATATGCAATTTTTCTCAATAAATATGAAATAGCATACAAACACTCTTAGTAATACAACATGCTCAATACCATATACTTTCCCTATTAGTAGACTTCTCCCCCTTTTGTCATGCAATGAGATAAAGGAAATAATTAAGTACATATTGAAAAAAATAGAGTTAAGTAACTAACTAGAGTAAACATGCTAATCAATCTAAAAAAAATGAAATGGAACCATTTAACAAGTGAGACATTGATGCAATAATCTAGGTTAGATATAAAACATATGATACATAAGTGTAAGATATAACACCAACAACTACTCATGGAGATATACAATATCTCAAAGCAAAGATATACAATAAAATCATGCTAAAAATTGATAAGCATTGAAAACCAAACTAGAGTTATAATATTTATATAAGATATAAGCACTTAAATAAGCACCCTAACTCTCAAAATCCAAAAGACCTAATACAAAAAGTAACATCTCAAAACCCTTTCCTATTATCTATGAAGATCTTAAAATCCCAAAAGTTTGTCTCAACATCATGTAAGCCATCCCTAACTTCTAGTTGAACTTTGGTATTTCATGATATGCTTCAGAAGACTGAGAGGATAAAGAACCAAAAGACGGTAATAGTCGATATCGAAAAGGGGAAGCCAACTGGCTAGAAATCCCATCCAAATATCCATCGTACGTAATATGTAACTTTGAAATTTTAGAGGCCTTAGGCGAATAATTAATTTGGGTGAGAGAAATGGAAGAGTGAGAGAAGAAAGTGGGTGAGAGAAATGGAAGAGTTAGGGTTAGAATAGAATAAGTAAATGGGTTGGGTTGAGCTATGATGGTGGGTTTATCGTGTGAGTTTATTTTTTAGTGTATGGGTGGATTATTATGTTGTTGTTGGGTTTAGTGAATGAGTTTATTTTAAATAAAACAAATTTATTTTGGGGGGACCATTTTTTAAGTGATAACTCTAATTTTTTTCATAACTAATTTTTTTTGGGGGCCTTTTTTTTTGCAACTATTTTTTTTAAACCTAATTTTTTTTTATACCTAAAAAAAAATTTCCCGGAAGGGGCCCTAATTAATCGGGGGCCCTAGGCGGCGGCCTTACCCGCCTATGCCTAGAGTCGGCCATGTGTATGTTCGGTCTCTGAGATTTACCAGAAGGATGTGGAACACGATGAAGAGGAGGCACAATATGTGGTGGTACTATTGGAAAAATTGGACTTAGAAAGATGTCCAGAATTTTCTGGACAGAATTTTGAGCATTGAGCTCAAATTAAGGTGGGACCCACACTACGATTATTATGGGACAATATACGAACGCGTTCTCCTCCGCAAGGAGATTAATGTAGTATATTCACATGTCCAATTTTATTAAGTTATGAATGATAAATATGTCCCCAAAGTGACTCACACATCAATGAAAGTTAATGTATTGGGTACACTTAACTCTTGTCCCACATTGGAAGAGTAGTGGAAAAATGATGAGTTAATATAACCCAAATGATGGACTAAGGCTTGGATGCCTTGGGGTATCCCAACTCTTTGAAGAGGAGATGACCTAAGCTATGCACGAGTTGACTTTCGATCAAAGGTCCACACGCGCGCGCGCGCGCGTCCGTTCGTCCGGCTCTACTCGGCTCGGGCTTATAAAAATCTCCTACATTTTTGGGCCGAATTTATTTAACTTTCTGGGCTTTTATTAATTAATTACGAAATTAATTAATAATTAATTAACTGTTTGACAGTTAATGCCAAGGGTTAACAGATTAACTGTTTTTGACAGTTAATTTCGATTTTGACTGTTCCAATAGTCAACTCAAAAGCTATAAATACAAATCTTTCCCTCCTATTTTAGTTACTGAAAAATAAACCCTCCAGAAAAATTCTGAAAATATTCTTTCATCCAGAAAATAGTTTTCTTCATTTCTGCATATCATATCACTGTTCTGGTTGAGTATTAACACAAATTTGTATTCATTGGAATTAATTATTGTTGTGCTACATAATTAATTCAAGAAATCCGTTTTATCTTGGGAGACAATTATTCAACAACCTTAAGCACGTTGGAGGGAATAAATTTGCCTTAAGGAGACTGTTCTTCAGGGCTCAGATTTATATTTAATCATGTTATTATTTCTGCAAATTCAAGTAAGTGTTAATTTTTATAATTTCGTTTTATTTCTGTAATTTTATTAATAATTCATAATTCTGTACAATTGTTATTAATAAATAGTAGACATAACAATCTTAAGGCAAATTTACTTTGTTCTACTGTTTTATAGTGTACAAAAATTCTATTTATTACAGAAATTTATTTGTTGAAAATAAATCTGTTTTGACAGAAAAAATGAATTAAATTATTGCTTTATTACAGAAATTAATAAAACAGTTTTTGGTACAGAAATTAATTTCTATACTGTTTTTATATTCTGTTTTAGAAAATAAAATTTTATTTGTGAATTTTGTTAAAATCTGTTTATGTAAAAATTTTAATCTTAAAATTATAATTCTGTTTTGTACGAAATTCTTTTTATTATTAAAAATTAGAGTGACACAGATTTTATTGTGTATAAACTTCTGTTTATATTATAGTTTAATCCTGAATTTCATTTGAATTCTTTTGGAATTCATTTATTGTGAATTATATTTGGAGGAAATTGGTACACATAATTTTGTATTCTGTTTTTGATTAATTCATTATATACGAATTTTATCATTGATAAAAATTCTATTTTTGTAACAGAAATGGAATCACAAAGTACGAACACTACTCCTACTAAAGTGACTGTCACCAACACAAATGTGACTGCACCCGTATCTATGCCACACGGGGAGAAACCGAAAAAGTTCATTGGGGCTGACTTCAAACGTTTGCAAGGACAAATGTACTTCTATCTCACTGCCTGACAAGTGGGTAGGTTTTTATATGAAGATTGCCCCTCTATTTAAGAGGGAGATGACGCTGAAAAGGTTGCTGCTGTTGATGCTGGGAAGCATTCAGAATACCTATGCCGAAATTATATTCTGGCTTACTTGGACAAGGCATTGTACCATGTCTACTGCACGATCAAAACATCTAAGGAATTATGGAATTCTTTGGAAAAGAAGTATAAAACTGAAGATGCTCGGATGAAGAAATTTATTGTCGGGCGTTTTCTGGACTTCAAAATGGTTGATTCTAAATCTGTGATCTCACAAGTGCAAGAACTCCAAGTGATCCTCCACGACATTCATGCTGAAGAAATGTCAATTAGTGAAACTTTACAAGTTGCTGCAATTGTTGAAAAATTTCCACCATCTTGTACTTTATTCAAAAACTATCTTAAGCACAAGCGAAAGGATATGAATGTGGAGGAGTTGGTGGTCAGGCTGAGAATCGAAGAAGACAACCGTGAGTCTCAAAAGAAAAGTGGGAAGAATCCAATGGAAACGAAGGTCCATGTTGTTGAAGGTCCTAAGAAGAAAAAAAGAAAGTATGATGGGGAAGGCACTTCCAAACAGAACAAGAAGAATTCCAAAGGCAAATGCTACAATTGTGATAAACCTGGACACCGCTCAAGCGAGTGTCGTAAGCCTAAGAAGCAAAATCGAAATAACCCTCAAGCAAATGTAAATGAGGGTAAGAATATCGCCAATGATTTGGCGGATATGAATCTTTCTGCCGTGGTCTCTGAATGTAACTTGGTTGGAAATACCAAGGAATGGTGGGTGGACACTGGAGCCAAATGACAAATTTATGCAAACAAATGGATGTTCACTACCAATAAGCCTTTGGAAAATGAGGAGAACCTCTTTATGGGAAATTCTTTCACTTCTAAGGTGGTGCGACAAGGAAAGATTGCTTTAAAAATGATTTTTGGAAAGGAACTTACTCTCAACAATGTTCTTCACGTGCCTGATATTCGAAAGAATCTGATTTCTGGATCTCTCCTGACTAAAAATGGTTTCAAGCTTGTGTTTGTGTCTGATCGTTTTGTGTTGTCTAAGAATGACATGTATGTAGGAAAGGGCTACCTAAATGAGGGGCTCTTTAAAGTCAATGTTCTTACTGTAACCCCAAAAACATCTGTTTCAATGCATGAAATTGCTAGTTCTTCTTACTTGATTGAGTCATCTAATATATGGCATGCTAGATTAGGACATGTTAATTTTGATACATTGCGTAGATTAATTAACTTGGAATTTTTGCCAAAATTTAATATTGATAAAAATCATAAATGTGAAATTTGTGTGGAATCCAAATTAGCTAGATTTCCTTTCCATTCTATTGAAAGGATAACTGAACCTTTAGATTTAATTCACACCGATATTTGTGATTTAAAATTTGTTCAAACTAGAGGTGGGAAAAAGTATTTTATTACTTTTATTGACGATTGCACAAAATATTGCTACGTATATTTGTTAAATAGTAAAGATGAGGCTATTAATGCATTTAAACAATATAAGAATGAAGTTGAGAATCAATTAAGCAAAACGATAAAGGCTATTAGGAGTGATAGAGGAGGTGAATATGAATATCCATTTGAGGAATTTTGTTCTGAAAATGGGATTATTCATTAAACAACCGCTCCTTATTCTCCTCAATCGAATGGTATTGCTGAACGCGAAAACCGTACTTTGAAAGAGATGATGAACTCAATGTTATTAAGTTCAGAAGCTCCACAAAATTTGTGGGGGGAAGCCTTACTTTCTGATAATTACATTCTCAATAAAGTACCTCACAAGAAGACTCACAAGACACCTTATGAATTATGGAAAGGTCGAAGACCTTCCTATAAATATTTACGAGTGTGGGGGTGATTAGCCAAAGTGATGGTTCCTAAATCTAAAAAGGTAAGAATAGGGCCAAAAACCGTGGATTGTGTATTCATCGGTTATGCTACTAATAACAGTGCATATCAATTTCTAGTTTGTAAATATGAGATTTCAGATATTCATGTATATACGGTTATTGAATCGAGGGACGCTTCGTTTTTTGAAAATGAATTCCCGTATAACATGACCCCAGAATTTGGTCCTTCTAAAAGGACAAATCAAGCTACTACAAGTGGTACTCATCAAACTATTGAATCAATAGAGGATGAACCAAGACGTAGTAAAATAGAAAAAACCTCGACTTCTTTCGGTCTGGATTTTCTAACATATTTGCTAGAAAATGAACCTCAATCGTATAAAGAAGCCATATCCTTACACTACACCAAAATGACAAAATTGTCACCTTTCAGCCGGCCACCCTTGTCAAGGTCATTGACCGTGACAAAAAATACGCATTTTGTGTCACGGTCATTGACCTTGAAACGACCGTGACAATTCTTTATCACGGTCATTGACCGTGATAAGTTCGTGACAAATTTACTTGTCACGGACTTGTCACGGTCAATGATCGTGACAATTCTTTAAATAATTATCAAGGTCAAGGACCTTGACACGGCCGTGACAACTTCTGCAGCAAAAATCCTTACCCCTTCTTTTTTCCCCCCGCCGTTCCCTCCTTTTTCCAACTCTCTCTCTCTACGCTGCTCTCTCTCTCTCTCTCTCTCTCTCTCTCTCTCTCTCTCTCTCTCTCTCTCTCTCTCTCTTCCATTTATATATATGTTTGCGTGTATATATATGTGTGTGTGTGTATATATGTGCATGTGTGTGTGTGTGTGCGTGTGTGGGGGGTGGGGCAGGGTGGGGGTAGGGGTGGGGCAGGGGGCTGTTGTGTGTGTGTTTGTGTATGTGTGGTGGGTGGGGGGTGTGGAGGGAGGTGAAGGGTGGTGGGCTATTGTGTGTGTGTGTGTGTGTGTGTGTATGTGGTGGGTGGGGGTGGGGGTGGGGTTGGGTAGCGAGGGCAGGGTGGGGGTAGGTGGTATATTCACGAGTTATTTGTATATATATGTGTGGTGTTTTTAATCTTTAAATGATGTTTGTATGTTGGAAATAACTCATAAATTTGTCAATTTATTTTTGTATTTGAATTAACCTAGGGTTCTTGAATTTTTTGCACTTTTGTTGAAACTAACTCGTGAATATATGTTTGTGTATGTTTGTTAGGTGTATATGATGTTTATATGTTGGAAATAACCCATGAATTTGTCAATTTGTTTGTGTGTGTGTGTGGGGGGGGGGGGGGGGGGGGGGGGGAGGGGTAAGGCAAGGTACCATTGTAATTCTCTTAATATCGTGTTTTGATGATTCTATGAGATAATATATATTGTTTCAAGGTTAAATCATTGTAGATAAAACATTCACATAGTAAGATCAAATTGAATCGATCCATAGATTCTATAATTACATCAACTAAAATATAATTAATAAATGAAACAGTTTTAGATGAAAGTAAATTAATAATTAGTGCCCATTTCATATGAAAGTAGGATTGCCCCTCAGTGTAAATTAGTAAATTAATAATTGTATACGTTAATTGTTAGTTTAATTGATGAAATGAATTAATTGAGTAGATGAATTAGAAGGAGTACGGGATACACATTTGTTGTTGACATTGCTGTTGGATTATTTTGTTTAGTAAATGTTTGGTTGGTTAGTTTTAAAAGTGGCATGACCACTGGATTATTGTCCATATGGGGGTGGGATTTTTCAACTTTTTTTGAAAATTACTTTGTATATCGAACAATATAAATAAGACATAATTAAATGAAACATACTATATATAATTATTAATAATTGAATTTGAATATAAATAAGACATAATTAAATGAAACATAATATATATAATTATTAATCATTATTGGATTATTGTGTGTGTGGTAGGGGGCAGGGGGTGGTGTATGTACGTGTACGTGTGTGTGTGTGTGGTGGGGGTAGGTAATTTAACCCAAACCACATGAAACACAGATGTTGTATGATTAAACCCCAAAGTGTTCCAATCAAAGCCCCTAGTGAAATCCTAAAGGAACACATAGGCCTTAAACTAATACAATACACCTTTAATTTCTGCCGACATCCATGCGCACGAGGCTAAACATGATAATTACAACTTATGATCATTAGTAAGGTTAAAACTGAAAGTAGGATTTAAATCATCGATTTTAACACGAAGGCGACTAAGGTTCAAAATAGTTTCGAATTTTGATAAAAAAAGTTGTCTTAAATCATTAATGTTTGTTTAAAACATATAATTCATCAATACAATACATATTTTATATCAGTTTAAACAAGTGTTAAGCAAAAAAACATGATTTTAATTAAGGTACAGACCTATAATGAATTAAATTTGGTTTCTTTACATAAAACCCACATAATGAACAATGTACCCCCCCCCACAAGTGTTGGATTCAAACCTGGCATGTTTTTAAACTCGAATAGATTCTTTATCGCAACCAAACATAAACAAGTAACATGTTAAACCTTGATAAAGCAAGATATTTCTTTCCTGAACAATTAAGAATGGGTGATTCCTTTTATTCGATCCCTTATAACACAAAATATGTGGTGGGGGTGAGGTGAGGGGGGTAGGGGGTGGGGGAAGGGATGGGGGGTGGGTGGTGGGGGGCTGCGTGTGTGTCTATGTGTACTAATAACATTTTTTTTATCTGTACTAATAACATTTTTTACAGCAAATGTCTTCTTCAGGTATTAAGGCGAGGATGATGATGCTAGTTATGATGATGTCGTTTGGGCTCGGTGGTATCGGAGGCGACGAGGGCTCCTCGGCCCCTAGGCTCCCCAAATATGGCAAATTTGGTATTACCATCGAGAACAAGTCGGAGCTATTAGCGAGATCCCTCAAGCTGCTAAAGACGGTCATCGGCCCGGAGTTTATGAGTTAGAAGGAGGTGCCATATGAGCTCAAGTTAGCTGTTTGGGCGGCACTACATGTAATATATTTATATTTATATGAATATTTCAATTTCAATTTCAATTTCGATTTCAATTTTATTTTATATTTATATTTATATTTATTCTCAACTAACATTGTATTAGTTGGACAGGAACAATTCAACTTGGATACAAAGCTACGTGATTCCGTCTTGGACCAGTTGAGGGAGCAACACAAGGCGTGGAAGAAAAATATGCGGACACGGTACTTTGGGAAAACATGAGAGTCCATTATCCAATGGCGTGGATCTGTCCCACCCAAGGAGCCGATCTCATTGGCACAATGACAAAAGTTCATTGACAATGAGATCGAGGATCGACAATTGGCATCTCACCAATCGGGGAGGGAAAATCGGGCAAAAAAGACCGACGTGCACTACTTCGATCGGACGTCTTACGCCGAGGTGGAGCATAAGATGAAGGTAAGATTTAATTTTTCTATAACTACAGAAATATATTATTCTTCATTATTTTACTTTGCGGGGCCGATACTGATTTTACTTTATTTTATTTCAGGGGGTAAGGAGTGGCCCAGGGGGTAAGCCACATAGGCTCGATACTTCTGTGGCTCTTCAGACGAAGAAGGGGAAGGACAAGGAGGTGTCCCCGAGCGTCGCGACCACGATTGTAAGTAATTCGACAGTTTAATTTTTGTTAATTACGTTATAATTTTTTAGTTTACTTATTTTACTAATCATGTGCTTTTTGTCGTTTCAGGCAAAGCTTAAGGAAGAGCATGAGTCGCAGTCTGATGCCGACAAGGCGTCTTTGTCCACATACGCACTCAACCATGTGCTTGGCTCTGATCGCAAGGGGAGGACAAGGGGGATGAGATCGATGGTGCCCAAATCTAGGATCATCGGATTGGAGACAAGCGACACCGGGTTGGCTCGAATGGTGGATTCCCATGACACGAAGCTGTCCCGTTTGGAGGCGACGACCCAAGATATGTATTCATTCATGAAGCGTACGTTGGGCAAAGACCGTAAGGGGAAAGTGAAGGAGAAGGCAGTGGAGGAGGAGGAGGTGCGGGAGAACGAGGCGCAGGATGACGAGGATGTGGACCTCGCTTCTTCATCACCGACACGTGCGTACTTCGATGATCCACTTCCTTATTTGTCTCCCTTCCCCAGACCGATGTCGAAAATTGGTTGTCCGAGCGTGTTCATATTGGAAGTATTTGATGGCCAGCGGATTGGGCGGGGGTTGAGGGACCCGAATATCGTCTAGGGTGGAATAGTTCATGGACGTGCACTTCAAGAGATCGAGTCCAAAGTGCTCGTCATGCATGTGATACCCGAGATGGAGAACTCCCTATTGTGGTTGCGCAAATAATGAGGCATGATGTATATTAGTGGGTGTGTCAATTCATATATCGTGTGGCCTACTCACCTCCTCACATTTACCCCAGACATGTAGTGACATTATTTTTAAGTTGGTACATTTGAATTATATTTGGATTATATCGTCATGTATATTGTTTCTATTTTGAATATATATTTGCATTATCTTTAGTTTGTTTGGATATATGATGTTTGAACAGGTACAACGTTGCTATAATATGTACAAATATACTGCTGGGCAGTGACAGTGGCCATACTGCCCAACATATTTTTTTTAAATTCTGTCCAGAATTATCACGGTCATTGACCGTGACAAGTCCTTGACAAATAATATTGTCAAGGTCAATGACCGTGACAATGTTTTTAAAAAGGGTCAAGGCTTTGTCACGGTTATTAACCGTGACTAAACTTGTCACGGTCATGGACCTTGACACAACCGTGACAATTCTAATGAACTTGTCACGGTCAATAACTGTGACACGTCCGTGACAAAAAAAGTTGTCTCGCCCCAAATTGTCACGATCATTGACCTTGACAAGTCCAACTTGTCAAGGTCAATGACCGTGACAATAGTACAGATTTGGTGTAGTGTTACCCGAAGCTTCCAATTGGAAAGAAGAAATTAATAGTGAAATTGAATCCATATTATAAAATCATACATGGGAACTAGTGGATCTTCCACCAGGTTCAAAACCGTTAGGTTATAAATGGATCTTCAAAAAGAAATTGAAGGCCGATGGATCAATTGATAAATATAAAGCTAGACTTGTAGCTAAAGGCTATAGGCAAAAGGAAGGGTTGGATTACCTTGACACATATTCATCGGTAACAAGAATAACGTCCATTCGAATGTTAATAGCAATAGCTGCTATTAATGGACTTAAAATACATCAGATGGATGTAAAAACTGCATTCTTAAACGGTGAACAAGATGAGGAAATTTATATGGAGCAACCTGAAGGGTTGAAAGCTCCCGGACAAGAAGGAAAAGTATGTAAGCTTGTTAAATCACTATATGGATTGAAACAAGCACCTAAGCAATGGCATGAAAAATTTGATAATGCAATGTTATCAAATGGTTTCAAAATTAATGAATGTGATAAATGTGTTTACTTTAAATACATTCATAATGGATATGTCATTGTATGCCTCTATGTTGATGATATGCTTATCATGGGTAGTAACTTGGAAATTGTCAAAACTACAAAACAAATGTTGAGTAGTAGATTTGACATGAAATATTTTGGAATCGCCGATGTTATATTAGGAATTAAAATTTCTAGAACATCGGATGGACTTATATTATCTCAATCTCATTACATAGAGAAAGTACTTGAAAAATTCAAGAAGTATGATATTAGTCCTACCAAGACACCTGTAGATGTAAATTTACATCTAGCAAGAAATAATGGTGAAAGCATATCTTAACTAGAATATTCTTGTATTATCGGCAGTTTAATGTATATCATGAACTGTACGCGACCGGACATAGCATACTCAATAAGTAAGCTAAGTTGATTTACGAGTAATCCAGGAAGAGATCACTGGAAAGCAATATTGAGAGTTTTGGGTTATTTAAAATATACTAAAAACTATGGACTACACTACTCAAAATATCCAGCTGTTCTTGAAGGACATTGCGATGCAAATTGGATATTCGATACAAAAGACTCTAAGTCTACAAGTGGGTATGTGTTTACCCTCGGAGGTGCAACAGTGTCTTGGAAATCCTCAAAACAAACGTGCATTGCTAGATCGACAATGGAATCTGAATTCATTGCACTAGACAAAGCTGGAGAAGAAGCAGAATGGCTTCGAAATTTCTTAGAGGATGTTCCAAATTGGTCTAAACCTGTGCCCGCAATATGTATAAATTACGATACCAATCAACGATTGGAAGGGCACAAAATCACATGTATAACGGAAAGTCACGACATATTCGTCGTCGACACAATACCGTTAAACAACTTCTCTCAAATGGAATTATCTCAATTAACTATGTAAAGTCAAAAGATAATATATCAGATCCACTAATGAAAGGTTTAAACCGAGAGCAAGTTGAAAGATCATCAAGAGGAATGGGTATAAAGCCTATAAATAAATAAGAATCAATATAGTGGCAACCCAACCTAGTTGACTGGAGATCCCAAGATTTAGGTTCAATGGGCAAACCGAACTATATTGTATTCAGCAAGCATTGGAGGAAATTTAATCCTATCCATTCCAAAGATGAGACAATGCTTATCTGCCGCGAAATTAGGATAAGTTATGCTTTTAATGACATCCATATCTTAGTATGTCTAAGTGGAGTATTGCAGGATACTCTTTATGGAAGTCACCTACGTGAGTAAGAAGGGGGCCACTTCTATGAGAATAATGAAAGGCATATTCTCTAAAATACTCACGGGACCAAGTGGTGTTCATGGACAAAATGAACACAAACGTCAGAACCAACTGTGTTGAAGAATTATTTTGTGAATACTGTTGTCTAGGTTTACAAAAATGGTTGACGGTTCAAGGACGTGAAGTCTACTGATTAACCACGTAAATCCGATGGTATATCACTAAGGAAAGTTCAAGGCCACTAGGCTACTTCTCCCGATGCAATAAGTCTTCAGTTTTACTCAACCAGTGTCTGCATCTGCATTGCATCTGTTCTGTTTTATTTATAGTGATATATCATTCATGTGGGGGATTGTTGGAAAAATTAGACTTAGAAAGCTGTCCAGAATTTTCTGGACAGAATTTTGAGCAACTTTGAGCTCAAATTAAGGTGGGACCCACACTACGATTATTGTGGGACAATATACGAACGCGTTCTCCTCCGCAAGGAGATTAATGTAGTATATTTACATGTCCAATTTTATTAAGTTATGAATGATAAATATGTCCCCAAAGTGACTCACAAAGCAATGAAAGTTAATGTATTGCGTATACTTAACTCTTGTCCCACATTGGAAGAGTAGTGGAAAAATGATGAGTTAATATAACCCAAATGATGGACTAAGGATTGGATGCCTTGGGATATCTCAACTCTTTGAAGGGAGATGACCTAAGCTATACACGGGTTGACTTTCGGTCAAAGGACCACACGCACGCACGCACGCGCACGTCCGTCCGTCCGACCGACTCGGCTCGATTCGGTTCGGGCTCGGGCTTATAAAAATCTCCAACATTTTTGGGCCGAATTTATTTAACTTTCTGAGCTTTTATTAATTAATTACGGAATTAATTAATAATTAATTAACTATTTGACAGTTAATGCCAAGGGTCAACAGTTAACAGATTAACTATTTTTGACAGTTAATTTCGGTTTTGACTATTCCAAGAGTCAACTCAAAAGCTATAAATACAAACCTTTCCCTCCTATTTTAGTTGCTGAAAAATAAACCCTCCAGAAAAATTCCGAAAATATTCTTTCATCCAGAAAATAGTTTTCTTCATTTCTGCATATCATATCACTGTTCTGGTTGAGTATTAACACATATTTGTGTTCGTTGGAATTAATTATTGTTGTGCTACATGATTAATTCGGGAAATCCGTTCTATCTTGGGAGGCAATTATTCAATAACCTTGAGCACGTTGGAAGGAATAAATTTGCCTTAAGGAGACTGTTCTTCAGGGCTCGAATTTATATTTAATCCTGTTATTATTTCTGCAAATTCAAGTAAGTGTTAATTTCTGTAATTTCGTTTTATTTCTATAATTTTATTAATAATTCATAATTCTGTATAATTTTTATTAATAAATAGTAGACATAACAGGTACTGGTATGGTAATCTACTGTAGTCTCCCAACTAAGTGATCGATCTATAATATAACTGCATTGAGATCATTGCTTTAGGTTTTTCATTCCCTTCATGTGGAGGAATCGAAACCCCCAACTCTAAAAAATAAGCGTCCGATTATACGACCAAATGGAAATGCATGATAATTCATCTCATCCTTTGAAGAAGAGATAATATGTTCAAACATCATACTCGTTAAATCTAAACCATAATCATCGTGACCAATCACATATAATAAACAGTCGTGTTCCATGAAAACCTCATGTGGATGCATAATTGGAAAAATATTTGAATAAACAACTAGTTTAAGAATGTAGCAGTCCTTTTCCAAGAAGACTTCACAAAAATTCTTACAAGGCCAACGAGGGAAATGAACATCATTCAAATAAATAATAACTTCTGTTTGGAAAGGATCGGTACTATTTGTCACGAACAGATAGTTAAGAGACTTGACAACCTCGAGATTGAATGATTTATGATAACCTTAATGGGTAAACATAACTTTACACCATGAACCATTGAGTTTATCACTTATAATCCTATTTTATCCTTTCCTTCCTTCATAGTTGCATAAAATTCCCAAACTAGGTTTGGATAACAGTGTGTGGTGATGGTCTTTGAGTAATTAATGCGAGTAGGGTAGAATTAAATAAAATACCATAGGGATGGAACATGGAGTTAAAAGGTTAAACCTGTAGAAAATGAGTGTATGTGCACTATTTATTCCCATATGAACATGTTATATTATATAACAAAACTCATTAACTATATTAACTTGTAGCTCTCTAAGCACTTCAGCATTATGACTGGCCGAATATGACTATATGATGGAGTTTAGGCACTTGTATATATATATATATATATATATATATATATATATATGTGTGTGTGTGTGTGTGTGTGTGTGTGTGTGTAGAGGTGTATAATTTAAAGTGGTATATCCATTGAAGGAGATTTGTGTATAATTTTAGAGCAAACAATAAACTCAAGGGACCCTATCCAAATTAAAGAGTCAATTTCTACAAATTTTGACTCCGTTTTACCACTGAAATTTTTACTGTTCTTTGGATTAAAATACTATTATACGAGTGAGTATTATTTTCGATGATAAACATATATTTTGGAGGTCTTTTAGGTCTGTTAGAAGAGGGTATTTGGAGACATTATTAAGACTTTATTTGGAAATTATTGTTGGAGCTTGTGCAATCATTATTTTTCTTGGAGTATTTTTGGAGCACTATCGGAGGACATTTGAGAGCATTCTCTGAATTATTTATTATAATATTCTTGGAGAGCTTTCCATATATATTTTTTGGTGGCTTTTTTTTGAGGTAGGGTTTCTATCCAAAATATTTTGAGAATTTAATCAAGCATGTTAGTAGTAATAAATATTACACCCACCCACCCACATATATATATAAAGAAAGGTTCAAAAGTGATTTAATGAACATTAAGGAAAAACACTCAAAACGTATTCATTTTAACTCCTATGTTGAAATTGTTCCACGCCAGCGGCACCCGAGACCATTCCGATCAGCCCCCCTATCCCCATCCCCCCCACCACCATGGAAGCCAGGGGCAGTAGGTATGGCAGCCCTTATGGGGGTGGGGGTGCTGGCTGGAATGGTCTCGGGTGTCGCTAGCGCGAACCAATTTCAACATAGGAGTTAAAATAAATGGAAATGGGTTTTGGGTGTTTTTCCTTAATGTTCATTAAAATGTTCACTCTTAATGTTCGCTTTTGAACCTCTCCATATATATATATATGGGAGGATTCTCGCCTACATATGCTCTATACATCATTCATACATCACACCTAGTTGTAGGCCCTAAAAAATATTGTTGTTTTAATTTTAATTTTTATCTTGAAAATAACCTTCCAATAAATTCATATTCAAAAAATTAGGTCAAAATACATTTTGTAGCTATTATGAAAAAATTCACAAAAATTGCTCAAAATGCTTTAGTTATAAGAGTTTGCGCCAGCCATTTTTTGTGGATTTTTTAAAATAGCTATAAAATGTATTTTGACCTAATTTTTTGAATATGGGTTGATTGGAATGTTAGTTTCAAGAGAAAACTAAAAAAATTGAAAAAAAGATTTCTTAGGGCCTAAAACTAGGTGTAACGTACGGTGTGATGTAGGAGAGCCTTCCTCTCATGTTATAGGTGAGCCTTCCCCCCCCCTCTCTCTCTCTCTCTCTCTTTATATATATATATATATATATATATATATTGAATGCATGTTATATATATTTGTGTGCGTATACAATTGTTTATGTACGTGTTTTTAGTGTAAAATATATAGTCATTTTATGTGAATAAAATGTGAAACAGAAAGAGTTTATTTTGGACAAAATATTGTATTGAGAAAAATGTACGATTTCATGTGAAGAAAATGAAAGTACAAGATTAAATTTAGAACAACAAAAAAATGCATGCTTAAAGCAGAAATCATTTAGTTTAATTTTAGAATATCAAGTTTTAAAAGCGTAAAATATTCATTTGTTGTGTGTACATATTTAGGACGGGACTAGGAAAAATAAACTTGATATCAAACATTTACAAGACTTAAATGTTGATTCAAAGTTAAAATGGGATTAAAGACAAAGTTAAGGGGTGAACTTTAAAATATTCAAAGTTGTTTAGTTATATGCACAACAAACCTTGAAAATGTTTAATTACAAAATGACCTTTACAAATGTTGAAATTATATTTGAAAAAAATATAATTTTAAGTGAATAAAATTTTACAAAATGATGAAATTATATTTTTATCCGTAAAGGAAGAAGGTTTTAGAAAATGATATTAAAAGTGTACTTTTGTACAAAAATGCCCTAAACTAGTGTGATTTTGATTATAGTCATTGCAAGTGGTATATTTTTCATAAAATGATAAATGCAAAGAATTGAAAAATATATTTTAGTCAGGCAAGACTGGGGGAAATAATGACGAAATGTGATATATAAGTGTGTAACAATAAATGTTTGAGGTAGGATAATACCTTGAAAAGTTTGGACTCATCGGCCGGGTTAAAAGACATGAAGATATGAAAAGACTTTTATTAAATAGTGAAACAAAAGATACTCAAAGCAACCGTGTGTTTTTGATTAAAACAGTGGTGGGATAACAAGTAAGTGGACTTGACATAAATTGAAAAAGTTTTCACATATGAGAATTGAGATATTTTAAGAAAGGCCCGAAACCCTAGGGTGCAACTTCATCTTATATCCAAAACCACTGTCCAGTAAAGCATAATGCAACATTTGTGGCAGTCACTACAAGTCCGTAAATATAAATGGGATTGGCAAGCTCCTAAATAAAGATGATGATCTGTTATTAGCATGACACTCATAATATGATGATAAAGTAACAACTGATTCATTAAGAAAAATGAAAGGAAATGGTCCAATGTAATAAATTTGAATGAAAATTACGAGACTCGGGTAGAAGTCAAGGTTAAAAGGTTAATGTGTGAGTTCTGCTTATCGCTGGTTATTTATTTTAGTTCATAAATTGCATTACATATGCATTAAACGGATCAAGTAAATGGAAAGTTTTCATAAAGTAAAAGATATTGTATATGTATAGATATTTCGTTACTATATTATAAGTTTTCAACCATTTCCCATACCGGCCTTTTTCTTCTCACATCCCTATTTTTGTTAAAAACTCAAATCCCTCTAAGAACTTCGGAAAAGGACGCTGGTAAAGGGAAGGACGTGCGAGATGGAAAACAAAAGGCTCTGAATTACCGAGCCATACCACCTTGTGATTACCCACAAATAATGGTCTATTATAATTTATTTAGTTTTTATTTGGAACAATGCAATGGAGTTATAATAATTATTTAAACCTAAGAATTTTCTATCAGACACTTATTTGTTTTAAATATTCGTAAAATAATATGTTAGACTTTTGATGATAAATTGATGTTTTGGCAAAATAAATGAATAAAGGCTTTAAGAATTTTAAATAGAATACTTTTCTCCAAACCCCACGATGCCTGTTGAGTTATGTTCCATAAAGTGGCTCAAATTAGGTCCGGGGCGTTACCACTTGGTATTAGAGCATAGGTTTCTTAAGTATCGAAGTGTTTTATTACATTTCACTTTTCTTTTAGTAATAAGTTTTTATAATCGGAATCATTCTAAATTATTATTTACTCTTTTAAAATGGCTACGCGTAGAGGTGGTGGTTGCACTGGTGGCAATATCGGTGAATTGCACCAAATGGTCCAAGCAGTCCTAGAGCTGGCTAACTCCTTTTCTCAGCAGCAAGCCAACAAGGCTCAGAATAGTGGATCCATGGAGAGAAATACGGTCACCACATTATTGAAAGAGTTCAAAAAGCTCAACCCCCAACTTTTAGGGGTAAAGCACGACTCGAGCAAGCTGAGGAATGGCTACAGCGCATTACGCACATTCTTGAGGTTCTTAGATATCACCTGCACATAGAGTTCGAGTGGCTACCTTTCAATTTATGAATCAAGTTCAGAAATGGTGGGCTTCCTACAAGGCCAGTTTGGATGGAATTATCAGTTAGGAGGACATTCGAGCAACCTTTCTTGATCACTATTTTCCTGATACTTACCATGACGTCAAAAGGGATGAGTTTCTCAACTTGTTCCAAGGAAATATGTCAGTTGGATAATATGAGGTAAAATTTGAGAACATGTCACAATATGATAACTACATTGTTAAAGATGAGGCAAAGAAGACCCGTCTATTCATCAAGGGTCTTAACCCTTCCATTAGAAGTCTTATAGTGAGCTAGGATCTACGAGGGTTTAGAGAAGTAATTAACAAAGCAATCAGGTTAGAGATGGAGTATGTGTACTATAAGCTAATAAAAGAGCAAAAAAGAGGGTCTGGCAATGGCCATACCAGTGGTGAAAAGAAACATAAAGTGTAACACCCTGTATTTTTGAATAATTAATTTTAGCATTTTTAAATTACACATGTGCTCGTAATTTAATTAAAATAAGAAATATTGAATATTCAATAAATATTAATAAGTGAGAATAGAATTAATATTTATGTGAAAATATATTTACTAAGTGTGATTAACTAATTAAAATTCGATTAATTGTTAGTACGTCGTAGTGAATAGAAATGATGGGGATTGACGGCATCTCAGTCGGGTTATACGGGTAAGCTATTTTTGAGTTGAGATGGGATATTGATGTTCGGTAAATGAATAATGATTTCAAGTGCACGATTGATCCAAAATGGGTTAAAATAGTCAAAATCAAGTACATGGGGGTTGAGATTGGATACCGGAGACTTTTTAGACTAGTCGGGACCCACTTTGGTGCATACGAGTTATTTTACACTATGGGGTTGACCTAATTTCAGATTTGGGCTTTAAATAAGCATTTAAGAGTTAGGAGGCATCCACTTTACATATTAAAACCTATGATAGCTAAATTGGTGAGAAAAAAAGTAAGAAAAACACAAGGGATTCAAGGGAGGCTTAATTGGAGGCAAATCGTAGGAAGTTCTTAGCTAGATTCAACCCTACGAGAAGAAAGTCGTAATTCTTTCTACGTCTAAGGCAAGTGATTAAACTTGCTTAATGTTTATGTTGAGTTTAATGTTCATATCAAAATTTGGTAGAGTTGTAACAAATTTTGGGGTGGGAATTAACATGTAAATGGGTTTTGAGAAAGGTAAAATTGATGATGATTCTTGACGATCTTGTTAGAATGAATTCCATAGGAAAAGTAGGTTCTTGCTAGAGAAACCTAAGAATGAAAAGGATATATATTGTTCTTGAGTGGAAAAATCTGAAATTGAATAAAAAAGATGTGATATTGAACTATGAAATTAGAAAATTTCATTAGAATTAGGAGATAATTAATGCTAGAAAAAGTAATGATTAATTCCGATGATTGAAATTGGGTTTTGATGAATCGAGACAATCAAATAGGAATATTTATGTTTGTAGTTGATAGAGTAGTGATATTATGCCTTGAGGGGAATATTGGGATTTGTTCGGGGATGAAAATCTAGAAAAAACACCATGAAGAAAATAGTAGCCTCGACCTGAGCAACATACAGGGACGAATTGATTCAACCCTCACCCAACCGGTTCAGTTGCCCTACTTAGCCTAGGTCCATTTGTTAATAATTTATTAATTTCTTTGGGGTCTGGGATATTTTGGGGTGTCCTCATATGCAAGTAGGACTTCTGGAAAAATATTTTAGGGATCTTATCTTACCATGGGATAGTTGGAATAAAACCCAGGGTAACAAATTTTGTATTTTTAGTGTGAATAACACTCGAAAATATAAATTAATGAATTTGGTGGGGAATTCAAGTAACTTAGAATACGGGCTGGTTGAAAAGGGCTTATTGTCCAGAATCAATAATATATGCGTGGAGTCAATTAAACAAGGGTACTTGTATATTTAAGAGTCAAGGGTAGACTAGGCACATTTAGGCTAGGTGCTTCGGGTGTAAGCCACGAATATATATAGGGACAATATATATATATATACAAATGATAATAATACCTGTGTGTATGATGTGAAACATACCCATCCTGGCGGATATGCTATCGGTGGAGTTTGCATGTTGTGGGAGGTCACTCTGACGAATCCCAAAAGAGGTAGTAAAGTTTTCCTAGGTCATAGCTTTGTGCACGAAGACTCTACGTAGGTTTGGAGTCCTGTGGAATTATATGGTATGGTTATAACCCATGGACTTAAGGCAATGACCGCTTCCGATTTTCATTTTAAGTTTGGGTTTGGTGGTGAGATTCCGATCTATTTGCTCAGGTTATTATGGACATTCCTGGAGCTTGATAACATGCGAGTGATTTTGCATCCAACGAGGAAACACAAGGGATTGCGGTTTCATATATAATGAGTGGTGTATGTCTATATATATATTTGATGTATTACAACATACGTATATAAAGGTGGAGATAATTATATACGAGCATAAGTCCCTAAGTATGAAGCGTGAATATTTGTTAATAACTGGAGTAAGTTATGAAAATAAGTCCTTGATAAAATAATTGAGAATTAATTGAGCAGATGGATAAGCTAATTAATAAATCACAAAGAAATAATATAATCAACATAGGGTAGTGTGTTATATTGAGATAAGTGATGAGTCTAGTTAGGTAGGCAGTGCAATTAGGAGAGCTAAGAAGTATATATTAGGTGCGCATATTATATGAGGTGTGAGGCCGTCTCACGTGAATGTGTTACCAGTTTAAATATGGGAAATTGCTTTACATTTTCATTACTTAATTTTATTCACTTGCTAATTATTTTCAAAGGTTTTGGTCTCTTACCCGCATCAAATGTTTTCAAAAACTTTTAGATGTTCAGCCATAGGGACGCCAAGTGTGATACTTCACTCCAGGGTTACGTAGTTGCAGCCGATGTGGAGGCTTGCGAGTTTTGGAGTAGCCGATCCTATCATTATTATCTCATATTAGGTTCCATTTTAGACCTTGGTTAGGCATATCGCCGATGATACGCAAATATTGCATATTTCATCCTCCAAACCTACGTATTTTAGCCCCCTCGGGTGCCTTAATCTCTATATTTAAGCCCGTTAAACAGATAACCTCGGTTTATATTGTTAACATGCTATATGAGATATAATTGGAATTTTATAGGTATTTAGGTACTAAGTATGAAGTTCAGACGCATTTCGATGAAGTTCTGTACGCAATTGCACGTTCAAGGGCATTTTAGTCATTTCACAACTTGGGTACCTGGCCTAACATATCCACGAAAGTTGTAACCCTCCTCATTAGGTTCACATGGCCAAGAACGATGCACGATTCCGAGTCCGTATGAAGAAGTTACGGCGATTTCAGCGGAGGGAAAAATAAGGAAATCAAAAGAGGAGGAGAAAAGAGAAGAAAAGGAATGCAGTGTGCTGCTGATGGGATCCCCCCTTCTTGATGGATCGATCGGCGATTTTGGTCGATTGATAGATCCTTATGTACTGCAAAAATTTTGCCTTGATCTATCGATCGACCCTCTTAGTCGATCGATCGATCCCCTGTTTTCAGGAGATATTTTTCCTTTTCTTTTCTTTTCTCTTTTCTTTTCTATTTTTATTCCAACTTAGTATATATACGAATTTTGATGTAGTAAACAGGGAGATACGATTTTAGGTCAGATAGGTTAGGGTTTTTGAGGTTTGAGAGCTCTTTTCTTCTTGGATTGACACCCATTTGTGCTTGTAAGATTGTGCTACCATCTTCCATCTCCATTAATACAGTTGTATTTCATTATTTCTTTCTTTGTAGTGTAATTTCCAGGCTTTCTAAATTAGGTTTACATGCTTTCATTTATTGCTTTCTACTGTAGTTTTACCGCGTTTCTTTATTGTGTTTATTTATCGCGTTTTTAACATGCTTTCTAGGTAAATTAAATTAGGTTATGTTTGAATGGAACTCACTCGGATTAATGCATTGCTTTGCTTGGTAATAGTGTTTACGAGTTTATTTTGGGTGCGTTGTCCTAGTTATTATGCCTAGGAGATTTGACTGGGCATATCATGTATGTCCCGTGCTTACGACCTTTCGCGCGTAATTTAGGGGATATTTGTTGACGCCAAAATCATATTAGTCTTTCATGCGGATTTAAGGGCGTGACAACCCTTGATTAAATTAACTGTCGAAATGAAACGCATTCTAAATAACTCGTCGACCCATGTAACCATTTTATACAAATTAACTCGGGTGAGGGATATTCGACGCAACCTATAGTTTTACGCGCTTTCTTAATCTAGTTTTAATACCGTACCTAGATTAACATTTCCCTTTTATGCATATTTTCATTTTTAATTTGTAATGACCTTTTACACTTTTATTTCGGAATATTAAATCATATAAATTATAGCAACTTGTCTTTGTGGATTTTCGATACCCGAATTTAGCCACTATACTCCCTTTTTGAGTGTTGTCATAAGTTTAGGTTTTTTGTATTAAGGCGGTGAACAGAAAATAACGATCGACGTTTGACACACGCTACTTTCACCCTTAATCGAAATGGCACTGTTTTCGAGGATGAGTTTGTTTTAGACTTTATTTGATTTAGTATTTCATAGTATTTTCTTTCTATTTGTATTATTTGCTAACCTTTTTTCAGTACTTCCACATTTGAGCACTTAGAAATGCTCGAATTTTTCTTGCGCGCACCTACTTTGTGGAACCCGCCACTTCGAGCCATTTTGGGGGTAAGCATGTCTTATTCCAATTCTTTCGGTAATCATTGTTATAATTCTCAAAATTCTCAACCTATGACTTTCGGTCAATACTTGGAATTCCAAAGTATAACAAATTCAAATATGACTTTGGGCGAGTATAATGAAAATCAAAATTTGGGTTATTGGAATTTTGATGACGATGACAATGATTTTGGGCCTTTACCTCCTTATAATAGGAATTTTGAAACAAATTCGAGTAGTTTTCAAAATTCCTATCATAATGAGTTTTCGTTTAAGTCCGATGGTAATTTTCAAGGTTCCCATTCTCATGTATCCGTACCTCGACCTATGACATTCGGTGAGGGCTTGCGTATGTATGAGAATGAGAAAATTGAAACTCGTTATCGGGAAGAAAATCATTCGTGGGAACATGACTTGGATTTACTTTTTGAGTCCGACGACGATTTTGCTTCCAAGACTTTCGAGGTCGAGGAATGTTTTGAACCAAATGAGATACTTGTACCTACTTTGGAACAAACCATTATTGACTTTGCTCATCTCGTAATGGATATTGAAAGTGAGGATGAAAATGACGTAATATCTATTTGCAATGAAATGATTTCTTCTTTGGCACCCAAAGAAGAACATTTCATTGAAAATGATATTGTTTCCTTCGAAACTCAATCTTCATGCGATGATGATTCTTATCATGAGTTTGAATTTCTTTCATTGCCATTTTCATTCTCTATTATCCCACCGTCACAAGTACCCGATGATTCGGTTTCAAACTTTAATGTTTTAAACCTTTTCGCCGATGAAGAGTACTTGCTCGAGTCTCCCTCCACAATCGCATCTTTGCCTTTGTGTGCGCCGCCTACCATTCCAATTTAAAAATCGTTGTGAGGTTGTTCGGCTTTTCTCGGTCCTCACTTGTTTTTGTCACTCGTTCAATCCAAACCCCCCATCGTCCCTCCAAAAATTTTAATTGACGATGGTTCCTTTCTTACGCCTTACACATGCCTTTCGTTGTTAAAGCGGAATTCATATTTTTTGGAAGGCATGCTTGTATGTGAGGGTACACCGGTTATCCTCAAAAGTCAAATTGTTTTTATGGTGGACCCTTAGTTATTTAGACTTCTAGTGTACAGTTAGTGTGAAGCCTAAATAATAGGTTGTATACGGTTAGCTTTTTGTTCTTTCTTTCCTTTTTAATTTAGTCTAGTGTAATTAGTTAACTTTTTGTTATTTTTTCTATGCTCGGTACTAACCTTTTTTGTAGATTCTTTGGACTTGTTCTTATGGGGATCACTCCAATTTTGGGTAATATCGCTCTTTTCCTCTCTTTGATTTGGTTCTTAATTCACATTGAGGACAATGTCATGTTTTAAGTTAGGGGGTGTGGGATATTCTATCCATTTCTATTTTTAGTCCATGTTTTTTCTCACATGTTAGTTACTTAGTATGCTTTTCTTAGAAAAATTGAAAATGTCAAAAATATTTTCTTTCTTTTTTCTCCTTTTTAGGCATTTTGCCTTTGTTTTCGATGATAAATTTTAATAATTGCTCGATCCAATAGACAACCCAATGATGCATGTTCTCGATTTTAGAAGTTATTAGACTTTACTCTCCATTATTGATATTATGAATAAGTTCATAAATTAAACTTTAATCCCATGAGCACATGCACTTTTATTGCTATATTGATTTGGTTTAAGATTTTTATAACTCATTAATATTTTGTTGCATTGTATATACTTACACTGAGTAAGCTTTGTACCTTTCGTCGTTTGTGAGTGTATGCACTATTCTTTTCTCATTGAAAACGTTGAATTCGTTGGCAATCTCACTATTCTTTCATTTGATCGTCCATTAATTGAGTTCATACTTGAAATGTGTTACTTGATCATGATTTTCATATATTGTTTTGACTCGAGAATTGCATAAACTTTGTGAAATGATCACAGGATATCTTTGTTATATCACCCATATTAGCCTTGAACTCACCTTATATGTTTACCCTCGTTAACCCCTTTGAGCCTAAATATTAGCCTTTGATTTCATACCCCATTCCCATAACCAACTCTACATTGGAGTTTTAGCCCATATATACACTTTCCATACCTTTGTTTGGAATGTTACTTGGGATTGAATGATGATGTTATGATGTCGATTGAAATTTAGGCATATGAGGGTTTGAAAAGTAAAGAAGAAAGTAGTGAAAAAGTGAAGAAAAAGAGAAAGCAAAAAGCAAAAGAAAACAAAAGAGAAAATAAGAAAAAGAAGAAAAGAAAAAGAAAGAGAAGTTTGTAAATGTTGTATATAGTTCAATGAGCTTTTATTACTCTCCCCGATGATATATCTAATGCCGTTTTGGAACTTATTTTCCAATTTTGATATTGCACGCATTTTTCCATTATCCCGAGTTTTCATCCTGAACACTTTGAATCCATACATAAATTCCTTTCATTTCATACCCTAGCCTAGCTTACATTACAACCTTATTAAAGTCCTATGTGATCTTAGGTTGATGTAATTCAAAAGTTTAAATAGTTTTGATAATCTGTGAAAATGCATTTCGCCTCTTTTAGTGTGCGGTATCCTTTCATTGAGATTACAATTTTTTGGTTTATATATAGCGTTCTTCATTTGTGACATGTGTTCGGCCTAGTTTCCATTTACATTTACTCTTTATGCCCGCATGTCTCGTGTGTTACCTACCTATTTCGTGTGAATTCTCTTGATGAGTGTAATGCCCATGAGGATTGAATATATGCTTGCTTTAATGTTTATCCGATTTATATAAGTTTTTCGCCAAATCACACTTTTCATGTGCTCGCCCCCTCCCACATTTCGAAGTTTCAATTCTATGAGGTGCATTCTATAATGTTAATGATTTGGACTTTTGTTTGCATTTATTCACTTTGCTAATAATGCGTATGAAATCTTTTTCGCCATTGTTGGGCTTGTCGCATGTTGGGTTGGGCATATTTTGAGGAAACCATGTGATGTTTGTGGGTACCATCCCTAAAAACCCTCACGAGACGACACTCGTCCACTAGGGTGACCTAGGGGTTTAACGGCTTATTGCATATGCTAAATGCAATCGAATCGCCCGCAAAAGTGGCTTTATGCTTTTATACCATACTTTTGTACTATCTCCTGCTTTTGGTTTGCTTGTAGTTCTTGTTGCATCCTATTTCATTGCTAGGGACTAGCAATGTGTAAGTTAGGGGGTGTGATGATACACAAATATTGCGTATTTCATCCTCCGAACCTACGCATTTTAGCCCCCTCGAGTGCCTTAAACTCTATATTTAAGCCCGTTAACCAGACAACCTCGGTTTATATTGTTAACATGCTATATGAGGTATAATTGGGCTTTTGTAGGTATTTAGGTACTAAATATGGAGTTCAGATGCATTCCGGTGAAGTTCCGTACGCAATCGCACATTTAAGGGCATTTTAGTCTTTTCATAGCTTGGTCACCTGGCCCAACATCTACATGAAAGTTCTAGCCCTCCTCGCTAGCTTCACGTGGCCGTGAACGGTGCACGATTCCGAGTCCGTAAGAAGAAGTTACGGCGATTTCAGCGGAGGGAAAAACAAGGGAATCAAAAGAGGAGGAGAAAAGTGAAGAAAAGGAATGCAGTGTGCTGCTGCTTGGCTCACCCCTTCTTGATCGATCGATCGACAATTTTGGTCGATCGATCGATCCTTCTGTACTGTCGAAATTTTACCTTGATCGATCGATCGACCCTTTTGGTCGATCGATCAATCCCTTGTTTTTGGGAGATATTTTGCCTTTTCTTTTCTTTTCTATTTTTATTCCAACTTAGTATATATACCAATTTTGATGTAATAAATAGGGAGATACCATTTAAGGTTAGATAGGTTAGGGTTTGGAGGTTTGAGAGCTCTTTTCTTCTTGGATTGACACCCATTTGGGCTTGTAAGATTGTGCTACCATCTTCCATATCCATTAATATAGTTGTATTTCATTATTTCTTGCTTTGTAGTGTAATTTCCATGCTTTCTAAATTAGGTTTACATGCTTTCATTTATTGCTTTCTACTGTAATTTTACCGCGTTTCTTTATTGCATTTATTTATCGCGTTTTTAACATGCTTTCTAGGTAATTTAAATTAGGTTGTGTTTGAATGGAACTCACTCGGGTTAACGCATTGCTTTGCTTGGTAATAGTGTTTACGGGTTTATTTTGGGTACGTTGTCCTAGTTATTACACCTAGGAGATTTGATGGGGCATATCATGTATGTCCCGTGCTTACGACCTTTCGCGCGTAATTTTAGGGATATTTGTTGATGCCAAAATCATATTAGGATTTTATGCGGATTTAGGGGCGTGACAACCCTTGATTCAATTAACTGTCAAAACGAGACGCATTCTAAATAACTCGTTGACCCATGTAACCATTTTATACAAATTAACTCGGGTGAGGGATATTCGACGCAACCTATAGTTTTACGCGCTTTCTTAATCTAGTTTCAATACCTTGCCTAGATTAACATTTCCCTTTTATGCATCTTTTACTTTTTAGTTTGTAATCATCTTTCACGTTTTTATTTCGGAATATTAAATCATATAAATTCTAGCAACGTGTCCCTGTGGATTTTCGATACCCGGACTTAGCCGCTATACTCCCTTTTTGAGTGTAGTCATAAGTTTCGGTTTTTTGTATTAAGGCGGTGAACAGAAAACAATGATCGACGTTGGACACGCGCTACTTTTCACCCTTAATCAGTTGCCCCTTTATTCATATTTATTTACTTTTAGTTTATTTTGTTCAATTCGGATGATTGTATTGGATTATTAGTAACCCATGGTTAATTCGGTACTGGGTTTTTATTTATTTTCGCATTTAAAATACTTTATTGGTGCGATTATTTATATTGTTTAATGTGAATGGATTTATAGTGAATGGTTTATTTTTATTATTGTAATTAAAGATTAAAATTTGACACAACTTGTTAAACTAATAGGTGGTAGGTAATTAATTGAATTTCGATAGTGATGCTAAGAATGAACCATATTAGACTCTCATTTTAGTTTGGTGGAGGGATGGACACCTGTTATTTTAATATGCAGGGTGTCATAGTTGGTATCATAGCATCAAGTTCTTATGTCCTTAGGATCTGTTCGGCTTACTACGATTTCAGCGTAGCGTCCTTTGATATAGAGCCCTATTGTAGAACTGTTGTATTCATTTACGCATTTATGTTCTTCGAATGTTATGAATCATATTAACTATGAACTTATAAAAATTTTAATTCGATTTCAGATGCCACCTAAGAGAGGACAACCAATTAGGACCGCCAGGAGGGACAATGAGGAAGAGGCTTAGCAGGTGCCATAGGGGACAGTGACGGTCGTAGAGGTGGCCACCATAATTGCTCAGGCAATTATTGCCTCCATAACCTCCATGGCATTTCACTTTCCTCAAATTCAGACACAACAGCTAGTGTCATCGACCGTCTAGGCCCATCCAGGTCCTTCAACATGGGGGAAAGTGAGGGAGGCCTTCCATAAGGATCATCCACCAGAGTTCCAGAGCAGTTCAGACATGGTAGCTGCTAGCCAGTGGAAGAAATATATCACATGATATCTTTGCTGTAGTGATACATACAGACAAATACTAACTACTTTTGAACAAGTAAGTATGACACTACAGTGGTGGAAGTCAATTACCATGGTAGAGGAGAGTGATGTTATGATCATAACGGAGTTTTGGGTGCGGTTCGACCGTAAGTGTTTTTCATCGGTGATACAGATAGAGATGCAGTGGAGGTTTCTTAATGTTACTTAGGGAGATAAGTCCGTGGCCAAATGTGAGGAAGACTTTAACCGTTTGACAAACTTTGTGCCCAACGAGGTGAACACTTAGGAGAAGAAGATGTTGAAGTTTATGAATGTACTTACATAGAGGATTAAGAAACGGTTGCTTGGCAACCAAACATTGAAGACATACACTGAGGTCGTCAGCACCGCACTACTTCAATGCCAGTACCATCGCTTCCATCTGAATAGAAGTAAGAGAGCGGTAGATACTAGCCAAGCAGGCTGAGCAGGTGAGAAAGGATCTTGTGAGGAACTGCAATAGCACATAGGCAGACAACATAAGCGGGATATCCGACAGGGGGATCCGACTAAGAGGTTTTGATCAAAAGGTTTTCAACCTGATGGTAGTGGGTTCAGATAGGTACATCAGCATCAACATTCATAGTAGCAACATGTTATTTAGGGCCACCAGTGCTAAGGGACAACCGGGGAGGCCAACAGGGTTGGGGCCAGGGACAATCCCAACAGGGCCACCAGGTCTAGAGGCAAGGGGCTTCACTTGTAGGGAGATGGCCCATCTAAAGGGATCTCACAGGAGGTTGTTATCTCTTTGGATTTGATTCCGACTATGAGGGAGTTCCAGGAGATACCCGATTTTTCACTCATCCGGAAGATTGAGTTTATAATAGATTTTGTGCCTGAGATGAGGCCAATTGCATGAGCACCATATCGCATGGCCCTGTTAGAGATGCGGGAATTGAGAGATTAGATTCAGCAGTTCCTGGGGAAAGTTTTTATTCGACAGCGCATATCACCGTGGGGTGTGCCTATGTTGTTTGTAAAGAAAAAGGATGGGTCACTTCAATTGCTCAATGACTACAGGGATCTGAACAAAGTCATGATTCGAAATGAGTATCTGTTGCCTCGAATTGATGAATTGTTTGACCAGTTGAGAGGAGCAGCGTACTTATCTACCTAAGATCGGTGTACCACCAATTGCACATTAGGGAGGAGGACGTTCCTAAGACCAAATTCCTGATGCGATACGGGTCATATGAGTTTAGTGTTATGTTGCTTGCGCTAACTAATGCTTCATCCATTTTCATGGATCTCATGAACAGGGTGTTCAGAGACTTTTTGGACCACTTCATGATAGTGATCATAGAAGACATCCTAGCATATTCTCGGAATGAGAGAGAGCACGCAGAGCATCTATGTATGGTACTATAGACATTACAAGATCACTAACTATACGCCAAGTTTGACAAGTACGGATTCTAGTTACAGAAGGTACAATTTTTGGGTCATATTGTGTCTAACAAAGGTATTTCAATGGACCCAAGCAAAGTGTCAGCAGTGAGAGAGTGGGGTCAGCCCACGACACTGACCGAGATCCATAATTGTTTGGAATTGGCAGGAGATTACCGTCGCTTTATAAAGGGTTTTTCAAAGATTTTAGGTCCATTGACTAATTTCAATCGTAGGGGGTTCCGTTTATATGGGACGAATACTGTCAGTCAGCTTTCTATAAGCTAAAGTACAAGTTGACTTCAACGCCTGTACTCACATTGCCTAGGCGAGGAGTGGTATACCTTATATTTACCGATGCATCTCTTAAGCCCCACGAAAGAACTACCCACCACATGACCTGGATTTAGTAGTGTTCGTGTTTGTCTTGAGATTTGGAGGTACTACTTTTTGGGTGAGCAGTACAGTTTATTCATAGACCATAAGTCATAATAGTATCTATTCATACAGAAGGATCTTAATAAGCGACAACACAGTTAGCTAGAGTTTGTGAAGGACTACCAATTTGATATTCAATATCATCCTAGGAATTCTAACATAGTGACAGACGTATTGAGCCATTGACCTACAGGGGAGATAACAAAGGTTTGGAAGGCGAAGTGGGGTGAGCTTCGACGGGATGACGAGGTCTCCCGATCATGTATAGCAGTTTTGGCTATCAATCCAGAGATCATTAAGTGAGTGGTTAAAGCATAGCCCGAGGATTAGTTCTATCAGGATAGGGTGTGTTAATTGTTAGTAGGTGGGGCGAAGTCCTACTCGATCAGTTCTGAGGGAGACTTA